>CM062289.1:338916580-339516580 GCA_031216915.1 Pictodentalium vernedei | reverse complement strand
TGCGCCCCCAGCAACCACCCTCACCTCTCGCTCAGTCTGAAAATGTTCCTGTGCCCCTGAATTCACTAAAATAATGTTATTGCAACAACGGTTCACGAAACTCAATAGCCATATTTTTGTACGAAGCGCACAAACTGTAAACCGGCGACCATGTAATGTCAAAGATTCAAAGTAATATACCTCTTGTCTTACATTAGTCGGTAGAGATGTACAACAACATTTTATCGTCAGATCTGGATCGAGGACAACTGCAACCTCTGAACTTCTGTAAGTTACGAATCTTGCCGTCAGTAGGTCTACAGTGTGTCTATAATTTTGAAAAATTGAAGTCCTAAGTAGACGTACATACTTGTTAACTGGTACAGTGCTAAATAATTTTTGGTCATCAAAATTTGTTCACATATCTTTGCCTTGTTACAATTTATGGGAGAGTGCCTATAGGCACTCTCCCATAAATTGTAACAAGACAAGTCCTTACAGACTAAATAATATCACTTCAAAGATAATACGAAGCACATCCAGTATGAAGCCTTCAAGTTGCAGTACAATCGCCCCAGAATAAAGCCCAAATATGGGCTTCCGGCACTCTACCAATTGAATATCAAATTAGTGGTCATTGAAGTTTGGCCTGGTATCTCCACTAATTAACTGCCGCCTTAGTAGATATTTCTGGTCAGCTCTACGATTCTTGGGAAAGATATTACAAATGCTGTTGTTTTTTTCAGAATTGATTCCAGATACGAAGAGTTACATCACATTCCCGACAAAGAGACGCCGTAAGCATTACACGTTATATCAGCAATAGAGTGATTGTTTCTAATTGGCCCACGTCCAGTGTTTACAATGGCCCGAAACCGTCTTGTGCCATTTTTTTAGCCATTGTGGATAGTTTAGTGCCAAACAGAGTGTTTTGGTGCCAAATAGGGTGCTTCTTTGCTGTCTAATACAAATAAATTGATCCAGTTTTGAAAAATGAACGTCCAATTATTTCAAGAGTGAACAATTGATCACGGAAATACAGAATTCGAAAGTTCTGACGAACTCCTCGGTAGGCGAAAAGGGCGGTCACGTAAGTTATATCTGTGCCACTGATTCAATTAATGATCAGGCTGAATGATGTTGGTATGTACACTTGTTGTTGCTTTTAGACAGTGACAGATTAATCGACTAATTACTGTTAATCCACTGTGTTCAGTGGGTCGCGAGTCCTTACAAAAAGCAGCATTTATTTATTTCTTTATTGGGGTTTAACGACACTTTCGACAGCCAGGGTCACCTCGTGTCGGACAGTTTTACGGGTGGAGGAAGCCGGAGTACTCGGAGAGAACCACCAGTCAACGGTGAACAACTGTCAGACTCCCCAACACAAGCAGGGTTAGCATTGGTTGAAGACAAGTGCACCATCGATGTACAGTACGCCTTAGTACCTAACGCCACCGTGCTCCCACATGGGCAGTTGGGATTAAGTGCCTTTCCCAAGGATACAACGAGGTTGCCGCAGGTGAGATTCGAACCGAGGACCTCTCGCCTTGCAGTCTGAATCTCTACCTACTGAGCCACCGCGCTCCCAGCATTTAATTAGATAATTACTTCATACCGTCGCGAATACTGCCTTTTGTTTGCGGTGACCGGTTCTCGTCAGATCACCGAAGTTAAGCAACGTCGAGCCCGGTTCGGATGGGTGACCGTCTGAGCGATCGATTCGGACTCCCGCGTTGTGTCCTTAGGCAAGGCACTTAACCACGATTGTCCACATGGGGGCACGATGACGCCGTGTGCTAAGGCGTACTGCACGTCGATGATGCGCATATCTTCAACCAATCTAACCATGCCTCTGCTGCAGTGCGGAGTTACGACGTTGGAGATCTGGCAGCTGCTCGTCGTTGCTCGGTGGTTCTCTCCGGGTACTCCGGATTCCTCCACCCGTAAAATTGTCAAGGTCATGATTAGCCATTGTGCATACGTATGTGACCTTAAACGCCAATAAACAAATAAATACTGCCTTTTGTAAAGTTAATAACCTACAATGTTTGGGGTTTTTTGGTGCCAGAATTTTAGCCAATGAAGATGTTTGGTGCCAAATCCATTTTTTAGTGCGATTGGCTAAACTGGCACCCGACGGCGTGAACACTGCGTCGCTTTCGTTGGCTGCTGAAAAAGAACGAGAAAGCGGAACTGACGTAAACCGCCGTTATCACTTTTTTACATTTCATGCCTAAACACGGGTGGGTGTTTACTGAGACATGAAGATAATATGTAAACACTGAGATTCAGTATGCATGGATCTCTGTGTGTACCACGTTACACAAAGAAAGGATGAAAACAAAGCAATACCCAAACCAAAAACGATCTTGAGAAGTGCTGAACATTCTCTTAACCCTTTGAACTCTAGTGGTATCTTCCATGCCAGTTCAATAGCAGCAATTAGAAGAGTCCATATTCATTATTTGGGGTAGACCAATCAATATTTTCAACGTGCGGCCTCGGGCTGCACGTTGAAAATACTGACTGGAGTACCCCCACAATATTTACCGAACAGCCATTCTATATAATGACGTTATGACGTATCAAGTCCCAGGCCGGAAATGCGGCCGCTGGGATTCAAAGGGTGAAGCACTCTATTTGTTTCCAAAAAGGTACGTGTCCACATTTTAAACTGGGGTTTTACCAGGTTATCCGACACGAACATCTTGATTGGAACAAACTTCAATGATGCAAATGGCCAATGGCAGGAAAAAGAATACAAAAAAAAAAAAAAAACAAACAAAAATTTAAAAAAAACCCGGGGATGAGCGGGGATGGATTCGTTCCCTCCCCTTTCTCAGATAATATATTTCCCCGCACACTTGATATGAAAAACAAATACAAATTGAAGTTTTTGAATCCAAATTTAATTTGTTTTTCATATTATTTAATACTTTTGCAGATAGCAAATATCAGACAACATGGCGTTATGACGTCATTGCTGCCATTTTAATTTATCTCCTTTTTTCTCAGAAACAAAACTAATCGACCCTCATTCGGACGAGCACCTCGTGTTCTTTCCAATGAGGGGTGGTAGGCTATTTAGGGGGCAATAATTAAAAAAAACTAATGTGTCCTCACCCTCCGCACTTTCATTTTAGTTCCGCCACCATTACTAATGGTTGACAATCGCTCTCCTCCTATTGCAGAAACACGACTTCCTCCGCAGCACCGTTTATTGGTGTCGGCATTGCCATGGTTCTCGCCTTCACAGCTGCCGTACTGGTACTCATTTTTCACTACAAACACCCAGAAAGAAACTGCTGGAAGAAAAGAAGAACCACACCCCCCATTTATATAGAAGGTGAGAAATTGATTTTCTTTGTTTTATTACATGTTCTTATTTGTAATAGTATATTGTTTTTATTTACGTGGACAGTAATATCACAATGTTTTTTTTGTGAGAGAGGGCGTACATGTACAATCATTAAGATGATACATATAGAAGGAAAATTAGTTTACTGTGAAATTCCAACCTTTGATATTCCATAAATCCAAATTAAATATACACATATTATACATCGAAATGAAGGTTGTGATGTATAGTACACGCAAAATATATGAAATCAACTCACAGAGTTGACAGCCGGCTCCAATCATTCCTTGAATTCTATCACCATATTCGCACCAGAGCTGATAATAAAATAATATTCCAGAACAACTGGTGACCAAATGTGCTTCAGATATCCAAGAAAAAACTAGGCATTCAGAACACTTTATCATGCAGCGATAGGTCTGCATTTGAGGGAAGGCCAACATTGCATTTTATTGAAGGTGGATTCCATGCCGACGGATGTGCGTTTGTCACGTGGTACAACGAATTTTAATCGAAACATAATCGCGTAATTCTCGGAAAGTCAAACAGATGTCATGATACATTGTAAGTAATATGGCAATTTTGTAGTCTCCATATAATGACAGTCTGTAGTGCGAAGGCGATCAGTCTCATTATTTGATTTTAGACGGCATTGTATAACCATGATTTTTCGGCCCTGGTGACCTTGACCGAAACATAAACAAACAAAAAACAAAACAAAGCCAAGAAATTGAGAATTTACCCCCCCCCCCCCCCCCCCCCCACACACACACACACACACACAGCTCTGTCGTTGCGTTTTTGGAGAATTTTGATTTGTTAGCTTTGTTCTTGGATATCTGAAGCATATTTTGCCACGAGTAACTGTTGTTATCATTGAAATATTATTTGATTATTTGTTCTAGTACGAATATGATAGCAGACTTCCAGGAACCCCTGATGCCTGCTGTCAGTGAGTTGTTTGCATATCCCTTTCATATTCTATACATCACAATCTTCATTTTGATGTATAATTCATATATATTTTAGTAAGTTTATAACAATTTTTCCTTTGTTCTGACTGATTGTTAGATACTTCCCGTTCACTCACAAGATGCGAAATTCTCTACTTCCCATACGACTTTGTGCTGACATTATTATTATTATGTATACATATTATCATAACAGTGTGTTGATCCGTGTCGTAGTATCACGTCTCGTTGAGGTGGCCAGATTGTCGGATCTGGATCCGACAATCTGGTCACCTCAACGAGACGTGATACTATGACACGGATCAACACACTGTTATGATGATAGGTTTATTATATGACTGACACACTAACAGTTACTTAATTTGTTCACCTCGATTTACCTATTCCCTTGAACGCCGAACATAAAAATAGCAGACGAAACTTTGTAAACAACGGCAACGGCTTCCCCAGCTACGAAGTCTATTTTTAACGGATAAATAGTGCGACGTTATTCATACGGAAATTCTCGGCAATTTCCGTAGGAGTGTGATATGGATTTTTGATCCGCGAAAATCCGACAGTCTTTTCGAAATCGTCAAACAGTAGTTGTATTTAGGGTAAAAATATGATAGTCATATAATAAATATATATATCTAATGGTAGCATCACATCCATTTTCTTCACTGTCTCCTACAATTGTAATTACTTGAAACTTTTAGAAAAGATCGAGAAATTTCGATATGACTTTTCTAAGAGATTTTTCTCGAACGTTCACGAAAAATAATTTGTTTCGCATGTCCTTAATTAGTCGCCGTTCAAATAACACGAGATCACAATGTTTTTACTTGGTTATCCAACAATATTTTTAAATATATAAACATTCTTAATCTTATTTCTTTTCTTTTTTTATAAGCAGAGGAGCAGTTTTATCAGGGGAAGGGTGCTCGAGGATTGCAATAGAAACTGGCGCGCTAGAGTCCGACCAAGAGCTCTTTAGACGGGTTATATAAATAAGTGGGTTAACCTTTTAGGAGTACCTGAATAGATCGTGGTGGGTTGGTGGGGGTCGGGGGGGGGGGGGGTATTATTGTTCAAAATGAGATCCAAGTCACTGGAGTTCAGGGGATAATTTGGAAAGGCGAAGAAAGAGCGTGCTAAATGTGCAACTTAGGAGTAACACTGGAACCTTTCTCTTAAATAGCCTAGTAGAACAAGACTCCTTGAGAAACTAATGGAAGAATGGAATTAAAACATGAGGGATAAGTGGATGAGAATGACATGAGGAAAAAAGTCAATAATATAGTTGGGGAGATCGAGAAAGCGAAAATGGGGGAATTATGAAAACAGATTTTGGCTGACTGGGAGCCCAAATGTTCAGATTTGTGCAGTATGAGGAATATTCTTTAAAAATCTTCTTCCGATCCACCAATCAGAATCTTTTGATCTTTGCTATTTAGCATACTTGGGGGGAGGGGGGGGGGGTCGAGTTTGTTCACACAAAGTCCTTAGGTTGATATTTGGGATCCCTATGGGAGCCCGAATTATAACTTAGTTCAGTATGAGGAATAGTCTTTATAAATCTTGTTTTTTTTTCAGATCCACCTGTCAGAATATTTTGATATTTGGTATAAGCTTTTCTTAGGAGGGGCAGATGCAACTTATTCGAATCAATTCCCTGGGTTGCTATTTGGTCTGCCATGTTAGGTGAGCACCCTCAGGCTACCTGCCCGAATTTTATCTTAGTGCAATATGAGGAAATTTCTTTAAAAATCTTCTCCAGAATCATCAATTAGAATCGTCTGATATTTGGTATACATCTCTAGAGGTTTCAGATTCAGGTTTGTTGAAATGGGATCCCTGGGTTGATATTTGGGCTCCCTGTAGGAGACCCAATTTTAACATAGTGCAGTATGAGGAAATTTCTTTAAAAATCTTATTCAGATCCACCAGTCAGAATCCTTTCATAGTTGGTATACAACATCTCTAGGAGGGTCAGATTCCAAATTGTTCAAATCGAGCCCCTGGGTTATTAATTTGGGCTACCTATGTGCGCCTGAATTTTAACTTAGTGCAATATGAGGGCATTTCTTTAAAAATCTTTTTTTCAGATCCACCAGTCAGAATTCTTTCATGTTTGGTATGTAACATCTCAATGGAGATCAGACCAAGTTTGTTCAATTTGAGTCCCTGGCTTGATATTTGAGCTCTCTATGTGCGGGGTTGGGTGGAGGGTGGTGGGGGTCATGCTAGGTTCAGGTTTGTTCAAATCCATTCCTTAGTGTTTTTCCATAAAATTTGCCTTTCATGACTTCATTCCTTTGTAGTGTTAATAAACCATGTCTAACTGAATGTGACCCCAAATACTTTTTTTAATCACTTTGGCAGGTGAGCGATTAAGGCCTCTTGGACCTCTTGTTTAAATTAAATTCTCAATAGTTACGCACTTGCAAATAGTTTAGCAATATATATTTCCAAACTACAAAATGCGATGTAAGCATATTACATTAAACTGTGGATCCTACAGTAAGCTTGCAAGCTTATATATAACCGTTTCCATGGAATAAAAAACATTACATAAAACAAGTTACATGAAGAGGGTGGTGTAGAATATAAGGGGTTGTGTTTGAAGAACACAATATGACATCCCTAGATGCAGCGATTACCGACACCTACTCCCGAGAAGACACACCACTGGCATCGTTTTTGTCAAACATCATCAGACATCCTCGGGGAGAGTGCATTGTATTATTCGACAAAAGAGCTAACCGATGAGAAGTGGAACTAGGTACTAATAGGTGATACAGGAACAGGCCACGACGTTCGTGTAATCTACATCCGCATGTTAGTGTTTATACGAAAACCTATGATTCCCAAGATGGTACCCACAAGTGACTGCTTGAGTTCGAATGCTCAAATTTGAAGGCACATCGCAACGGGTAGCACGTGTCTCCATACGTCCAGAACATTACAACAAGCACCACACACTGCGCTGCGCATGCTAACTCAAATCCGAGATTCTGGTGGAGAGGGTATATTCATGCTCTCTGTCGAAGATAAAATGATTTTCCTCGGCAGCGAGAGACTCGGACACGAACAGAAGAGCGCCACAACCCAAACTGTTTGGGAGCATTCGAAGAGTTTGTTGACATTGTAAACTGGGCAGTTGAGTAACGAGTGATCAGTTGCTTCAATTCCTCCAAAAGCATAATATGGAAAGGATGCAAGGTGACGATGATCAATTAAATGAGTATTGAAGACTTAAGATTGCTACCATGTAACCGAAACATTCATTGATACATTTGCCCCAATCGAGACCAAGCCTGCAAATAAAAAGATGGTTGGCGACGTTTATCCCAATTAAGATTGACATTAAAATTCATAAGGTTTGAATTCTCTCTAAAATTGATGGGGATATCATTCCACAATTTGGTTGTTGATGGTATAAAATATACTTGACAATTTTTAATACGACTCTTGGAAACAAGGTGATTACTTCTGGATGGAGGTTGTGAGTTTAACCCTTTACCTAACGTAACGGCCAAAACGGGCAGGGCTATTCTAAAAAATTGCCAATTAATTTTCATTATTTTTTTCATTTTTTTTTCTCAAAAACATAGGTTATGACCCCTCGTTCCAACGAGGGGTCATAACCTATGTTTTTGAGAAAAAAAATGAAAAAAATTAGTTATTCAAGATTTTTTTTTGCAAGTGCCGTCTGCTTTTCATGTTAGGTAAAGGGTTAATTGGCAGAAGCAATTTGAGTATTTTATCAGCAATATACGTTGGTTCAAAGTTAGATTATATTTCGCTCCCCCCACACCTGCAATTGCCATTTGCACACGTAAAACACTTCAGAAACGAGTACTCGAGAGTTTCTCAGTTTTAGTTCTCGGAAATAAAGTATTTTTGACTAGTACACTTCTGGTGGGAAATGACACGTGTTAGCCCCACGCCCCTGCTTCCTGCGGCCTTGTAACAGCCTCTAGCACATAGTGTAACCCTTTCCCCAAGAGTATTCACCCTTTATTTAACACAAATAGAAGGCGACACATGCAAAACACTCTTCAGTTGAATAATTGATCATTTTTTTTTGCCTCAAAAGCATGGCTTATAACATCTTATTGGAACAAGCCTAACGAGCTTTGAGACAAAAAAGTGAAGAAATAATAAAACTTGAATGACGAATTTTGTGAATAACGCTGGTCGCTTCTGTTACTTTGGATACGGGGTTAAACTCCTATCGTAGGTTCGGTTTTCCGACCAAATGAAATTTTCCAGACGACTAACCCCAAGTGAAGGCTATGGATTGTTTAAGGGCTAGACTGGTTCCAGGCCATAACAGCTCGAATTATTTACAAAAGTGGACTGGTGGCTTGAAAGGCTGGGATAAATGATTATGTATTTTGTTTGGGGTTTTTTAGGTGACGCAGAGAGAAAAGTTACCGCCGTGAATTATAACTTCGTCCGTCCGCATATGCATGCTGCAGTAAATAACTGTTTTGTACAAGAAGGAGTAAATGGCGGTGCATGGATAGGTAAGAATTTTATTAATTATGACACCAAACCTTTCAGATATACCATACTGCTCACAATTAGACCATAGATTTTCGATATATAATTCCCCATCCTGTTTACACATGTTTCAAAACACATGAGTCTCAAAAGCATGTTTAACACCTTGTACGCAGCTGGCAAGTATTCCTGCCCAGGCCATAAAATCTTTTGCCACTGAAATAAGTACAGTTTGGGCACATTTAACCAAATATCCTCCCGTAAATTGAATGACCCTTTGGCCAATGATTTCTTGAGTTAAATTTAGATGAATGTTCCATCAAATCTAGTCATGGCTGCTTCACAGCAGCCATGACTAGATTTGTTGAAAAATATTTTTGAAATACTCCGCAAGTTAAGAGTTAATGCCATTATCGAATTAATCGAAGTTTGCACATTTTGAATATATCGGCACTGATGACGACACGTCGTTTTTATTTTTTTTAACTGGAGGTATGTTCTGCTTTATCACTTGAACTTGTTATATATGTGAGAATTTTCGTATAGGCTAAATGTTCAAAGATTTAATAGTTCGTATTTTATTTATTAAAATCTGAAGCAGTGACCATCCCAGTGATAGCCTCTACAGCCCAGGCGTCGTGGTCTGGTTGTTATCCACGCGTGGACAGCGATGTATCCAATGCTTCATTAATTATATTTTTGATGATTATTCCTAAAATTAGTATTTGGTATCTAATATTATTGCTTCCGTGGAAATATTGCCCACCCGTGGAAAGTGACCAGTCCGCGGCGGCCTTACTGTACCTTCAGCTTGCTGAACAGTTAAATAATTTACCCAGACATCACCCTTTGATTGATTAACCCTTTACCTAACATGAAAAGCAGACGACACTTGCAAAAAAAAATCTTGAATAACTAATTTTTTTCATTTTTTGTCTCAAAAACATAGGTTATGACCCCTCGTTGGAACGAGCTCGACGAGCTCGTTCCAACGAGGGGTCATAACCTATGTTTTTGAGACAAAAAATGAAAATATTTTGAAAATTAATTGGCGATTTTTGAGAATAGCGCTGGCCGGTTTTGGCCGTTACGTTGGGTAAAGGGTTAACAAACTAACATTACTGATCGGGTGGTTTGAATAAGCATTGTATACTTTCTGCACTGTTAGGTTCTTCTTCAGTACTCAAGAAAAGTTTCCTTTACTAGAATTCATCAACATGATATCGCACTTCCCCCATCCCTCCCATGGGAATCGTGGGATTGAAGCAATGAATGTTTACTATAGCGAACAAGCTCTGTTTTACTTGTAAAATGGGACCCAGTCACCAATACTTGGAATGGAAGTCACCTAAAATGGGCAACATGGGTATAAACAAATTACTGAACTTGACTTTATCTCTACATATGCAGGCCTGAAAATAAACAGTCCGACATTTGCAGAATGAGGCCCCCAGAGGGCGAATGTGTTGATGCTATCCCATACAGTGGGCCAATTTATCCTCTGGGTACCTCTTTCTGTTTATTTTTGAGACCTTCATTCAGATTGAGGTTCACAGAGGGTAAATTTAGATTTAGTGATGCTACCCTGCTGTGCAGAATAGCATCACTAAATTCACCCTCTGGGGGACCTCAATGCAGATGACAGTCTGCTTATTTTCTGTCTTGTATATATGTTGTGGTCACGATTAGCCAGATTGTACACAAACATGTGACCTTAAATAAATAAATAAATAAATAAATAAATAAATAAATAAATAAATAAATATGATACATTTAAAAAATGTACAGTCCTTACTAATAATAATCTGCCTGAGCCAGACAAACGGTAAAGTGCCCAGGAAAAACTGTTAAACCAAAGAGAAAATGTAACATCACAGCAGCTTACTTCGTGGCACATTTGTTTACACTTGCCTAAAACGACTAGAAGACAACACTCGCAATGTTTTTTTTTCTTGAATAATTAAAAATTCTCATTTTTTATCTGTGAAAAATATAGTTTATGGTCCCTTGTTGGAACGATCTCGAAAGGAAATCAAAAAGTTGCGTATTAGTTTTTGAGATTACGACGAATATCAATCTACTTCTACGACCAGCTTCACTGTTGGAGTTCGCTTTTAATCGCGGGAACGGGAATTTCTGGACTTTCGGTTGTGAAAGTCAGTGCCGATGCCCCAGGAAATTCATAGACAAGAACCGAGAATCAAAGGTTACAGAAGGCAACTTTTGATTCGCGGTTCTGGTCTATGAATTTCCTGGGTATCGGGATTGACTGGGGGCACGATGAAGCTGTGTACTAAGGCGTACTGCACGTCGATGGTGTGCATGTGTTCAACCAATCTAACCCTGTCTGTGCTGCTGTGCAGCGATGTTGGGGAGCTGACAGCTGCTCGTCGTTGCTCGGTGGTTCTCTCCGGGTACTCCGGCTTCCTCCAACCGTAAAACTGTCACGGTCATGATTAGCCATTGTGCATAAGTATGTGCCCTTAAACACCAATAAATAAATAATAATAAATCGGGATTGACTTTAAGAGACGTAACACCGTCTGTGACTCGTGAATGTGGTCTGAATGTTCAGAGTTTTGTGACTGATTTTCTAAACCGAGAAATTCTAGTTCCCAGGCTTGAACTCTAATATATTTGAAACAATAATGAAAAAGAATTGAATGGAGATTTTTGGAGTTTAGTACTGGATGAATGAGGAGATTATATATATGGTAGGTCTGTTGAGCTGTTACAGTTTCACATTTCAGTTAAAGTGATCAGTAACATATACATGGTTGTTGTATATTATAGGGCAGTGTCCTTGGATTGCAGTGGCCCCAGATAGCATAACCGTAGAGATGACAGAGTATGGTACTATAGACGGTCGTGGTCATAGTAACCTTAGTTATACGACCGATGACGAGAGTTACAGAATGGATAGCGACAAAAGTTACGGAGTGGATAATGATAGAAGTTACCCTTATTACTACACCGGACCAGCATTTGCTTCAAAGCCCAGCGATCCACAACCCAGCGGAGTATTACGAAAACAGTAACAGTTTTGATATTTTTTCCAAACATTGTGTTCTAACCTCGTTCAAACCACCATGAATGGTTGTATGTTTTATGCATGAAAGGCAGGGGTGGCTTTCTTAAAGGTACAAGTTCGCATGACAAATTGAACACTCACATATTTAGATGCATGTATTTTCTGCTTGGAGAATGATTGATAAATTATTCGTGAATGGTTTCAGTATATCTCGCGTTTGTTGTGGCGAATCAGTTCATAGCATCATTATACAAACTTAAGAATTGAAAGAAAACCTTTAATCTATATTCCAGTGAGAACTATATTTTATTTTATAAGAAACAGTGTGGACATAACAAATACATTAACTGTTTTCTACATTTATTAATTTGTTGACATATTCGTATTGATAGGGCGAGTTTTTGGATTTTAACACTTACGCTGCCGAAAGCGACTATAGTCACCTATTTTATGATGAATATCTGTACGTTCTGGTATGCGCAAATCAAACCTACCATCTGATTAGTTGTTGGAAAGGGCTCAGAGAGCCCTTTCCAACAATTAGATGATAGCGTTTTAAGTATGCCATAAATTTTATTAAACTTCCTCGCATACAGGCGTACATGGATGCCCTCCATGTATGACTGAAGTGGGCGTGGCAGTAAAAGGACTAAACCGAAAAGGCAACAGTTCGATCCAGACCCGCGTCACCTGCGCTGTGCCCTTGCGCAAGACACTTAATGCCGCTTGACCGCGAGAAGACAAACATTCTCATTGATAACTCACTGAGCTTGTAACAACAGTTTACCATTTTCATCTTGCTGCTTATTGGACGTCAAAATGAGAGAGTTAATTCGTTGTTGGCAGTCCAATGAGAATCCACTCAACTGATATTTCCAACTGAAACACCTAATATGCCGAATGAATCACATTTTCATCTTGCAGTCTGAATTGATTCACCCCATCAGAGTTATACTGGATTCATAAATTCGATTCTTTAGTTATGCAGTGTTTGAAAAATTAATTGTTTGAACCCTATGATTTCTTCCAAGTCAGCGCAATTGTGTAATTTGGAAGATGCTATGCTCATTATCAGGAGTAGACCAGTTGATATTTTCAAAAGGCCGGCGTGGGTTGTAACCTGATAATATTTATTGGTTTACACTATAAATTCGTCGATCAGTCACTTACTTTTCGAAATCAGGGCATATTCTGCACTGGGTGGAGTAGCGATTTCGCGCTTAAGTGGTTAAAACAGAAAATAACTAACACGTTTTTACAGTGCAAATATAATGATTTCTTATCTCTAAGACTGGTTTAAGAGGTAATGTGTTAAGTGATAATTTGATGCACGTCACACGTTGACTGAATCAGCTTCGTGATACATTGTCTTAACTCTTTGAGTGGTGCCTTCCATGTCAGTTCAATGGAAGCAATTGAAAGAGTCCGTCCTTATTATTTGAAGGTAGACAATTAATAATATCAATGTGCAGCCTTAGGGCTACACATTGAAAATATTGATTAGTCTAACCCCCACTTTGACTTTGCAGCCATCATACTTAATGAAAGTATGACGTATCATGTTCTTGTACCCGAAAAGCCGCCTCTCTGTTTCAAGGGGTTAACTTTCTTTACGTGTACAACGTTGGGACGTCCGTTCGTTGGAATTTGTGCTCTCGTAAAACGCTTGTCTTCTTTGTTGTGCAGACATATGTAGTTATGGAATATTTTTGTGTTTTAGAAACCGGTAATGGGAAAATGTTGAAGCAAAATGATAGACAATATGTGTTTTAATTCACTTTAATGTATTTAATAGAGCCGTTTTAATTTATTCTGATATGTACAAAGAACATTGTAAATTTCATCGTTGTAATTAAAACATTGTATATTTTAATAATAATGCTGTAAAAATAAAATTAATTATTTTAAATATGTTTGTTTTCACTTTTCCTAGAACACATAACTCTTATTAACAAATAGCCTAGACAGCTCTTTCCAGTTTGGATCAGGGCAGAAAGAATTTGACAGAAACTACAGATGCTTTCAAAATTCACTTGGAAGAAGGGTATTTTTTTCAGCCCGAATTCCTTTAGCTTTGAAGTGGCAAAAGTAGCCCCACCCCACTCCGCGAAGATGTCTGATTTGGGAAGGGGTGCTGTAAACCTGATTTGTCCCGACTGTGGTGGCTCAAGTCCCAACTGATAAATATTCCAACCAAGGCATCGTGCAGAAATATTAGACCTTAAACAAGCCAAAAAATAAGCAGACTGTCATCTGCAAACTGAAGTCCCCAGATGGTGAATTTTGTGATGCTACCCTGCACTGCAGGGTAGCATCACTAAATTTACCCTCTGTGAACCTCAAGACGAATCAGACTCTCAAAACTAAACAGAAAGAGGTGCCCAGAGGATAAATTGGCCCACTGTATGGGATTGCATCCTCAAATTCACCCTCTGGGGACCTCACTCTGCAAATGTCAGACTGCTTATTTTCAGGCCTGACCTTAAACAACAATAATAAATCATCAGTAATTTATTCATAGAAAATTGAGCGAAAAGAGCACGGACTGCTGTGGAAAGTTATCCAAAGGAGTGGGTTTTTCTTTGGGTGTGGGCGGGGGAGTGGGGGGGGGGGTGTGGGGGGCATTCACTGGTGACACAAAATAATATTTCAATCGTTTTCATGCAGGAGGAAGAACGCGTCCTCATTAAACCCGTTATTGACAAATGGTTATGGTATTCATTTAAAATCAACCAAAATATATTGTTCTCAAATATCTATTAAAATTCTTAATTGGGTTAAATAGAAATATTAGCTGTTTTCGAATATTTGATTAACTATAAACAAGACAGTGTTTTTGAAGCAATGTGGGCTGTTTGTCACAGTTTTCTTCACCGGTCTACCGCAAATTAGAGGTTTTGGCTTGTCATCTGTAATAACAGTTTAGATAAGTCCTCTTGGACTATTATTAACAGCTCCTTCTATCAAAAAATGACTGCGCCTTTCAGTTGTCACATGACTGAATTATTTATCCTGCGTGTGAACAAATATTCCATCCTTGTTTTTTGATGTCATTTGGAGGAACACATAGACTCGCACCAAATGTCGGACTTATTTTTCTGATGGGTATCGACAGAACAAACACTTACACAAACACTTATAAACAAAACAAATTCCGGAGGAAATTATAGACGAAATTGATCAAGTGGTAACTGAAAAATTAAAAGTATTCGATGAATGGGCCACATCATTCAAAAACATATATAACCCACATAGTGGTAATGAGAATTTCTGTGATACATTTTTACGGAAGGTTAAAAGTGACAATTTTTTTTTGAAGATCGAATGTTAAACCAACTTTATGAATCTTGTCCTATTTTAAACTCTTCGCTAACATACGAGGAAATTGAAAATGTAGTCATGAAAGCTAAACTTTGTAAAGCATTTGATACAGATCAAATTCCGTATGAAGCATTAAAATTTAGATTAGTTATAGAAGCATTGCAAAAACTTTTTTAACTTATTTTGATGCAGATATAGTGGAGAAAAGCTATAATCAGCCCCCTTGTTAAAGATATTGCTTTGGATCGAAGAATTTCGTCCCACTGCCGAGTGATATATCTCTTTTATCAACTAGTAGCGAAATTTATAATACGGTATTAAATAATCGTCTGTTGGCGTATTTAGAAGAAAATAATATACTTGTGGTTGAACAGGACGGGTTTAGACGAAATGGATCATGTGTAGATAATCTATTTATGTTACCGTTCAGTTGTAAGAGGAAATTCGGAATTATTTGTAAGTTTTATTGATTTCCAGAAAGCGTTTGATTGTGTTGATCGCTAAATGCTTCCTTTTAAGCTTCTTAACTTCGGCGTAGATGGGAAAAGTATCAGTCTGTTGAGGCTACTTACCAAGACACAATCGCCCGTGTCGGGTTAAACGGGGAAATTATGGAATATTTTAGATGCCAGTGCAGCGTGAGACAAGGTGATAGCCTTTCTCCAACACTATTTGCCTTTTATATGGATGATTTTGCAAAAGAAATAAAACATTCGGAAATTTGTATTAAATTTGGTAATGATATTATGTCATATGTTTGTTGTAAGCGGACGATGTTTCCATCATGGCTGAAAATAAAGCTGATATGCAGTTGTTACTAAATATAGTTAACGATATAGTTAACGATTGGTGTAATAAGTGGCGTACGACCCTAAATAACGGGAAAACAAAAGTTGTTAATTTTAGAGTAAAAATAAATCAAGAAGTAGATTTACTTTTACATTGGATAATAGTAATATTGGTAACTGATAAATACAAATGTTTAGGATTGGTATTACATGAGCTTAAAGATTATGTTGATACGGCAGAGTTATTATCGAAATCAGGCGGACAGTAGAGTTATTATCGAAATCAGGCGGTAAAGCTTTGGGTACCGTAATATCTAAAATTCATCAATTTCGAGAGGAGGAGTTCTCAACATTTCATAACTTGTTCTCAGTCTGTGTTTCAACTATTTTAGACCACGGTTCTGCTGTATGGGGATACAAGAAATATAACTGCATCGCTAATGTCCAAAATATATATGTATATGCCGAACACTACATTAAAAGCACATCGGTTATTCTCTTATGATTATATGAATGGAATATTATGTTTCGTGTATTCAAGGTGGCCTTCTCCTTCTCCTGATCCCCCTTCCCCTTTTCCTGCTCCCCCTTCCCCTTTTCCTGCTCCCCTTCCCCTTTTTCTCTATTTCTGTATCTATACAGTTCTTCTTCACATGTCAAGTTTAAACAATCTTATATGTCGTTGTCTGGCGGCCTGAGTCCCATCCGATATTTTGTTGTCGAATAGAGTTAGTTTATACTGCCGCACTCCGGGCCTTCCCGCCTGCGATTGGTTCTATATACATTCTGCGTGAATGTAGACGGAATTGGTTGCGTGCGTGGGGGTGCGGCGTCCCGCCCTGTGTCTCGGGTGTACGGCTAGTTTTAAAATCAACTAAATCAGCATAATTAGAAAGGGTCTCGGATACCAGACAACAACATATGATTTATATTCCATCTATACCACCAAGATCAGGTAAATGATACAGACGCTAGGGAGACGATTTACATAAGATATAAGCTTACTGTCGAATCCCTCCTTTTCACGGCAATCTGTGAATCAATTTATTTGTTATAATGTATACCGCTATATTTTAATTTATTAATTTCGATTTTTCTTTGTTGTATTTTAGCTAGTGTATACATATATCAAAATTCTTCAAATAAATATTGTTTAAACTGATGTCCAAAATAGGGCTATCCGATACGTTTTGGGTGTCCACCGATCTACATCGATAATAATAATAACACTTTGGCCGGCCGCTGATTTGTCGCGGTTCTCGGATGAGAAGGCCTTGGTTACCCCTCTACTCCCAACTGCCTCCCTATTCCCACGCTTCTTCTCTCCTCCCAACACTCGGAGACGAACTGCTTGATGACATCCCTTGGCCTATTCTTCCCAATCTCTCCGATTAGCATATTAACCCTCTCCTTTGAGTCTCCCACTAACCACATGTCCTTCATTCTCCCATCCCACTTCCCCATTATACTCCCATTGAATCTTATTCTTTTAGACTGGTATTTTGGGCATTCTAGTAGAAAGTATTCCAGGCTCTCCACCACGCCCAATTTGCACATCTGGCATTCCTTTTCACTGTTTTTCCCATTTTTTCCCCTTAGCTCCAGGGACCGCGACCTCAGCTTGAACAACAGTGACCCCCCAAAGGTGCCATCAATGTACTCTTCAAAACCAGGCTTCTCTTTATCACGCAGGCCACCCAAAGATCTCTTTGGTTTTACCCCTCTCGCCAATTAAGGTTACCATCCTCCGTGACCCTTTCTCTGACGATTTTTTTACCTTGGTTTGCCCCAACGTCTGGGTCCGAGATCTCCAACGAGTAGTTCTCTATTAGTTTCCTCACTTGGACCATCCATTCTGTCTTGATATTTGAGGTGAAAATTCACAGGAACATTACTTTACACCATCGGGTGTCGGGGAGATTTACCAAATAATTAAGATAACCGAGTTTCAATAAGTCTATCCTGTCCTTGATCCTCATCCACCCAAGCTCACCCTTGATTGCTTCTAGTGCCGCGGCATTATTCGACCCCGTTATCCATCGCCCTGCGTCGCTCTGCAGGATTTCCAAGCTCTTTACAGCCGTCTGGTTTAGGGGTACCACTTCCGTTCCATATGTGAAACGTGGCAGACCCACCATTTCCCAAATGGTTTTCCCCACGAAAACCTTATTGAAACTGTTTCTCCCTATAAGTTTCATTTGGTTAAGGATTCGCCTCCCCTTCAGAATCAATTTATTTGTGTGGTTTCGGTAGATGCCTCTTCCTGTGATGTTTATATTTACCCCCAGATATTCATAGTCACCTGTCTCTCCCACACTAAAACGTTTGCTGCTACCTTCCGGAGTACAGACCTCCCCCACTCTCCACCTTTGAGTGGAGTCCACTTTGCAGCCCACGGGTGTAACTTTGCTCTTGCTTTCATTAAGTTTGAGTCTCCATTTGCTACCATATTTCCCAACAATTCCCAGCATTTTCGCTTGCCCCTCTTCGCTTTCTGACACTAGCACCATATCGTCTGCAAAAAATAGCCCTGGGATCTTCAAGTCCCCCAACTGCTACCCCCTCGTCGCTATGCAGGAGTTCATCTCCTAAACCTTTGATGTACAATGCAAAAAGAATTGGCGAAAGGATACACCCATGTTTTAGGCCTATCTCCATGGGCACACGTTTTGTTGTTATGTTACCCAGGCTAAGTTCACTCTGTACATCTTTATATAATGCTTTCATAATTCCAACAAACTCGCCCCCCAAGCCCAGAGCCTCAAGCTTGCGCCACATACCCTCCCTCCATATTCTATCGTATGCCTTTTTAACATCCAAAAAGGCCATATAATCTTTTTCTTTTTTGCTTTTGCGGATTCTATCATTTGGGATAGCGTGAAAAGTTGGTCAGTGACTCTCCTTTTCTTCTTGAAGCCATTCTGGATCTCTCCCAAAACACCCTTCTCCTCAATCACCTCCTCTGATCTCCCATACAGGACTTTACAGAAAACTTTTCCAATGTTGCTACTGACAGAGATCCCTCGATAATTATCCAAAACGTCTTTCCCCCCCCCCCCCTTTTTGTGAATAAATGCCACTTTGCTTTCTCTCCACTCATTTGGGTCCTCTTGTTTTTCTATGGCTAAATTGAATAGGGCAGTTAGGCGTTCCTCTCCTCCTTTTTTGATAAACTCGTTAGAAATTTTGTCCACCCCTCCCGCTTTTCCATTCCTTAATTTTCAAAGCACCTTTCGCACCTCCTCCGTTTTAATTTCGCTGCACACGAAGTTCGATAGATTTTCCTCGACCTGGTTCGGACACTCCGGTGGGTTCCCCATGCCCCATCGCTTATCGTTTACCTTTTCCCAGTGCTTGACCAGTTCTAATGCGATTTGATCTTGACGTCTGTAACTCGGCCATCTACTTTAATACTCTGTGGGTTACTTCCTTTGTTACGTTTATTCACCCATTTCCAAAATACGTTCGAACTCGACCCCCCCCCCCCCCCCCTGTCATTCTTATCGTCATAATAAGACTGCTGTTTCGCACTCTCCGATTATCGTCTTTAATCTTTTTTACATTATTTCGTGCTTGTTGGTATTCTTCCTTTGCAACCGTGGCCCCTTGCTTTCCGCCCCCTTAAGTTTTCTACTTCTGTTTGCAGCACATTTAGCTTTTCTACCCTTTATGGCCCTTTTCAGTTCTTCGTTCACTCTGTACCCAAGTTTCCGTGTTAGCACCCTAATCTTTCCTACACTTTCTTTCCCTGCCTTCACTAGGCTCGCAACTATGGCATCGGCCATCTTCTGGACACTGCCCCCCCCCCCACACCCCCACCCCCTTGTGTACGGTTGCAAGCTTTGGTTTCAATTTTTCTTCGAACTTAGCCCAGTCGGCATCCTCATTGAGTTCCCAGATCTCCTTGAAGCTTCCTTTGCTTTTTGCTAGGTTTTTGGCCCTGATCGTCACTGTAATCAAGTTGTGATCGCTATCCACCTCCATTTTACCCTCATCATCCACTTCTACCCCTGTCACCTCCCTCCATAAATTAATATCTGTGAGAATATAGTCGATTATTGATTTTCTGTCGTTCCTTTCCCAGGTCCATTTCCCCCTACACCTCGCGTCCCTGTTCAGAATCTTCAGACCAAGCTCATTTGTGAAGTTCAACAGCTTTCTTCCATTCCTGTTGACTTTCTTGTCCCCACCCTCTATGCCTTCTTTCTTATCACCTCTGTGTCCATTAAAATCACCTATCAGAATTATACCGAGCCCCCTGTTTTCCAGTTCTGTGATATTGGACCTTAGTGTTGAGTATATCGAGTCATTCCACTCGGGTTTGCTTCGCTCCACCACACAATACACAATCCCAAGGGCAATACTTTTGTTTCCTAGATTGATCTTTACCCATCCAATTTCTTTCGATACCTCAGCCAAGGTGCTGACATCTTCCAGGTCTGTGATCAGCGACGGTTTTAAATCCTCTTTAATGAACATGCCTACCCCTCCCCATTTTTCTGGCCTTTCGTTCGCCCACCACCTATCCACACGCACCCCTTACTTGGTCTACCCGTTCCTCGTGTCTTACCCACGTCTCGCTTAGGCCCATGATATCAAAGTCCTCTGCCGCGATCGATGTCGCAATTTCACTTACTTTCCGGTGGAGACCCCGGGTGTTGCTATAACCCACTTTCAGGGTACTGAGATTCATTGGCTTCTGCCTACTGTTTCATTGTTTTCTGGCGTTAGCCTTGATAAATTTATTCTGTCTCCCTTGCTCTTGTTCACCCCACCTGTGTCCACTCTTATTATACTCTTATTATACTTGTATATGGCCTCCCACCCCGCTCCTCTTCAAAAAAGGCTCCGCTACCCGTAGACTTTTATCCCCCAATACCCGTTTCCCCATCCTGCTAAGATGCAGTCCGTCACGCCCGTGCATGCTCGCGTTGCCCCAAAACGTGTTCCATTGGTCTATAAAGGGTATCCCCAGGTCAACACAGTAGTCCTCCAACTCCTCATTCAGCGCCAAAATCCTTGGGTTCCGTTCGCCCCCACCTCCAAGCACAGGAAGGACCCCGGATACAACTACTACTCTTGCGTTCCTACAGTTTGCTGACTAAACCTCTATACGACTCCACCAAACTTGCTGACCTTCTCTCCCTGATATTGTTGGTCCCCACATGGACCACCACCACCGGTTCCGATCCTGACCCTGCCACAATACCATCTTCCCGGTCCCTCAGATCACCCACCTTCGCCGCCGGAAAGCACAATACTGTTCGATTAGAACTGTCAGGACCACAAACCACATTGTCAATCCCACGTAGAATGCTACTGCCCGCTACAACTAATTTTCTTCTTCTTCTTCCCCCAGTTCCTATATCATATGCAACTCGCCTCGTTTTGCATGCCTCTTGCCGCCTCTTTCACCGCCCTCCTTAGCCCATCTGACCTATCATCATCAGCAGCCACCTCTGCCCCCTCAATGTCCTTCTCACTCTCATCCCCAGGGGTATCGGAATCTAACACACTGAACCCGTTCTCTAGGCACTGCCTAGCCTTACGCCGACTCTGGCCTGACTCTACGTAGCCCTGTCCTGATGCCACCTTCCGAATTTTCCAACTAGATCCCCCTTCCTCGGTTACACCCCCACATCAAGCATTCTTCCCCCCACGTTTCCTGCCTCCCTGTTTCCTTCTTGAGTCCACAACGACCTTCCACCCTCCTTCCACCTCCCCATCATAGGTAACCTTCATTGGTGTGACTCCAGAGACACCAACCTCCCCTTCAGCTCCGCAATTAATCATAAACTGTGATTTTGGTATACGTATACCGATTAAGCGTAGCTGGATTAATATAAACTCTTCAAATTAAGAAACTATACATCGAAATCCCACTGGACTATACATGAATAAAATTGGTAAAAGTGAAAAGGTTTTGAAATATACTGAGTCAAAAAAGAAAGTATAATAGAAACAAATGTGAAAAAATAGCATAAAGGATGAAATATAATAGTTCTAATGTTGCATGTTTGTGGACAAGAAGTCATGCAAAGAGTTTAATGACATGTTGTTGTCCACCCAACCGTATACAATTTTGCTACGGATTTCAAAATAGCAAGTGCTACCCGAGAATGTCAAATTGAATGGATAACCGACGATTTTCTTTGTGTTAGGTTGTGCTAGAGAGCCTGGGTTATTGAGAAAACACGCTAGATTTGTCTTCTGACATTTTAAAAAATGCCAAGGTTAACCGAAAATCAGAAGTTGCGTGCCATTGGTATGCATGAGGCTGGGATACCTCCAGATGAGCTCGCTGCTGAGTTCGGACGAACGAAATGGTTTCGCGCGCCGAAGGCGCGCAGAGACGGTATGGGGAACAAGCCCCTTTTGACCCTCGGTGACTGTATATGAATGGCTGTCACATGTCTAGGCGTGTTGAAGGAGAAAAAGGTTCCGGTACTCGGCAGGTGTCTCCTATAGCGGCGAGGTGGCCTCGTTGATTGATGTCGGTTGAACCCTCGGGTGAGGATCAATGTGGGAGGTTGGGTCCTCTCACAAAGGTACTACCTCTCCCCTAGGGTGCAGTCGATCTGGATTTTTAGGCAAGTATAGTCTGCCACTTCGGAGATGATATTGAGTGATGGCCTTCACTGGCAAGTAAAATCTGCCTCAGGCTGTCTCTGTTTGGTAGGACGTCTTTGAAAGAAACAACAACGACCCCTTTCGGGGACCACCAGAAAGAAGACCCCGAACTTCCCTGGTTCGGGGGCAGGCCTGCATTGTGGTCCTATTGGGTTGGGACAGAAGATGCGCTATGCGCTTACAAAAAGGGGCAGAGGCAGGACGCAGGACAAACGCTCGCCCCCCTTAAAGTGGTCGACCACTTTTAGGGATGGAGTGGAGGATGTTCAGGAACCATGGGGTTACCGTTTCCATAACGGTTAGACTGTCCATAGCGGTTATTGGGGTGCTGGTCAAAAAGCATCTTCTGTGTACCTGCTTAAAAGAAGAAGGCAGAATTAGTTTTCATTAGAATATGTAAAATATAAAAAGATAAAAGTAGCACATTTTGTTTAATTTATGATTTAATCTTTAGCTGAGTCGGTGAAGGCAGCCCTTTCTGATAGAAGGCCACAGTTAAGCTGTTAATCTGCCTATTAGCTCACCTTCTCGTTCCCTATTTGCCCTCAAGCATGTTTAGTTTTTAAACCTGATGTAATCTTAGTTGAGTCGGTGAAGGCAGGCCTTTCTGATAGAAGGCCATAGTTAAGCTG
Organism: Pictodentalium vernedei; assembly: GCA_031216915.1. Lineage (NCBI taxonomy): Eukaryota > Metazoa > Mollusca > Scaphopoda > Dentaliida > Dentaliidae > Pictodentalium > Pictodentalium vernedei. The sequence goes on along the minus strand of CM062289.1, from coordinate 339,493,376 downwards.
TCTATCTGCCTGTAAACTCACCTTCTCGTTCCCTATTTATTATTAAGCGTGTTTAGTGTTTTACAATATTTAATCGTGATGTAATTTTAGTTGGCGTCGGTGAAGGCAGTCCTTTCTGGTAGAAGGCCACAGTTAAGCTGTTAATCTGCCTGTTAACTCACCTTCTCGTTCCCTATTTATTATTAAGCGTGTTTAGTTTACAATATTTAATCGTGATGTAATTTTGGTTGAGTCGGTGAAGACAGCCCTTTCTGGTAGAAGGCCACAATTAAGCTGTTAATCTGCCTGTTAGTTCACCTTCTCGTTCCCTAGTTTTTTCGAGCTGTCTTAGTTTTAATTGGAATTTTTTTGGCTTTTGTCGGCTTTCGCAAATGACTCCCAGTTCGGAGATTAGTTCACTGTCGGCTAGCCGGTCATGCTTTTTCGCGGCCAGGGTGGCTAGGCGGTCTTTGATGGTGGGGATATCGGCCTTGTCGTGGTGAGTTCGGAGTCACTGTGGCCACTATTTATAGTCTCATTGGAAGGTACAGTACCACTGGATCTACTGCCGAACGACCGCGTTCAGGTCGACCATGAGTTACAACCCCTGCACAGGACGTCTCACTTGCGGGACCGCTTCCTTCCGGCGACGAGGACAGCAGCAATTACTCCTGGTAGAACTAACAATAACAATAGAATCAGTGCACAAACTGTCTGCAACAGACTCGCTGTACACGGCATCCGAAGTAGGCGTCCATACCACGGACCAATCCTTACCAACGTCATCGTACCGTCAGAATGGAATGGGTACGTCAGCGTGTTCGCTGGACTCAGCAGCGTTGGTGCACAGTTCTTTTTAGTGATGAATCACGATTTTGTCTGCGGCGCGCTGATGGTAGGACAAGAGTGTATCGCCGACGAGTAGAACGGTTTTCTGCTTGCGTGTGGGAATGCGACTGTTTCGGCGGAAGTAGTGTAATAGTTTGGGCAGGAATTTCCTTGCACCATCAAACGCAGTTGATCTTCATCGATGGTAATCTGAATGGACATCGATAAAGGGACGAAATTCTTAACGCTGTTGTTGTTCCGTTGTTCAATGCTAACGTCGGATTGCAGTTATACCAGCGAGACAATGCCCGATGTCACGGGACGCGCATCAGAAAACCTAACTGATTTTAGTGCGTAGATTGCATCTCCAGATGTTTGGTATACTTTATCATCTGATCCATTTTTCATCATCCAGAACACTCAGTCCATTTTACTAATTCTTTCATCATTATTTATCTCACAAAATAAGATAGTGGATGGTCCAAGTGAGGTAGTTAATAGAGAGCTACCTACTGGAGATCTCGGACCTAGAAGGAGGGACAACCCAGGGTAAAAAGGCGTCAGAGAAAGAGTCTTGGAGGATGTTAACCTTAACTGACAAGGAAGGTCAAATCAGAGAGAGGTCTTTGGATGGCCTGAGTGATAAAGAGAAGCCAGGGTGTGAACAGTACCTTGATGGCACCTTTGGGGGGCACCGTTGTTCAAGCTGAGGTCGAGGTCCCTGGAGCTTAGGTGAAACATTGGGACAAATAGTGAAAAGTGGTGCCAGAACTGAAGTGTAATTTAGGCACCTTTGGGGGGGGGCACCTTTGGGGGCACCGTTGTTCAAGCTGAGGTCGAGGTCCCTGGAGCTTAGGGGAAACATTGGGACAAATAGTGAAAAGTGGAGCCAGAACTGAAGTGTAATTTAGGCGTGGTGGATACTGACAGAATAAGATTCACTGGGAGTATAATGGGGAGGTTGGACGGGAGAATGAAGGGCATGTGGTTAATTAATGGGTGACACAAAGGAGAGGGCTAGTATGCTTACAGAGAGATTGGGAAGAATGGGGCACAAGATGTCATCAAGTAGTTCGTCTCCCAGTGCTAGGTGGAGAGAAGAAGCGTGGGAATGGGGAGGCAGTTGGGAGTACAGGGGTAACCAAGGCCTTCTCGCCCGGGAACCGCGACAAATCAGCTGCCGGCCAAAGTGTTATTATTATTATTATGTTAGTGAAGAACATGCACGTTATATATGTGTAAACACGTGTGTAGTAGTTACAAAGATTAAAAGAAACAATCAATTTAAATTTTCTTAATTTATTGACAACATACAACAAATCTCAACAATACATATAACATCATCGATAACAATGGAATGAACTATACAATAAGTTAAATTAACGAGAATCCGATTCTATGCATCCTGAGCGTTCAATATATTTGATTAAAAAGCAAACTCTGCAGCTTTGACCCTTGTCGCACTGTTATCGACTTCAATGAATAATTAAATGCGCGTGAATTATTATGAAGCAAAAATTGAGCTGAGTGAAAATGAATTGTCAATGTATTCACTTTGTTTGTTTACACAAAGGCAAATTGAACATGGTTTGTTACATGTATTAATAATTTTCAAACGCATTCCCCGTACCTTTCCGATTACTTTCGTATAGTGCAAGACAATTTCTAAATTAGTTGTTCTTATTCATTTTTTCGTCCTTTATTCTCCGAGAGTTGAGTATATTCAACGTTACGCGATACCACACAGGCATTGAGAAATGTTCTAGATACACCGCGCATTGTATTGGCCCACCTGTAAGAAGGTCATGTAAGAACGCCTCTGATTGGTCGTTACGCATATAAGTGAGTTGTGGCGCGAATGAAATGCTTCGACACAAACCCGGTGTGAAACAAGAAAATAAACAGACCACCAAAGGTGATATTTTTCTTTTTGAATACCAGCTTCATTCAATTAATTCAAGTTAACCCTTTACCCAACGCAGACGATATCAAAATTTATTAAATATCATTTTTTTCAAATTTTTCAAAATATTTCAACAAAACCATATCATGTGACCCCTCGTTGGAACGAGCTCGACGAGCTCGTTCCAACGAGGGGTCACATGATATGGTTTTGTTGAAATTAATTGAAAAATAATATTTTTTCAACTGCTGAAGTTGCATAGTTCGCGGGCTGATGCGGCCGATTCGTTGGGTAAAGGGTTAAATCGTGATATAGATACAGAACACAAGCGGGGCTGAGTACGGCGGATAGGAATTAACAACCCTTGTAGGCGTTTTCCTGTTTTTCACGCGCGCCTTTGGCGCGTGTGAAATATAGTAAAAAAAACTCCAGCCCGGATCGTGGATTCCTGTCCTCCCCCAATCATTTTCTGCCTTCAACAGTTTATGATCCTTCACTTGAACGTGCTCCTTATGTTCGTTAAAAAGATTGGTTATAAGCTATATTTTGGTGAACAGAATTGAAAAAAATAACATTTGAGAAGAAACTTTCTGAATAGCGCTGGCCTTATAAGGCCGTTAGGGTAGGTAAAGGTCTAACGTTTTTTTTTATGCTTTGGACGCAGATCTTTGAAGCAATCGATTAGGGATCCATCAAAATGTTATCATCAATCAAAACATCAGGCCATTAAAACACACATGTTGCATTGCTATCGCGTTCCGCGAGAAATGTCTTTTAGATAATCTGTGATAATTCACAGGTTAGCATATAATACATCGTGATACCAAAAATATTTTGGACGTACACATTTACCAATATAGGAATAAAGTACGCTTCCGGTCCGAGTTTAGGTGGTGACTATCGATGATACGGGCAGATTTATTTATTTACAACGGCACTAACGGTGGGCGCCAATGACCTGCTGGTAACAGTCTACCCTTGGGTCACCCTTTCACGCTCTGTCTTTTCTCCTTGAGCTATCTGCTTTATTAACCAGTCGTTATTATTTGCAGTTCTCAACAACATTTCGGAGATCGCCTTGTACAAACTATTAGTTTCCTGCTGCATTCACTTCAGTTTATGAATTTTGTGTTCACATGATATTTGTTCTATAACATGATTCTCTGAAATAAATATTGTTTAAGCCAAAGCCACCTCGCCGCCCATACGCATACATATCCACGTTCTTTAATCCTTTACCCAGCGTAACGGTCAAAACCGGCCAGCGCTATCTTAAAAAATCACAATTCAATTTTCATTATTTTTTTTCATTTTTTGTCTCAAAAACATAGCTTGTGACCCCTCATTGGAACGAGCTCAGCTCGTTCCAATGAGGGGTCATCAGCTATGTTTTTGGGACAAAAAATGAAAATATTTAGTTATTCAAGAATTTTATTTCCTAGTGGTGTCTGCCTTTCGTGTTAGGTAAAGGGTTAAAGAGCCCATTGTGATGATAAGTTTATGTCATTCCAAGTTTTAATCGTTGACTGGATTAACTCATCGGGGTTTATTATGATATCATGGCGAAATTACTTATTTCTTCTCAAACATGGTCTGTTTGTTTGATTAAAATCCAAATAAAACCTTGGCATGTATCAGGAAACGATGATTCGAAGGCATATCCCAAATTAATAACCTCCATACAATAAAATTGTTCATGATTGGATTAACTCAAGTTGTCTAATGAAACTATTAATGACGAGTTTGTTTGTTTTATGACAGTTGGAGATTGTCAGTGAATGTCGTCTTATTGATAATCAAAACAAATGTGACCAAACAATTCCGTCACATTAAAACTCAATCATCTCAGAACAAGACAAACCAATATTAGGACGAGCTGTTTTGACGTGATTAACTCGAGAACAAAGTTTTTACAAGAGGATATAAATGGTGTCCACTTGGGATTCATAGCATCATTTCTACAATTTGATTTCATCGGAGTCAGTTTATTTGAAAAATAATTGTTTGAATCAAACATAGACGGAATAATGGATTCTCTTGCATACTGTATTAGAGATAGTTCTAAGGATGGAGATAATCAGGTAAATATTTTGTTATTGTATCAATACGCTCTGATGGTACAAAGGGGCTTTTGAGCTATATCGTTCATAGGATCGCGCTTCATGTGGAAATAGCAAACTGTTGCAAAATCGAGATACACCTTAGAGCAAAGCCGCTAAGAGAATGTTTGAGATAGGAGTTTCTTGTATTGAACTTTGTATACATATTAACCCTCTGCACACTGGGATAAAGTATCAAAATTTGAGCCTACAATTTCCCCTATAATGCAACTTTGAATTTAACCTGTTCAATCTTGTTTGACAGAGCTCAAAGAACGAGCTCCGTTTTACAAGTAAAATATGACCCAGTCACGAATGCTTGGGGTGGAAATCTTCTAAGATGAACAACATGAGTATAAATGATCGACTAAACGTAACTTTATCGTCATGTTGTGATCACGATTAACCATTGGGCAAAAATATGTGGCACTAAACACCAGTAAATAAATAAATAAATTCGCCTCAGGAGTTCCGAGTTAAGAATTCTTCTTTAATTTGTGTTTTACCTTCACGTACGACTAATGTTATCCATGGAGCATTTTAAATTGGCAATATTATATTAAATGATGTATTAATTATTATTTACAGACATCTGATATAGACTTAGAAGTGCAAGTAAACAAGAAACTGAAAGAGATATCCAAGAGCAGATTGACTAATAACCCATGCTTAAATGATTACGTTGGTAAGTAGCAACGTATTCACATTACTTATAAATACTTTACCTAACATGAAAAGCAGACGACACTTGCAGACAAAAACATTGAATAACTGATATTTTTTTCATTTTTGCGTCAAAAATATAGCTTATAACCCCTCATTGGAACGAGCTCAACGAGCTCGTTCCAATGAGGGGTCATAATCTATGTTTTTGAGGCAAAAAATGAAAAAAATAATGAAAATTGAATGGTGTTTCTTGTAAATAGCGCTTGCCGGTTTTTGCTGTTGCCTTGGGTGAAGGATTAAAACCAAAATATTTTTGTGGGCTTCACTCGAGAAAACAAATCCTATGACCAACATAAACGAACCACTGTCAAATACATCTACTCACCCAATAATAAAGAAATCTCATTCGAGTCTCATAACAGATGAATGTTGTAAAATCAAGTTGATTTTTTTTTTTTTTGTGAGAAGAGTGTGTGTGTTTGTGTATGTGTGTTATCGGTGGGTAGGGATGGAGATAGATATGAGTGTATGGTGGGGGTGGGTGGAGGTATGTGGGCAGGCGAGAAAAACTAGCGGAATCACTGATGGAAGATATTCTCTTACAGTTGGGTGTCTTTTCGCTCAAGGTCACCATTAAATTTTTGAATCGGAATTTTTGAGACGACCTTCTTCTAATTTCAAACTGGTTGGCGCGTTTTGTCAGAATCGAGATAACCCTTACTTTATAATCCCCTTATTCTTTCCCGACGCCGCCACATCTGCATAAGCTACTTTGACCTTTGACCCCGACGCCCTCCCAGTAAATAATAGTTATTTATTACTTGGATGTTTTATAACTAGTTTTATGAGATATGACAAAATTGAGGCAGACTCCGAGGGGGTTGAAATCTGCATGATATATCAAAAGTTATGAACTGAAAGACGAACAATATATTCTTAAGTAGAATCTTAATTTATTTTTGTTTTTTTCTTGAAAATTTTAGATTTTATCGATGTGATCAGTGAAGACACGAGATCAGCTGATGCAGACCATAGTTATCTTCAGCCTCTTGAAAATTCTCCATCTTCTGGAAGCGAGTGTTCCGGAATTAGTCGATCGTCGCTGGAAACAAGTTCCGTATCTTCAACTGAGTTGCAGAGTGGCAACCGCACAAACTACACACCAGAACAAGTGCAAAAACTCACAGAAGCATTTGACAAGAACAAGTACCCGGATGCAGAGGAGCGAGAGAAGATTGCTGCTACCGTGGGTGTTTCGGAGAAGAAAGTGAAGGTTGGTTTCAAATTTTACTTCTTAACTCATTCTTACTTCCATGTTGACCAGCAGACTGCGCTACAAGTGTCTCAGGAACAATGTACATTAGTTTTGCTGGGGTGTCATTTTTAACATCTGAACAGAATGTTTCTCATCAAAAAGGTAGACGAGATAACCACGTTAATTCTGGTTATGTCGACCGGCGTATACATCAATCAAATAAAGATGTAAAATTAAATTCAGGTCAGCAATCCAACAATTACATTTTTCACTTTGACCAGCTGCTCTCTCAGCTTTCGGACCACCAGTTTTAATTCTGTAAGCAATTGGAAGCTATTGTTCCCTGGAACCAGACTAGCCCTTAAATAGGTCATTGCCTATTGTTAGATTTGATTAGATATAATCGGTTGGCATATTTCAGCTAGTTGCTCTTGCGACCAACCACCATATCCATCCGGTTGAATTTAACCCTTTACCTATGATGTAAAACAGACGACACTTGCAAAAAAAATTCTTGAATAACTAATTTTTTTAAATTTTTGTCTCAAAAACATAGGTTATGACCCCTCATTGGAACGAGCTCGACGAGCTCGTTCCAAAGAGGGGTCATAACCTATGTTTTTGAGACAAAAAATGAAATAAGTAATGAAAATTAATTGGCGAGTTTTGTGAATAGCGCTGAACGGTTTTGACCATTACATTGGGTAAAGGGTTAAAACTACCATGAATATCTGCAATCATTCATCTTCTTTGAATCAACACAAGAAACGTTTCTGAATCGAGACTTGATTTGATCGAATGTTTGATTATATTATGTTTATTATAAGACATATTTGTTCACAAAATACTATAATGAAGACTCACTACAGTGATGGTTTTATGATTACACCGCATAGTTCCACTAATTGTGTTAATATCGCGAAGGTGGGTTTCAATACCCATTGATTGTAATAGGTAACTAGATCACGAAAGAGTATCTGTTCATATTTGTCAACAGTGATCTGTGCGCCGACTCCATGAAAAGTGAGTAAGCAAACAGCTCATAATAGCGTTTAATTCCTTGCACAATTTGACTGGTTGTCTGAGAGCTTGTATTAGGACATTCAACGTCACGCATGTTGTAGTAAAAATTGCCACAGGGACATGAGCCGAGAGCTAACTTGAAACCTCTGAGCTTTTTTATCTACACGGATGATTTTATTTTATTCACAATCGGTCAAATTGTTTCTTGTATTATTTTGATATTGGTATAATATATGTAAGGCCAGAGTAATGGCTGCTATCCCACTAAAGATTTTGTCCGAACTTTGAAAGTTCTTGCAGTGATGGAACCTCCCAACTCCATATCTCGATACATTCGCAGTTTTTATACAGTTTTGTTAAATGCATGTTCACGCGTTTTTCACAACACTAATTATCGATATCTGAAGAAAATAATGAAAACAAAATCATCTTTCATGTTGTTTCAGTAGTTTATAATGCGGTTTTCGTTTCTCTTGCAGATTTGGTTCCAAAACAAACGTGCTCGATCGAAACCAAGAAATAACACTCAGTTGAGAATACCACCTTGTGTAATTCCTTCACTGTATGTACCACAAGCATCAATGTTTCAATCTTTACCACCACCTTATGGACCAGCACCAACGATCCCGATGCCAACGACAACGTCGAGCAGTTTCTTGCCTTATAGCGGACTACCTCAGTTGACATCGGTAGCGTCGCCTCGTTTTCCAGTTGAGGCTTTCGGAAACTTCCTTTCGCAGCAGCCACAAATCTCGTCTTATCAACCGTCACTGCCTTATCAGCGACCAGAGCCAATGTCACCTTATGTATATCCGTATATATATCCAGCATACTGATTCAAGAAAAACATTTGATGGAAAATGACTGATAGACGAGTTGGGATAACTCCTGTCTTGAGCTTCGTCAAGGTTGAGAAGAAATGTGAAAGAACATTCTCACAAATACCAACCTGAATCTAACGTGAATTAGTGGTGTGGAATGTATTATACCAATTGACTTCCTGGCACCCCAGAGCTGGTCGAGGCATTTTACCTGTAACAAAGGTGCGTTTACAAAAAAATAGCATGGGAGTCAAATGAAGTTTTGTGACCATGGACATGTGCTGGTTTGGGTAATTATAACTGAGAAACACAGCTCATTGAACGGTGTTATCAATAGTAAATACTCAAAAATTCCCACGACGGGATACGAGGACTATGTGCGAAGTATATGGAACACATCCAATGCGTTACAAACCATTAAAAGACTAGAACGGTGAATACCTACCCAGGCTCCAGATCTTATTTTGTGAAAGAGCATAAGGAGCACAAGCAGAGTCTCAGCCACAAGAACTACTCGCTCTGAATGATAATTAGAAGATAAATGTTTCTTGTGTCGTTAGACATTCGGGAATTAGACCATGGAAAACCATTTGTTAACTCTCAGCACTCTGATGTCAAAATAGCAAAGTTTTCAGCAGCAAATATTTCCCATAATGCAGTTTGATATTTAACCAAATATACCTTGTTTGACAGAGGTCAGTGAGCTCTGTCAAACAAGATATATTTGGTTAAATTCATAATTAAACAAGAGAAAAACAGAGAGATTGTAAAAAAAAATTGTGGCACTCACAGAGCGCTAGGGGTTAACGAGGCCGTAGTCAAATTTTCGAATATCTAACGAAACAACAGACGTTTATCTCCATTGTAATTCCTGTCATCGTTAGAAGTGGAAAAATTCTCCAAACTATTTTTATTTGAAGAAAAACAATTAAGAAAAATATAATTTTTCAATCGGTTTATTTGCCATGACTGACTTTACAGAAAGCATCTCCGGGGTGTGTTCGATCTGTGATAGGAGCAGTTTAGCGTCGTTGCTCGCGCCTAGCGTGGATACAAATATGTTCCAATTGACGCGCTTTCGGCAATTAGAGCACTTTAAGAATGAATTTACCTGGGATTAGAGCACGGAGCCGACCAGCTCTCAGCCAGTCAAATGACGGGTTCAGAGAGAACAACAGGGTCAAATTTAACTGATGAATTACAAGAATGTATAACCGAAATATAAATCTGCAACCGCATTAGTTTGATTTCATAATTATATTATATTTTGATAAGGCACTGTTTCACCCCCAGTATAACGAAGAGGTGTAGCTGTAATGTAGTACTGACTCTCAAACAGCGGCCCCTATGTTATGGGGAACAATTTCATATTATATGGGAATTTCTGAAACCCTTTGGTCAATACCCTGTTCTGATTCTGGATTCTGGATCTTGGATCTTGGCTTGTAATGTTGGGCCATCCTAAGTAAACTCCGGATAATAAAAGCTGCGATAACCCTTCGCCGGTTGAATCTTCTTTGTGTCAGTTGTGGTGTTCTTTAACCTGCTGCGTGGGAGTCTGGTGGTCCAGTGGTTAGAGCATTGAGCTTCAAACCAAAAGGTGTCAGAAAGTTAAATATTCCCTTCTATTTGTGTACGCTTTCAGATGTTGCGTTGCGGTATGTTGTTGTTCTATTCTGTACTTGCATTTTTACCATATATTTCATTTTTGAATCATGATCAGTTAAATATTTATTGAAATCAGTAACACTACAGCCATCAATTTAACACTTACTCTACCGAAACCGACTATTCTCTTCTATTTTATGATGATTATCTGTACGTTCTTGTATGCACAGATCAAACCTACCATCTGATTAAATGTTGGAAAGGGCTCAAAGAGCCCTTTCCAACAATTCATCAAATGATACAGTTTCAAGTTTGCCATAAATTGTATTAACTTTCCTCGCATACAAGCGTACATAGAGGTCCTCTATATATGGCCAAAATGGGCGTGGCAGTGAAAGATTTAAACTGCTGAAGATGCTTTGACCAAATACTTCGAATTGCACCTTAGGGTGCATAGAACCAGATTCTTGTCACCTTAACTTATTCTTGTCAATTCAACTTATTGTATAGTCCAATATTTTCGATGATTTTACATACGTTGTTGAATTTTGTTATATGTTGTTGATTAAATTTAGAAGACTGAAAGCAACTGTTTTGTTTTAGTTTAAGTATTGTAATGAGTGCACAAGTATTTTTCCAAAAACAAACTACATTCATTTTGTTCCCCAAAACAACGAGACTGGATAGATGAGCCAGCATGCTACCGTTCAGTTCTGTATGGCTACACGATAGCGTTTGTATGAGTTACCAACTTTGTGCACGTCAGGAAATTTAAGGACCTATAAATAGCAATCCGAAACGATATGACTCTAGCTGTTGAAACTAACTAAAAAACAAACAAACATATAAATAGCACATCGCGTCTTTTCTGACTAACAAAGAGACTTTATCTCCTTTCATTGGGACAATTAGCGACCCTTGCTATTTTTAGCTCAACTTTGGCGAAGCCAAATTTGAGCTTATGCCATGGCCTGTCGTCCGTCTGGTCGTCTGTCCGTCAACAATTGGATACGGCTCGGGCTAGAGACCGTATTTATGAACTGATCTTTACGAAACTTCTTGGGTACCTTTGTTATGACCGTGGGACGAGAACGAGTGTTTCTGGGTGCGGTCCGAAATTCAAGATGGCAGCCAGTGGCCATTTTGTACCGAAATTAGGTCTAATCAGTTTTTTGTACACAACTTCTATACGGCTCAGGCTAGAGGCCGTATTTATGAACCGATCTTTACGAAACTTCTTGGGAACCTTTGTTATCACCGTGGGATGAGAACGAGTGTTTTTGGGTGTGGTCCGAAATTCAAGATGGCCACCAGCAGCCATTTTGTACCAAAATTAGTGCAATCAGTCTTTTGTACAGAACTTCTGTATGAAAGTTCTGATTTGAATACATTTTTGTATGAATATTTAGTAACATGGAATACATCACATATAGTACGGGTTTTTTTCTCGTGCAGAAATTATGCAAATTAGATGAACTTTGATTTATTCAGTGCTACTTATACACTGTAAGTGCACATGTCAATACGGCTCGGGCTAGAGGCTGTATTTATGAACCGATCTTCACAAAACTTCTTGGGTACCTTTGTTATCTCCTTGGGAAGAGAACGAGTGTTTCGGGGTGCGGTCCAAAATTCAAGATGGCTGCCAGTGGCCATTTTGTACCGAAATTAGGTCCAATCAGTTTTTTGTCACAACTTTTATACATCTCATATTTGTGAACTGATCTTCACGAAACTTCTTGGGTACCTTTGTTTTCACCTTGGGACAAGAATGAGAGTGTTTTGGGGTGCCTTTGTTATCACTGTGCTATGAGAACAAATATTTTGGGGTTCAGTCAGACCCACTCTGGGACTCAAAGATTTCTTTTCTAGTTTAGCATCTGACTGTCACCCACCTTTACAATACTTTACCTATACATTTGTTACAGGCAACGGTCAGTATTTATGTACAGACCGTTACAATACTTTATATGTACCTTTGTTATCAGGTCATTACCTAGATGTTTGTCATTGCTGTGTCACATACTATACATGTACATGTCTTTGTCTTGACAAGTTGAGCTACAGTGTCATTGACACTTTCATTAGAAAAGTTACAATGAAATTATATACAAAGATTAACGTGTTCTTGTGAGGAATCATAAGTTCTTGCGAAAAGGGAGACAAAATGTGACCATTTGTATAACGTAACGGCCATTACCGACCAGAACTAAACAATCCAATTCAAATGTTATGATTTTTTCAATTGTTGCCTTAAAACTATAGCTTATGATTCCCTTATTGGAAAGAACTCCTCGAACTCGTCCCAGTGGGTTTTTGAGAAAAGGATGACCATTTTTAGTTTTTCAATAAATATTTTATTCCAAATATCCTCATCACTTGGGTAAAAAAAAATATTTCAAGGATTTGCTGCGAGAGGAAAACTTGTTATCATTAACCCGTTACCTAAGGAATCGGCCACATCCGCCTATGCAGTTTTCAAATTTAGCCGTTCAAAAAAGGTTTTAACAAAACCATATCATGTAACCCCTCATTGGAACGAGCACATCGTAATCGTTCCAATGAGGGGTCACATGATATGGCTTCGGTGAAATTTTTTGAAATTTTTTTTAAAAAAAACGATAATTAAAATGATAAATTTTGATATCCTGTGCATTGGGTAGAGGGGTAAACCTGTTATGGAGAAACATCTGTACCGAGTACACTAAAATCGATTTGAGCCGATGTTTACCGAGATCGATTTGTGTGAACGAGGTTCAGAAATTTCATGTCAAATCGTGGAGAATTTGAGATTTATCACATAATGTGTAATTTAATCTTTTAGCTGACGTAACAATTAAAGTTTGCTACCACTGTTCAGAAAAATTGCCATCCAAATTTTATTACTTTCTAAATTTGTTGCCTCAAAAACATAGTGTAAAACCCCTTAAGGAACGCGCTCGTTCCAACGAGGAGTTATAAGCTATGTTTTCGAGACAAAAGATGAAAATATTTAGTTATTCAGGAAATGCTTTCTGCAAATGCTATTTGTATTATTAGGTAGACAGTTAATGAAAAATAAGAGAAGATTAATTCGATTCTGCTACCGAAACCAACTCACTCACAACGTTACCACGTCGACGTTGACTTCTGACGTCATTCCCGTATTTGATGTGTTGTGAGCGGTATTTTCCGTAATGTGCTATTTGATAGTGATTATGTGAGTATATGTTATGTGCAAAGAGTGCTAGTACAGAATCTTTTATCACGACGAGACTCATTTTTGGGGGGACGTATAGCTTCGAGTCGCGCTTGCGCGACATGTAGCTATCCCTTCCCCCAAAAGGGTCGAGTCGCTGTAAAAGATTGTATACAATCACAATGAGCACATAAGACTTTTATCTACCCTTCAGTCAACAAAACCCAAACCATATCAAAAGTAGTCGTTAGCAATCAAAACTCACACTCAACTGATCAAAATAACTGGATTTTCATTTCTCTCAACCCAACGGCATGTAATGAAATTCCTTCAATAGGAATGAAATTGAACATTGTGATAAAAAATAATCAAACTCTGTCCAAGTATGCCTTTTCCACCGGGCAATGATATTTTGAACCAAATTCAATTCAGTTCATGAGGTCACCCACTGGATAGCTGGGTGATTTGCGAAAACAACTCGAGAAACAGAATTTACTGGGACCAGTAAATTCAAGTCTGCGTGAAAAAACGATGAAAGCACCCGAATTAAACTATATGGTAAAAGAATTTATGGAGACCTATTTCCGGGGAATAAAATATCTTTAAAGAAATCAGAAGCAGGTTTTCGCAGACAGCGTTTAAAGATTTTCAAACAGGATTCAGATAAATTTGTTCAAGAAACCGGAAATAATTTCTGTGTGCAGCATTCGACGTTTTCTTTAAAGGAATCAGAGATGGATATGTTTAACTCTACCCACGGTTTTGAGTGAAGAAATACATTTGGTAACTTCTGAAATGCATTAGGGTTATAAAATGCAATTTCAAGCAATTCTGAAAACTGCACTCAGGGAGACCTTTGTGACGCCATTGGGACCCAAATTCTTAACTTTTACGGTGTTTCGACTCATTTGGTGTTGGTTCCAGATCCATATGTCACACCATTTTTTGAGTTGTGACCGAGACTCTCTTTCAAACTTTTTGGCTCCGCCCACTTTTTGGAGTAGAACAGTACGTGTATGAACTTCAGCAATGCACTAATGGATCATAAACTGCGATTTCCAGCAATTCTGACAGATGCTCTCAATGACTCGTGGATGACCTCAGTGATCTTGGCCCATATTTGGAACCTCCATTGAGTTTCGTCACATTTGGTGTTGGTTCCAGGTCCATAAGTCATACCAAACCTGAGATATTTGCGTGACACACATCAAAACACCCGTATGGACACCCCAATGCGCCAACTTGGCACCGCCAAGGATCTGAAAAACATAGAACATAGGTGGCCGAGTACTTGTGACTGTCTATCAGTATGCCAAAAATCAGCGAGATGGGACAATTCGATTTCGAGTGTTTCACACAGACAAATTATATTTATGTAGTGCCAAAGAATCTCTTGAAATACATGACGTCACTTTATTCATAATTTGAACCCGAGCGGCTGCTTTTTTGGCCAGGAACATGATACGTCATAACATCATTGAATATGATGGTTGTTCAGTAAATATGCACGGGATAGACCAGTCAATATTTTCAACGCGCAGCCCCGAGGTTGCACGTTGAAAATATTCATTGGTCTACCCCAAATAATGAATATGGACTCTTTTACTTGCAGCCATTTAACTGTCATGGAGGATATCACTAGAGTTCAAAGGGTTAAAAGCGACAGACCACAATGAGACTGACGTTACGTTTCAAAATTGTCCCTAGCTTTAACTTTCTATTTTTGCCATTTGTCTTCATGTTGTTTTTTTTTTTTGTTTTGCGAAGTGGACATTGTGGATTGTTTATGTACTGGATCGAGCAGTTCCCTCCAACATGGTATGTATGTTGGGGAAAATTGATGCATCATTCATTGCAACTTTCCAAGTTTTTGACGGAAGTGACTTGTGATTGTCAGTACCATTGAAACAGTTCGTCGGACGTGCGTGCGTTCGTTTTTCGCGAAGTCAAGTGACTTTTATCGCTACTGCAATAGTGAAGTAACATATTTCATCGCCATATATTTATTGCTACTGATATTGCGGTTTGTGTTGCGTTTTTAGGTAAATGATAAATAAAGAAAAATATCCGCTGAATCTGAATATTTGATTAACTGTAAACCAAACTGTATCATTTAAGCACAGATTTGTTTATCACAGTATGATTCACTAGTCGACCCCAAATTAGATGTTTCAGTTGATCAACCGGTAATAACAATTTAGACCGCCCTATTGGACTATTATAAACAACTCCTGCCAAAAAACATCGTTGCCCTTACTTTGTCATTTGATTGAATTATTTTTCTTGTTTGTGAACATAACATCCTTTTCAGATGTCAATTGGAGGAACAAACAAACCCACTAAAAATGATTGACTTGTTTTTTTTCTGGTAGGTGTCTTAAAAGCAAACACAAAGATTGCCTCTCAAATGTTTTATACACTTTGTCATCAAGATATTTTCGGGGCTTTTCATTAACCCAACACACATGATATCAAAATTTATTATTTTAATTATTGTTTGTTTTCAATTTTTGGAAAAAAATTCTATAAAAGCCTATCATGTAACTCATCGACGAGCTCGTTCCAATGACAAGATATGGTTTTGTTGAAATATTTTTGAAAAATATAATTTCTTTTTAACTCCTTAATTTGCAAACTACGCGGCAGATTTAGTGCTTTCGTTGGGAAAAGGATTAAAGGGAATGATCGATTATCCACGCACATCAATGTATTCAGTTTGTTAGTTATATATATTGAAAATTTTCAACTTCATTCCCCCAAAACCTATTTAACTGCTTAAAACACGTTAAAATAAATGTGTTGAGTGTTGGAAACCCAAATTTGGGCTTTGTTCTGAAGTTTGGGTACCGCCACTTAAAGGCTTCATATTCAGTGGCTGTGCTTCATTTTTGATGTGATATTATTTATTCAGAAAGGATTTGCTTTGTTGCAATGTATGGAAGAGTACCCAATTGTAACAAGCCAAAGACATGTGAACAAATTGTGATGGTCAAAAATAAATTTAGCACTCTTCCAGTTAAAAATCTGAATTGTCATGCCGAGTAATAATAATAATGCCTGGGATAACCGCTGAAATGCCGCAGTCCTCTAATGAGGAGTCCTACATCCACTCCGGCCTCCGCGAGAACCCCACTCTCCCTCCTACTATCTCAACATTAAGACGCAAACTGTTTTATAATACCCATATCGGCGCTTTTATATTCTCCCCATCAACAACATTAATCCTTTCCCTCGTGCTCTTCCACATCCACTTATCTCGCATGTTTTCATCCCTTTCGTCCATTAATTTCTGAAGAGGTATTTTTTACTAGGCAAGGATTTGGAGCTTTCTACAAGGAAATGTTCCAAGGTTTCTCTTGCTGCTAGGCTGCACATTCGGAATCCCCTTTCATCGCCTTTCCCGATTCTCCCGCTCAACTCCAGAGACAAATGAATGAAAAGTTTCAGCGCGATGTGGGATTTGAAATCCCTTGCGACCAGAATAACTTTATTTGCTTATGAATCCACGAGAATCGGAAGCGAGGGCTAATAATCATATTTGGTTTGAGTGTGCGCACTGACAGTAGGGCACCGGGGTCAGACCCCCGAGAACCTCGAACTGGAAGGTGACTAGGTATTGTGCATAACTACAAGAATTCTGCTCTGTGTTATAATTACTTATGGTAATATTGGAACCTCAGTTTGATGGTTGTTGTAGAAAAAGAAAAAGAAACCCAAACAGTCGCTGGTTTGGGAGCAGCTCCAGCATATTATCCATAACAGTTATAAAAAAGGAAAAAAATCCACCAATATGTGTTGTTCGGAAAGCTGGGAGTCACCCATCAACCTTTAAGGGAGAGTGGATGCTGGACCTTGGCCATCTGGTCTGCCTTCAGGGGGAAAAGATGGCGGGTGATGGGATACTTTGATCTCATTTCTTACTTTTTTTTTACTTTATTCTTTATTTCCATACCCCGACATTTGCAGGTTCAGAAAAAAACAACATATTGTACATTCATAATTTATACGTACACATTCACCCGGATGATGATTCATGAATATCCCTTACGCAGCTCAATGAATACGGTCATTATGCATATATTTGTAAATAAACCTGCCCTATTACAAACTATTGGAAAGTGCCCACAGGCACTCTACAATAATCTGCAACAAGACAGATCTACGTTGGCAAAATATTACTTAGGAAAATGTTGGTTTTTACTCCAGTACCATCATGTCCCTAAAAGCCCTGATGACGGCTTCTAAATATATATGTATATCACTAGGTTTTCTGTTCGGTTATCGTTTAGTGGGGTGGCCGGTAGCCAAGAGTAGTGGTCTATCAGAGAGCAAATGAGGTGGTAGACCTGAGAAAACTATTCGCTACAGCAACTGACACAGGACACTTTCTTGGCTTACATACGTCTGTTCATCCAAGGTATGGCCATTCTAACGATACAGTTAAACCATATACGCTCGTCTGTTGCGGGTGACGGACTCGTTATGGATGTGGTCACCTCGGGCTGTGAGAGTGATACGCTCTCATTTGTGGAGGGTACAGGTTTCGCGGGTCTACCTCTCGGAATGAATGGGCGTGTATGGTATCTCCAATCCTAACACGTATGGCCCTGAAGCCCTGTATCCAGTAAGATGCAACCGCATTGAAACGGTAGGCATGTAAATCTTTTCTTTCTATTTTTTCATTGAAGGTGTATCTTCCACTACGTAAAGATTACCTCAGATTCTCTTACCATGCTGTGGAATTCAATATAACGCAAAGAATTTTTCTACTTTGAAACTTAATACCTTGGATGGAATTTAAATTTACTTTTATTTCTAATTTTCTTCATACCCTCTGACGATTAATAGTACTTCCAGTATTTGATATCCTTATAAATGTATACATGTAGTTACCATCCCGTCCTCTGGCTTTGTAAATGATTCACGAGTGGAAACGACCTTTAAAAGCTTATAGCTTACTGTCGGATCCACAAACACTTTATTGTTATTGAATGTAACTCTTAAAAATTGGAAATAAATACTGTTCAAACTAAAACTATTAAATATCCCTAAATATTTAAATGGTAGAGTGCTAAAATAGTTTTACTTCCGTGTTGCCTGTGCAACAAGTCTGCAATTTTACTTAATGTTCTTACATGTTTTGGCTGTTGATTGGATTAACCCAACGTGGTTCATCACGCTATAATGACTAAACTACCTGTTTCGTCCCTAACCGGATTGTTTGTTTTATTAAAATGCAAATAAGTCAATGACAAGTCTCAATAAAAAATCAGAAGAAGAATGAAAAGTTTTAGCGCGCCGAAGGCGCGCAGGAACGATGTGGGATTTGCAAATCCCTTGCGACCCGGTTAACCTTATTTTTTTTTTCACTTGGATCACACAGGCCTAGCTTTCCTATTGCCCAAAATGGAGTCTGAGGGGGTTATGCACGCGGTTAGAATACCCGGCAGTTTACGTTGGAGTGTTAGATGGTAAAAAATCATTCGAAGCATGTACAATATTATTAATTAATTTCGGACAATAAAATTTTTCATGATTGGATTAACTCAACTTGTCTAATGAAGCTACTAATGATGAGTTTGTTTGTTTTTTGACAGTTGAAGATTGTCAGTGAATATCGTCTTATTGATAATCAAAACAAATGTGACCAAACAACTCCATCAAATTATAACTCAATCATCGCAGAATAAGGCTATCCAATGCTGCCACGATTGCCACTGTTTTGACGCGATCAACTCGAATACCAAGTTTATACAAGAGGGTATAAATCATGTCCACTTGTGACATTCATCATCATTCTCACCATTTGGTTTCAACGGAGTCATTTCTTTTGAAAAATAATTCTTTTAATCAAATATGGACAGCATAATGGAGACTCGTGCACCCTATATTATAGATGGCGGCGATAATCAGGTAAATATATTCCTATTTGTATTAATCCGATTTTATGCTACAGTTGGGTTTGTTCCATATCACCCGCAGGGCTCCGTTAAAGTAAAGCTGTTAACAGAATATTTGAGATAGGAGGTTTCTAATATTGAACTTTGTACACTGTAACCCTATTCACGCCGAGGTCGAAATATCTAAATTTCAATCTGCAATTTTCCCCATAATGTAACTTGAATTTAACCAAATCAATCTTGTTTGACAGAGCTCATCGAGCTCTGTCAAACATCATTGAATTGGTTAACTTTCAAGTTGAATTATGGGAAAAACATACAACTTATAATGTCGGTATATTACCATCAATGGACAGAGGATTAATTATAGAAACCAAACTACTTACTGTATAAATGATAACGCACTCTCTTGCGAGTGTGTCATAAAAGACAGTTGTGCAAGTTTAAATATAGGACAAAAGAATCACTTCCAGTTAACCTTATTGTCTTATCAATTCCTTGTTTCGGTCATAACCAAAGATGCTGAAAGTGACCTTAACACCAATCAAAAAATAATTAAAATCAATTTCTTTTCGAAAGGTATCAGTAGCAGTATCTTGTGCATTACGCAATGTGTAGAACATATTGCTCTTTGCTCTTTTAATATTATAAATTCACAAAATTTTCAGTTAAATTAAAACGGATAATGTCTTCAACACTGAGGCATCAATGATTATTATCGGAAAATCAACCGCGGCGGATAAAACAGCTTCTAATGAGATATTAGGAGATAACAGTAGGAATTAATTTAGAGGTACCCCTTGAGCAACCAGGGAGGCGCGTTTTTACTTCTTTACTGTATTACACAAGTTCTGTTTTACTGCTAAAATGTGAAACATTAACCAACACTTGGGGTGGATTGCCACATCTTCGAAAATGCTAATGGTTCATTTCAATCCATTTAAAGTCATAACTAGAAAATACAATTCAAGAAAATACAACTGTTAAAGTTAATAGTGTTGGTCCCTGGTCTCCATAACATACTCAATAACATGATTCACCTTAGGAGTTCAGAGTTAAGGATTATTGTTTATTTTGTGCATTACATTCGCCCACCAATAAAGGTATAAATAGAGAATTTTTAATTTACAATAGTGTATTAAACTATGCATCAATTATTTTTTACAGACACCAAGTAAAGACTTAGAACTGCAAGTAAACCAGAAACTAAAAGAGATGTCAAAGTGCAGACTGAACAGCAATAATACATGCTTAAATGATTACGGTGGTAAGTAGGAACGTTTTTATTTTACTTATGAGACAGACCATTACGAGGGTTGTGTACGGAGGACTCAGTGTGGAGATTTTCCTGTGTTTCAGGTGCGCCGAAGTCACGTGAAATACAGGAAAAACTCCACCAAAGGTCGTTGATTCCAGACCCCCGTACTCTACCTAAGTTGTGTTCTGCACTTATATCACGATTAAACTTGAATTAAGTAAATGAAGCTTATATTTCTAAAGAAAAATATCACCTTCGGCGGTGGTCTGGAAATTTCCTTCCTTGACACTGTTTTGTGTCGAAGCATTTCATTCACGCCTTAACGTCACTCAGGCTCCAAAGATCCAACCAGGGGTCAATACTATCACAAACGCCTGCACGGACACGACTGCCGAGTGGCGGGCAGTCGTAAATACGCAGGTGTAAGTTAACGACTGGAGGTTTCATAGTACTAGCAGAATAGACTGGTATTTAACATGCAAGCGTAATTGGTTACGACTGTGGCCTGACCAACGAGTCTTTCATAGTACCGGCGTAAAAGAACAATCGTGGTCATCAGAGCGTGCTCTCAGCTGACCATCCAGTTGTCCCAGTCATGAATAAACTGTGTCATTTCAGTAATGCTTTGTCAGGCTCAATCCGTGGTGAACATGCATGTTGGTTATATAAACCCACGTCAACTGAACACTTGCCTTACATCCATATCGACAAACGTCCAGAATGTTGTCGGGTGAACAGAAGCTGGTTTTTCTAAGAGAGGTTTATGAGAGGCGGGAAATACTGTTCGGTAAATTTGGTCCAGCAATCACAAAGGAGCGGAAAGAGGAATCATGGAGGGAGATTTCTGGTAGGATGGTGGCAGTTGGTTGGTTGTCCTGAACTATCTTGGACGAAATTAAGGGATCAAACATGGGGTAATTTGAAGAGATCGACGGTGGCGAAATACGAGAAATTCTCGAAGACTGGAGAAGAAGGAGGTGTTCTGAGCGAAATCGACAACCTCGTTCTCGACATAATAGGGAAGGATTCTGGAGAAGTGAGAGGAATAGACGTTCCAGATGGACCTGTGTCCTTCTCTCCATCCAGTACTTCCACTGCACCCTCTACGTCGCAACCCACTCACAGCAACGCAGCACAGACGCCTGGGCGCGGATCGACCTCTCCGGAAATGGGACCTTCCGAGCCAAACGATCATGTTCGAAGCGAAGATGCGTCCGACGTCGAGAGCGCTGTTGAACAGTCTGCGCGAAAATCAAATGTCAACCCATCGAAGCGAGGAATCGATAGACTTCTCAGAGACGATTACATCCAACTTAAAAAAAAGAAACTGAAACTGGAAATAAAATGTCTAAAATATGAACTGAAAGAGCGGAAGTTGAGGGTCAGGAAGCTGAGGCGAGAACTCAATGAATAACATTATCTCCGTTCATTGTATGTGAGTGGGAGGGGGTTATGATTTATCTGAATGAATAAAAAATCAAAATGAATAAATAAAATAAAATAGAACATAAAATGGAAGATAGAAAAAAAATATCGATGGTCGATTTACATCATGACTGTTAGACGCACTCCGTCCTATCGGCTGTGTGCGCGCGCGCGCGTGTGTGTGTGTGTGAGGGTGTGTAGGTGTGTGTGTGTGTGTGTGTGTGGAGGTGGGGTCTTGGATCTCCTGGGAGATATCATTTTTATCATCGATGGATATCGGGTTGGATGGTGAAAACCGCACCTTCGGGGCAAAATATTTTAGCCAGACAGAGCCTTGTGTCTGGTCAGTAATATAGCTCGCACCCTTCAACCCTCACCACCCAGAGTGAAAACCGGAAGGGGAAGTGAGGCCATACCGTGGTGCATTGTGGGTGTCACATGGGTTTTCATGGTAGCGCGTAAGTGGCCATCTTGTAACGTCATCTCCATGGGGATACGTATTATTATTTCGCATACGCAGCGCGTGTCGTTATGGTAATACGTGTTTTCGGTGGCCATTTTGTCTATAAGTACCGCATCTTGGTTTCTATGGGGTCGCGGGGTTGGTAGGTGACCCAAACATCTGTTATAGGACAGAGATGCATTTTGGGGGTACGTTCGATTGAAAAAGGGAATTACCTAAATCAAGCAGAGAATGTCCAAAAATCACCGAAACGAACCTGTAGTCTCCTAGTAGGTGTCCCAGTGCCCACTGATAGGGTGGGGTTATATTTTGAAGGGACGTTCCATTGAATGGGAGTATGTCGCCCATATGAATAATTACCCAAATAAACCCGAAATATCCGGAAATCATCAAGATAATTTCGGGAATAACCGAAATTATCATCCCTTTAGGGTACTTTGAAACTCCTTACTTAGGACCTAGTGGAGGACTATGAAGCTTTTATCTTCAAGCCCCCTCTTGTTTACATCCGGTACACCTTTAATGGTACATTGATACCCCTTACTGGAGACCTAGTAGGTCTCTTTGAAGAATAAGGAAAGTGGAAGGTAAAGGGTAGTAGTTAGTACTCCTACTTAGTGGGTGGAGATCAGTCGGGCCCCCGTGCCTGACAGGGTTTCAGAAAGGAAAGGAAGGGAAAGGGTATTAGTTAGTTCGCCTACGTAGTGGGTGGAAATGTGGCGGGTCTTGGGTCTGGCAGGGCTTAGGAAGAAGAGGAAAGGCAGAAGAGGGCAAGAAGTATAACTCGTATGGCCGTTGCATCGTACGAAAAAAGTGGTATCCTAGGCCTATCAGATACTAGAAGGGGCGCCCTAATTGGGATCCCCTTGGATTAGGTGCCCAAATATCTGGATATGAGAAAGCGGCGTTTTCTCATAGCCCCCATGGCCTCAAACTACAACAAGGGGCGCCAAAACCCAGAGAGATTCTTGAAATGGATTCCATAATTGGGATTCACTTGAACGAGGTTCCAAATACCGAGACGAGGAGGAGAGGGTACGGGGAGCGGCGTTTTCTCGTATCCCTCATGGCCCATACATCAAAAAAGGTTGCCCTAGACCTATCAGATCCTAAGAGGGGTTCAACAATTTGGAATTCCCTAAAATGGGGTCCCTCAATACCGAGATGGGGATAATGACATTTCCTTATGTCCTCTCCTGCCTTTCCTTAGAACTTCTTCCTAAGCTCTGTCCGACCCAAGGGCCTGACTGACGTCTGCCCTTTACATAGGCGTACCGCCCTTTCTCTTCTTTTCCTTCTTATTCCTAAGCCCTGTCAGACGAACGTGCATGCCGGATGTCCGTCCACTACGTAGGTGTACTAACTACTAACCTTTCCCTTCTTTTCCTTCTTCTTTCTAAGCCCAGTTTGGCCTTTGGACAGTAACTGTTGTTAGGAGATAGGATTAATAATGTTTCCACTCATCGTGATAACCGTGTGTTCGTATAATTCATCAAAACTATTACACGAATGTAATAACTCCCAGCAGAAAAATGCAATTATCATGCAAAATAACCGATTAGTTCCTCTCGCCTTCTTTGATTTGGTGCAATGTCTGCGGGTGGGTTCTCAGCCATCGGCACTGTGGTAACGTCTCCAACCTCAAAGTCTGTTCCATCGTCACCGTAGTCTAGACACATATTATGAAGAATGAAAGCACATTTGATCAACTTAGAGACAGTTTCCAATTTTTGAACTCGCACTCCTGTCTTCAAAGCATAGAAACGTTGTTTGACAATGCCGAAGCACCGCTCAACAGGATTCCGACCTTTCTTGTGTGCGGTGTTGAATCTCGCCCTAGCCCCCGTCAAGTCACTGTCGATGGGAGGAATCAGCCACTCCCGACATGGATACGCACTATCCGCAAGAATCACGGCACCCGGGAAAGGACGTCGACCATCAATCTCAAACGCCTGCCACAGCTCCGAGGCACGAAGTACCCGCGAGTCGTGCCATCTACCCACAGCTTTCGTTGAGCAGAAATAAATTCTGCAGTCCGCCCCACAAGCAACCATAACGTTCAGACTGTGGAAGTGGTGCCGATTTATGAAACTGGCTTCATCCGAAGAAGGCGGTATTACTCTAATGTGCGACCCATCCAAAGCAGCACATACATTTGGCATACCGCAAATATCGAAAAACTTCATCGCGGCTTCAATAGCGTCGTCGGGCCATCTGATGAATTCTGCTTCAAGTCCACATATCATAGGGATTATCTTGTGAACAATCCGTTTCACCGTATCTCGGCCAACACCGTGACATGCCTGTATCACATGATAGAAACTATTCGTTCCCAGAAAGTGCAGGAAAACGAGAATCTGCTGTTTCGGTGTCAGTGGCTGGCTTCTGTTACAGCGAGGTTCCAATTGTGGTCCGATCTTGTCGATAAGAGAGTCCACAACTGCTTCTGGCACGCGATAGCGTTCCCTGAATTCTCTCTCAGAAGGAGCATCAAAACGCCTCTCTTCAAATATCCGTCGCCTTCTTCTTCGCCTGCTAAATTCATCATAAATGCTCAGCTCGATATCGTCATCAGACGAATACGCCATTTTCTTCTCAAGGAGGGACAACTCCAATTTCTTCGTGATCCAGTGACTCTACGAGCGCAGGCTTACATTTACGAACGAATAGACGATCGTAGCGGACACAGTCGTAAACGTGGTTATTTTACGAGGACTCGGCAGTTGTGTCAGTTGATAGTACAGCCGTTGCTCATGCCGCACAGTATTCACGACCGCGTCGTTACGACTGCCGGTTCCACTCGCGACTTGTTGTTTCTTAGTACCCGTTCACTCGTATTTTCCGCGCTCGTAGCGATAGACTGGTAAATGAGTCTGCCGAGCCTTTGATAGTATTGGCCCCAGGTGTGTTCCTGCATGCGCTCTTTCGCATAATCCAGATTCCACGCCTGGCGTATCTAGAAAACTACCCAATGTCTGTAATTCGGTCGCGCAAGTTGAATTCGCACAGAAATTTTAGTATAAAATCATTCTTTTGTGCTTCACCAGGTAAAACAAATCATATGACCAACATGAATAAATCACCGAATGATACAGAAATCTCATCACGAGGCTCCTGTCAGGTGAATGTTGTGATATCAAACTGAGTTTTGTTGCTTCGCAGAAAGGCATTCACTCAGTTCAGCGTATTAACGGAAGCCGTGCGAATCGCGGAGTGGGGTTACTTTTTTCTCCCCCACTATACGTGAAACATACGCGTGTCCCGAGTGAGACAGCAGGGTGGGATATTTCTATCCCACCCATCCCACGTGACATACTCATTTGCATATTTTATTATGTCGCCGGAACTATTTCATCATCGTCTGCACAATTGCAACATGGGGTTGAAACAAATCAAGTTTAATATTTGAATAATAATTAAATATTGTTGATATAGTCTCAATATTTAATTATTATTCAAATATTAAACTTGATTAGGTTCAACCCCATGTTTCTCTGCAGATTTAATAATATCACTGCGCGAATTTATCGATCGATCAATAATCTCACAATGTCCTTTACATTAGAGTTTGACACGCGCAAATTCATTAACCCCTTAACGGACAGTGTTACAAATCATTTTTAGTATATACTTATGCTATATACCTAACTTTTGTACGATCTTTCCGATGAAATTGTTCGTTTTTCGAAAGGACTACGACTTGATAAATTGGGTATGCTAGCACGTGACCGCCAGTTATCTACAGTGACGTAATCCTCGTGTGTGGGGAGAAAATTCATCCTCGATGAGTCTGAAGGTGGGAATGGGGAAATCTCACCATCGGGGGAAGATATTTGAACCAGACCCTCGGCAAGCCTCGGGTCTGGTTCAAATATCTTGCCCCTCGGGTGAGATTTTCCCATCCCACCTCAGACTCATCGGGGATCATAATAATACCACCTGTTCAATCTCAAACGATATGAAGTGTATTTTGACTCATCACGATTGGCAATTAGTATGATATTATGTATGCGAATGGCATAGGACCGACAGCGCTTTATTCCCGAAATTTATTGTTGCAATATAGGCCCGTAAGAAATTATGGTTGGCCTCACGTCACAGGTTGACTTTAAAGATACAGGATGTATGAAAAGTAATGAACTAGAAGACGAACAATATATTCTCTACCTCTTGTGAAATACAAGTAAAATCTTAATTTATTTATTTTTTCTTGATAATTTCAGATTTTATCGATGTAATAGGTGAAGATACAAGATCAGCTGATGCAGATTACAGTTATCTACAGTCTGCAGAACGCTCTCCGTCTTCTGGAAGTGGATGTTCTGCAATTAGTCGATCGTCTCTGGAAACAAGTTCTGTATCTTCCAATGCGTCCACTGAGTCGCAGAATGGTAACCGCACAAACTACACACCGCTACAACTGCAAAAACTCACAGAAGCATTTGAAAAGAACAAGTACCCGGATGCAGAGGAGCGAGAGAAGATTGCAGCTACCGTGGGTGTTTCAGACAAGAAAGTGAAGGTTGGTTTCAAGTTTTGCTTCTTAACCCTTTACCTAACGCATATATCAAAATTTATTATTAACTTTAAAAAAAATTTCAACCAAACCATATCATGCGACCCCTCATTGGAACGAGCTCGACGAGCTTCTTAACACATCTTAATTTCCATGGCGATCAGTAGATTGTGCAACAAGTGCATTAGAAACAAGATACCATTAGTTTCCGGTGTGTGTGTGTGTGGGGGGGGGGGGGGGCATTCTTCCTATCTGGACGGATTATTTCTCATCAAAAAGTTAGAACCGACAACGTTAAACCGGGTTATATCTACCTATACACACACACTCCAATCAACCAACCAAATAATGATGTAAAATAAAATTCAGGTAAGTAGCCCACCAATTACATTTTTCATTTTGACATGTTTTTCAATCGAGACTTGATTTGACCCTACCTTTGTTGATATTAGCATTACTAATGTATCACTAATTTATGTTTGAAGCCTCGCCACAGCTGTAGTTTTATGATTACGCCATTAAGATGGGTTAAAATCTGGATTTTGGAGGGTGAATTTAAATACTTGTTTATTGTAATATCCAAGTGGCGCAAGAATGAATGTCTATACTTATCTTTGTGAGTAATGGGACATTACATTTTACCAGCAGTAGTCTGTTCGTAAACTCCACGAAAAGTGGATAAACAAATAGCCCTTAGCAACGTTGAATTCCTTACAGGGTTTGACAGGCGGCCAAAGCCTTTTTTCCACCGGGAAGATATTTTTTGTGGACAGTCACATTGTCTCACATATTATCTCGTCAGTGACATCGCTATATCTGTGCGGTCATAATGATGGTCGCATGGATTTTATCGGAGTTTAGAGTTAGCGTGTATTGATTTACCTTAAGATAGTCCTTTCACCAAATCATGTTATGGGGATAGAGAGCCAAGTCCTTGCATGGCTTTACAGAAATTAGGCATCCAAAGTATCATCTCGTTACACAGAACACGGTGATTCTTTGCGTCATTAATTTTTGCTTGAAATTTTATTGACTTCTCTCGCCAGAAACGGCCATCAACAGACAGCAGATATGGACGTTTTGTTGAATGAACGTTCATAATGTTTTACCATACTAATTATCGACGTTTGCAGAAAAAGTTGAAAATTAAATCACCATTCATGTATGATCCAGTAGTTTGTAAATCGGTTTTCTTTTATTTTACAGATTTGGTTCCAAAACAAACGTGCTCGATCGAAACCAAGAAATAACACACAGCTGAGAATACAACCTTGTGTGATTCCTTCATTGTATTTGCCACAAGTACCAATATTCCAGCCAGTACCTCCACCTTACGGACCAGCACCAACGATCTCGATGCCAACGACAACAAACAGCGGCTTTGTGCCTTATAGCGGATTACCTCAAGTGACGTCAGCAACATCGCCTCCTTTTCCTGTTAATGCCTATGGAAACGTCCTTTCCCAGCAACCACAAATTTCTTCTTGTCAGCCATCACTGCCGTATCAGCGACCAGGACCAGTATCACCTTATGTGTACCCGTATATGTATCCAACGTACTGAATCAATGCTAATATTTGATGGTAAAATAATGACTGTGACAGAACAGTTGGGGTAACTTAAGTCTACAGCTTCGTCAAAATTGAGAAGGAATGTTGAAGACCATTCTCACAAATACCAACCGGAATCTAAATTGAACTGCTTGAGTGGCATATATTGCACCACCTGATTTCGTGCACCATAACTGGTAGCGGCTAGTTACCTGAAACTTAGAATAACATGTAAGTCACACAATGTACACAATTATTCAACTTATCTTTTGCATCAACGGAGGCCATGGGAAGTTTTGTGTCTTTGTTTTGACAACTTCGCTTATTCAATGGCGTTGTCAATAATAAATACTCAAACGTTCCCAAGACTTATTATGTGAGGACTTTGTACGAGGTATATGGACCATAAAATTGGACTACCATTGAAACGCTCGGGCCCTGGGTGTCCATCTAAGCTAAATATTTTGGTTAATTCTTCTATGTTCTCATCGGATTCGAGAATTTGGGGCGCTCTGCTTAGTCTCCAAACGCACTGGTATTTCATAATTGTAATGTAAAAACAACCAATAAAGTGATGATGTAAGTTATATCTTCAGTGTTACGAAGAGGCGTTGCTACAAATATAATACTGATTCTCAAATAGCAAATGCTATGTTATGTAGAACCATTTCATATTCACTGTGGTGAATGCTCTGATTCTGCTTTCTGAATTTTGGCTTGTGATGTTGGGCCACCCTTAGAAAATTCAGGGTAATAAAAACATCGATAGCCCTTCGCCGGTTGAATCTTCTTCCCTTCTGTCGGTTGTGTGCCTTAATCAGGTGACCCTGGCTGTCAAAAGTAAAGACAAAAACGTCAGCACACTGTTATCAAAATCTCAAATCGTAAATATTTGTACATAATGTAACCAGGAATTTAACCAATTCAGTCTTGTTTGACAGATCTCAACTAGCTCTGTGAAACAAGATAAAATTGGTTAAATTTCTGGTTGCGTTATGGGAATATATTGCACCCTGAATTTGTTATATTTCGACATCAGCGTGCAGAGGGTAAAAAAGCCACGCACGAGACAAAGAATGTTAACCTGCAATTATTTCATCCTTGTATCGGAAAGTTGAATATTCTCCTCTATGTGTGTATAATTTCATGTGAAGAGTTGCGATATGTTGTTTTTCAATTGACTTCTTGCTTGTTACCACAATTTTTTCAATTGTTTTCTTGCTTTGTTACCTCATCTTTAGTATTTTGTTATCACGATCGTTTAATTATTCATTGAAATAGATAACATTGCGATCATGGATCAAAACTACAGAGTATTCTTTTCCGATCAATGCATAGAATCAGATTCTCGTTAATTTAACTTATTGTATAGTTCATTCTATTGTTATCGATGATGTTATATGTATTGTTGAGTTTTGTTTTTTTGTTGTTAATAAATTAAGAAAATTGAAATTGATTGGTATTTTTTAAATTTTTGTAACTACTACACACGTGTTTTCAGAAAATAACATGCATGTTCTTGCATGTTCTTCACTAACACAGCGTGTTTAAAGAGATGACACACCGCTTCATCTTTTAGATCTGTTTGACCACAAAATAGCGTTCGACGAGGTACCACTTTGTATACATCAAAAATGAGTGATTTAATGAGCTATAAATAGCAATCCGACAACGTACATATTATCCTGGCTATTGAAAGTGTCATTGAACTCCATTAATCAAACAAACAATCAAGGTGTCCTCAGCTATGCATTCACATTGCAGATAGCACTTTGATGCACTCAGGTAAAAATGCTCTCAATGACCCCTGGATGACCCCAGTGACCTTGACCCACATTTTGAACCTCCATTGAGTTTCGACTCATTTTGTGTTGGTTCCAGGTCCATCAGTCATACCAAACTTGTAATATTGCCGTGACACACATTCAAAACACCCATAAGGACACCCCAATACCCAGAGATCTGAAAAACATAGAACATAGGTGGCCGAGTACTTGTGACTGTCTATCATATGCCAAAAACCAGCGAGATAGGACAATTCGTTTTCGAGTTATCGTGCGGACAAGGAAGTGCATAGAAGACACAGCCTAATTATGTAATTTTGTAGTGCCCAAGAATCTCTTTGAACACATGACGTCACTTTTTTCATAATTTTAACCCTATGAAGGGGAGCGGTCCTTTTCCCGGCCAGGAGCGTGATACGTCATAACGTCATTGAATATGATGGCTTTTCAGTAAATGTGCGGGATAGACCAATCAATATTTTCAAAGTGCAGCTCGGAGGTTGCACGTTGAAAATATTGATTGGTCTACCCCAAATAATGAATATGGACTCTTGCTGCCATTGAACTAGCTTGGGAGGTATCACCAGTGTTCAAAGGGTTAAAATTGTGCAGACCACAATGAGATTGACGTTACGTTTCAAAATGTTCTCGCTTTAACTTTCTATTTTTGCCACTCACCTTCATGTTTTTTTTGTTTTGCTGTTTTGCGGAGTAGACATGGTGGATTGTTTTGTACTGGATCGTGCATTTCCCTGCAATTTGGAATGTATATGTGTGTTGGGAGATGGGGGCACAGTAGGAAGAAGTGTAGGCTGCAAGCCGAGAGGTCCTCGGTTCGAATCTCACATGCGGCAACCGCGTTGTTTCCTTGGGCAAGACCCTTCACCCCCAATGCGTACGTCGAGGCACGGTGGCGCTATGTACTAAGGCGTACGTCTTCAACCAATGCTAGCACTGCTCATGTGGAGTTAGTGTTTCTGTTGAGGAGCTGGCAGTTGCTCGCCGTTGCTCGGTGGTTCTCTCTGGGTACTCCGGCT
This sequence comes from Pictodentalium vernedei, assembly GCA_031216915.1. NCBI lineage: Eukaryota > Metazoa > Mollusca > Scaphopoda > Dentaliida > Dentaliidae > Pictodentalium > Pictodentalium vernedei. The sequence continues at coordinate 339,462,083 of CM062289.1, read as the reverse complement.
TCCTCCACCCGTAAAACTGTCGTGGTCATGATCAGCCATTGTACAGAAATATGCGACCTTCATCACCAATAAATAAATAATGTATGTTGCGGAAAATAGATGCATCGTTCATTGCAGCATTTCAAGTTTTTGAGGGAAATGATTTGTGATTGTCAGAACCATCGAAATAGTCCGTCGGATGCGTGCGTGCGTCCGTGAGTGCCGTGCGTTCGTGCGTGCAGGCGTGAGTTCCTTTCTCGCGAAATCACGTGACTTTTTTCGCTACTGCAATTGTGATATAAGATATTTCATCGCCGTGTATTTATCGCTACTGATACTGCGGTTTGCGTTGCGTTTTTAGGTAAGTGGTAAATACAGAAAAACATCTGCTGAATCTGAATATTTGATTAACTGTAAACCAAACTGTATCATTTAAGCACAGATTTGTTTTTCACAGTTTGCTTCACTTGTCGACCCCAAATCAGATGTTTCAGTTAGTTAACCTGTAAAAACAGTTTAGACCGTCCTATTTGGACTATTATAAACAACTCCTGCCAAAAAATACCGTTGCCCTTACTTTGTTATTTGATTGAATTATTTTTCTTGTTTGTAAACATTCCATCCTTTTAAGATGTCAATTGGAGGAACAAACAAACTCACTAAAAATGATTGACTTGTTTTTATGGTAGGTGTCGCAAAAGCAAACACAACGATTGCATATACAGCTTGTCATCAAGATATTTGGGGGCTATACATCAACCCTTTACCCAACACACATGATATCAAAATTTTTTATTTCAAGTCTGTTTTCAATTTTGGGTAAAAAAATTCTATAGAATCATATCATATGACTCGTCGACGAACTCGTTCCAATGAGGTGTGACAAGATATGGTTTTGTTGAAGTATTTTTGAAAAATATAATATCTTTTTAACTGCTTAATTTGCCAATTACGCGGCAGATTTAGTGCTTTCGTTGGATAAAGGATTAAAGTGAATTGTTGATTATCCACGCACATCAATGTATTCAGTTAGTTTTTTTTATATTGAACATTTTCAACTTCATTCCCCCAAAACCTTTTAAACTGCTTAAAACACGTTAAAGTAAATGTGTTGAGTGTTGGAAGCCCGTATTTGGGCTTTGTTCTGAAGTTTGGGTACCGCCTCTTAAAGGTTTCATATTCAGTGGATGTGCTTCATTTTTGATGTGATATTATTTATTCAGTAAGGATTTGTTTTGTTGCAATTTATGGGAGAGTGCCCAATTGTAACAAGCCAAAGACATGTGAACAAATTTTGATGGTCAAAATAATTTAGCACTCTTCCAGTTAAAAATCTGTATTGTCATGCCGAGTAATAATAATGTCTGGGATAACCGCTGAAATGCCGCAGTCCTCTAATGGGGAGTCCTACATCTACTCCGGCCTTCGCGAGAACCCCACTCTCCCTCCTACTACTCTGCCTTCAGGGGGAACAGATGGCGGGTGATGGGATACTTTGATCTTATTTCTTACTTTTTTTTACTTTGTTTTTTATTTCCATACCCCGACATTTGCAGGTTCAGAAAAACAACATATTGCACATACATAATAGATACGTACACATTCACCCGGATGATGGATGATTCATGAATATCCCTTACGCAGCTCAATGAATACGGCCATTATGCATATATTTGTTAATAAACCTGCCCTATTACAAATTATTGGAAAGTGCCCGCAGGCACTCTACAACAATTTGCAACAAGACAGATCTACGTTGGCAAAATATTACTTAGGAAAATATTGGTTTTTACTCCAGTACCCTCATGTCCCTAAAAGCCCTGATGACGGCTTCAAAATATATATGTATATCGCTAGGTTTTCTGTTCGGTTATCGTTTTGTAGGGTGGCCGGTAGCCAAGAGTAGTAGCCTATCAGAGAGCAAGTGAGGTGGTAGACCTGAGAAAACTATTCGCGACAGTAACTGACACAGCACACTTTCTTAGCTTCTAAACTTCTGTTCGTCCAAGGTGTGGCCAGTCAAACGATACAGTTGAACCATATACGCTTGTTTGTTGCGGGTGACGGACTCGTTATGAATGTGGTCACCTCGCGTGGTAGAGTGAACGCTCTCATTTGTGGTGGGTACAGGTTTCGCGGTCAACATCTCGGGATGAATGGGCGTGTATGGTATTTACAATCCTAACATGTATTGCCCTGAAGCCCTGTATCCAGTAAGATGGAACCGCATTGAAACGGTAGGCATGTAAATCTTTTCTTTCTATTTTTTCATTGAAGGTGTATTTTCCACTACGTGAAGATTACCTCAGATTCTCTAACCATGCTGTGGAATTCAATATAACGCAAAGAATTTTTCTACTTTGAAACTTAATATCTTGGATGGAATTTAAATTTACTTTTATTTCTAATTTTCTTCATACACTCTGACGATTAATAGTACTTCCAGTATTTGATATCCTAATAAATGTATACATGTATTTACCATCCCGTCCTCTATATCTGTAAATGATTCACGAGTGGAAACGACCTTGTAAAAGCTTATAGCTTTCTGTCGGATCCACAAACACTTTATTGTTATTGAATGTAACTCATAGAAATTGGAAGTAAATACTGTTTAAACTAAAACTATTCAATATTCCTGAATATTTAAATGGTAGAGTGCTAAATATTTTTACTTCCATGTTGCCTGTGCAACAAGTCCGCAATTTCACTTACTGTCGTTCCATGTTTCGGTTGTTGTTTGGATTAACCCAACATGGTTCATCATGCTATAAGGACTAAATTACCTGTTTCGTCCCTAACCGGATTGTTTGTTTTGCTAAAATGCAAATAAGTCAATGACAAATCTCAATAACAAACCATTCGAAGCATGTACAAAATTAATAACCTTCGGACAATAAAATTGTTGATGATTGGATTAACTCAACTTGTCTAAGGAAGCTTCTAATGATGAGTTTGTTTGTTTTTTGACAGTTGAAGATTGTCAGTGAATATCGTCTTATTGATAATCAAAACAAATGTGACCAAACAACTCCATCAAATTATAACTCAATCATCGCAGAATAAGGCTATCCAATGCTGCCACGATTGCCACTGTTTTGACGCGATCAACTCGAATACCAAGTTTATACAAGAGGGTATAAATCATGTCCACTTGTGACATTCATCATCATTCTCACCATTTGGTTTCAACGGAGTCATTTCTTTTGGAAAATAATTGTTTTAATCAAATATGGACAGCATAATGGATACTCGTGCATCCTATATTATAGATGGCGGTGATAATCAGGTAAATATTTTCCTATTTGTATTAATCTGCTTTTATGCTACAGTTGAGTTTGTTCAATATCACCCGCAGGGCTCCGTTAAAGTAAAGCTGTTAACAGAATATTTGAGATAGGAGGTTTCTTATATTGAACTTTGTACACTGTGACCCTATTCACGCCGAGGTCGAAATATCTAAATTTCAATCTGCAATTTTTCCCATAATGTAACTTGAATTCAACCAAATCAATCTTGTTTGACAGAGCTGATCGAGATCTGTCAAACATCATTGAATTGGTTAACTTTCAAGTTGAATTATGGGAAAAACATACAACTTATTATAATGTTGGTATATTGCCATCAATGGACATAGGATTAATTATAGAAACCAAACTTCCTGTATAAATGATAATGCACTCTCTTGCGAGTGTGTCATAAAAGACAGTTGTGCAAGTTTAAATATAGGACAAAAGAATCACTTCCAGTTAACCTTATTGTCTTATCAATTCCTTGTTTCGGTTATAATGAAGCCAAAGATGCTGAAAGTGACCTTAACACCAATCAAAAAATAATTAAAATCAATTTCTTTTCGAAAGGTATCAGTAGCAGTATCTTGTGCATTCCGCAATGTGTAGAACATATTGCTCTTTTAATATTATAAATTCACAAAATTTTCAGTTAAATTAAAACGGATAATGTCTTCAACACTGAGGCATCAATGATTATTATCGGAAAATCAACCGGGGCGGATAAAACAGCTTCTAATGAGATATTAGGAGATAACAGTAGGGATTAATTTAGAGGTACCCCCTGGGCAATTAGGGAGGTGCGTTTTTACTTCTTTACTGTATTATACAAGTTCTGTTTTACTGCTAAAATGTGATACATTAACCAACACTTGGGGTGGATTGCCACATCTTCGAAAATGCTAATGGTTCATTTCAATCCATTTAAAGTCATAACTAGAAAATACAATTCAAGAAAATACAACTGTTAAAGTTTATAGTATTGGCACTTGGTCTCCATAACATACTCAACGACATGATTCACCTTAGGAATTCGGAGTTAAGGGTTATTGATTAGTTTGTTAATTACATTCGCCCACCAATAAAGGTATAAATAGAGAATTTTTAATTTACAATAGTGTATTAAACAATGTATCAATTATTTTTTTACAGTCACCAAGTACAGACTTAGAACTGCAAGTAAACCAGAAACTAAAAGAGATATCTAAGTGCAGAGTGCACAGCAATAATACATGCTTAAATGATTACGGTGGTAAGTAGGAACGTTTTTATTTTACTTATAAGACAGACTATTACGCGGGTTGTGTACGGAGGACTCAATGTGGAGATTTTCCTGTGTTTCAGGTGCGCCGAAGTCACACGTGAAATACAGGAAACACTCCACCAAGGGTCATTGATTCCAGACCCCCGTACCCTACCCGAGTTGAGTTCTGTACTTTAACTTGAATTAAGTAAATGAAGCTTATATTTCTAAAGAAAAATATCACCTTCGGTGGCGGTCTGAAAATTTACTTCCTTGACACTGTTTTGTGTTGAAGCATTTCATTCACGCCATAACGTCACTCAGGCTCCTAAGATCCAACCAGATGTGTTCCTACATGCGCTCTTACGCATAATACAGATTTCACGCCTGGTGTATCAAGAAAACTACCCAATGTCTGTATTCTGTCGCGCAAGTTGAATTCGCAAAGAAATTTTAGTATAAAATCATTCTTTTGTGCTTCACCAGGTACAACAAATCATATGACCAACATGAATAAATCACTGAATGATACAGAAATCTCATCACGAGGCTCCAGTCAGGTGAATGTTGCAATATCAAATTGAGTTTTATTTCTTCACAGAAAGGCATTCGCTCAGTTCAGCGTATTGGCGGAAGTCGTGCGAATCGCGGAGTGGGGGTACTTTTATACCACCTGTTCATTATCAAACGGTATGAAGTGTATTTTGACTCACCACGATTGGCAATTAGTATGATATTATGAATGCGAATGGCATAGGACCGACAGCGCTTTATTCCCGAAATTTATTGTTGCAGCATAGGTCCGCAAGAAATTATGGTTGGCCCCACGTCACAGGTTGACCTTAAAGATACAGGATATATGAAAAGTAATGAACTAGAGGACGAATAATATATTCTCTACCTCTTCTAAAATACAAGTAAAATATTAATTTATTTATTTTTTCTTGATAATTTCAGATTTTGTCGATGTGATAGGTGAAGATACAAGATCAGCTGATGCAGATCACAGTTATCTACAGTCTGTAGAACGCTCTCCGTCTTCTGGAAGTGAATGTTCTGCAATTAGTCGATCGTCACTGGAAACAAGTTCTGTATCTTCCACTGAGTCGCAGAGTGGTAACCGCACAAACTACACACCGGGACAAGTGCAAAAACTCACAGAAGCATTTGAAAAGAACAAGTACCCGGATGCAGAGGAGCGAGAGAAGATTGCAGCTACCGTGGGTGTTTCAGACAAGAAAGTGAAGGTTGGTTTTAAATTTTGCTTCTTAACCCTTTACCTAACGCACATATCAAAATTTATTATTCCAGTTATTCTTTATGAAACTTTAAAAAAAGTTTCAACCAAACCATATCACGCGACCTCTCATTGGAACGAGCCCGGCGAGCCTCTTAACACACCTTAATTTCCATGCCGATCAGTAGATTGTGCAACAAGTGCATTAGAAACAAGATACCATTAGTTTCCGGTGTGTGTGTGTGTGGGGGGGGGGGGGGGGGCATTCTTCGAATCTGGACGGATTATTTCTCATCAAAAAGTTAGAACCGACAACGTTAAACCGGGTTATATCCATCTATACACACACACCAATCAACCAACCAAATAATGATGTAAAATTAAATTCAGGTAAGCAGCCCACCAATTACATTTTTCACTTTGACATGTTTTTCAATCGACACTTGATTTGACCCTACCCTTGTTGATATTAGCATTACTAATGTATCACTAATTTATGATTGAAGCCTCACCACAACTGGAGTTTTATGATTACGCCATTAAGATGGGTTAAAATCTGGATTTTGGAGGGTGAATTTAAATACTTGTTTATTGTAATATCCAAGTGGCGCACGAATGAATATCTATACTGATCTTTGTGAGTAATGGGACACTACATTTTACCAGCAGTAGTCTGTTCGTAAACTCCACGAAAAGTGTATAAACAAATAGCCCTTAGCAACGTTGAATTCCTTACAGAGTTTGACAGGCGGCCGAAGATCTTGCATTAGGACATTCCACATCAGGCTTGTTGAAGGTCCCCATAATGACTCGAGTCGGGAGCCTTTTTTCTACCGCGAAAATATTTTTCGAGGACAGTCACATTGTCTCACATATTATCTTGTCAGTGACATTGCTGTATCTGGGCGGTCATAATGATGGTCGCATGGATTTTATCGGAATTTAGAGTTAGCGTGTATTGATTTATATTCAAGATAGTCCTTTCACAAGATCATGTAATTGGGATGGAGAGCCAAGTCCTTGCATGGCTTAACAGAAATTAGTCATCCAAAGTATCATCGCGTTACAGAGAACACGGTGATTCTTTGCGTCATTAATTTTTGCTTGAAATTTTTTTGACTTCTCTCGCCAGAAACGGCTATCAACAGACAGCAGATATGTACGTTTTGTTGAATGAACGTTCATAATGTTTTACCATACTAATTATCGACGTTCGCAGAAAAAGTTGAAAATTAAATCACCATTCATGTATGATCTAGTAGTTTGTAATGCGGTTTTCTTTTATTTTACAGATTTGGTTCCAAAACAAACGTGCTCGATCGAAACCAAGAAATAACACACAGCTGAGTATACAACCTTGTGTGTTTCCTTCATTGTATTTGCCACAAGTACCAATGTTCCAGCCAGTACCTCCACCTTACGGACCAGCACCAACGATCTCGATGCCAACGACAACAACCAGCGGCTTTGTGCCTTACAGCGGATTACCTCAAGTGACGTCAGCAACATCGCTTCCTTTTCCTGTTAATGCCTATGGAAACGTCCTTTCCCAGAAACCACAAATTTCTTCTTATCAGCCGTCACTGCCGTATCAGCGACCAGGACCAATATCACCTTATGTGTACCCGTACATATATCCAGCGTACTGAATCAAGGCTAATATTTGATGGTAAAATAATTACTGTGATAGAACAGTTGGGGTAACTTAAGTCTAGATCTTCGTCAAAGTTGAGAAAGAATGTTGAAGACCATTCTCACAAATACCAACCGGAATCTAAATTGAACTGCTTGTGTGGCATATATTGCTCCAGCTGACTTCGTGCACCATAACTGGTAGCGGCTAGTTACCTGAAACTTAGAATAACATGTAAGTCACATGATGTACACAATTATTCAACTTATCTTTTGCATCAATGGACCCCATGGGAAGTTTTGTGTCTTTGTTTTGACGACTTCTCTTATTCAGCGGTGTTGTCAATAAGAAATACTCAAACGTTCCCATGACTGATTATGTGAGGACTTTGTACGAGGTATATGGACCATAAAAGTGGACTACCATTGAAACACCCGGGCCCTGAGTGTCCATCTAAGCTAAATATTTTGGTTGATTCTTCTATGTTTTCATCGGATTCGAGTATTTTGGGGCGGTGAAAATTCTGTTCTCCTTAGTCTCCAAACGCACTGGTTAGATTTCATAATTGTAATGTAAAAACAACCATTAAAGTGATGATGTAAGTTATATCTTCAGTGTTACGAAGAGGCATTGCTACAAATATAATACTGATTCTCAAATAGCAAGTTCTATGTTATGTAGAACCATTTCATATTCACTGCGGTGAATGCTCTGATTCTGCTTTCTGGATCCTGGCTTGTGATGTTGGGCCACCCTTAAAAAATTCAGGGTAATAAAAACATCGATAGCCCTTCGCCGGTTGAATCTTCTTCCCTTCGGCCGGTTGTGTGTCTTAATCAGGTGACCCTGGCTGTTAAAGTGTCAATAAACTCCATTAAAGACAAAAACGCCAGCACACTGTTATCAAAATCTCAAATCGTAAATTTTTGTACATAATGTAACCAGGAATTTAACCAATTCAGTCTTGTTTGACAGATCTCAACTTGCTCTGTGAAACAAGATAAAATTGGTTAAATTTCTGGTTGCGTTATGGGAATATATGGCACCCTGAATTTGTTATATTTCGACATCAGCGTGCAGAGGGTAAAAAAGCCACGCACGAGACAAAGAATGTTAACCTGCAATTATTTCATCCTTGTATCGGAAAGTTTAATATTTTCCTTCTATTTGTGTATAATTTCATGTGAAGAGTTGCGATATGTTGTTTTTCAATTGACTTCTTGCTTGTTACCACAATTTTTTCAATTGTTTTCTTGCATTGTTACCTCATCTTTAGTATTTCGTTATCACGATCATTTAATTATTCATTGAAATCGATAACATTGCGATCATGGATCAAAGCTACTATTCTTTTCTGATCAATGCATAGAATCAGAGTCTCGTTTATTTAACTTATTGTATAGTTCATTCTATTGTTATCGATGATGTTATATGTATTGTTGAGTTTTGTTTTTTGTTGTTAATAAATTAAGAAAATTGAAATTGATTGGTTTTTTTTAATTTTTGTAACTACTACACACGTGTTTTCAGAAAATAACATGCATGTTCTTGCATGTTCTTCACTAACACAGCGTGATTAAAGAGATGACATACCGCTTCATCGTTTAGATCTGTTTGACCACAAAATAGCGTTCGACGAGGTACCGCTTTGTATACGTCACAAATTAGTGATTTAATGAGCTATAAATAGCAATCCGACAACATACATATTATCCTGGCTATTGAAAGTGTCATTGAACTTCATTAATCAAACAAATAATCAAGGTATCCTCAGCTATGCCTTCACATCGCAGATAGCACTTTGATGCAGTCAGGTAAAAATACTCTCAATGACCCCTGGTGACCTCAGTGACCTTGACCCACATTTTGAACCTCCATTGAGTTTCGACTCATTTTGTGTTGGTTCCAGGTCCATCAGTCATACCAAACCTGTAATATTTCCGTGACACACATTCAAAACACCCATATGGACACCCCATTACCCAGGGATCTGAAAAACATAGAACATAGGTGGCCGAGTACTTGTGACTGTCTATCATATGCCAAAAACCAGCGAGATAGGACAATTCGTGTTCGAGTTATCGTGCGGACAAGGAAGTGCATAGAAGAGAGAAGAAGAAGAAAACATACCAAAATAACAGTCTGTGTGTTTCACACAGCCTAAAAATATTTTAGTAGTGCCCAAGAATCTCTTTGAATACATGGCGTCACTTTTTTCATAATTTTAACACTTTGAAGGGGAGCGGTCCTTTTTCCGGCCACGGGTGTCATACGTCATTGAATACGGTGGCATTTCAGTAAATGTGCGGGATAGACCAATCAATATTTTGGAAGTGCAGCCCCGAGTTTGCACGTTGAAAATATTGCTTGGTCTACCCCAAATAATGAATATGGACTCTTGCTGCCATTGAACTAGCATGGAAGGTATCACCAGAGTTCGAAGGGTTAAAGGTGTGCAGACCACAATGAGATTGACGTTACGTTTCAAAATGTTCTCGCTTTAACTTTCAATTTTTGCCATTCACCTTCATGTCTTTTTTGTTTTGCTGTTTTGCGGAGTAGACATGGTGGATTGTTTTGTACTGGATCGTGCATTTCCCTGCAATTTGGAATGTATATGTATGTTGGGGGATGGGGGCACAGTAGGAAGAAGTACAGGCTGCAAGCCGAGAGGTCCTCGGTTCGAATCCCACATGCGGCAACCGCTTTGTATCCTTGGGAAAGACCCTTCACCCCCATTGCGTACGTCGGGGCACAGTGGCGCTATGTACTAAGGCGTACGTCTTCAACCAATGCTAGCACTGCTCATGTGGAGTTAGTGTTTCTGTTGAGGAGCTGGCAGTTGCTCGCCGTTCCTCGGTTGTTCTCTCTGGGTACTCCGGTTTCCTCCTCCCGTAAAACTGTCGTGGTCATGATTAGCCATTGTGCACAAATATGCGACCTTCAACACAAATAAATAAATAATGTATGTTGCGGAAAATAGATTAAACATATTTTTATTTGCCATTCAGCAATGCAAATCAGGATTGGATGACAAGTGCTGACCACTTAGAAAACCCTCCGCTCCTGTACAAAGACTAATAGATTACAAAAGGCAGAAAAAATATAACAATATGTAAACATTATACACAAAAGAAGTTAACTCAAAAGAGAGAGAGAGAGAAATAAAGAAAGAGAGAACAGAGAGAGGGAGAGAGACAGAGAGAGAGAGAGAGAGAGAGAAACGGGTAAACGCAGATTGAAATCAAAGAAGACAAACAAAAAAAAAGAAAAAAAAAGAAAAAAAAAAAGAACAGTATACAACAGAAATTACAGTGATGATGCCCCCCCCCCCCCCCCCCCACACCACCCACAATTTATTCAATTCTAAATTTAGTTTAATGCCGCTAAAGAACGTTCACAGAACATTGTTGAGACAGTTAATCTTTGCGTGCTCATTCCACGTCCGTTCTAACCTAACATCCACCGTGTTGTCCTCACACAGATTGATTGTCAGGTCCCACTGCGAGAGGACACCCACAGTGGAAGTTAGATCACCTGTATAACCTTGGGACACTCAGACTTGCTGAGAGGCGCAGCTAATTCAGCAACTGTACATCAAATCTATGCGAGTCACGAATAAATTTTTGAACAGATAAGAAAACTAATACACTGCTGCTTTCGGGTAATGACGGGCTTCCATATAAAATTAAATCCAATGAATTCCAGTTGGGAGTAAGTTTCGACAAATCATCTATGAGGATACAGCGAATATCAGAATTTAAAGAACACAGGAAGAAATAATGTTCTGCATCCTCAACGCCATCGTTACATAAGCAAAGTGGAGAATCTGAGATGCAGTTGCGGAACTTGTCACCATTAAGGTCATTACATCCAGTTCGTAATTTTGAGTGAATACTATTGTATTTCCTTATACCGGTTGAAAAATATGTTGGAGGCTTACACAAGGGTGGTGAGATGGACTTTTTGAATTTCCCAAGTGACCGACTGTTTCGAACAACCTCCGGTAGGGTATTCCACACTTCAATACACGAAGGGAAAAATGATCGTTTGAAGAGTTCCGTTCGACAGAAATAAGGGACAAAATTAGATGCGTTTCGTAAATTGTATTGGGATATGTCGGCGACAGGGGATGGTAAAAGTTCGTGGAGGAAGTTCGGAGCATTCCCAGAGAGAATTTTGTAAAAGTTACACATTTTGTGAACATAGCGCCTGTTTTCCAGACTACTCCAACCAACTTCCAACAAAAGTCGATCCCGTGGAACAGATCTTGTCAACCCGCTCACTATTCGGGCTGCCTCGTAGTGAATATCTTCAATACGATTTAATTGATACTGAGGAGCACCGCTCCACACAGAACTACCATATTCCAAAATCGGTAATATGAATGCATGATATATTTTTTCAAGAATTTTTCTATTAAAAGTATACTTCAATTTTCTTAGTTGGGACAATCTCGAGCAAGTCTTTTTACAAATGTTATCAATGTGATCTGACCAAGACAGGTTTGATTCTAAGGTTAAACCCAAATGTTTGTGAGAATTACAAAAATCAATTGTTTCGCCTTTAAACAAAATATTAAATGACGAGATATTTTTCTTAAGTGTGAATAGGATTGCTTTCGTCTTTTTTGCATTTAACCAAACAAGCCATGTGTTAGCCCATTCGTTTACTTTTTTGAGTTCCTCGTTCATTTTTGCTTCGACGTTACATGGGTCATTGGACGATTCTGTCAGACACGTGTCATCGGCAAATATGCGAGTAACCGAGTCAATTTTGTCGACGATGTCATTGATATATATAAACAGGAACGGGCCTAGGACCGACCCCTGTGGAACTCCAGCCTTGACTTTCTTATAGTTGAAATTGCAACCATTTATTTTTACCCTCCGTTTTCTGTCTTTTAGATAGCTGTGAAACCAGCGGAGCAAAGGACCCGAGATACCGTACTGTTTTAATTTATATATGATTCCTACGTGCCATACTCTATCAAATGCCTTTGAAATATCATAAAAGACACCACATATATATAAGTTTTTATCCACTGCGTCACAATGGTTAGGATAGATCTCAAATAATTGGTAAACGGTGCTGTTGTTTGGAAGGAAGCCTGACTGTAATATATAAAATAGATTGTTGCCTTTAAAATATTTATAGACTTCCTTAAAAACAACCCGCTCCATTATTTACCAACACAACACAATAAAGAGATAGGTCGATAATTTTGAGGGTCTTGACGATCACCTTTTTTTATAAAGAGGGATCACATCAGCACATTTCCACTCCAGAGGAAATTCCGACAACTCCAGTGATTTAGAATAAAGCAGAAACAAAGGGCTGCTTACACTAAATTTAGTTTCCTTTAACATTCTATGTCCAATACCATCGTGGCTGCTGCTTTTGTTAGTTTTAAGAGAATTGATAATCTGAATAATGTCTTCCTGAGTAAAAGAAATTTTGCTAAATGATTTCGAACATTTGCGTTTGAAGGGGGGTAGTTGTTTGCTATTCGAGTTCAACATACTATTTTGAATAAATGCCTCGTTTAAAATATTAGCTTTTTCATAGACGGTTTCAAAAAGTGTGTTACCTGAATCAGTATTCAGCGTCAGTATTCCTGGATCGGAAGCAAAGTTGTTTTGAAACATCTTAACAATATGCCAAAATTGCCGTTGGTCGTTGTTTTCTGATATTGAGGTATCTATTTTTTCTAAGTATTGTTCCTTGGCAATTTTTTTCATATTGTTAACTTTGTTTCGGGTAGTTTTATATTTTGCCTATGTGTTTGGGTTATTGCTTTTCAGAGCTAATTTACGCAGTCGATCACGAAGACGAATAGTACTTCTAATAGCGCTATCAAACCACGGCTTATCAGACTTCCTAATTATAACTTTTGTATGTGGAATACATTTTTCTGAAAGTTCCAAAAAAGTAGAAACAAAGTTTGACAGAGCATCATTAATGTTCTCCTCACTGCATATTAGTTTCTCCCATTCTGTCTCGTTTATAAGGTTATTCAATTTTATAAAATCACCTTTTTTATAATTCCAGACCTCCCGAGTGACAGTTGATTGAATAGGGTGTGCACAAACTACATGAGTATATATTGCGAGATGGTCGGATAAATCTAATTCCAGCGTGCCCGAGTGAGCTATCCTAACTGTGTCACTAACAATTATAGGGTCAAGTAGGGTTCGAGATGTCTTTCCTATTCGAGTGGGCTCAGATATAACATTCTTCAAATTCAATAGTGTTGTAAGAGACTATAGCGTACTCCGTTCCACGAGTAGGTCAGAGTTTATATCACCAGTTAAAACAACTGATGGATTTATTTCCAAGGCTAATTCTATTTTTTCCTGCAAGTTAGGCCAGTAATTTTCACTCGATTCCCTCTCCGATCTGCATGTGACACAAAGGATGAATTTCTGTTTGTTGCCCACTTCAAACCAGAGAATATCATCATCAAACGATAGGTCTTCAATTTGTTTGAAGGTGATGTAATCCGCAAAATACACCGCAATACCCCCGCCGTACTGGTTTCTGTTATGTATAGTGGGGAGCGAATAGTTTGGGATCAATATAAAAAATAGATGCTTCGTTCATTGCAGCATTTCAAGTTTTTGAAGGAAATTATTTGTGATTGTCAGTACCATCGAAATAGTCCGTCGGACGCGCATGCGTGCGTGCGTCCCTGAGTGCCGTGCGTTCGAGCGTACATGCGTGAGTTCTTTTCTCGCGAAGTCACGTGACTTTTTTCGCTACTGCAATAGTGATATGAGATATTTCATCGCCGTATACCCAACTGTATCATTTAAGCACAGATTTGTTTATCACAGTTTGCTTCACTTGTCGACCCCAAATCAGATGTTTTAGTTAGTTAACCTGTAAAAACAATTTAGACCGTCCTATTTGGACTATTATAAACAGCTCCTGCCAAAAAATACCGTTGCCCATACTTTGTCATTTATTTGAATTATTTTTCTTGTTTGTAAACATTCCATCCTTTTAAGATGTCAATTGGAGGAACAAACAAACTCACCAAAAATGATTGACTTGTTTTTATGGTAGGTGTCGCAAAAGCAAACACAACGATTGCATATACAGCTTGTCATCAAAATATTTGGGGGCTATACATTAACCCTTTACCCAACACACATGATATCAAAATTTATTATTTTAATTACTGTCTGTTTTCAATTTTGGGTAGAAAAATTCTATAGAATCATATCATATGACTCGTCGACGAACTCGTTCCAATGAGGTGTGACAAGATACGGTTTTGTTGAAATATTTTTGAAAAATATAATTTCTTTTTAACTGCTTAATTTGCCAATTACGCGGCAGATTTAGTGCTTTCGTTGGATAAAGGATTAAAGAGAATTGTCGATTTTCCACACACATCAATGTATTCAGTTTGTTAGTTATATATATATTGAAAATTTTCAACTTCATTCCCCCAAACCTTTTAAACTGCTTAAAACACGTTAAAGTAAATGTGTTGAGTGTTGGAAGCCCATATTTGGGCTTTGTTCTGAAGTGTGGGTACCGCCACTTAAAGGCTTCATATTCAGTGGCTGTGCTTCATTTTTGATGTGATATTGTTTATTCAGTAAGGATTTGCTTTGTTGCAATGTATGGGAGAGTACCCAATTGTAACAAGCCAAAGACATGTGAACAAATTTTAATGGTCAAAAATAATTTAGCACTCTTCCAGTTAAAAATCTGTATTGTCATGCCGAGTAATAATAATAATGTCTGGGATAACCGCTGAAATGCCGCAGTCCTCTAATGGGGAGTCCTACATCCACTCCGGCCTCCGCGAGAACCCCACTCTCCCTCATACTATCTCAACATTAAGACGCAAACTGTTTTATAATACCCATATCGGCGCTTTTACATTCTCCCCAACAACAACATTAATCCTTTCCCTCATGCTCTTCCACATCCACTTATCTCCCATGTTTTCATCCCATTCGTCCATTAATTTCTGAAGGGGTATTTTTTACTAGGCAAGGATTTGGAGCTTTCTAAAAGGAAATGTTCCAAGGTTTCTCTTGCTCCTAGGCTGCACATTCTGAATCCCCTTTCATCGCCTTTCCAGATTCTCCCGCTCAACTCCAGAGACAAATGAATGAAAAGTCTCTGGGATTTGAAATTCCTTGCGACCCGAATAACTTTATTTGCTTATGAATCCACGAGAATCGGAAGCGAGGGCCAATAATCTTATTTGGTTTGAGTGTGCGCACTGATAGTAGGGCACCGGGTAAGACCCCAGAGAACCTCGAACTGGAAGGTGACTAGGTATTGTGCATAACTACAAGAATTCTGCTCTCTGTTATAATTACTTATGGTAATATTGAGACCTCAGTTTGATGGTTGTTGTAGAAAAAGAAACCCAAACAGTCGCTGGTTTGGGAGCAGCCCCAGCATATTATCCATAACAGTTATAAAAAAGGAAAAAAATCCACCAATATGAGTTGTTCGGAAAGCTGTGAGTCACCCATCAGCCTTTAAGGGAGAGTGGCCAGCCGCTGATTTGTCGCGGTTCTCGGACGAGAAGGCCATGGTTACCCCTGTACTTCCAACTGCCTCCCTATTCTCACGCTTCTCCTCTCCTCCCAACACTCGGAAACGAACTGCTTGATGACATCCTTTGCCCCATTCTTCCCAAACTCTCCGATTAGCATATTAACCCTCTCCTTTGAGTCTCCCCCTAACCACATGTCCTCCATTCTCCCATCCCACTTCCCCATTATACTCCCAGTGAATCTCATTCTTTTAAACTGATACTTTGGGCATTCTAGAAGAAAGCGTTCCAGGGTCTCCACCATGCCCAAGTTACACATCTGGCACTTCCTTTCACCGTCTTTCCCAATTTTTCCCCTCAGCTCCAGGGATCGCGACCTCAGCTTGAACAACAGTGACCCCCTGCTCTCATTTGTGGTGGGTACAGGTTTCGCGGGTCAACTTCTCGGAATGAATGGGCGTGTATGGTATTTACAATCCTAATATGTATGGCCCTGAAGCCCTGTATCCAGTAAGATGCAACCGCATTGAAACGGTAGGCATGTAAATCTTTTCTTTCTATTTTTTCATTGAAGGTGTATCTTCCACTACGTAAAGATTACCTCAGATTCTCTAACCATGCTGTGGAATTCAATATAACGCAAAGAATTTTTGTACTTTGAAACTTAATACCTTGGATGGAATTTAAATTTACTTTTATTTCTAATTTTCTTCATAACCTCTGACGATTAATAGTACTTCCAGTATTTGATATCCTAATAAATGTATACATGTATTTACCATCCCGTCCTCTGTATCTGTAAATGATTCACGAGTGGAAACGACCTTGTAAAAGCTTATAGCTTTCTGTCGGATCCACAAACACTTTATTGTTATTGAATGTAACTCATAGAAATTGGAAATAAATACTATTAAAACTAAAACTATTAAATATTCCTAAATATTTAAATGGTAGAGTGCTAAAATATTTTTATTTCCGTGTTGCCCATGCAACAAGTCCGCAATTTTACTTACTGTCGTTCCATGTTTTGGTTGTTGATTGGATTAACCCAACATGGTTCATCATGCTATAAGGACTAAATTACCTGTTTCGTCCCTAACTGGATTGTTTGTTTCATTAAAATGCAAATAAGTCAATGACAAGTCTCAATAACAAATCATTCGAAGCATGTACAAAATTAATAACCTTCGGACAATAAAATTGTTCATGATTGGATTAACTCAACTTGTCTAATGAAGCAACTAATGATGAGTTTGTTTGTTTTTTGACAGTTGAAGATTGTCAGTGAATATCGTCTTATTGATAATCAAAACAAATGTGACCAAACAACTCCATCAAATTGTAACTCAATCATCGCAGAATAAGGCTAACCAATGCTGCCACGATTGCCACTGTTTTGACGCGATCAACTCGAATACCAAGTTCATACAAGAGGGTATAAATCATGTCCACTTGTGACATTCATCATCATTCTCACCATTTGGTTTCAACGGAGTCATTTCTTTTGAAAAATAATTGTTTTAATCAAATATGGACAGCATAATGGATACTCGTGCATCCTATATAATAGATGGCGGCGATACTCAGGTAAATAGTTTTGTTATTTGTATTAATCTGCTTTTATGCTACAATTGGGGTTGTTCAATATCACCCGTTCCGTTAAAGTAAAGCTGTTAACAGAATATTTGAGATAGGAGGTTTCTAATATTGATCTTTGTACACTGTAACTCTATTCACGCCGAGGTCGAAATATCTAAATTTCAATCTGCAATTTTTCCCATAATGTAACTTTATGCTACAATTGGGGTTGTTCAATATCACCCGCTCCGTTAAAGTAAAGCTTTTAACAGAATATTTGAGATAGGAGGTTTCTTATATTGAACCTTGTACACTGTAACTCTATTCACGCCGAGGTCGAAATATCTAAATTTCAATCTGCAATTTTTCCCATAATGTAACTTGAATTTAACCAAATCAATCTTGTTTGACAGAGCTCATCGAGCTCTGTCAAGCATTATTGAATTGGTTAACTTTCAACGTTGAATTATGGGGAAAACATACAACTTATAATGTTGGTATATTGCCATCAATGGACAGAGGATTAATTATAGAAACCAAACTTACTGTATAAATGATAACTCACTCTCTTGCGAGTGTGTCATAAAAGACAGTTGTGCAAGTTTAAAAATAGGACAAAAGAATCACTGCCAGTTAACCTTATTGTCTTATCAATTCCTTGTTTCGGTCATAATGTAGCCAAAGATTCTAAAAGTGGCCTTAACACCAATCAAAAAATAATTAAAATCAATTTCTTATCGAAAGGTATCAGTAGCAGTATCCTGTGCATTACGCAATGTGTAGAACATATTGCTCGTTTAATATTATAAATTCACAAAACTTTCAGTTAAATTAAAACGGATAATGTCATCACAACATTGAGGCATCAAAGATTATCGGAAAGGCAACCGGGACGGATAAAACAGCTTCTAATGAGATATTAGGAGATAACAGTAGGACTTAATTTAGAGGTACCCCTTGAGCAACCAGGGAGGTGCGTTTTTACTTCTTTACTGTATCACACAAGTTCTGTTTTTCTGCTAAAATGTGAAACATTAACCAACACTTGGGGTGGATTGCCACATCTTCGAAAATGCTAATGGTTCGTTTCAATCCATTTAAAGTTTAACTAGAAAATACAATTCAAGAAAATACAAGTGTATAAATTTATAGTATTGGCCCCTGGTCTCCATAACATACTCAATAACATGATACACCTTAGGAGTTCGGAGTTAAGGATTATTGTTTAGTTTGTGTCTTACATTCGGCCACCAATAAAGGTATAAATAGAGAATTTTTAATTTACAATAGTGTATTAAACTATGCATCAATTATTTTTTTACAGACAGCAAGTACAGACTTAGAACTGCAAGTAAACCAGAAACTAAAAGAGATATCTAAGTGCAGATTGAACAGCAATAATACATGCTTAAATGATTACGGTGGTAAGTAGGAACATTTTTATTTTACTTATAAGACAGACCATTACGAGGGTTGTGCACGGAGGACTCGATGTGAAGATTTTCCTGTGGGCCGAAGTCACACGTGAAATACAGGAAAAACTCCACCAAGGGTCGTTGATTCCAGACCCCCGTACTCTACCCAAGTTGTGTTCTGTACTTAAACTTGAATTAAGTAAATGAAGCTTATATTTCTAAAGAAAAATATCACCTTCGGCGGCGGTCTGAAAATTTCCTTCCTTGACACTGTTTTGTGTCGAAGCATTTCATTCACGCCATAACGTCACTCAGGCTCCAAAGAGCCAACCCGATGTGTTCCTGCATGCGCTCTTACGCATAATCCAGATTCCACGCCTGGTGTATCTAGAAAACTACCCAATGTCTGTATTCTGTCGCGCAAGTTGAATTCGTGAAAAATTTTAGTATAAAATCATTCTTATGTGCTTCACCAGGTAAAACAAATCATATGACCAACATGAATAAAACACTGAATGACACAGAAGTCTCACCACAAGGCCCCCGTTAGGTGAATGTTGTTATATCAAATTGAGTGTTATTGCCTTGCAGAATGGCATTCGCTCAGTTCAGCGTATTAACGGAAGTCCTGCGAATCGCGGAATGGGGATACTTTTATACCACCTGTTCATTATCAAACGGTATGAAATGTATTTTGACTCATCACGATTGGCAATTAGTATGATATAATGTATGCGAATGGCATAGGACCGACAGCGCATTATTCCCGAAAATTTGTTGTTGTAATATTGGTCCGTAAGAAATTATGGTTGGCCCCACGTCACAGGTTGACTTTAAAGATACAGAATATATGAAAAGTAATGAACTAGAAGACGAACAATATATTCTCTACTTCTTCTAAAATATCTTAATTTATTTATTTTTTCTTGATCATTTCAGATTTTGTCGATGTGATAGGTGAAGATACAAGATCAGCTGATGCAGATCACAGTTATCTACAGTCTGCAGAACGCTCTCCGTCTTCTGGAAGTGAATGTTCTGCAATTAGTCGATCGTCACTGGAAACAAGTTCTGTATCTTCCACTGTGTCGCAGAGTGGTAACCGCACAAACTACACACCGGGACAAGTGCAAAAACTCACAGAAGCATTTGAAAAGAACAAGTACCCGGATGCAGAGGAGCGAGAGAAGATTGCTGCTACCGTGGGTGTTTCAGACAAGAAAGTGAAGGTTGGTTTTAACCTTTGCTTCTTAACCCTTTACCTAACGCAAAAATCAAAATTTATTATTCCAATTATTCTTATTGAAACTTTAAAAAAAAATTCAACCAAACCATATCACGCGACCTCTCATTGGAACGAGCTTGACGAGCTTCTTAACACATCTTAATTTCCATGCCGATTAGTAGATTGTGCAACAAGTGCATTAGAAACAAGATACCATTAGTTTCCGGTGTGTGTGTGGGGGAGGGGGGATGAGGGTGGGGGGGGCATTCTTCGTATCTGGACGGATTATTTCTCATCAAAATGTTAGAACCGACAACGTTAAACCGGTTTATATCCACATATACACACACACCAACCAACCAACCAAATAATGATGTAAAATTAAATTCAGATGAGCAGCCAACCAATTACATTTTTCACTTTGACATGTTTTTCAATGGAGACTTGATTTGACACTAGCTTTGTTGATATTAGCATTACTATTGTATCACTAATTTATGATTGAAGCCTCACCACAGCTGTATTTTTATGATTACGCCATTAAGATGGGTTAAAATCTGGATTTTGGGGGGTGAATTTAAATACTTGTTGATTGTAATATCCAAGTGGCGCACGAATGAATATCTATACTTATGTTTGTGCGTAATGGGACAGTACATTTTACCAGCAGTAGTCTGTTCGTAAACTCCACGAAAAGTGGATAAACAAATAGCCCTTAGCAACGTTGAATTCCGTACAGAGTTTGACAGGCGGCCGAAGATCTTACATTCCACGTCAGGCTTGTTGTAAGGTTCCCATAATGACTCGAGTCGGGAGCGTTTTTTCCACCGCGAAGATATTTTTCGAGGAC
Source organism: Pictodentalium vernedei (assembly GCA_031216915.1). Taxonomy (NCBI): domain Eukaryota; kingdom Metazoa; phylum Mollusca; class Scaphopoda; order Dentaliida; family Dentaliidae; genus Pictodentalium; species Pictodentalium vernedei. Next base: position 339,441,106 of record CM062289.1, on the reverse strand, counting down.
AGTCACATTGTCTCACATATTATCTTGTCAGTGACATTGCTATATCTGGGCGGTCATATTGATGGTCGCATGGATTTTATCGGAGTTTAGAGTTACCGTGTATTGATTTACCTTTAAGATAGTCCTTTCACCATATCATGTTATGGGATGGAGAGCCAAGTCCTTGCATGGCTTAACAGAAATTAGTCATCCAAAGTATCATCGCGTTACAGAGAACACGGTGATTCTTTGCGTCATTAATTTTTGCTTGAAATTTTATTGACTTCTCTCGCCATCAACAGACCGCAGATATGTACGTTTTGTTGAATGAACGTTCATAATGTTTTACCATACTAATTATCGACGTTTGCAGAAAAAGTTGCAAATTAAATCACCATTCATGTATGATCCAGTAGTTTGTAATGCGGTTTTCTTTTGTTTTACAGATTTGGTTCCAAAACAAACGTGCTCGATCGAAACCAAGAAATAACACACAGCTGAGTATACAACCTTGTGTGATTCCTTCATTGTATTTGCCACAAGTACCAATGTTCCAGCCAGTACCTCCACCTTACGGACCAGCACCAACGATCTCTATGCCAACGACAACAACCAGCGGCTTTGTGCCTTATAGCGGATTACCTCAAGTGACGTCAGCAACATCGCTTCCTTTTCCTGTTAATGCCTATGGAAACGTCCTTTCCCAGCAACCACAAATTTCTTCTTATCAGCCGTCACTGCCGTATCAGCGACCAGGACCAATATCACCTTATGTGTACCCGTATATGTATCCAACGTACTGAATCAAGGCTAATATTTGATGGTAAAATAATTACTGTGACAGAAGAGCTGGGGTAACTTAAGTCTAGAGCTTCGTCAAAGTTGAGAGGGAATGTAGAAGACCATTCTCACAAATACCAACCGGAATCTTAATTGAACTGCCTGTGTGGCATATATTGCACCAGCTGACTTCGTGCACCATAACTGGTAGCGGCTAGTTACCCGAATCTTAGAATAACATGTAAGTCACACAATGTACACAATTATTCAACTTATCGTTTGCATCTACGGACATCATGGGAAGTTTTGTGTCTTTGTTTTGACAACTTCGCTTATTCAACGGCGTTGTCAATAAGAAATACTCAAACGTTCCCATGACTGATTATGTGAGGACTTTGTACGAGGTATATGGACCATAAAAGTGGACTACCATTGAAACACCCGGGCCCTGAGTGTCCATCTAAGCTAAATATTTTGGTTGATTCTTCTATGTTTTCATCGGATTCGAGTATTTTGGGGCGGTGAAAATTCTGTTCTGCTTAGTCTCCAAACGCACTGGTTAGATTTCATAATTGTAATGTAAAAACAACCATTAAAGTGATGATGTAAGTTATATCTTCAGTGTTACGAAGAGGCATTGCTACAAATATAATACTGATTCTCAAATAGCAAGTTCTATGTTATGTAGAACCATTTCATATTCACTGCGGTGAATGCTCTGATTCTGCTTTCTGGATTTTGGCTTGTGATGTTGGGCCACCCTTAGAAAATTCTGGGTAATAAAAACATCGATAGCCCTTCGCCGGTTGAATCTTCTTCCATTCGGTCGGTTGTGTGTCTTAATCAGGTGACCCTGGCTGTCAAAAGTGTCGATAAACTTCATTAAAGACAAAAACGTCAGCACACTGTTATCAAAATCTCAAATCGTAAATTTTTGTTCATAATGTAACCAGGAATTTAACCAATTCAGTCTTGTTTGACAGATCTCAACTTGCTCTGTGAAACAAGATAAAATTGGTTAAATTTCTGGTTACGTTATGGGAATATATTGCACCCTGAATTTGTTATATTTCGACATCAGCGTGCAGAGGGTAAAAAAGCCACGCACGAGACAAAGAATGTTAACCTGCAATTATTTCATCCTTGTATCGGAAAGTTGAATATTTTCTTCTATTTGTGTATAATTTCATGTGAAGAGTTGCGATATGTTGTTTTTCAATTGACATCTTGCTTGTTACCACAATTTTTTCAATTGTTTTCTTGCATTGTTACCTCATCTTTAGTATTTCGTTATCACGATCATTTAATTATTCATTGAAATCGATAACATTGCGATCATGGATCAAAGCTACAGAGTATTCTTTTCTGATCAATGCATAAAATCAGATTCTCGTTAATTTAACTTATTGTATAGTTCATTCTATTGTTATCGATGATGTTATATGTATTGTTGAGTTTTGTTTTTTGTTGTTAATAAATTAAGAAAATTGAAATTTATTGGTTTTTTTTAATTTTTTGTAACTACTACACACGTGTTTTCAGAAATATAACATGCATGTTCTTGCATGTTCTTCACTAACACGGCGTGATTAAAGAGATGACACACCGCTTCATCTTTTAGATCTGTTTGACCACAAAATAGCGTTCGACGAGGTACCGCTTTGTATACGTCACAAATTAGTGATTTAATGAGCTATAAATAGCAATCCGACAACATAATATTATCCTGGCTATTGAAAGTGTCATTGAACTTCATTAATCAAACAAATAATCAAGGTGTCCTCAGCTATGCCTTCACATTGCAGATAGCACTTTGATGCACTCAGGTAAAAATGCTATCAATGACCCCTGGTGACCTCAGTGACCTTGACCCACATTATGAACCTCCATTGAGTTTCGACTCATTTTGTGTTGGTTCCAGGTCCATCAGTCATACCAAACCTGTAATATTTCCCTGACACACATTCAAAACACCCATATGGACACCCCATTACCCAGGGATCTGAAAAACGTAGAACATAGGTGGCCGAGTACCTGTGACTGTCTATCATATGCCAAAAACCAGCGAGATAGGACAATTCGTGTTCGAGTTATCGTGCGGACAAGGAAGTGCATAGAAGAGAGAAGAAAACATACCAAAATAATAGTCTGTGTGTTTCACACAGCCTGAAAATATTTTAGTAGTGCCCATGAATCTCTTTAAATACATGACGTCACTTTTTTCATAATTTTAACGCTTTGAAGGGGAGCGGTCCTTTTTCCGGCCAGGATCGTGATACGTCATAACGTCATTGAATATGGTGGCTTTTCAGTAAATGTGTGGGATAGACCAGTCAATATTTTCAAAGTGCAGCCCCGAGGTTGAACGTTGAAAATATTCATTGGTCTACCCCGAATAATGAATATGGACTCTTGCTGCCATTGAACTGGCGTGGAAGATATCACCAGAGTTCCAAGGATTAAAAGTGTGCAGACCACAATGAGATTGACGTTACGTTTCAAAATGTTCTCGCTTTAACTTTCTATTTTTGCCATTCACCTTCATGTCTTTTTTGTTTTGCTGTTTTGCGGAGTAGACATGGTGGATTGTTTTTGTACTGGATCGTGCATTTCCCTGCAATATGGAATGTATATGTATGTTGGGGGAAGGGGGGGGGGGCACAGTAGGAAGAAGTGCAGGCTTCAAGCCGAGAGGTCCTCGGTTCGAATCCCACCTGCGTCAACCGCGTTGTATCCTTGGGCAAGACCCTTCACCCCCATTGGGTACGTCTGGGCACGGTGGCGCTATGTACTAAGGTGTACGTCATTAACCAATGCTAGCACTGCTCATGTGGAGTTAGTGTTTCTGTTGAGGAGCTGGCTGTTGCTCGCCGTTGCTCGGTGGTTCTCTCTGGGTACTCCGTCTTCCTCCTCCCGTAAAACTGTCGTTGTGATGATTAGCCATTGTGCAGAAATATGCGACCTTCAACACTAATAAATAAATAACGTATGTTGCGGAAAATAGATGCATCGTTCATTGCAGCATTTCAAGCTTTTGAAGGAAATGATTTGTGATTGTCAGTACCATCGAAATAGTCCGTCGGACGCGCATGTCTGCGTGCGTCCGTGAGTGCCGTGCGTTCGAGCGTGCATGCGTGAGTTCCTTTCTCGCGAAGTCACGTGACTGTTTTCGCTACTGCAATAGTGATATGAGATATTTCATCGCCGTATATTTATCGCTACTGATACTGCGGTTTGCGTTGCGTTTTTAGGTAAATGGTAAATATAGAAAAACATCTGAATATTTGATCAACTGTAAACCCAACTGTATCATTTAAGCACAGATTTGTTTATCACAGTTTGCTTCACTTGTCGACCCCAAATCAGATGTTTTAGTTAGTTAACCTGTAAAAACAATTTAAACCGTCCTATTTGGACTATTATAAACAGCTCCTGCCACAAAATACCGTTGCCCTTACTTTGTCATTTGTTTGAATTATTTTTCTTGTTTGTAAACATTCCATCCTTTTAAGATGTCAATTGGAGGAACAAACAAACTCACTAAAAATGATTGACTTGTTTTTATGGTAGGTGTCGCAAAAGCAAACACAACGATTGCATATACAGCTTGTCATCAAAATATTTGGGGGCTATACATTAACCCTTTACCCAACACACATGTTATCAAAATTTATTATTTTAATTATTCTCTGTTTTCAATTTTGGGTAAACAAATTCTATAGAATCATATCATATGACTCGTCGACGAACTCGTTCCAATGAGGTGTGACAAGATACGGTTTTGTTGAAATATTTTTGAAAAATATAATTTCTTTTTAACTGCTTAATTTGCCAATTACGCGGCAGATTTAGTGCTTTCGTTGGACAAAGGATTAAAGAGAATTGTCGATTTTCCACGCACCTCAATGTATTCAGTTTGTTAGTTATATATATATCGAAAATTTTCAACTTCATTCCCCCAAAACCTTTTAAACTGCTTAAAACACGTTAAAGTAAATGTGTTGAGTGTTGGAAGTCCATATTTGGGGTTTGTTCTGAAGTTTGGGTACCGCCACTTAAAGGTTTCATATTCAGTGGCTGTGCTTCATTTTTGATGTGATATTATTTATTCAGTAAGGATTTGCTTTGTTGCAATGTATGGGAGAGTACCCAATTGTAACAAGCCAAAGACATGTGAACAAATTTTGATGGTCAAAAATAATTTAGCACTCTTCCAGTTAAAAATCTGTATTGTCATGCCGAGTAATAATAATAATGTCTGGGATAACCTCTGAAATGCCGCAGTCCTCTAATGGGGAGTCCTACATTTACTCCGGCCTTCGCGAGAACCCCACTCTCCCTCCTACTATCTCAACATTAAGACGCAAACTGTTTTATAATACCCATATCGGCGCTTTTATATTCTCCCCAACAACAACATTAATCCTTTCCCTCATGCTCTTCCACATCCACATATCTTCCATGTTTTCATCCCATTCGTCCATTAATTTCTGAAGGGGTATTTTTTACTAGGCAAGGATTTAGTTTAAACAATATTTATTTGTTCAACATTTCTAGAGATACAAAGTGCAACATTGTTGATGGTGGATCCGACAGAAAGCTAAATAGCTTATAAAAGGTCGTTTCCACGTTTGACATTTACAATATAATGATATAATCGGATTAATGACACTCGTACAGTTTCATTTATATTGTTTAAACCATGGAAATTAACATGAGAGGTACTGTAGGAAAAAAGAGAATATTGGAATGAAGAAAGAAAGCAAGAAGCCAACCTGGGTGCAAACTGATCCGGTAACTCATCTAGTATTACAGAGAATAAAAGTAGACTGTAGTCACAGCACACGTACAAGTTCTGAAGTTGGAGCTTTCTAAAAGGAAATGTTCCAAAGTTTCTCTTGCTCCTAGGCTGCACATTCGGAATCCCCTTTCATCGCCTTTCCCGATTCTCCCGCTCAACTCCAGAGACAAATGAATGAAAAGTTTCTGCGCGATGTGGGATTTGAAATTCCTTGCGACCCGAATAACTTTATTTGCTTATGAATCCACGAGAATCGGAAGCGAAGACCAGTAATCTTATAATAATAATAATAACACTTTGGCCAGCCGCTGATTTGTCGCGGTTCTCGGACGAGAAGGCCATGGTTACCCCTGAACTCCCAACTGCCTCCCGATTCCCACGCTTCTCCTCTCCTCCCAACACTCGGAAACGAACTGCTTGATGACATCCCTTGCCCCATTCTTCCCAATCTCTCCCATTAGCATATTAACCCTCTCCTTTGAGTCTCCCCCTAACCACATGTCCTTCGTTCTCCCATCCCACTTCCCCATTATACTCCCAGTGAATCTCATTCTTTTAGACTGATACTTTCAGTCATTCTAGAAGGAAGTGTTCCAGGGTCTCCACCATGCCCAAGTTACACATCTGGCACTCCCTTTCATCGTCTTTCCCAATTTTTCTCCTCAGCTCCAGGGATCGCGACCTCAGCTTGAACAACAGTGACCCCCCCAAAGGTGCCATCAAGGTACTCTTCAAAACCTGGCCTCTCCTTATCACGCAGGCCACCCAAAGACCTCTTTGATTTGACCCCCTCTCGCCAATTACGGTTACAGTCCTCCATGACCCTTTCTCTGACGATTGTTTTACCCTGGTTTGCCCCAACGTCCAGGTCCGAGGTCTCCAATGAGTAGTTCTCTACTAGCTCCCTCACTTGGACCATCCACCCCGTTTTGATATTTGAGTTGAAAATTCTCAGGAACATTACTTTACACCATTGGCTGTCGGGGAGATTTACCAAATAGTTAAGATAACCGAGTTTCAACAGGTCTATCCTGTCCTTGATCCTCATCCACCCAATCTCACCCCTGATTGCTTCTAGCGCTGCGGCATTACTCGACCCCGTTATCCATCGGCCTGCATCGTTCTGCAAGATTTCCAAGCTCTTTACGGCCGTCTGGTTTAGGGGTACCACTTCCGTACCGTATGTTATACTTGGCAGCCCCACCATTTCCCAAATGGTTTTCCCTTCGAAAACCTTATTGAAACTGTTTCTCCCTATAAGTTTCATTTGGTTTAGGATTCGCTTCCCCTTCAGAATCAATTTATTTGTGTGGTTTCGGTAGATGTCTCTTCCTGTAATGTTTATATTTACCCCCCAGATACTCATAATCACCTGTCTCTCCTACACTGAGAAGTTTGCTGCTCCCTTCCAGAATGCAGAACTCACCCACTCTCCACCTTCGAGTGGGGTCCACTTTGCGGCCCACAGGTATAACTTTGCTCTTGCTTTCATTAAGTTCGAGTCTCCATTTGCTCCCATATTTCCCAACAATTCTCAGCATTTGCGCTAGCCCCTCTTCGCTTTCTGACACTAGAACCATATCGTCTGCAAAAAATAGCCCTGGGATCTTCAAGTCCCCAACTGCTACCCCCTCGTCGCTACGCAGGAGGTCATCTCCTAAACCTTTGATGTACAATGCAAACAGGATTGGCGAAAGGATACACCCCTGTTTTAGGCCTATCTCCATAGGCACACGTTTTGTTGTTATGTTTCCCAGGCTAAGTTCACTCTGTACATCTTTATATAATGCTTTCATAATTCCCACAAACTCGCCTCCTAAGCCCAGAGCCTCCAGCTTGTGCCACATACCCTCCCTCCATACTCTATCGTATGCCTTTTTGACATCCAAAAAGGCCATAAACATCTTTTTCTTTTTTGCTTTCGCGGATTCTATCATTTGGGATAGCGTGAAAAGATGGTCAGTTACTCTCCTTCCCTTCCTGAAGCCATTCTGGATTTCTCCCAAAAAAACCCTTCTCTTGAATCACCTCCTCTAGTATCCCATAAAGGACTTTACAGAAAACCTTTCCAATGTTGCTGCCGACAGAGATCCCTCGATAGTTATCCAAGACTTCTTTTTCCCCCTTTTTGTGAATAAATGTCACTTTGGTTTCCCTCCACTCCTTTGGGACCTCTTGTTTTTCTATGGCTAAATTGAATAGAGCAGTTAGGCTTTCCAAGAGTTCCTCTCCCCCTTTTTTGATAAACTCGTTAGGAATTTCGTCCACCCCTCCCGCTTTTCCATTCCTTAATTTCGAGATCACCCTTCGCACCTCCTCAGTTTTGATTTCGCTGCACACGAAGTTCGATAGATTTTCCTCGACCTGGTTCGGACACTCTGGTGGGTTCCCTATGCCCCATCGCTTATCGTTTACCTATTCCCAGTGCTTGACTAGTTCTAATGCGATTTGATCTCGCTCTTCTGTAACTCTGCCATCTACTTTAATGCTCTGTGGGTTATTCCCTTTGTTACGTTTGTTCACCCATTTCCAAAATACGCTCGAACTCGACCCCCCTGTCGTTCTTATCGTCCTAATAAGACTGCTATTTCGCACTCTCCGGTTGTCGTCTTTAATCTTGTTTACTTTATTTCGTTCTTGTCGGTATTCCTCCTTTGCTACCATGGCCTCATTGCTTTCCACCCCCTTAAGTTTTCTGCTTCTCCTGTATGCAGCACATTTAGCTTTTCTAACCTTTATGGCCCTTTTCAGTTCTTAGTTTAAACAGTATTTATTGAAGCATTTGTTTCAATGTATACACTTCACAATAATTGTTCAAAGAAGTAAATCGTCAATGTACATGATACAGTAGTATACAGAAAGGCAATAAATATAAGAAAACAGGTTTCTGAGTAGAAAAGGGATTCGACAGAAAGCTTACAGCTTATGTAAGTCGTCTCCCCAGCACATTTGAAAAATTACTCCTTCAGGTGGTATAAATCTGTAATAGAGCTCACGTATCGTTTCGTGAAGGCCCGGCCCCCTCCAATCTGAAAAGGAGGAAGACGACCCCGACCGCCAGTCAACGATTCGTGAGATTGTTTAAACTTTAGATTGAATAGGGTAAGGAAAGAAAGAGACGGAAGAAAAGATGATCAAAAAAAGAGAGGAGAAGATTCAGAGAAATAACAGAGCAAAACCTAATTTGGCCAACTTGAACACTAAATATGTTAACTTAAAACTCCATAGCGCAATAAGTACGGTATTTGATTCTTACTTTTAGTTCCTTTGATAAGAGTTTTGCATACTAGACTCAGTGGTGTTGAGGCGTGAGTGGGCCTTCTACTCAAGACATAGGTCAGTGGGTCCTATTTCACCAGTTGTACAGAACATGATTACCGAGGTACAGAAAGAGCAATGCTTCAGAACGGTGTTCCCACGTGGGGCAGGGTGGGGTACAGTAATTGAGCGGTAACTCAATGGAATCGCTTGCTTGATAGAATGAAGTCATGTACCGTTTCAAAGATAAGACGGTTGTCCTCATTATTCAAGAACTCGGAGCCAAACAGGAGCATGGATGAGTCTACTGCAAAGGGGAGTAAATTAATCGTATAGTTGCGAGCGTTTGAGAACACCGGACAATGCAGGAGGAAGTGATCAGTAGTTTCGCGCTCTCCACACTGACAAGAGGGGTTGGGTGATAAGTGATTGTCATATAGGTGAGAATTAAGACTACTGCAGTGCAATCGAAGCCTGCAATGATAAATTTGAGCCGCTCGAGATTTCGCGTCACTGTAGAACCTTGGGGGTCTTTGGTTCCCATTGCTCAGGAAAGTCTTAAAGTTGATCAGTGATGAGTTCTCGCGTACAGGTAAGGGTAGCTTATTCCATAGGTCTGTAACGCTTGGGATGAACGAGGACTGATACAATTGGGTTCGGCAAAAGGGAACGCGGTGGTTTTGACTTGATCGAAGACTAAATGATGAGTTCGTCTCGGAAACGAGTGGGGGGACTTTATTGGAAATATGTGGAGGTGACATACGGTGATACATTTTGAAAAACTGAATTAATTTATGTTTGCGGCGTCTTTCTTGAAGGGAGTCCCATCGTGTTTCAGAATACAGCAAGGACTTACTGGCACTAATTGTTGCTCCCGTAATGATTCGGGCTGCTGCAATCTGTATTTTTTCTAGTTCCGCAATGTTGGATACGGAACAATTATCCCAGACAGTATCCGCATATTCCAGAAGGGGTCTAATGAAGGCAAAGTATATTTTTTCTAAGACACTTCGATCGAGATAAAATTTGTGTCTCCTCAGCATGTCTAACCGAGACCAGGCTTTCGAGCAGATGTGGTCAACGTGGTCGTTCCATGTACATGTGCTATTTAGTATGACCCCCAGATGTTTATGTTCGGAAACTTCCGATATCTGTGACCCCCCTAGATATAAGGGTGGGTGAGAGTTGGGATTGTTTTTACGTGATATAAGCAAACTCTCTGTTTTATTGGGATTGAACTCAACCAACCATGTTTTGGCCCAATGCTCAATTGTCGCCAAATCATGATTGATTATGTTTGAGGCTTGCTCTGAGTTCTCAATGATGAGATATAAGGAAGTATCATCTGCAAACAGGCGTATAGAGCTAAGTAGGTCTTTGGTTATGTCGTTAATGTATATCAAGAACAGTAAGGGCCCAAGTATCGACCCCTGAGGCACACCGGCATTGATGGGCCCCCATGCGGATGTCTCCGAGGCTATCACAACTCGCTGCGATCTATCGGCAAGATATGATTTTAAAAATAGCAATAACTCCCCCGAAACCCCAATACTCTCCAGTTTGTGGATAAGACCAGCATGCCATACTTTATCAAAGGCCTTACTGACATCACAGAAAACTACCCTAACTTCTTTGCCTTCATCGAGTGCACGACAAAATTCATCATATATGTCAGTCAGTTGAAGGACGGTTGAATCTCGAGGTGTAAAACCTGACTGGAATTGACTGAGAACATTATTTTCACTTAGAAACAGCCACAGGCGTTTGAAAACGCATTTTTCGAATATTTTGCCAACACAGCTGATCAATGATATCGGACGATAGCTAGTAACTGAGTTTGAGGGCTGTTTTTTTAGGATAGGGGAGACATTTGCTTTTTTCCAGAGTGAAGGGAAGTATGAGCTATTCAGAAGTATGTTAAATAAGATTGACAGTGGCTCGCATAGAGAGGATTTGCATTCTTTAAGGAGACGCGGGCTTATTTGATCGGGACCAGACGCCTTGGATACCTTTATCGACTTCATTGCAGCATATACCTCGCTGCAGTGTAGGGTAATGCTATCAATACGCTGAGAGACATGTAGTAGTGGGTCTGGAAGGGAGGCGTTCGAATCATCAACTGTTGAGATCGAACTGAAGTATTCGTTGAACACTTCAGCTTTCTCAAGACTTGATGAGTATATTTTGTTAGAATGGATCAAGGTAGGAATTCCTGTTGTGTTACTGCTACTGATGAGTGCTTTTAATGTCTTCCACCAAAGTGATGCTGGGGTTTCTTTGCTTCTCAATGTGAACTGAATTTTTGAAAGATGCATGGCTTTGGCCTTCCTAATAGCTGATATAACTTCATTCCGTTTAAGTTTATATTTATCCCAGGCGTGCGGGTGATTTGTTCGTTTGGCAGTACGATACAAGCGTTTTCTTTGTCTTATCAGAAGTCTTAGTTCATTGTGCATCCATTTCGGTTGGCCAGTCCTCGAAGTAACTATTTTGTTGGGTATATGTCTGGATTTTCAGTTCTTCGTTCACTCTGTACCCAAGTTCCCGTGTTGGCACCCTAATCTTTCCTACACTTTCCTTCCCTGCCTCCACTAGACTCGCAACTATGGCGTCGGCCATCTTCTGGACACTGCCCCCCCCCCCCCCCCCTTGTGTACGGCTGCAAGCTTTGGTTTCAGTTTTTCTTCGAACTTCGCCCAGTCGGCATCCTTTTTGAGTTCCCAAACCTCCTTGAAGCTTCCTTTGCTTTTCTCTAGGTCTTTGGCCCTCATCGTCACTGTAATCAAGTTGTGATCACTATCCAACTCCATTTTTCCCTCATCGTCCACTTCTACCCTTATCACCTCCCTCCATAAAGTCATATCTGTGAGAATGTAGTCAATTATTGATTTTCTGTCGTTTCTCTCCCAGGTCCATTTCCCCTTACATCTAGCGTCCCTGTTCAGAATCTTCAGACCGAGCTCATTTGTGAAGTTCAACAGCTTCCTTCCATTCCTGTTGACTTTCTTGTCCCCACCCTCTATGCCTTCTTCCTTATCACCTATGTGTCCATTAAAGTCGCCCATCAGAATTATACCGAGCCCCATGTTTTCTAGTTCAGTGATATTGGACCTTAGTGTTGAGTATATCGAGTCATTCCACTCGGGTTTACTTCCCTCCACCGCACAGTACACAATCCCAAGGGCAATACTTTTGTTTCTCAGACTGATCTTTACCCATCCAATTTCTTTTGACACCTCAGCCGAGGTGATGATATCTTCTAGATCTGTGATCAGCGACGGTTTTAAATCCTCTTTAATGTAGATGCCTACCCCTCCCCCCTTTTTCTGCCCTTCCGTTCGCCCTACACCTATCCACACACACCCGCTTACTTGGTCTACTCGTTCCTCGCGTCTTATCCACGTCTCGCTTAAGCCCATGACATCAAACTCCTCTGCCTCGATCAATGTAGCAATTTCACTTACTTTCCGGTGGAGACCCTGGATGTTGCAATAACCCACTTCCAGGGTAACGAGGTTCATTGGCTTCCGCCTACTGGGCCCATTGTTTTCTGGCGCTAGTTCTGGTAAACTTATTCTGTCCCCCTCACTCCTGATTACCCCACCTATGTCCACTCTAGTTATACTTGCCTCTGACCTCCCACCCCGCTCCTCTCCAAAAAAGGCTCTGCTACCCGTAGAATTTTATCCCCCAATACCCGTTTCCCCACCCTGCTAAGATGCAGCCCGTCACGCCCGTACATGCTCCCATTGTCCCAAAACGTGTCTCAATGGTCGATAAAGGGTATTCCCAGATCAACACAGTAGTCCTCCAACTCTTCATTTAGGGCCAAAATCCTTGAGTTCCGTTCGTCCCCACCTCCAAGGACAGGAAGGACCCCGGATACGACTACCCTTGCATTCCTACTTACCAGTTTGCCGACTAAGCCTCTATACGACTCCACCAAACTTACTGATCTTCTGTCCCTGATATTGTTGGTCCCCACATGGACCACCACAACCGGTTCCGGTCCTGACCCTGCCACAATTCCATCTACCCGGTCCCTGAGATCCTCCACCTTCGCCCCCGGAAAGCACAAGACTGTTCGATTGGAACTATCAGGACCACAAACTACATTGTCAATCCCACGTACAATGCTGCTCCCCGCTACAACTAATTTTCTTCTTCTGGCCCCAGTTCCTATATCATCTGCACCTCCTCTCGTTTTGCAAGCTCCTGGCCCCCTCTTTCTCTTGACCGCCCTCCTTACCCCGTCTGACCTGTCATCATCAACAACCATCTAACTCCCCCCCACACTTCCCCCCTCACTCTCGTTACCAGTTTGCCGACTAAGCCTCTATACGACTCCACCAAACTTACTGATCTTCTGTCCCTGATATTGTTGGTCCCCACATGGACCACCACAACCGGTTCCGGTCCAGACCCTGCCACAATTCCATCTACCCGGTCCCTGAGATCCTCCACCTTCGCCCCCGGAAAGCACAAGACTGTTCGATTGGAACTATCAGGACCACAAACTACATTGTCAATCCCACGTACAATGCTGCTCCCCGCTACAACTAATTTTCTTCTTCTGGCCCCAGTTCCTATATCATCTGCACCTCCTCTCGTTTTGCAAGCTCCTGGCCCCCTCTTTCTCTTGACCGCCCTCCTTACCCCGTCTGACCTGTCATCATCAACAACCATCTAACTCCCCCCACACTTTCCCCCTCACTCTCGTCCCCAGTGGTATCTGAGTCTAAAACACTAAACCTGTTTTCTAAACACCGCCTAGCAACCTTGGCAGCCTTACGCCGACTCTGGCTTCCTGACTCGACGCAGCCCTGACCTGACGCCACCTTCCGAATTTTCCTACTAGAACCCCCCTCCTCATTTACACCCCACATCAAGCATTATTCCCCCACGTTTCCTGCTTCCCAGTTTCCTCCTTGAGTCCACAACGACCTTCCACCCACCTTCAACCTCACCATCGTAGGTAACCTTCAACGGGGTAACTCCAGATACACCGGCCCTCTCCAACCTCCCTCTCAGCTCTGCAATCTCCCGCTCGAATCCAATACACTTCTCTAACAACTGTAAAATATCCCTGCATTTCGCACATACCCCACTACTCTCCATTGGCCGACCACCACCATACCTCATATTACCCTGTCTGCACGCCTCCGTATCCTCACTCTCCCCCACCTGCACCCCTCGACTCACCTCCCCCAGACCTCCCTTAACACCCATACTTACCTCCGTCTGAACACCCGTCGTGCACTTACCATTCATGATTACAAATATTATACAGAATCCAATGACCGAAAACGACAAAAACACCAGGGCAACAAACACACACGAAAAAAGGCAACTAAGGCAAATAAACAACAAAACCGGAAAAACCTATCAGCTAAACCTCCTTGTTACACCCTACGGTCCTCCCAAACACACTTGCAAAACTAAATATATAAAAACTTCCCTGAAATAAAACTAATATTAAAAAAAATACTTATAAACAGTTCCGAGTTGAAAACTTTCTTCTTCTCTTCGTGAGTAGTATTCACTGAGCTTATTTGGTTTGAGTGTGCGCACTGAGAGTACGACACCGGGGTCAGATCCCCGAGAACCTCGAACTGGAAGGTGACTAGGTATTGTGCATAACTACAAGAATTCTGCTCTGTGTTATAATTACTTATGGTAATATTGAAACCTCAGTTTGATGGTTGTTGTAGAAAAAGAAAAAGAAGCCCAAACAGTCGCTGGTTTCGGAGCAGCCCCAGCATATTATCCATAACAGTTATAAAAAAGGAAAAAAAATCCACCAATATGAGTTGTTCGGAAAGCTGGGAATCACTCATCAGCCTTTAAGGGAGAGTGGATGCTGGGCCTTGGCCATCTGGTCTGCCTTCAGGGGGAAAAGATGGCGGGTGATGGGATACTTTGATCTCATTTCTTACTTTGTTTTTACTTAATTCTTTATTTCCATACCCCGACATTTGCAGGTTCAGAAAAAACAACATATTGTACATACATAATTTATACGTACACATTCACCCGGATGATGATTCATGAATATCCCTTACGCAGCTCAATGAATACGGTCATTATGCATATATTTGTAAATAAACCTGCCCTATTACAAACTATTGGAAAGTGCCCGCAGGCACTCTACAACAATTTGCAACAAGACAGATCTCCGTTGGCAAATTATTACTTAGGAAAATGTTGGTTTTTACTCCAGTACCATCATGTCCCTAAAAGCCCTGATGACGGCTTCTAAATATATATGTATATCACTAGGTTTTCTGTTCGGTTATTGTTTTGTGGGGTGGCCGGTAGCCAAGAATAGTGGTCTATCAGAGAGCAAGTGAGGTGGTAGACCTGAGAAAACTATTCGCGACAGCAACTGACACAGGACACTTTCTTAGCCTCGAAACTTCTGTTCATCCAAGGTATGGCCAGTCAAACGATCAGTTAAACCATATACGCTTGTCTGTTGCGGGTGGCGGACTCGTGATGAATGTGATCACCTCGGGTGGGAGAGTGAACGCTCTCATTTGTGGTGGGTACAGGTTTCGCGGTCTACCTCTCGGAATGAATGAGCTTCTATACTTCTGTTCATCCAAGGTATGGTCAGTCAAACGATACAGCTAAACAATATACGCTTGTCTGTTGCGGTTGGCGGACTCGTTATGGATGTGGTCACCTCGGGTGGGAAAGTGATACGCTCTCATTTGTGGTGGGTACAGGTTTCGCGGGTCTACTTCTCGGAATGAATGGGCGTGTATGGTATTTACAATCCTAATATGTATGGCCCTGAAGCCCTGTATCCAGTAAGATGCAACCGCATTGGAACGGTAGGCATGTAAATCTTTTCTTTCTATTTTTTCATTGATGGTGTATCTTCCACTACGTAAAGATTACCTCACATTCTCTAACCATGCTGTGGAACTCAATATAACGCAAAGATTTTTTCTACTTTGAAACTTAACACATTGGATGGAATTTAAATTTACTTTTATTTCTAATTTTCTTCATACCCTCTGACGATTAATAGTACTTCCAGTATTTGAATATCCTAATAAATGTATACATGTAGTTACCATCCCGTCCTCTGTATCTGTAAACGATTCACGAGTGGAAACGACCTTGTAAAAGCTTATAGCTTTCTGTCGGATCCACAAACACTTTATTGTTATTGAATGTAACTCATAGAAATTGGAAATAAATACTGTTTGAACTAAAACTATTAAATATTCCTAAGTATTTAAATGGTAGAGTGCTAAAATAGTTTTACTTCCATGTTGCCTATGCAACAAGTCCGCAATTTTACTTACTGTCGTTCCATCTTTTGGTTGTTGATTGGATTAACCCAACATGGTTCATCATGCTATAAGGACTAAATTACCTGTTTCGTCTATAACTGGATTGTTTGTTTCATTAAAATGCAAATAAGTCAATGACAAGTCTCAATAACAAATCATTCGAAGCATGTACAATATTAATAACCTTCGGACAATAAAATTGTTCATGATTGGATTAACTCAACTTGTCTAATGAAGCTACTAATGATGAGTTTGTTTTTTGACAGTTGAAGATTGTCAGTGAATATCGTCTTATTGATAATCAAAACAAATGTGACCAAACAACTCCATCAAATTATAACTCAATCATCGCAGAATAAGGCTATCCATTGCTGCCACGATTGCCACTGTTTTGACGCGATCAACTCGAATACCAAGTTTATGCAAGAGGGTATAAATCATGTCCACTTGTGACATTCATCATCATTCTCACCATTTGGTTTCAACGGAGTCATTTCTTTTGAAAAATAATTGTTTTAATCAAATATGGACAGCATAATGGAGACTCGTGCATCCTATATTATAGATGGCGGCGATAATCAGGTAAATATATTCCTATTTGTATTAATCTGCTTTTATGCTACAGTTGGGTTTGTACAATATCACCCACAGGGCTCCGTTAAAGTAAAGCTCTTAACAGAATATTTGCGATAGGAGGTTTTTAATATTGAACTTTGTACACTGTAACCCTATTCACGCCGAGGTCGAAATATCTAAATTTCAACCTGCAATTTTTCCCATAATGTAACTTGAATTTAACCACATCAATCTTGTTTGACAGAGCTCATCGAGCTCTGTCAAACGTCATTGAATTGGTTAACTTTCAAGTTGAATTATGGGAAAAACATACAACTTATAATGTTGGTATATTGCCATCAATGGACAGAGGATTAATTATAGAAACCAAACTTAATGTATAAATGATAACTCACTCTCTTGCGAGTGTGTCATAAAAGACAGTTGTGCAAGTTTAAAAATAGGACAAAAGAATCACTTCCAGTTAACCTTATTGTCTTATCAATTCCTTGTTTCGGTCATAATGTAGCCAAAGATGCTGAAAGTGATCTTAACACCAATCGAAAAATAATTAAAATCAATTTCTTATCTAAAGGTATCAGTAGCAGTGTCTTGTGCATTACGCAATGGGTAGAACATATTGCTCTTTTAATATTATAAATTCACAAAAATTTCAGTTAAATTAAAACGGATAATGTCTTCAACATTGAGGCATCAAAGATTATTATCGGAAAAGCAACCGGGGCGGATAAAACAGCTTCTAATGAGATATTAGGAGATAACAGTAGGAATTAATTTAGAGGTACCCCTTGAGCAACCAGGGAGGTGCGTTTTTACTTCTTTACTGTATTACACAAGTTCTGTTTTACTGCTAAAATGTGAAACATTAACCAACACTTGGGGTGGATTGCTATATCTTCGAAAATGCTAATGGTTCATTTCAATCCATTTAAAGTTTAACTAGAAAATACAATTCAAGAATAAATACAACTGTATAAGTTTATAGTATTGGCCCCAGGTCTCCATAACATACTCAATAACATGATTCACCTTAGGAGTTCGGAGTTAAGGATTATTGTTTAGTTTGTGCCTTACATTCGCCCACCAATAAAGGTATAAATAGAGAATTTTTAATTTACAATAGTGTATTAAACTATGCATCAATTATTTTTTTACAGACAGCAAGTACAGACTTAGAACTGCAAGTAAACCAGAAACTAAAAGAGATATCTAAGTGCAGATTGAACAGCAATAATACATGCTTAAATGATTACGGTGGTAAGTAGGAACGTTTTTATTTTACTTATAAGACAGACCATTACGAGGGTTGTGCACGGAGGACTCGATGTGGAGATTTTCCTGTGGGCAAAGTCACACGTGAAATACAGGAAAAACTCCACCAAGGGTGGTTGATTCCAGACCCCCGTACTCTACCCAAGTTGTGTTCTGTACTTAAACTTGAATTAAGTAAATGAAGCTTATATTTCTAAAGAAAAATATCACCTTCGGCGGCCTGAAAATTTCCTTTCTTGACACTGTTTTCTGTTGAAGCATTTCATTCACGCCATAACGTCACTCAGGCTCCAAAGATCCAACCCGATGTGTTCCCACATGCGCTCTTACGCATAATCCAGATTCCACGCCTGGTGTATCTAGAAAACTACCCAATGTCTGTATTCTGTCGCGCAAGTTGAATTCGTGAAAAATTTTAGTATAAAATCATTCCTATGTGCTTCATCAGGTAAAACAAATCATATGACTAACACGAATAAATCACTGAATGATACAGAAATCTCATCACAAGGCTCCTGTTAGGTGAATGTTGTAATATCAAATTGAGTTTTATTGCTTTGCAGAAAGGCATTCGCTCAGTTCAGCGTATTAACAGTAGTCCTGCGAATCGCTGAGTGGGGATACTTTTATACCACCTGTTCATTATCAAACGGTATGAAGTGTATTTTGACTTATCACGATTGGCAATTAGTATGATATTATGTATGTGAATGGCATAGGACCGACAGCGCTTTATTCCCGAAATTAATTGTTGTAATATTGGTCCGTAAGAAATTATGGTTGGCCCCACGTCACAGGTTGACTTTAAAGATACAGGATATATGAAAAGTAATGAACTAGAAGACGAATAATATATTCTCTACCTCTTCTAAAATACAAGTAAAATCTTGATTTATTTATTTTTTCTTGATAATTTCAGATTTTGTCGATGTGATAGGTGAAGATACAAGATCAGCTGATGCAGATCACAGTTATCTACACTCTGCAGAACGCTCTCCGTCTTCTGGAAGTGAATGTTCTGCAATTAGTCGATCGTCACTGGAAACAAGTTCTGTATCTTCCACTGAGTCGCAGAGTGGTAACCGCACAAACTACACCCCGGGACAGGTCCAAAAACTCACAGAAGCATTTGAAAAGAACAAGTACCCGGATGCAGAGGAGCGAGAGAAGATTGCTGCTACTGTTGGTGTTTCAGACAAGAAAGTGAAGGTTGGCTTTAAATTTTGCTTCTTAACCCTTTACCTAACGCAAAAATCAAAATTTATTATTCCAGTTATTCTTTTTGAAACTTTAAAAAAAATTCAACCAAACCATATCCCGCGACCCTCATTGGAACGAGCTTGACGAGCTTCTTAACACATCTTAATTTCCATGCCGATCAGTAGATTGTGCAACAAGTGCATTAGAAACAAGATACCATTAGTTTCCGGTGTGTGTGTGTGGGAGGGGGGGGGGGGCATTCTTCGTATCTGGACGGATTATTTCTCATCAAAAAGTTAGAAGCGACAACGTTAAACCGGTTTATATCCATATATACACACACACACCAATCAACCAACCAAATAATGATGTAAAATTAAATTCAGATGAGCAGCCAACCAATTACATTTTTCACTTTGACATGTTTTTCAATGGAGACTTGATTTGACCCTACCTTTGTTGATATTAGCATTACTATTGTATCACTAATTTATGATTGACGCCTCACCACAGCTGTATGTTTATGATTACGCCAGTAAGATGGGTTAAAATCTGGATTTTGGGGGTGAATTTAAATACTTGTTGTAATATCCAAGGGGCGGACGAATGAATATCTATACTTATCTTTGTGAGTAATGGGACATTACATTTTACCAGCAGTAGTCTGTTCGTAAACTCCACGAAAAGTGGATAAACAAATAGCCCTTAGCAACGTTGAATTCCTTACAGAGTTTGACAGGCGACCGAAGATCTTGCATTAGGACATAACACGTCAGGCTTGTTGTAAGGTTCCCATAATGACTCGAGTCGGGAGCCTTTTTTCCACCGCGAAGATATTTTTCGAGGACAGTCACATTGTCTCACATATTATCTCGTCAGTGACATTGCTATATCGGGGCGGTCATAATGATGGTCGCATGGATTTTATGGAGTTTAGAGTTAGCGTGTATTGATTTACCTTCAAGATAGTCCTTTCACCATATCTTGTTATGGGGATGGAGAGCCAAGTCCTTGCATGGGCTAACAGAAATTAGTCATCCAAAGTATCATCGCGTTACAAAGAACACGGTGATTCTTTGCGTTATTAATTTTTGCTTGAAATTTTATTGTTGAATGAACGTTCATAATGTTTTACCATACTAATTATCGACGTTTGCAGAAAAAGTTGCAAATTAAATCACCATTCATGTATGATCCAGTAGTTTGTAATCCGGTTTTCTTTTGTTTTACAGATTTGGTTCCAAAACAAACGTGCTCGATCGAAACCAAGAAATAACACACAGCTGAGTATACAACCTTGTGTGATTCCTTCATTGTATTTGCCACAAGTACCAATGTTCCAGCCAGTACCTCCACCTTACGGACCAGCACCAACGATCTCTATGCCAACGACAACAACCAGCGGCTTTGTGCCTTATAGCGGATTACCTCAAGTGACATCAGCAACATCGCTTCCTTTTCCTGTTAATGCCTATGGAAACGTCCTTTCCCAGCAACCACAAATTCCTTCTTATCAGCCGTCACTGCCGTATCAGCGACCAGGACCAATATCACCTTATGTGTACCCGTATATGTATCCAACGTACTGAATCAAGGCTAATATTTGATGGTAAAATAATTACTGTGACAGAAGAGCTGGGGTAAGTTAAGTCTAGAGCTTCGTCAAAGCTGAGAGGGAATGTAGAAGACCATTCTCACAAATACCAACCGGAATCTTAATTGAACTGCCTGTGTGGCATATATTGCACCAGCTGACTTCGTGCACCATAACTGGTAGCGGCTAGTTACCCGAATCTTAGAATAACATGTAAGTCACACAATGTACACAATTATTCAACTTATCGTTTGCATCTACGGACACCATGGGAAGTTTTGTGTCTTTGTTTTGACAACTTCGCTTATTCAACGGTGTTGTCAATAAGAAATACTCAAACGTTCCCATGACTGATTATGTGAGGACTTTGTACGAGGTATATGGACCATAAAAGTGGACTACCATTGAAACACCCGGGCCCTGAGTGTCCATCTAAGCTAAATATTTTGGTTGATTCCTCTATGTTTTCATCGGGTTCGAGTATTTTGGGGCGGTGAAAATTCTGTTCTGCTTAGTCTCCAAACGCACTGGTTAGATTTCATAATTGTAATGTAAAAAGAACCAATAAAGTGATGATGTAAGTTATATCTTCAGTCTTACGAAGAGGCATTGCTACAAATATAATACTGATTCTCAAATAGCAAGTCCTAGGTTATGTAGAACCATTTCATATTCACTGCGGTGAATGCTCTGATTCTGCTTTCTGGATTTTGGCTTGTGATGTTGGGCCACCCTTAGAAAATTCAGGGTAATAAAAACATCGATAGCCCTTCGCCGGTTGAATCTTCTTCCATTCGGTCGGTTGTGTGTCTTAATCAGGTGACCCTGGCTGTCAAAAGTGTCGATAAACTCCATTAAAGACAAAAACGTCAGCACACTGTTATCATAATCTCAAATCGTAAATTTTTGTACATAATGTAATCAGGAATTTAACCAATTCAGTCTTGTTTGACAGATCTCAACTTGCTCTGTGAAACAAGATAAAATTGGTTAAATGTCTGGTTGCGTTATGGGAATATATTGCACCCTGAATTTGTTATATTTCGACATCAGCGTGCAGAGGGTAAAAAAGCCACGCACGAGACAAAGAATGTCAACCTGCAATTATTTCATCCTTGTATCGGAAAGTTGAATATTTTCTTCTATTTGTGTATAATTTCATGTGAAGAGTTGCGATATGTTGTTTTTCAATTGACATCTTGCTTGTTACCACAATTTTTTCAATTGTTTTCTTGCATTGTTACCTCATCTTTAGTATTTCGTTATCACGATCATTTAATTATTCATTGAAATCGATAACATTGCGATCATGGATCAAAGCTACAGAGTATTCTTTTCTGATCAATGCATAAAATCAGATTCTCGTTAATTTAACTTATTGTATAGTTCATTCTATTGTTATCGATGATGTTATATGTATTGTTGAGTTTTGTTTTTTGTTGTTAATAAATTAAGAAAATTGATATTGATTGGGTTTTTTAATTTTTTGTGACTACTACACACGTGTTTTCAGAAATATAACATGCATGTTCTTGCATGTTCTTCACTAACACGGCGTGATTAAAGAGATTACACACCGCTTCATCTTTTAGATCTGTTTGAACACAATATAGCGTTCGACGAGGTACCGCTTTGTATACGTCACAAATTAGTGATTTAATGAGCTATAAATAGCAATCTGACAAATTTGAAATTCCTTGCGGCCCGAATAACTTTATTTGCTTATGAATCCACGAGAATCGGAAGCGAGGGCCAATAATCATATAATAATAATAATAACACTTTGGCCAGCCGCTGATTTGTCGCGGTTCTCGGACGAGAAGGCCATGGTTACCCCTGAACTCCCAATTGCCTCCCTATTCCCACGCTTCTCCTCTCCTCCCAACACTCGGAAACGAACTGCTTGATGACATCCCTTGCCCCATTCTTCCCAATCTCTCCGATTAGCATATTAACCCTCTCCTTTGAGTCTCCCCCTAACCACATGTCCTTCGTTCTCCCATCCCACTTCCCCATTATACTCCCAGTGAATCTCATTCTTTTAGACTGATACTTTGGGCATTCTAGAAGGAAGTGTTCCAGGGTCTCCACCATGCCCAAGTTACACATCTGGCACTCCCTTTCATCGTCTTTCCCAATTTTTCTCCTCAGCTCCAGGGATCGCGACCTCAGCTTGAACAACAGTGACCCCCCCCCCCCCAAAGGTGCCATCAAGGTACTCTTCAAAACCTGGCCTCTCCTTATCACGCAGGCCACCCAAAGACCTCTTTGATTTGACCCCCTCTCGCCAATTACGGTTACAATCCTCCATGACCCTTTCTCTGACGATTGTTTTACCCTGGTTTGCCCCAACGTCCAGGTCCGAGGTCTCCAATGAGTAGTTCTCTACTAGCTCCCTCACTTGGACCATCCACCCCGTTTTGATATTTCAGTTGAAAATTCTCAGGAACATTACTTTACACCACTGGCTGTCGGGGAGATTTACCAAATAGTTAAGATAACCGAGTTTCAACAGGTCTATCCTGTCCTTGATCCTCATCCACCCAATCTCACCCCTGATTGCTTCTAGCGCTGCGGCATTACTCGACTCCGTTATCCATCGGCCTGCATCGTTCTGCAAGATTTCCAAGCTCTTTACGGCCGTCTGGTTTAGGGGTACCACTTCCGTACCGTATGTTATACTTGGCAGCCCCACCATTTCCCAAATGGTTTTTCCTTCGAAAACCTTATTGAAACTGTTTCTCCCTATAAGTTTCATTTGGTTTAGGATTCGCTTCCCCTTCAGAATCAATTTATTTGTGTGGTTTCGGTAGATGCCTCTTCCTGTAATGTTTATATTTACCCCCCAGATACTCGTAATCACCTATCTCTCCTACACTGAGAAGTTTGCTGCTCCCTTCCAGAATGCAGAACTCACCCACTCTCCACCTTCGAGTGGGGTCCACTTTGCGGCCCACAGGTATAACTTTGCTCTTGCTTTCATTAAGTTCGAGTCTCCATTTGCTCCCATATTTCCCAACAATTCTCAGCACTTGCACTAGCCCCTCTTCGCTTTCTGACACTAGAACCATATCGTCTGCAAAAAATAGCCCCGGGATCTTCAAGTCCCCAACTGCTACCCCCTCGTCGCTACGCAGGAGTTCATCTCCTAAACCTTTGATGTACAATGCAAACAGGATTGGCGAAAGGATACACCCCTGTTTTAGGCCTATCTCCATAGGCACACGCTTTGTTGTTATGTTTCCCAGGCTAAGTTCACTCTGTACATCTTTATATAATGCTTTCATAATTCCCACAAACTCGCCCCCTAAGCCCAGAGCCTCCAGCTTGCGCCACATACCCTCCCTCCATACTCTATCGTATGCCTTTTTGACATCCAAAAAGGCCATAAACATCTTTTTCTTTTTTGCTTTCGCGGATTCTATCATTTGGGATAGCGTGAAAAGATGGTCAGTTACTCTCCTTCCCTTCCTGAAGCCATTCTGGATTTCTCCCAAAAAACCCTTCTCTTCAATCACCTCCTCTAGTCTCCCATAAAGGACTTTACAGAAAACCTTTCCAATGTTGCTGCTGACAGAGATCCCTCGATAGTTATCCAAGACGTCTTTTTCCCCCTTTTTGTGAATAAATGTCACTTTGGTTTCCCTCCACTCCTTTGGGACCTCTTGTTTTTCTATGGCTAAATTGAATAGAGCAGTTAGGCTTTCCAAGAGTTCCTCTCCCCCTTTTTTGATAAACTTGTTAGGAATTTCGTCCCCCCCCCTCCCGCTTTTCCATTCCTTAATTTCGAGATCACCCTTCGCACCTCCTCAGTTTTGATTTCGCTGCACACGAAGTTCGATAGATTTTCCTCGACCTGGTTCGGACACTCTGGTGGGTTCCCTATGCCCCATCGCTTATCGTTTACCTTTTCCCAGTGCTTGACTAGTTCTAATGCGATTTGATCTCGCTCTTCTGTAACTCTGCCATCTACTTTAATGCTCTGTGGGTTATTCACTTTGTTACGTTTGTTCACCCATTTCCAAAATACGCTCGAACTCGACTCCCCTGTCGTTCTTATCGTCCTAATAAGACTGCTATTTCGCACTCTCCGGTTGTCGTCTTTAATCTTGTTTACTTTATTTCGTGCTTGTTGGTATTCTTCCTTTGCTACCATGGCCTCATTGCTTTCCACCCCCTTAAGTTTTCTACTTCTCCTGTATGCAGCACATTTAGCTTTTCTAACCATTATGGCCCTTTTCAGTTCTTCGTTCACTCTGTACCCAAGTTCCCGTGTTGGCACCCTAATCTTTCCTACACTTTCCTTCCCTGCCTCCACTAGACTCGCAACTATGGCGTCGGCCATCTTCTGGACACTGCCTTGTGTACGGCTGAAAGCTTTGGTTTCAGTTTTTCTTCGAACTTCGCCCAGTCGGCATCCTTTTTGAGTTCCCAAACCTCCTTGAAGCTTCCTTTGCTTTTCTCTAGGTCTTTGGCCCTCATCGTCACTGTAATCAAGTTGTGATCACTATCCAACTCCATTTTTCCCTCATCGTCCACTTCTACCCCTATCACCTCCCTCCATAATGTCATATCTGTGAGAATGTAGTCAATTATTGATATTCTGTCGTTTCTCTCCCAGGTCCATTTCCCCTTACATCTAGCGTCCCTGTTCAGAATCTTCAGTCCGAGCTCATTTGTGAAGTTCAACAGCTTCCTTCCATTCCTGTTCACTTTCTTGTCCCCACCCTCTATGCCTTCTTCCTTATCACCTATGTGTCCATTAAAGTCGGCCATCAGAATTATACCGAGCCCCCTGTTATCTAGTTCAGTGATATTGGACCTTAGTGTTGAGTATATCGAGTCATTCCACTCGGGTTTACTTCCCTCCACCGCACAGTACACAATCCCAAGGGCAATACTTTTGTTTCTCAGACTGATCTTTACCCATCCAATTTCTTTTGACACCTCAGCCGAGGTGATGATATCTTCCAGATCTGTGATCAGCGACGGTTTTAAATCCTCTTTAATGTACATGCCTACCCCTCCCCCCTTTTTCTGCCCTTCCGTTCGCCCTACACCTATCCACACACACCCGCTTACTTGGTCTACCCGTTCCTCGCGTCTTACCCACGTCTCGCTTAAGCCCATGACATCAAACTCCTCTGCCTCGATCAATGTAGCAATTTCACTTACTTTCCGGTGGAGACCCTGGATGTTGCAATAACCCACTTCCAGGGAACCGAGGTTCATTGGCTTCCGCCTACTGGGCCCATTGTTTTCTGGCGCTAGTTCTGGTAAACTTATTCTGTCCCCCTCACTCCTGATTACCCCACCTATGTCCACTCTAGTTATACTTGCCTCTGACCTCCCACCCCGCTCCTCTCCAAAAAGGCTCTGCTACCCGTAGAATTTTATCCCCCAATACCCGTTTCCCCACCCTGCTAAGATGCAGCCCGTCACGCCCGTACATGCTCCCATTGTCCCAAAACGTGTCTCAATGGTCGATAAAGGGTATTCCCAGATCAACACAGTAGTCCTCCAACTCTTCATTTAGGGCCAAAATCCTTGAGTTCCGTTCGTCCCCACCTCCAAGGACAGGAAGGACCCCGGATACGACTACCCTTGCATTCCTACTTAGCAGTTTGCCGACTAAGCCTCTATACGACTCCACCAAACTTACTGACCTTCTCTCCCTGATATTGTTGGTCCCCACATGGACCACCACTACCGGTTCCGGTCCTGACCCTGCCACAATTCCATCTACCCGGTCCCTGAGATCCTCCACCTTCGCCCCCGGAAAGCACAAGACTGTTCGATTGGAACTATCAGGACCACAAACTACATTGTCAATCCCACGTACAATGCTGCTCCCCGCTACAACTACTTTTCTTCTTCTGGCCCCAGTTCCTATATCATCTGCACCTCCTCTCGTTTTGCAAGCTCCTGGCCCCCTCTTTCTCTTGACCGCCCTCCTTACCCCGTCTGACCTGTCATCATCAACAACCATCTCACTCCCCCCCCCCCCACACTTTCCCCCTCACTCTCGTCCCCAGTGGTATCTGAGTCTAAAACACTAAACCTGTTTTCTAAACACCGCCTAGCAACCTTGGCAGCCTTACGCCGACTCTGGCTTCCGGACTCGACGCAGCCCTGACCTGACGCCACCTTCCGAATTTTCCTACTAGAACCCCCCTCCTCATTTACACCCCACATCAAGCATTATTCCCCCACGTTTCCTGCTTCCCAGTTTCCTCCTTGAGTCCACAACGACCTTCCACACACCTTCAACCTCACCATCGTAGGTAACCTTCAACGGGGTAACTCCAGATACACCGGCCTTCTCCAACCTCCCTCTCAGCTCTGCAATCTCCCGCTCGAATCCAACACACTTCTCTAACAACTGTAAAATATCCCTGCAATTCGCACATACCCCACTACTCTCCATTGGCCGACCACCACCATACCTCATATTACCCTGTTTGCACGCCTCCGTATCCTCACTCCCCCCCACCTGCACCCCTCGACTCACCTCCCCCAGACCTCCCTTAACACCCATACTTACCTCCGTCTGAACACCCGTCGTGCACTTACCATTCATGATTACAAATATTATACAGAATCCAATGACCGAAAACGACAAAAACACCAGGGCAACAAACACACACGAAAAAAGGCAACTAAGGCAAATAAACAACAAAACCGGAAAAACCTATCAGCGAAACCTCCTTGTATAAGCTTTCAGCTTACTGCCGAATTCACATTAATGTCTGAAATGTATTTGTTATGGTTTGTTTTGTTTTTTGCAATAAATACTGTTTAAACTAAACCTCCTTGTTACACCCTACGGTCCTCCCAAACACACTTGCAAAACTAAATATATAAAAACTTCCCTGAAATAAAACTAATATTAAAAAAAATACTTATAAACAGTTCCGAGTTGAAAATTTTCTTCTTCTCTTCGTGAGTAGTATTCACTGAGCTTATTTGGTTTGAGTGTGCGCACTGAGCGTACGACACCGGGGTCAGATCCCCGAGAACCTCGAACTGGAAGGTGACTAGGTATTGTGCATAACTACAAGAATTCTGCTCTGTTATAATTACTTATGGTAATATTGAAACCTCAGTTTGATGGTTGTTGTAGAAAAAGAAAAAGAAACCCAAACAGTCGCTGGTTTCGGAGCAGCCCCAGCATATTATCCATAACAGTTATAAAAAAGGAAAAAAAATCCACCAATATGAGTTGTTCGGAAAGCTGGGAGTCACCCATCAGCCTTTAAGGGAGAGTGGATGCTGGGCCTTGGCCATCTGGTCTGCCTTCAGGGGGAACAGATGGCGGGTGATGGGATACTTTGATCTCATTTCTTACTTTTTTTTTTACTTTATTCTTTATTTCCATACCCCGATATTTGCAGGTTCAGAAAAAACAACATATTGTACATACATAATTTATACGTACACATTCACCCGGATGATGATTCATGAATATCCCTTACGCAGCTCAATGAATACGGTCATTATGCATATATTTGTAAATAAACCTGCCCTATTACAAACTATTGGAAAGTGCCCGCAGGCACTCTACAACAATTTGCAACAAGACAGATCTCCGTTGGCAAAATATTACTTAGGAAAATGTTGGTTTTTACTCCAGTACCATCATGTCCCTAAAAGCCCTGATGACGGCTTCTAAATATATATGTATATCACTAGGTTTTCTGTTCGGTTATTGTTTTGTGGGGTGGCCGGTAGCCAAGAGTAGTGGTCTATCAGAGAGCAAGTGAGGTGGTAGACCTGAGAAAACTATTCGCGACAGCAACTGACACAGGACACTTTCTTAGCTTCTAAACTTCTGTTCATCCAAGGTATGGCCAGTCAAACGATACAGCTAAACAATATACGCTTGTCTGTTGCGGGTGGCGGACTCGTTATGAATGTGATCTCCTCGGGTGGGAGAGTGAACGCTCTCATTTGTGGTGGGTACAGGTTTCGCGGTCTACCTCTCGGAATGAATGAGCTTCTATACTTCTGTTCATCCAAGGTATGGCCAGTCAAACGATACAGCTAAACAATATACGCTTGTCTGTTGCGGGTGGCGGACTCGTTATGGATGTGGTCACCTCGGGTGGGAAAGTGATACGCTCTCATTTGTGGTGGGTACAGGTTTCGCGGGTCTACTTCTCGGAATGAATGGGCGTGTATGGTATTTACAATCCTAATATGTATGGCCCTGAAGCCCTGTATCCAGTAAGATGCAACCGCATTGAAACGGTAGGCATGTAAATCTTTTCTTTCTATTTTTTCATTGATGGTGTATCTTCCACTACGTAAAGATTACCTCACATTCTCTAACCATGCTGTGGAATTCAATATAACGCAAAGAATTTTTCTACTTTGAAACTTAACACATTGGATGGAATTTAAATTTACTTTTATTTCTAATTTTCTTCATACCCTCTGACGATTAATAGTACTTCCAGTATTTGAATATCCTAATAAATGTATACATGTAGTTACCATCCCGTCCTCTGTATCTGTAAACGATTCACGAGTGGAAACGACCTTGTAAAAGCTTATAGCTTTCTGTCGGATCCACAAACACTTTATTGTTATTGAATGTAACTCATAGAAATTGGAAATAAATACTGTTTGAACTAAAACTATTAAATATTCCTAAATATTTAAATGGTAGAGTGCTAAAATAGTTTTACTTCCGTGTTGCCTATGCAACAAGTCCGCAATTTTACTTACTGTCGTTCCATGTTTTGGTTGTTGATTGGATTAACCCAACATGGTTCATCATGCTATAAGGTCTAAATTACCTGTTTCGTCCCTAACTGGATTGTTTGTTTCATTAAAATGCAAATAAGTCAATGACAAGTCTCAATAACAAATCATTCGAAGCATGTACAATATTAATAACCTTCGGACAATAAAATTGTTCATGATTGGATTAACTCAACTTGTCTAATGAAGCTACTAATGATGAGTTTGTTTGTTTTTTGACAGTTGAAGATTGTCAGTGAATATCGTCTTATTGATAATCAAAACAAATGTGACCAAACAACTCCATCAAATTATAACTCAATCATCGCAGAATAAGGCTAACCAATGCTGCCACGATTGCCACTGTTTTGACGCGATCAACTCGAATACCAAGTTTATACAAGAGGGTATAAATCATGTCCACTTGTGACATTCATCATCATTCTCACCATTTGGTTTCAACGGAGTCATTTCTTTTGAAAAATAATTGTTTTAATCAAATATGGACAGCATAATGGAGACTCGTGCATCCTATATTATAGATGGCGGTGATAATCAGGTAAATATTTTCCTATTTGTATTAATCTGCTTTTATGCTACAGTTGGGTTTGTTCAATATCACCCACAGGGCTCCGTTAAAGTAAAGCTGTTAACAGAATATTTGCGATAGGAGGTTTCTAATATTGAACTTTGTACACTGTAACCCTATTCACGCCGAGGTCGAAATATCTAAATTTCAACCTGCAATTTTTCCCATAATGTAACTTGAATTTAACCACATCAATCTTGTTTGACAGAGCTCATCGAGCTCTGTCAAACGTCATTGAATTGGTTAACTTTCAAGTTGAATTATGGGAAAAACATACAACTTATAATGTCGGTATATTGCCATCAATGGACAGAGGATTAATTATAGAAACCAAACTTAATGTATAAATGATAACGCACTCTCTTGCGAGTGTGTCATAAAAGGTAGTTGTGCAAGTTTAAAAATAGGACAAAAGAATCACTTCCAGTTAACCTTATTGTCTTATCAATTCCTTGTTTCGATCATAATGTAGCCAAAGATGCTGAAAGTGACCTTAACACCAATCGAAAAATACTTAAAATCAATTTCTTATCTAAAGGTATCAGTAGCAGTGTCTTGTGCATTACGCAATATGTAGAACACATTGCTCTTTTAATATTATAAATTCACAAAACTTTCAGTTAAATTAAAACGGATCATGTCTTCAACATTGAGGCATCAAAGATTGTTATCGGAAAAGCAACCGGGGCGGATAAAACAGCTTCTAATAAGATATTAGGAGATAACAGTAGGAATTAATTTAGAGGTACCCCCTGGGCAATTAGGGAAGTGCGTTTTTACTTCTTTACTGTATTACACAAGTTCTGTTTTACTGCTAAAATGTGAAACGTTAACCAACACTTGGGGTGGATTGCTACATCTTCGAAAATGCTAATGGTTCATTTCAATCCATTTAAAGTCATAACTAGAAAATACAATTCAAGAAAATACAACTGTTAAAGTTAATAGTATTGGTCCCTGGTCTCCATAACATACTCAATAACATGATTCACCTTAGGAGTTCGGAGTTAAGGATTATTGTTTAGTTTGTGCCTTACATTCGCCCACCAATAAAGGTATAAATAGAGAATTTTTAATTTACAATAGTGTATTAAACTATGCATCAATTATTTTTTTACAGACAGCAAGTACAGACTTAGAACTGCAAGTAAACCAGAAACTAAAAGAGATATCTAAGTGCAGATTGAACAGCAATAATACATGCTTAAATGATTACGGTGGTAAGTAGGAACATTTTTATTTTACTTATAAGACAGACCATTACGAGGGTTGTGCACGGAGGACTCGATGTGAAGATTTTCCTGTGGGCCGAAGTCACACGTGAAATACAGGAAAAACTCCACCAAGGGTCGTTGATTCCAGACCCCCGTACTCTTCCCAAGTTGTGTTCTGTACTTAAACTTGAATTAAGTAAATGAAGCTTCTATTTCTAAAGAAAAATATCACCTTCGGCGGTCTGAAAATTTCCTTTCTTGACACTGTTTTCTGTTGAAGCATTTCATTCACGCCATAACGTCACTCAGGCTCCAAAGATGTGTTCCTGCATGCGCTCTTACGCATAATCCAGATTCCACGCCTGGTGTATCTGGAAAACTACCCAATGTCTGCATTCTGTCGCGCAAGTTGAATTCGTGAGAAATTTCAGTATAAAATCATTTTTATGTGCTTCACCAGGTAAAACAAATCATATGACTAACACGAATAAATCACTGAATGATACAGAAATCTCATCACGAGGCTCCTGTTAGGTGAATGTTGTAATATCAAATGGAGTTTTGTTGCTTTGCAGAAAGGCATTCGCTCAGTTCCGCGTATTAACGGAAGTCGTGCGAATCGCTGAGTGGGGATACTTTTATACCACCTGTTCATTATCAAACGGTATGAAGTGTATTTTGACTCATCACGATTGGCAATTAGTATGATATTATGTATGCGAATGGCATAAGACCGACAGCGCTTTATTCCCGAAATTAATTGTTGTAATGTTGGTCCGTAAGAAATTATGGTTGGCCCCACGTCACAGGTTGACTTTAAAGATACAGGATATATGAAAAGTAATGAACTAGAAGACGAATAATATATTCTCTACCTCTTCTAAAATACAAGTAAAATCTTGATTTATTTATTTTTTCTTGATAATTTCAGATTTTGTCGATGTGATAGGTGAAGATACAAGATCAGCTGATGCAGATCACAGTTATCTACAGTCTGCAGAACGCTCTCCGTCTTCTGGAAGTGAATGTTCTGCAATTAGTCGATCGTCACTGGAAACAAGTTCTGTATCTTCCACTGAGTCGCAGAGTGGTAACCGCACAAACTACACACCAGGACAGGTGCAAAAACTCACGGAAGCATTTGGAAAGAACAAGTACCCGGATGCAGAGGAGCGAGAGAAGATTGCTGCTACCGTTGGTGTTTCAGACAAGAAAGTGAAGGTTGGTTTTAACTTTTGCTTCTTAACCCTTTACCTAACGCAAAAATCAAAATTTATTATTCCAGTTATTCTTTTTGAAACTTTAAAAAAAATTCAACCAAACCATATCACGCGACCCTCATTGGAACGAGCTTGACGAGCTTCTTAACACATCTTAATTTCCATGCCGATCAGTAGATTGTGCAACAAGTGCATTAGAAACAAGATACCACTAGTTTCCGGTGTGTGTGTGTGGGAGGGGGGGGGGGGGCATTCTTCGTATCTGGACGGATTATTTCTCATCAAAAAGTTAGAAGCGACAACGTTAAACCGGTTTATATCAACATATACACACACACCAATCAACCAACCAAATAATGGTGTAAAATTAAATTCAGATGAGCAGCCAACCAATTACATTTTTCACTTTGACATGTTTTTCAATGGAGACTTGATTTGACCCTACCTTTGTTGATATTAGCATTACTATTGTATCACTAATTTATGATTGAAGCCTCACCACAGCTGTATTTTTATGATTACGCCATTAAGGTGGGTTAAAATCTGGATTTGGGGGGTGAATTTAAATACTTGTTGTAATATCCAAGTGGCGCACGAATGAATATCTATACTTATCTTTGTGAGTAATGGGACATTACATTTTACCAGCAGTAGTCTGTTCGTAAACTCCACGAAAAGTGGATAAACAAATAGCCCTTAGCAACGTTGAATTCCTTACAGAGTTTGACAGGCGGCCGAAGATCTTGCATTAGGACATTCCACGTCAGGCTTGTTGTAAGGTTCCCATAATGACTCGAGTCGGGAGCCTTTTTTCCACCGCGAAGATATTTTTCGAGGACAGTCACATTGTCTCACATATTATCTCGTCAGTGACATTGCTATATCTGGGCGGTCATAATGATGGTCGCATGGATTTTATGGAGTTTAGAGTTAGCGTGTATTGATTTACCTTCAAGATAGTCCTTTCACCATATCTTGTTATGGGGATGGAGAGCCAAGTCCTTGCATGGGCTAACAGAAATTAGTCATCCAAAGTATCATCGCGTTACAGAGAACACGGTGATTCTTTGCGTCATTAATTTTTGCTTGAAATTTTATTGACTTCTCTCGCCAGAAACGGCTATCAACAGACAACAGATATGGACGCTTTGTTGAATGAACGTTCATAATGTTTTACCATACTAATTATCGACGTTTGCAGAAAAAGTTGAAAATTAAATCACCATTCATGTATGATCCAGTAGTTTGTAATGCGGTTTTCTTTTATTTTACAGATTTGGTTCCAAAACAAACGTGTTCGATCGAAACCAAGAAATAACACACAGCTGAGTATACAACCTTGTGTGATTCCTTCATTGTATTTGCCACAAGTACCAATGTTCCAGCCAGTACCTCCACCTTACGGACCAGCACCAACGATCTCGATGCCAACGACAACAACCAGCGGCTTTGTGCCTTACAGCGGATTACCTCAAGTGACGTCAGCAACATCGCCTCCTTTTCCTGTTAATGCCTATGGAAACGTCCTTTCCCAGCAACCACAAATTTCTTATCAGCCGTCACTGCCGTATCAGCGACCAGGACCAATATCGCCTTATGTGTACCCGTATATGTATCCAACGTACTGAATCAAGGATAATATTTGATGGTAAAATAATGACTGTGACAGAACAGCTGGGGTAACTTAAGTCTAGAGCTTCGTCAAAGTTGAGAAGGAATGAAGAAGGCCATTCTCATAAATACCAACCGGAATCTTAATTGAACTGCTTGTGTGGCATATATTGCACCAGCTGACTTCGTGCACCATAACTGGTAGCGGCTAGTTACCTGAAACTTAGAATAACATGTAAGTCACACAATGTACACAATTATTCAACTTATCTTTTGCATCAACGGAGACATGGGAAGTTTTGTGTCTGTGTTTTGACAACTTCTCTTATTCAACGGTGTTGTCAATAAGAAATACTCAAACGTTCCCATGACTGATTATGTGAGGACTTTGTACGAGGTATATGGACCATAAAAGTGGACTACCATTGAAACACCCGGGCCCTGAGTGTCCATCTAAGCTAAATATTTTGGTTGATTCTTCTATGTTTTCATCGGATTCGAGTATTTTGGGGCGGTGAAAATTCTGTTCTGCTTAGTCTCCAAACGCACTGGTTAGATTTCATAATTGTAATGTAAAAACAACCAATAAAGTGGTGATGTAAGTTATATCTTCAGTCTTACGAAGAGGCATTGCTACAAATATAATACTGATTCTCAAATAGCAAGTCCTATGTTATGTAGAACCATTTCATATTCACTGTGGTGAATGCTCTGTTCTACATTCTGGATTCTGCTTTCTGGATTTTGGCTTGTGATGTTGAGCCACCCTTAGAAAATTCCGGGTAATAAAACCATCGATAGCCCTTCGCCGGTTGAATCTTCTTCCCTTCGGTCGGTTGTGTGCCTTAATCAGGTGAGCCTGGCTGTCGAAAGTGTCGATAAACTTCATTAAAGACAAAAACGTCAGCACACTGTTATCAAAATCTCAAATCGTAAATATTTGGACATAATGTAACCAGGAATTTAACCAATTCAATCTTGTTTGACAGATCTTAACTAGCTCTGTGAAACAAGATAAAATTGGTTAAATTTCTAGTTGCATTATGGGAATATATTGCACATCAGCGTGCAGAGGGTAAAAAAGCCGCGTACGAGACAAAGGATGTTAACCTGCAATTATTTCATCCTTGTGTCGGAAAGTTGAATATTCTCCCCTATTTGCGTATAATTTCATGTGGAGAGTTGGATATGTTGTTTTTCAATTGTTTTCTTGCATTGTTACCTCATCTTTAGTTTTTTTATCACGATCATTTAATTATTCATTGAAATCGATAACAGTGCGATCATGGATCAAAGCTGCAGAGTATTCTTTTCTGATCAATGCTTAGAATCAAATTCTCGTTAATTTAACTTATTGTATAGTTCATTCTATTGTTATCGATGATGTTATATGTATTGTTGAGTTTTGTTATATGTTGTCAATAAATTAAGAAAATTGAAATTGATTGTGTTTTTTTTAATTTTTGTAACTACTACACACGTGTTTTCAGAAAAATAACATGCATGTTCTTCACTAACACAGCGTGATTAAAGAGATGACACACCGCTTCATCTTTTAGATCTGTCAAAATAGCGTTCGACGAGGTATCGCTTTGTATACGTCACAAATTAGTGATTTAATGAGCTATAAATAGCAATCCGGCAACATACATATTATCATGGCTATTGAAAGTGTCATTGAACTCCATTAATCAAACAAACAATCAAGGTGCCCTCAGCTATGCCTTCCCATTGCAGATGGCACGTTGATGCACTCAGGTAAACATGCTCTCAATGACCCCTGGATGACCTCAGTGACCTTGACCCACATTATGAACCTCCATTGAGTTTCGACTCATTTTGTGTTGGTTCCAGGTCCATCAATCATACCAAACCTGTAATATTACCGTGACACACATTCAAAACACCCATATGGGCACCCCAATACCCAGGGATCTGAAAAACATAGAACATAGGTGGCCGAGTACTTATGACTGTCTATCAGTGTGCCAAAAACCAGCGAGATAGGACAATTCGTGTTCGAGTTATCGTGCGGACAAGGAAGTGCATAGAAGAGAGAAGAAGAAAACATACCAAAATAATAGTCTGTGTGTTTCACACAGCCTGAAAATATTTTAGTAGTGCCCATGAATCTCTTTGAATACATGACGTCACTTTATTCATAATTTTAACCCTTTGAAGGGGAGCGGTCCTTTTTCCGGCCAGGAGCATGATACGTCATAACGTCATTGAATATGATGGCTGTTCAGTAAATGTGCGGGATAGACCAATCAATATTTTCAAAGTGCAGCCCCGAGGTTGCACGTTGAACATATTGCTTGGTCTACCCCAAATAATGAATATGGACTCTTCTAATTGCTGCCATTGAACTGGCGTGGAAGGTATCACCAGAGTTCCAAGGATTAAAAGTGTGCAGACCCCAATGAGATTGACGTTACGTTTCAAAATGTTCTCGCTTTAACTTTCTATTTTTGCCATCCACCTTCATGTCTTTTTTGTTTTGCTGTTTTGCGGAGTAGACATGGTGGATTGTTTTTGTACTGGATCGTGCATTTCCCTGCAATATGGAATGTATATGTATGTTAGCGGGATGGGGGCACAGTAGGAAGAAGTGCAGGCTGCAAGCCGAGAGGTCCTCGGTTCGAATCCCACATGCGGCAACCGCGTTGTATCCTTGGGCAAGACCCTTCACCCCCATTGCCTACGTGGGGACACGGTGGCGCTATGTACTAAAGCGTGCGTCTTCAACCAATGCTAGCACTGCTTATGCGGAGTTAGTGTTTATGTTGAGGAGCTTGCAGTTGCTCGCCGTTGCTCGGTGGTTTTCTCTGGGTACTCCGACTTCCTCCACCCGTAAAACTGTCGTGGTCATGATTAGCCATTGTGCAGAAATATGCGACCTTCAACACCAATAAATAAATAATGTATGTTGCGGAAAATAGATGCATCGTTCATTGCAGCATTTCAAGTTTTTGAAGGAAATGATTTGTGATTGTCAGTACCATCGAAATAGTCCGTCGGATGCGCATGCGTGCGTGCGTTTGTGAGTGCCGTGCGTTCGAGCGTGCATGCGTGAGTTC
This sequence comes from Pictodentalium vernedei, assembly GCA_031216915.1. Taxonomy (NCBI): domain Eukaryota; kingdom Metazoa; phylum Mollusca; class Scaphopoda; order Dentaliida; family Dentaliidae; genus Pictodentalium; species Pictodentalium vernedei. The sequence goes on along the minus strand of CM062289.1, from coordinate 339,403,883 downwards.
CTTTCTCGCGAAATCACGTGACTTTTTTCGCTACTGCAATAGTGATAGGAGATATTTCATCGCCGTATATTTATCGCTACTGATATTGCGGTTTACGTTGCGTTTTTAGGTAAATGGTAAATACAGAAAAACATCAGCTGAATCTGAATATTTGACTATAAACCAAACTGTATCATTTAAGCACAGATTTGTTTATCACAGTTTGCTTCACTTGTCGACCCCAAATCAGATGTTTCAGTTCGACCCCAAAGCATATGTTTCAGTTAGTTAACCTGTAAAAACAATTTAAACCGTTCTATTTGGACTATTATAAACAGCTCCTGCCAAAAATACCGTTGCCTTTACTTTGTTATTTGATTTAATTATTGTTCTTGTTTGTAAACATTCCATCCTTTTTAGATATCAATTAGAGGAACAAACAAACTCACTAAAAATGATTGACTTGTTTTTATGGTAGGTGTCGCAAGAACAAACACAACGATTACATATACAGCTTGTCATCAAAATATTTTGGGGCTATACATTAACCCTTTACCCAACGCAAATGATATCAACATTTATTATTTTAATTATTGTCTGTTTTCAATTTGGGGGGAAAAAATTCTATAGAACCATATCATGTAACTCATCGACGATCTCGTTCCAATGAGGTGTGACAAGATATGGTTTTGTTTAAATATTTTTTAAAAATATAATTTTTTTTTCAACTACTTAATTTGCCAATTACGCGGCAGATTTAGTGCTTTCGTTGGGTAAAGGATTAAAGAGAATTGTCGATTATCCACGCACATTAATGTATTTAGTTTGTTAGTTATATATATAATTTTTAACTGCATCCCCCCCCCCCCCCCAAAAAAGCATTTTAACTGCTTAAAACACGTTAAAGAATGTTGGAAGCCCATATTTAGGCTTTATTCTGAAGTGTGGGTACCGCAACTTAAACGCTTCCTATTCAGTGGCTGTGCTTTATCTTTGAAGTTACATTATTACAATTTATGGGAGAGTACCCAAAGGCATTCTACCATAAATTGTAACAAGTCAAAGACATGGGAGCAAATTTTGATAGTCAAAAATAATTTAGCCCTCTTTCAGTTGAAAATCTGTATTGTCATGCCGAGCAATAATAATAATGCCTTGGCGAACCGCTGAAATGCCGCAGTCCTTTAATAACGAGGCCTATGTCAACCCCGAGCTCCGCGAGAACCCCACTCTCCCTCATACTCTCTCAGCATTAAGACGCAAACTGTTTTATAATACACACATCGGCGCTTTTACATTCTCCTCAACGACAACATTAACCCTTTCCCTCTTTTCCTCATGCTCTTCCCCATTCACTTATCTCCCATGTTTTCACCCCTTTCGTCCATTAATGTCTGAAGGAGTGTTTTTTTTACTAGGCAAGGATTTGGAACATTCTAAAAGGAAATGTTCCAGGGTGTCTGTTGCTCCTAGGCTGCACATTTGGAATTCCCTTTTATCGCCTTCCCGATTCTCCCGCTCAACTGAATGAATGAACGAAACGTTTCAGCGCGATGTGGGATTTGAAATCACTTACGACCCGAATAACTTTATTTGCTTATGAATCCACGAGAATCGGAAGCGAGGGCCAATACTCTTATTTGGTTTGAGTGTGTGCACTCACAGTAGGGTACCGGGGTCAGACCTCCGTGAACCTCGAACTGGGAGGTGACTAGGAATTGTGCGTAACTACACGAATTCTGCTATCTGTATTTCTTAGAAACGTGGGCACATTTATGGTAATATTGAAACCGCAGTTTGATGGTTGTTCTAGAAAAAGAAACCCAATCAGTCGCTGGTTTGGAAGCAGCCCCAGCATATTATCCATAACGGTTATAAAAAAGAAAAAAGCCACCAATATGTGTTTTGGAAAGCTGGGAGTCATCCGTCAGCTTTTAAGGGATAGTGGATGCTGAGCCGTGGCCATCTGGTCTGCCTTCAAGGGAAACAGATGGCGGGGTGATGGGATACTTTGATCTCACTTTCTACATAATGTCGTTACATGTTTTGGTTGTTGATTGGATTAACCCAACATGGTTCATCATGCTATAATGACGAAATTACCTTTTTCGTCCCTAACCGGATTGTTTGTTTTATTAAAATGCATAAATCAATGACAAGTCTCAATCAAAAACAAGTCGAAGCATGTACAAAATTAATAACCTTCAGACAATAAAATTGTTGATGATTGGATTAACTCAACTTGTCTAAGGAAGCTTCTAATGATGAGTTTGTTTGTTTTCTGACAGTTGAAGATTGTCAGTGAATATCGTCTTATTGAAAATCAAAACAAATGTGACCAAACAACTCCATCAAATTATAACTCAATCATCGCAGAATAAGGCTAACCAATGCTGCCACGATTCTCACTGTTTTGACGCGATCAACTCGAATACCAAGTTTATACACGAGGGTATAAATCATGTCCACTTGTGACTTTCAACATCATTCCCACTATTTGGTTTCAACGGAGTCATTTCTTTTGAAAAAAAATTGTTTGAATCAAATATAGACAGATAATGGATACTCGTGCACCCTATATTATAGATGGCGGCGATAATCAGGTAAATATTTTGCTATTTGTATTAATCTGCTATTATGCTACAATTAGGTTTGTTCAATATCATCTGCAGGGCTCCGTTAAAGTAAAGCTGTTAACAGAATATTTGAGATAGGAGGTTTCTAATATTAAACTTTGTACACTGTAACCCTATTCACACCGACGTCGAAATATCTAAATTTCAATCTGCAATTTTTCCCATAATGTAACTTGAATTTAACCAAATCAATCTTGTTTGACAGAGCTCATCGAGCTCTGTTAAACATTATTGAATTGGTTAACTTTCAACGTTGAATTATGGGAAAAACATACAACTTATAATGTTGGTATATTGCCATCAATGGACAGAGGATTAATTATAGAAACCAAACTTACTGTATAAATGATAACGCACTCTCTTGCGAGTGTGTCATAAAAGACAGTTGTGCAAGTTTAAAAATAGGACAAAAGAATCACTGCCAGTTAACCTTATTGTCTTATCAATTCCTTGTTTCGGTCATGATGTAGCCAAAGATGCTGAACGTGACCTTAAGGTATCAGCAGCAGTGTCTTGTGCATTACGCATTGTGTAGAAACGTATTACTCTTTTAACATTATAAACTCACAAAATTTTCAGTTAAATTAAAATGGATAATGTCATCAACTTTGAGGCATCAAAGACTATCGGAAAAGCAACGGATAAAACAGCTTCTAATGAGATATTAAGAGATAACAGTAGGAATGCGTTTTTACTTCTTCACTGCATTAAGCAAGTTCTGTTTTACTGCTAAAATGTGATACATTAACCAACACTTGGGGTGGATTGCCACATCTTCGAAAATGCTAATGGTTCATTTCATTCCATTTAAAGTCATAACTAGAAAATACAATTCAAAATACAACTGTATAAATTTATAGTATTGGCCCCTGGTCTCCATAACATATTCAATGACGTGATTCACCTTAGGAGTTCAGAGTTAAGGATTATTGTTTAGCTTGTGCCTTACATTTGCCCACCAATAAAGGTATAAATAGAGAATTTTTAATTTACAACAGTGTATTAAACAATGTATCAATTACTTGTTTTACAGATACCAAGTACAGACTTAGAACTGCAAGTAAACCAGAAACTAAAAGAGATATCTAAGTGCAGAGTGAACAGCAACAACACATGCTAAAATGATTACGGTGGTAAGTAGGAACGTTTTTATTTTACTTATAAAACAGACTATTACGAGGGTTGTGTTTGGAGGACTTGAATCAACGACTCGATGTGGAGTTTTTTGCTGTGTTTCACGTGCGCCGAAGAGATAACAGTAGGAATGCGTTTTTACTTCTTCACTGCATTAAGCAAGTTCTGTTTTACTGCTAAAATGTGATACATTAACCATCACTTGGGGTGGATTGCCACATCTTCGAAAATGCTAATGGTTCATTTCATTCCATTTAAAGTCATAACTATAAAATACAATTCAAAATACAACTGTATAAATTTATAGTATTGGTCCCTGGTCTCCATAACATACTCAATAACATGATACACCTTAGGAGTTCAGAGTTAAGGATTATTGTTTAGCTTGTGCCTTACATTTGCCCACCAATAAAGGTATAAATAGAGAATTTTTAATTTACAATCGTGTATTAAACTATGCATCAATTATTTTTTACAGACACCAAGTAAAGACTTAGAACTGCAAGTAAACCAGAAACTAAAAGAGATATCTAAGTGCAGAGTGAACAGCAATAACACATGCTTAAATGATTACGGTGGTAAGTAGGAACGTTTTTATTTTACTTATAAAACAGACTATTACGAGGGTTGTGTTTGGAGGACTTGAATCAACGACTCGATGTGGAGTTTTTTGCTGTGTTTCACGTGCGCCGAAGTCGCACGTGAAATACAGGAAAAACTCCACTAAGGTCGATGATTCAAGTCCCCCGTATTCTACCTGAGGTTTGTTCTGTATTAAAACCACGATTAAATTTGAATTACGTGAATGAAGCTGATTCTAAAGAAAAATATTATGGTCTGAAAACTTTCTTACTTGACACTGTTTTGTGTTGAAGCATTTCATTCACGCCGTAACGTCACTCAGGTGCCAAAGATACAACCAGTTGTGTTCCTGCATGCGCTCTTACGCATAATCCAGATTCCACGCCTGGTGTATCTAGAAAACTACCCAATGTCTGTATTCTGTCGCGCAAGTTGAATTCGTGAAAAATTTTAGTATAAAATCATTCTTATGTGCTTCACCAGGTAAAACAAATCATATGACCAACATGAATAAAACACTGAATGACACAGAAGTCTCACCACAAGGCCCCCGTTAGGTGAATGTTGTTATATCAAATTGAGTGTTATTGCCTTGCAGAATGGCATTCGCTAAGTTCAGCGTATTAACGGAAGTCGTGCGAATCGCGGAGTGGGGATACTTTTACGTGACGCCTTTTCGCATAATCCAGATTGTAAAATCTTTATTAATTCCCTTTTTCTTGATAATTTCAGATTTTATCGATGTGATAGGTGAAGAAACAAGATCAGCTGATGCAGATCACAGTTATCTACAGCCTTTAGAACGTTCTCCGTCTTCTGGAAGTGAATGTTCTGGAATTAGTCGATCATCTCTAGAAACAAGTTCTGCATCTTCCAATGAGTCGCAGAGTGCCAACCGTACAAACTACACATCGGGACAAGTGCAAAAACTTACAGAAGCATTTGAAAAGAACAAGTACCCAGATGCAGAGGAGCGAGAGAAGATTGCTGCAACTGTGGGTGTTTCTGAGAAAAAAGTGAAGGTTGGTTTCAAGTTTGCTCCTTAACACATTTTAATTTCCATTCCAATCAGTAGATTGTGCAACAAGTGTCATAGAAACAAGATACCATTAGTTTCCTGCTTTGTGAGTGTGTGTGGGGGGGGGGGGGGGGGGGGAGGGGTGGGGAGGGGGACATTTTTCATATCTGGACCCATTGTTTCTCATCAAAAAGAACCAACAACGCTAAACCGGGTTATATCCGCCCATACAGACACATCAATCAACCAAATAAAGATGTAAAATTAAATTCAAGTGGGCAGCCCACCAATTACATTTTTCACTTGGACGTGTTTTTCAATCGAGACTTTATTTGACCGACCCTTTGATGATAGAGTGGAACCCTGTTAATTGAATAGCCACTTTGCCAATGGAAATTATTCAATTAACAGGAGTATTCAGTTAACAGAGATTGTGTCACTTTCCCGTATTCCAGAGATAACTTAGCATTTATTCTATTATATCTTGTTTGACAAGATATAATAGATTAACTGCCTGTATTGGATGTACTGAAGCCAAATAGGTCTATAAACAAAGGAAAGCTGAGGAGAGTCAGGGTAATTTCTCGACGGGTTACAAGATTTTTTATTCAATTAACCGGAATTTACTCTATGACCAATATTCAATTAACAGGTCAAATTTATCACTGCAGGTATGTTAAATGGTTTTGTGTTGGGAAATTATATCCAGTTAACAGGGTCATTCAGTTAAGAGATATCCAATTAAGTGGGCTCCACTGTATTAGCATTACTATAAGACATATGTGATAATTAATATAATTACTGAAGCCTCCCGGACAGTGGTAGTTTTATGATTTCGGCGGGTAAGATGGGTTAGAATCTACATTTTTTTCGGGGGGGGGGGGGGGTTAAATACTTGTTGATTGAAATACGCACGAATGAATATCTATACTTATCTTTGTGAGCAATTGGATATTACTTTTTACCAACAGTAGTCTGTGCGTAACTCCACGAAAAATGGGTGAACAGATAGCCCATAGCATCGTTGAGTTCTTACAAAGTTTGACTGACGGGCTTAGACCTTGCATCAGGATATTCCACATCAGGCTTGTTGTAAAGTTCCCACAATGACTCGAGTCGGGATCCATTTTTCTACCGAGAAGGTATTTTTTCGAGGTCAATCACATTGTCTCACATATTATATTGTCAGTGAACTGGTATATCTGGGCGGCCAGAATGATTATCGCATGGATTTTGTCGTACCTTAGAATTAGCGTGTATTGATTTACCTTCAAGATAGTCCTTTCAACATATCGGGGGGGGGGGGGGGGGCAAGTCCATGAATGGCATAACAAAAATTAGTCATCCAATGTATCATCGCGTTACAGAAATAGTACGCGGTGATTCTTTGCGTCAGTAATATTTACCAGAAATTTTATTGACTTTTCTCGCCAGACACGGCTATCAACATTGCTATATTTTGCACAATTCCTCTGCAGAACGTTCGTGATGTTTTACCGTACTAATTATCGACGTTTGCAGAAAAGGATAAAAATTAAATCACCATGCATGTATGATCCAGTAGTTTGTAATGCGGTTTTCTTTTATTTTACAGATTTGGTTCCAAAACAAACGTGCTCGGTCGAAACCAAGAAATACCACACAGCTGAGAGTACAACCTTGTGTGATTCCTTCATTGTATTTGCCACAAGTACCAATGTTCCAGCCAGTACCTCCACCTTACGTACCAGCACCAACGATCTCAATACCAACGACAACAACCAGTGGCTTTGTGCCTTATAGCGGATTACCTCAAGTGACGTCAGCAACATCGTCTCGTTTTCCGGTTAATGTCTATGGAAACGTCCTTTCCCAGCAGCCACAAATTTCTTCTTATCAGCCGTCACTGCCCTACCAGCGACCAGGACCAATATCACCTTATATGTACCCGTATATGTATTCAACGTACGGAATCAAGGCTAATATTTGATGGTAAAATAATGACAGTGACAGAAGAGTTGGGATAACTTTAGTCTGGAGCTTCGTCAAAGTTGAGAAGGAATGCTGAAGAATATTCTCACAAATACCAACCTGAATCTAAATTGAACTGCTTATGTGGTATATATCACTCCAACTGCCTTAGTGCACCATAACTGGTAGCGGCTAGTTACCTGGAACTTAGAATAACATGTAAGTCACATGTATGCAATTCAAGTCTGGGGTCATGCAACAGCCACAAAAAAGCTCTTTACATTACAAAAGAGAGCTCTGCGTGTAATAAATATAAAAAATACAATTCCCACACGAACCCCTTATTCCTCAAAGATGAAATTCTCAAGTTTGATGATCTTTACAGGCTACACACTTTACTGTTCATTCGTGATTGGCACTCTGGAAACTTGCCAAAAAGTTTTGAAAATTTCCTCCAAATCTATAATCACCCAACCGGAATGCTAACCAGACATAGTGGACAATTAAAGAGAAATACACCTCGAACATGCTTCTCTGCAAATTTACCAAAACACTCATTCCCTAAACTATGGAATGACCTAAGCAATGACATTCAATCTGAACCGAGTCGCTCTATATTCAAACGCTCCATAATGTTACACGCCTTGGGGACTTATAATACACCCCCCGACATGTTTCAGTCCACAGTGTCCCGATTGTAACACTAGAGTCGGTGATCTCTTGCGTGACTAGGCCATTACTAACAGCAGCTCAGATAAACATAGTAAGATAAGAACACGGTGTAGACCTCCTTTAAGGCGTGACCAGATCTGTAATGCTTTCCTTGTCTGAATCTCCCCCAAACATTTAATAAAGAATATCGGTCTTTGTTATGTATTACATCTTTTGAAAAGAAATTGAAACTTATTTACCACCTGTACTGCCCCATCCTCGCACTTCCAAATAGGAGATGGCGGGAAGACAGCCATTGGGCTATGCCGTCTCCTTACAATATGCATGTTTTTTTACAACTTGTCACTGTTCTAGTTACACAATATTCTTTTTTTTTGGAAAACATCTAAATACATTTATATTTGTAACTACACTATATGTACATGTATATTGGGAATAAAATATTGTATTTTATTTAATGCTCAGGCATCAATTCACGCTGAAAAATTAAGTCATATTCCCCTGTCGGTCGGCAAAACGAAATATCAAAATGATATTTAGAAATCGATATTTCATCGTAGGTTCGGATGACGAATCACATGTACTTTAAACGAGTCAGCACATCAGTAATGAATTCCAGAGTCCCAAATACAAACGAATTCGAATAATTGATAGTGACAGTGACTAAATCAATTCATTAAATCAGCGGTTTCAAAGTTTGACTTTCTCATTCACCTTCCAGCGAAAAGCCGAAATCACTTTCAAATTTCTTCAGTTCAACTTCACACGTCTTCAGTGCATTGAGTTCAAAAAAAATAAAATGACGTGTCTTGTTATTGAAAATAAAAAAGTGGTGTTTTTTGTTATTGTTCTATTTCTTCGAAACACATTGCGATTATTTCAATTCGCCAGCCTTGGTAAATCGTAAAGTTAGGGGAGAAATAAGACGGGACTACTTTTTGTGCGGATATTCACACATTCCAATGGTTGGAGTTTGGTTGTTGTAATTTTTGTATGGACGCCGGTTCGGCACATAAATTTTGCGCCTTAATGGCAAATAAAGGCCACAAATTGGAGAGTTTGTAGTCGTAGAGCATTAAATAAAAAGAAAATTCACGAAAATTTGCGTCGCTCGTGAAGATCCTCATATTTCTTTGTAGCCACTCACGAGATATTTTCGGTATTCATCAAATTTTCGTGAATATCCTCTATGTACTTTCTGTAAACAGACAGCGTTAGAAAATGAATATCATTTCTTTCTAAAATGTGATCTATATACTGACTTGCGGCTAAAACTATTAAACTTCATAAAAGCTGACCACATGTCAGAGATTAATTTAAACAAAGATAAAGAATTGTCCATTATGCTTAATAATTATCCCAGACAATGTGCCATCTTTCTTTATGATGCTTTTAAGCGTAGGAGAGAACAACTTTACAGTAACTTTAATTAGTAAAGGTTGACCCGCTGGGGGCATGGTCTCGGGAACGAACCTTCTTTCGGGGTTTGAACTTTAGTTTGATTTCGAATGGGGTTTGTTTTCGAAGCCGACGCTCCACTCTCTGGTGGGATAACGTTCGTGGCTACAAGAAATATGAAATACTGCGTCGCTCGTGAAGATCCTCATATTTCTTTGTAGCCACTCACGAGATATTTTCGGTATTCATCAAATTTTCGTGAATATCCTCTATGTATTGTATATTGTATTGTCACATGATGTATACAATTATTCAACTTACCTTTTGAATGAACGGAGACCATGGGAAGTTTTGTGTCTTTGTTATTGACAACTTCGCTTATACAACTGTGTTGTCAATAATAAATACTCAAACGTTCCCATGACTGAATATGTGAGGACTATGTGCGAGCTATATGGACCATAAAAATGGACGACCACTGAAACACCCGGCCGGCGAGTTTCCACCTAGGTTAAACATTTTAGTTAATTCCTTTATGTTTTCATCGGATTTGGGGAATTTTGAGGCGGTGGAAATTCTTCTTTGCTTAGTCTTCAAACGCACTGGTTAGATTTCATAATTGCAATGTAAAAACACTCAATATAGTGATGGTGCACAGTAATATCTTCATTGTAACGAAGAGGCATTGTTGCAATGCAATACTGATTCTCAAATAGCAAGTCTTATGTTATGTAGAACCATTTCATATTCACTGTGGCGAATGCTCTGTTCTACATTCTGGATTCTGCTTTCTGGATCCTGGCTTGTGATGTTGGGCCACCCTTAGAAAATTCCGGATGATGAAAACATCGATAGCCCTTCGCCGGTTGAATCTTCTTCCCTTCGGTCGGTTGTGTACCTAAATGAGGTGACGTGGCTGTCGAAAGTGTTGATAAACTCCAATAAAGACAAACGAGTCAGCACACTGTTATCAAAATTTTAAATCGTAAATGTTTGTACATAATGTAACCCGGAATTTAACCAATTCAATCTTGTTTGACAGATCTCAACTAGCTCTGTGAAACAAGATAAAATTGGTTAAATTTCGAGTTGCATTTTGGGAATATATTGCACCCTGAAATTTTTATATTTCGACTTCAGCGTGCAGATGGTAAAAAAAGCCAGGCACCAGACGAAGAATGTTAACCTGCACTTATTTCATCCTTGAATCGGAAAGTTGAATATTCTCCTTTATCCATGCAATTTCGGATGTTGCGAGGCTATATGTTGTTTTTCAATTGTATTCTTGCATTGTTACCACATCTTTAGTTTTTTAATCACGAGCATTTAATTATTCATTGAAGTCGTTAACAGTGCGATAAGGATCAAAGCTGCAGAGTTTGCTTTTTAATCAAATACGTTGAACGCTCAGGATGCATAGAATCAGATTCTCGTTAATTTAACTTATTGTATAGTTCATTCTATTGTTATCGATGATGTTATATGTATTGTTGAGTTTTGTTATATGTTATCAATAAATTAAGAAAATTGAAATTGATTGCTTCTTTTAATTTTTTTTAACTACTACACATGTGTTTACACATAACATGCATGTTCTTCACTAACACAATAATAATAATAACCCTTTGGTTGGCCGCTGATTTGTCGGGATTCTCGGGCGAGAAGGCCTTGGTTACCCCTGTACTCCCAACTGCCTCCCTATTCCCACGCTTCTTCTCTCCTCCCAACACTCGGAGGCGAAGTGCTTGATGACATCCCTTGCCCCATTCTTCCCAGTCTCTTCGATTAGCATATTAACCCTCTCCTTTGAGTCTCTCACTAACCACATGTCCTTCATTCTCCCATCCCACTTCCCCGTCATACTCCCAGTGAATCTTATTCTTTTAGACCGGTATTTTGTTCCAGGGTCTCCACCACGCCCAAATTACACATCTGGCACTCCTTTTCACTGGTTTTCCCAATTTTTCCCCTCAGCTCCAGGGACCGCGACCTCAGTTTGAACAACTGTGACCCACCAAAGGTGCCATCAACGTACTCTTCAAAACCCTGCTACTCTTTATCACGCAGGCTACCCAAAGACCTCTTTGATTTGCCCCTTCTCGCCAATTAAGTTTACCATTCTCCATGACAACGTGATTAAAGAGATGACACACCGCGTCATCTTTTAGATCTGTTTGCCCACACAATAGCGTTCGACTAGGTACCACTTTATATACGCCACAAAATAGTGATTTAATGAGCTAAAAGTAGCAATCCCACAACATACATATTATTCTGGCTATTGAAAGTGTCATTGAACCCCATTAATCTAACAAACAACCATATGAATAGAAAATCGAATGTTTTCCGGCAAGGAAACTTTACCATATTTAGGATTGCAGATGACGCTTAGATGAAATCGGGCGACGATCAATTTAGCAACTAGGGTTGGATAGAAATTGAACCGTTGATTAATTCTTTTGCAAGATAATAAATATTAAACTCGCCACGATATCGCCTTAGCTGCTGATGTGGCGTTAAGTACTAATAAATATCAAAAGGTAGTTACGATTAAATTGGGCTTGTGTATCTGATTATGCCGTTTATATGGTTTGTATGTTCGACTTATAGTTTGGGGAAGGGTGCAAATGGGTACTTCCCATTAAATCCTCAGAAACGCTAACGTCGCGTGGAAATTCTTTTGACAAACGGGCAGTTTCTAATGAAGTAATCGCCCTTTGAGTGCACCAAGGTGTCCTCTGCAAGATGGCACTTTGATGCATTCAAGTAACGTCCCAGAAAAATAAACTTTGCGTAGAAACATTAGTGATAAATGGGCACCTTCTTATAAAGCTTCCGAAATATATTATAGTAAAAAATATCGTCCATTGAGTGCATCAAAGTTCCCTCAGCAATGCTCATACATTGCAGGTGGCACTTTGGTTTCCTCATCCATCTTTTAGATCAGCAAGAAATTACATTAATAACTCTGCCCCATACCACGAAATCGACACATTGCATTATCTTTCCTTACTGATGAATATGCCGCTGTGACAGGAATGATAGTCCGTAGGAAAATTAGTCCCTCTGGACTATTTTTCCGCGGAATTATAGTCCTAGGTCTAACATTTCTAGGAATAGTAGTCCGCCGGACTACTATTCCTAGAAATGTTAGACCTAGGACTATAATTCCGCGGAATAATAATCCAGAGGGACTAACGTTCCTACGGACTATCATTCCTGTCACACCGCCATGCAAAACACATTTGTAACATATGTTTGTTCTGTTCCCACTAATGGGTGGCATTACCCACGGTGTATATATTCTTTAGCAGGATAAAGCGTATCTCTATTTATCAGACAACTGGCGATCCTTGCTATTTTTGAAAGTTTACAATAAAATTATAATCAGGGGTTAGCTTGTTCTTGTGAGGTATCATAAGTTAAACATTCCCATTCAAACTTTATTACTTTTTTTTACATTTTTTGCCTCAAAACCATACCTAATGACTCACTCATTGGAACGAACTTCTCCAGCTCGTCCCAGTGAGATTTATAAGTTGTGTTTTCAAGAAAAAGATGCAAATTTTCAGTTACTCAAAAAAGGTTTTACAAGTATAGTCCTTTTATTCGTGGAGTTGAAACAGTGTCAGTGTTTTATAAGGGATAAGCTAATTGTTATTGCTCCCCAAAATGTCTATTTTCTCTTCTTTCCACCTATAATTTAATTTGATATCACTGCGCGTTTTTTGGTGTTTTGGATTTTTAATTGCACTTAAGACATCGCAACGCATCTAATTAAACCAATAGACCTAAACAGTTAAAAATCTGTTTCTCAGGCCCTCCCTCGTGGTCCTTTTGGCTGTTGCATGTTCTCTTCTCATAAACAATGCAAACTTAAAAAAATAAAAATTAAATGGTTTATGTCTGATATTTTACCCAAGTTAATAAAATTGATAAATTTGTCCCTTGAGAGCACCAAGGCTTTGGAATGCTTTAGCATTGCAAAGCCATCTTGCACTCAAGGGACGAAATAGACCGCCACCCATGCTATTCTGTAGATTATGAGGCCTAAAACATAAAACAAACCAAGAACACGAACTTTTTGATGGCAAAGAAATAATTACAAAACAAAAAAACACCCGCCCACATGCAGTTTTACAAAAAATGGCCTGGGCAACAGAAAATCTACTTTGTGGGGGTCATATCTCTTGTTTTTGCGAAGGTACCAGAATTCTCACATCTTCGACGGCAAGGAGATCTATGTTGGTTTAAAATGTTGCGTTGTGACCTGTTGGTTCGCGCATGTACACTTTCATCATTAAAACATGGTGAGCGCGGTGGCTCAGTAGGTAGAGGTGCAGGCTGCAAGCCGAGAGGTCCTCGGTTCGAATCCCACCTGCGGCAACCGCGTTGTGTCCTTGGGCAAGACACTTCATCCCCATTGCCCGCGTGGGGTCACGATGACGCCGTGTACTAAGGCGTACTGCACGTCGATGATACGCATGTCTTCAACCAATCTAATCCTGCCTGTGCTGCAGTGCGGAGTTAGGATGTTGGGGAGCTGACAGCTGCTCTTCGTTGCTCGGTGGTTCTCTCCGGGTACTCCGGCGTCCTCCACCCGTAAAACTGTCACGGTCATGATTAACCATTGTGTATAAATATGTGACCTTAAACATCAATAAATAAATAAATAAATCATTAAAACATCTTTGATATTGAATTACGACCAGTGCCTTATTCACACAAATAGCAGTATGGACACGAGTTTAAATTAAACTACTCAAGACGCATCGACCAAATACATCGAAACACAACTAGCTTTAATTTATTGTACAGTTCATTACATTACAGGCGTTAATTCTAGATTTGTTGTTGAGTTCTTTTTATATGCTGTTGAATGAATTAAGACACTATAAATAGTTTCTTGTTAAAAATTTGTAACCCTTACACAAATATTTTTCGAAGTCATGTTATTGTTATATTATCAAATATACATAAATCAACTCCCTCGTCATAACTGTCAGAGTTTGCAAATTGTGACCCGGAGACGGCTTACAAAAGTAAAAATGCTTGCTGCCGAATCCTATCTTGTGTCTAGTCTGTATGACATTATTGTTCCTGTTACTCATTCCACCATTGTTTTTGTATTCATACTTTTTTCCACAAATAAATATTGTTTAAACTAAGCTTTTTTTAAACTTTAATGTAACTAAGAATGTTACCAATTCAATCTTGTTTGACAGAGCTCAGCGAGGTCTATTAAATAAGATTGAATTGGATAATGTCCCAGTTGCATCATGAGTAAAACAATTCCTTGAAATTCAGTATTTTGACATCAGTGTGCAGAAGGTTAAACAACTGCAAATGCTTCGATCAGGTTGAAACATAGATTTGTGTACATAGGATCAGGTTCTTGTCATTTTACTTATACTGTGTGGTTTATTATAGTATTATCGTTAATGTTAGATGTGTTGCTACGTTCTGTTGCAAGCGACAGTATTGAATAAAGTGAAACTGATTGTTTTTTCAAGTTTTGTAACAACTACACAAGTATTTTTCCCAAACAAACTCTTTTCGGTGTCTTTATCATAACAACGTGAACCAGAGAGGTGATCCACCATGTCAAGTTTTAGTTTTGTTCACCGTACAATATCGTCTGTACGATTTACGCTTGTGTGTTTCGCCACGAAAGAGTGATGTTTGTGTTGTAGCAACGGAAAAGAGATAAACACAGACTTCGTCTTGTTTTATTGTGGAAATTGGCGATCCTTTTCATAAGACAATATTCGGGAACGATAAGCTCATTTTCGAAAAAAAGAGAAAATCTGTTAACTCTTTAACGATCAGAAGCGTAAACGTTATTCACAAAAATGAAATACAACTTTTTATTCCCCCCCCCCCCCCCCAAAAAAAACCCAAACAAAACAACATATATAATCTATTCCCAACTCATTAGAACAGCTCATTAGAACGAGCCCGTCGAGATCGTTTGAATGATGGTTCATAGGGAATGTTTTCGAGGCAAACGATTTCAATATTTTGTCGTTTGATATATCCCTGGCTCATACGTCATGAAAATCGAATTCGATGA
Source organism: Pictodentalium vernedei (assembly GCA_031216915.1). Classification (NCBI taxonomy): domain Eukaryota; kingdom Metazoa; phylum Mollusca; class Scaphopoda; order Dentaliida; family Dentaliidae; genus Pictodentalium; species Pictodentalium vernedei. Next base: position 339,388,441 of record CM062289.1, on the reverse strand, counting down.
AGTTATCTCCCGTGAAATTATTAAACGGGCGATGAAGGTCCAGTTAAGAAGCATGTAATTTTAAAAAAAAACACTCATGACATCAGTAGAAAAGAAAGCGAAATTTTCCTTTCGTAAATTTTAATAAACGAAAACAACAGACAACTCTCGAAGCTTTGCGCTTCATACAACTTAACACACACGCCCACATTCATACTCCCGTTATTTTCCATCGTTGCCGTCATATGTTTGCTGAGCATTTCATACAACTTTACCCTTACAACACGGTGTGCATAACTTTTTGCGTGAGAAAAATGATGGTAGTGGGCGAATTGACTATTTTAAGAGCAAAAAATCTGAAGCGAGGCTCGGTAATAATTTAATCCAACAGCTCGACAAAGTGATGTGGATCCTACCTCTAGGGTTCAAAGAGTTAAAATCCACTGCCGACAACTCCCTTTGTTTCACCTTTGCTGTTATCCGAAAGAATAACCACCACAAACAATAAGTGTACATTATTTTAAAGAATCACCTGACATTCTTAAAATAATGACTGGGCATTCTTTTAAGGCGCTAAAATGTAAGGGAGATTTGTTTACTTTGAAATTCACACTTCTGATATTCCATATATTCAAATTAAATATACACAAATTATACATCAAAATGAAGGGTGTGATGTGTAGAACACGAAAAATATTTGCGGTCAAGTCACAAAATTCACAGCAGACACCCATGGTTCATGGAAGTCTGTTTCCATATTCGTACCAGAACTGATAATAGTGTAATATTTTAGGCGAACAACTCATGGCCAAATGTACTTCAGATATCCACAAACAAAGCTAGGCATTCAAAACACTTTACAATGTGGTGACAGGATTGCATTTGGGAAAGCCCAATACTGTCTCAATTCTTTATTGAAGAAGAGTTCATGACCGACGGACATGCATATGTCACGCGATACCACAAAATTTCACCAAAAAACAATCTCGTAATGCTCAGAAATTTAAACAGGTGTCCCGATACTTTACAAGTAATATGAGTTTGTCATTTCATATTTCGACTGCTGATTTGATTATCTCATCATTATTTGTTGTGCTTTCATAACGAAATACTTGTGTTCTCCAAGACATGGATTGTTTGTTTGATAAATAACTCAACTCCCAGTTGCAACAAACAATAATTCGACGACGGGTTCAAAATATACGATGGTCGTACAATAGAATCGTTTATGATTGGATTAACTCATCTTGTCTGATGAAGCTACTATTGATACGTTTTGTTTGTTTATTAACAGGTACTGATTGTCAATGAATGACATCTTATTGACAATCAAAACAGATATGACCAAACAATTCCATAAAATTAAAACTCAAACATTACAGAATGAGGCCAACTTATACTGCCATGATTCTCACAGGTTTGACGTGATGAACTCGATAAGAAAGTTTATGCAAGAGGTAAGGTATAAATCCTGTCCACTTGCAGCATCATTTCAATCATTGTCAGTTCATCTGGAAAAGCATTTCGTGAATCATTTGTTAAACCAAACAATATAAACAGCATAATGGATATTCGTGGACTTTTTGTTTCCGATAGTTCTAAGGATGGTGAAAATCAGGTAAATATTTTTTTAATTTTTGATTTGTGCTTATCCGCTTTGAGTATACAATACATGGAGAGTGGATTACCACTAAATCACCAGTGGAGTGGACTTCCTATGGATAAAATAACTGTTGATTCCTCTGATAAGACATAAGAACTTCACGCAAAGTTTCAGCCAATGGACCTCCAGGTTAAACCTGGAGGTTCATTGGCTGAAAATAAATTTACTTGGCATTCATTTACTTTTTCACAGACCAAAAGGTATTGTCTGGGTGGAAACTCCACTCTATGAGTGTTTAGTGGAGTGTAGTTTCCACAAAGAAAATAACTCAATATCTGTAAAAAAAAGCAAAAGAATGCCACGTAAAGTTTCAGCCAATGGACCTCCGGGATTTATACACAACCAGGAGAATCGATAGTTGTTGTGTGTGTGGGAATTCTACTCCATTGGTGTTGGTGGTAATAAGCTTATCACAACTGATTCGAATAGGTTGATTAAGAAAATATTTCTATGGGACTTTTACAACGTCCCCAATGGGTGGTGTTCTGAAATTAAAGACATCTTGGATAATATTGATCAGCCAAGTTTATATGAAAATCAATCTGAATGTGATATGAATGTAATGCAGTCTTTAGTATGTGATTATTTTCGGGAAAAAATGGAAGAATGGCATTCAACACATGCCTAAATTACTAATGTATATAACGGTCAAGGAAACGTATGAAACCAAACTTTATTTGAAATTAAATCTTGTTCGTCATTACCGTTCAATATTTGCTCAGTTTAGGTGTGGGGTTTTGCCTCTGCGAGTTGAAACAGGCAGATTCGGGAACGAGAAATTAGAAGAAAGGCTATTTATTTAATGCTCAGGCATCAATTCACGCTGAAAAATTAAGTCATATTCCCCTGTCGGTCGGCAAAACGAAATATCAAAATGATATTTAGAAATCGATATTTCATCGTAGGTTCGGATGACGAATCACATGTACTTTAAACGAGTCAGCACATCAGTAATGAATTCCAGAGTCCCAAATACAAACGAATTCGAATAATTGATAGTGACAGTGACTAAATCAATTCATTAAATCAGCGGTTTCAAAGTTTGACTTTCTCATTCACCTTCCAGCGAAAAGCCGAAATCACTTTCAAATTTCTTCAGTTCAACTTCACACGTCTTCAGTGCATTGAGTTCAAAAAAAATAAAATGACGTGTCTTGTTATTGAAAATAAGAAAGTGGTGTTTTTTGTTATTGTTCTATTTCTTCGAAACACATTGCGATTATTTCAATTCGCCAGCCTTGGTAAATCGTAAAGTTAGGGGAGAAATAAGACGGGACTACTTTTTGTGCGGATATTCACACATTCCAATGGTTGGAGTTTGGTTGTTGTAATTTTTGTATGGACGCCGGTTCGGCACATAAATTTTGCGCCTTAATGGCAAATAAAGGCCACAAATTGGAGAGTTTGTAGTCGTAGAGCATTAAATAAAAAGAAAATTCACGAAAATTTGTTCGTGGCTACAAGAAATATGAGGATCTTCACTCGCGACTGCGTATTTCTTTGTAGCCACTCACGAGATATTTTCGGTATTCATCAAATTTTCGTGAATATCCTCTATGTACTTTCTGTAAACAGACAGCGTTAGAAAATGAATATCATTTCTTTCTAAAATGTGATCTATATACTGACTTGCGGCTAAAACTATTAAACTTCATAAAAGCTGACCACATGTCAGAGATTAATTTAAACAAAGATAAAGAATTGTCCATTATGCTTAATAATTATCCCAGACAATGTGCCATCTTTCTTTATGATGCTTTTAAGCGTAGGAGAGAACAACTTTACAGTAACTTTAATTAGTAAAGGTTGACCCGCTCGGGGCATGGTCTCGGGAACGAACCTTCTTTCGGGGTTTGAACTTTAGTTTGATTTCGAATGGGGGCTGTTTTCGAAGCCGACGCTCCACTCTCTGGTGGGATAACGTCAGTTAAAGCTCACGCTTCCTGTTTTCCAATTCTCTATGTGGGCTTGATCACCATTGACCAAGGAGTGTTTTGAGTTATGCCTGATCGCAGTGAAGCAAAAAGAATGTTTTTGCACCCATCCCGACAATTATGAAGCCGGTCTTGATTTGCCATTTTCGCCTTGCTGTTGGCTACGCGAGACTGGCAACTCCCTGACCTGTTTCATGGTTGGCGCCGTGGATGGGCGCTGAGACATCCATATCTTCTACAAATTAGGAAATTACGAAACATGTTTTGTCTTCGTTTTTTTTCTTCTTTTTTTCACTCCGTAGTATTTTTTTTCTGTGAATACTGGGCAGCACTTTTTTTATATCTCGGGGAATAGATGACATATAGATACCTTGGGCCGGGTGCATCTGATTGTAAATCTTACATTTGTTATGCTGAATTGTATTGCACATGTCACGTTAATAAAGAATTACAAACAAACAATCCACTCTCCATTCTTTACTCCGGTATATATAGGGTTGCGATTCATTGAAACAGTAGACTTCAGCAGAACCGAGGGAGCAGATATTACCCAACGAAAAAGAATGTTAGAGTTGAAGAAAGGAACTTTATGGAATTGAAGTTTAAACTTTTTAAATAATGTGAGCCTAATATGAAGGATGAAGCATTCACTTGCTCTTGCATGATGGGACTAGATGTAAGGCGAGTTAACCCTTTGAACTCTAGTGGCATCTTCCATACCAGTTCAAAGGCAGCAATTAGACGAGTCCATATTCATTATTCGGGGTAGACCAATCAATATTTTTAACGTGCAGCCTCGAGGATGCACGTTGAAAATAATGATTGGTCTACCACACATTTACTGAACAGCAATCCTAAAAAATGCCGCTATGATGTACCATCTTCCTCGCCGGGAAAGCGACCGCTCGTGTTCAAAAGGTTAAGAAATAGGATTAAACAATCACTGTCCATAAACCAGAATGAACTCTTGTCTTGCCAGTCAAAATTTTTGTGAAAGTAGTCAATGGTAGTCTTTTGAGGCTTGTGTGATACATAGAAATGTATTGCTCATTTAATGTTGATAATTCATCAAATCTGTTATTAAACTAATACTATTAACTAAATCTAGCATTATGTTAAATCTCAAGACCATGTCTGTAAATGACCGGGGTAGCTGAAATGATCTTCAATGAGATAATGGGAGGTAATCCGCGAATTCAATGTAACGGGGCACAGAGCTTCACAACAAGATCCAATTGATAACAAATGTATGCTAGCATTACTTAATTAATAGCTGTAATAAGTTTATTGACAAAAACCTGATATTCGTTGACTTTTGATCTCTAATAATAATAATTCTTCAACCTTCCGCTGATTTGTCGCGGTCCTTTAATGAGGAGGCCTGCATTAACCCAGTCACCCGCTAGTTGTGTCTTGTCTTTTAATTTTACAGACGAACAGGGACTTGGGACTGGTCTATGGTTACAGACTCGAAGAGTTACTTAGACCCAAGAGTTCCGAGTTAATTTTCATTCTTTAGTATGTGCGTTACTTTCACTTAGCAATAAAGTTATTGATGAAGAATGCCCCTCCACGGGAACTCCCAAGAAGTGGAGGTCGATTGTTTACTGTCGCTGTGGTAATCAAGATACGGTTTATTGTTAAACTTCGACACATAAACCAACTCCTGATATTAAATCCACTAAAATGGACGCGTTATTTATTTATTGGAAACGACACTGTCGACAGCCAGGGTCACCTCGTGTCGGACAGTTTTGTGCATAGAGGAAGCCAGAGTACCCGGAGAGATCCAAATGGACGTGTGGAAAAGGGTAAATTTTATAGTTAGGGAGATCGAGAAAGCGCCGATGAGGGAAATTATTAAATAGGATTTGAATGAAGGCTGGGAAATTAGGAGGGCGAATGGGGAAGAATACTCCGGTGGAGTACTGGGTAAATGCAGGCCTCCTCATTAGAGGACCGCGACAAATCAACGGGAGTCCAAAGAATTATTATGCTGAAAGTGAACTTAAAAACAGAGAGAAAAAAAAAATAAAAGTTCTTTTAATTCGAGTAATGTATTAAACTATTATTATTATTAATTACTATTTACAGGAATCGGGTACAGATTTAGAATTTCAAGTAACCCAGAAACTGAAAGAGATATCTAAGGGCAGGTTGAACACTAACACTCCATGCTTACACAATTATGATGGTAAGTAGCAACTTTTTTCTGACTTCTTAACATCAGGCTATAGTGTGTAGAGTATGTTTTCTCCAACATATTTGACTGGGTGTGCGTGTCTTCAACCATTGTATCCCTGCCTGTGCTGCAGTGCGGAGTTACGATGTTTGGGAGCTGGCAGCTGCTCGTCGTTGCTCGGTGGTTCTCCCCGGATATTCCAGCTCCTCCACCCGTAAAACTGTCACCGACACGATATGACATTGGCTGTTAAAGTGTCGTTAAACCCTAATAAATAACCGACCAATGGAATAACCTGCCCCTGCCTGTTCGTGCGAACTCGTCATTGATTAATTTCAAAACTTTCCTAAACGACGGTAATCGACGACCTCCAAGGTTCTATAGTAAGGCGAAATCACGCACAGCCCAAATATATCATTGTATGCTACGACTGGGGTGCAGTAACCTCAATTCACACCTATTGATAATCATTTATTACCAAACCCCATATGCCAGTGTGGCGAGCAAGAGACTTCTGATCACTTTCTCTTGCATTGTCTTATTTTCACAGACGCTCGTAATTGTACAATAATTATTAACCTGCTCCCGTTTGGAGCAGATGTATCTACACTTCTTTTTGGCTCGGAATTCTTGAACTATGAAGACAACCGTCTTATTTTTGAAGTGGTACATGATTTTATGTTATCGAGTAAGCGATTCCAATGATTAATGTGTATCACAGTATTAAACCAGTCTAAATATCATTTAATATTATTATGAATGGTTGCCAAACTAGCTCAGTGGAACAAATATAGCCCTCCACACCATTCAACTCTCATTGCAGCTCAGAGCCACCCGGACTGTATTCACAGTTTGTTTTCATAATCTTCTGCGGCCTCTCGTTCTATCCTTCCGCGCTGGCTCTCGTGCCATATCGATTAACCCATTCACATACGCGTGTCGTTCTGAGTATGTCTGTCGATGGGTAGTTGGGGGTGGGGGGGGGGGGGGGGGTGGAGAGGGGTAGTGATGTCACACTGGAATACTTTTCGTACAATCGGGTCACTCTTGAACAAGGTCTCCACTACTAAATGTGTGGATCAGAATTTTTAAGTCGACTACTTTTTATTATAGGTATGTTCTTTATCAAATTTTATAAGCGTATATTTATGCTGACAGTCAATTTCGAATACTCGTTATCCAGAAAGAGTATATCTCAATGTTACTGCGGGGAGTCGCCCTTCTCGTTTCAGTGTTGATGTATGAAGCAAGTTTTGCACGCTCCATAAGATTATAATAAAGTGAAATGTGATACAATCCTTTTTCATAAACATTCTAGAAATTGCATCCGTGACGTAACTCTTCTTAATGTTACCTTTCAGCGCGACAGCAATGTAATGATAAACCACACATCCCATTTTTTGGCGTATCTGTTCTGCTCAGATGGACTTTAATAAATTAGGCAGAACGCGAAGATCAGATTAACAATTAAACAGACATGGAGCGGGGGTCTCCGCCCTACAATAACTCAACTCCAGTGAAAAAAAATAAAAGGAAAAAATCCCAAGTTTCAGTTTATGGATTTCCAGACTCAACCCAGATGTCAATTGCCTGGAACAATGCCTGTACTTGTACGTTTGTTCATATGGTTTGTGTTTGAGAGAAAGACAGAATAACTACCCATTCCTGAACCAATAATGGAAACGAAGCGGGTTGGGGGTGGGGGTGTATTATGTTGTTTTAGAAATGGGCAGTTAGGGGGGTATTCATTATCAAACCTCAGGACGTGTCTCTTGCCTCAATACGACTGATAGATAACGAAACGTTATACATACGACACGCAAAGAAAAGATGGAGATCCATTCTCGAAAATGATTGTCGCGGTATATGACCCTAACAGTGGATGACGTTAAAGGTTGACTTCAAATCTCCAGGGTAGACAATCTTGTCTTCTGAAAAGGCAAACGAATATTATCATTTACTTCACGAAAATTCAAATAGATTGTTAACCCTTTACCTAACATGAAAAGCAGACGACACTTGCAAAAATAATTCTTGAATAACTAATTTTTTTCATTTTTTGTCTCAAAAACATAGGTTATGACCCCTCATTGGAACGAGCTCGACGAGCTCGTTCCAATGAGGGGTCATAACCTATGTTTTTGAGACAAAAAATGAAAAAATAATGAAAACTAGAGGAAGTGATTGTACCTTCGGAACAATACACAGGATTTTCCTTAGTGGTTTTACTCACTGTTCTACTCAGCAAATCCTAAGGGAGCTCGATACCAAATAAAAATGCACACGGGGCACGTGCCCCCTCCCCACCCCCCCCCCCACACACACACTCATAAAAGATAGTTGTTTGTTTGTTTGTTTAGTGGTGTTCAACGTCACATATTTATGCACCGTGGCTAATCGTGACACAACTTGAACATAAAGTCAAGTTTAACCAATCGTTTATGCACATGGTGCCCATTTTGGAGGACATTTACCGCAAGCATTGATGACTGGGTCCTTTTTTACTAGTAAAGCAGAACTGGTTTACCACAGTAAACAAGTGCTGCTTACTTCCTGGGGTTCCCACGGGGAATAAAAGATAGTAGAAAGGATATTATGTAATGAATGTACACAGGGACCAATGAGAGAATATGTATGGCTACCACCCTATTGAATAGGGTGGAAGTCATACATATTCTCTCATTGTTCTCATAGGCTATTTCAACCGTATTAGAATTTTGTAAAAACGTTTTGTTTCGTTTTTCACTCAAACATGGAAACTAAACATACAAAAGTGTAAAAAAAAAACACAAAATATTTTTAGCGATTTTTGGTCACATCGGGATTCTAGCATGCCAAAGAAGCCTGATCATAACAAAAAGTTCTAATTCTTGGGCAAAGTCCAAACCAAAAATTTTTGTTCGAAGAATACTTTTTTGACATGTCGTTCCTTGAGTTCCAGTGTGTCCCCTGTGCCTACTGGCATACAGAACACAATGGAAATCAGGGGACGATGTTCGATTTTTTATACAATCAACGGGAGTTTACTATAAAATCCATATGCAACATGACAAATTTGTATTAAAAGTATAGCTCTGTGTTCGAAATAATTCAATTGACAGGGATAAATGATTAAAGAGATATCTAATTAAGTGAGCATCACTGTACCAATAGTTTTGAAAATGTACACTGTCACTGATATCTGCAGTAAGCTCAAGCAGAGCTATTTTATTATTATCAACAAAACATGTGTCTATTGTAACTGTATTGGATTTCAATATATCCAACTCCAAAGCAGTATAAAGATCACCAAGAGTTCTTTTTTCTATCACAGTTTAATATTTTTTTTGCCAAAATATACATGGTGAATAGCAACAATCACCACAATAACAAAGAACCTGAAACTGTGAGTAAAATAATATAAATACAAGGCAAACTATACTAATCTTTTACATAACTAATATTCTGGACAAGAATGTCCAAAAGTGCACAATGTACTTATCAATACAGAATTAATTTTTTTAATGACCCATAAGCAAGTACACAGGGCAGGAAAGAGTTCTGAAAGCTCATTCCAAGTTCAAACCAGGTGTAACAGCTGGTCAGAGTAAGTTCCTAGACTTCACTGATTAATGTCCCTCAGCAGAACAAGTTCCAAGAGCTTACTCAGCTGGGGTTCAGCAGAGAGTGAAAAGAGGATGCCAAGACTTTACTTACTGATTATCTCAGTAGACTATGCTCCAAGAGCTTACTCAGCTGACGTACAGCAGTGAGTGAGAACAGGATGCCATGCCAAACAATCCTGCAAGTCAATGCAATTAACCTACCAATGACTAATATTGATGAGTGTCACTCCCACAAAGACATCAAGAATGAGTGATATGTAAATATGGCCCATTTTTTCATAAATAATAAAATACACAGTGTCAAAGTATTTCACATGTACACCATGTATTAGCAGGGCATCCACGAGGTTTTTTTTTGAGTCAGTAAAACAGACCTATTCACCAAATCGATTTTCCCCTGATGACCAGTGCAAAAAATATATTGGCATGCACTTGAATCAAAATATGAGTGAATATATCTGTATAAATCACGCACACTTGGGCTGTTAATGTCAAAAAAGCTATTCAGTCTATGATTCACAATGTCATGGTACAAATATCAAGCCATTGTTGCAACGTCGTCTTAGATCAGATGGTTGGCCCGTTGTACAGAGAATACTTGGTCGCCCCATTATTTCCTCAAAATCTAAAAGAGGACCCAATATTTTTTAGCCTAGCGGAAGTGCTGATTAGTATAAAAATATATTTACAATATACACCCACATGAATATAAATATAGCAAGACAAATTTATACCAGGTCTGGACTTGCGTCATTGCATGCAACTGATTGAGATTATACAAGCATTAACCCCATGCATACTGATGTACAAAAATTCATGTCACAAATTTTCCCCACAAAGCAGCTGGGAATTTCCACAATTCTATATTGTTTGACAGAGCTCATTGAGCTTTGTGAGGGAAGACAAAACTGGTTAAATTCCATTGCATTCTGGAGAAAATTGTTACTTGAAATTTCTTTATTTTGACATCAGAGAGCAGGGGTTTGAGCTACATGGCAAATCCGAAAATGGCAAACACGGTACAACTTAACATTACAAAGCTGGAGACCAAGATCAAATGTAGAATGAATCGCTTAGATACAAACCAAGAAAGCTTTGACAAAAAAATTGTTCCAGACGGATGGACATACAGAGTCAAGAGGTTACTGGACTTGCTCACCGCTGGTGACGCAGGTAAAAAGCAAACATATTATCAAGTGTGCATAACAGCTTCAAACACTCCTAGTATAAAATAAAAACACCTAAGCCTAACAGACAATTCAATCCTGCAGGTCTCATGATCACTGAATCATACAACAGTAGCAATATTAATCTTCCACTAAAAGATAATACTGCACAGACCGCACTATAGAGGCATAAGAGCTGAATGGGTAAAGTCAAGCCATGGTTGGTAAAGGATTAACTTCACTTTGAGCCTATCAAAAGTGACAACACAAGAAGGAATTCAAAAAAGACCAATAATTTTGATCTGGTTTTGTGCATAGCAGACCTGTATGTCAACATTCAGCTTGCCAGTCTATTTAAAACTAATGGCTTAACTTCTTTTGAGCTGTATGTAGGCTACAAAATGACAACACAAGAAGGAACTCACGGATAGCGAAAAGTTCAATCTTGTGCAATTGTAAAATTCTATTTCAATAAAAAACAGTAGACCTGCATGTCAAGCTTTTGACTTCCAAGTTTAATTACCAGATATTGGTCTACCACAGTAGACTAGCACCACACAACTTCATGATTTTTATGAGTGTAGACTCTGTAATGCCAGTGAAGGTTACAACCAACCATTACTAGAGTCTAGAAGGAAAGATTAACCTTCTGAATTCTTTTTTTATGTAGCTGAAACTGAGGTTAATTATGTCTATAAGAGATATAGAGGCTCTCCAACGAGTCCCTGTTCAATAATGAAATTTGCAGAAAAATAATCAATGCAATAACAAATAGATTTTCCCTTTAGGAAAATCCAAATAATAAAAAGTAAACACTCCGTTCCATGTACAGTAGATTGTGGCGAGAGTTTTAGGAGCAGCGACTCGAAATTTTCAGCGTTTGTTCTAGAAGCTCTGCTAAACACGACCACATCGCTGGAAAATCCAGAAACCAAGCATGTGGCCCGCGAGAACCTCGTGCTTATGCGCATAAGCTCTTCTCGATTTTGAGAATGATAAAATGCGAAATTCGTATCGCTCTTCATGGCATGTGATGCAGCAGATATTCGTGAATGCTGAGTGGAAATTTCATGGAAATCCGCCAAGAATTAGCTGAGAAATAGCGGTTTGAAGAGAGGAGGTAATTTTTTGAATTTGGTCTTTTTCAAGCCGGTGCGAAAGAAGACGTGGTGATTGGGCGCAGACTGCCCTACTCATCCCTCTCTGGGGTAGTTCCTCTTAAAACTTACAACTGGGTGTGACTGGTGACGAGTTGACTGTAAATCGAAGTTGCTTCTTTAAGACCACCACCCAGGGAACCCAACGCAACCTCTAAATCTTTGAGAAACGTCAGAAGTTAAAAGTCAAAAGAAATTGGCGGTAAGTAGGTTTTTGGCATGCAGGAAAAGATTCACGAAACTTTGCATATTAAACATCATTCAAATAGCACTTCAGATATACACGGACTGTGTCTAGACCGCTGGAGGTAGCGACTTGAAATTTTCAGGACTTGTTCTACGAAGCCTGGCCGACATTTTGGCACTAGAATCGAGTGTTTTCACTGCGTGGAAGCACCACAAGACGCGAGGAAAGAGAGAGTACTATTCGTCCCGACTTTATCATTTTGGAATGGACTTGGGCAGTGATGTAGATGGCTATACAGCAGTGATTGAGCATAAAGTGCCAGGTTTCAGTGCCACATTGCTTAACCGGCTCCAAGGTATGATTGTTTGTCTCAATATCGTCCTTCACCACTTGTAATTTGTACCGTTGTCATACATTAATGTAGCCTCTTGTCATTTTAGCAACTTTCGAGCCAGAATGCCGCTAAGGTGGGAAAGTGCGGGGGAGAAGTAGGGTTAGGGTTAGGGTTAGCGTTAGTGGCTGGAGCTGCAGGGTTGGGGAGGGGGGGGGGGGTCCCTCCCAGACACTGCATTTAAACCTTAGATAATCATTAGAATTTGAAGTTATAAGAAATCGGAGGTGAGTATCTTTTTGGCAGGAAAAGATTCACGAAAATTCTACAATTAGACATTACAGTTGCACTTCAGACATACACGAGCTGTGTCGAGACCGTGGAAGACAGCGACTTGAAATTTTCAGAACTTGTTCTACGGAGCCTGTCCGACATCATGGCATCCAATGCGAGTGTCCAGACCGCATGGAAACATCGCCCATCGCGTGGAAAGTGAGAACACTATTCGTCCAGACTCTATCAGTTTGGAATGGGCCTAGGCAGTGTTGTAGACGAGTGTAGAGCTGCAACTGAGCATGAAGTCCCCGTTTTTTGTGCCAACTTGCCTAACTGGCTTCAAGGTGTGATTTTGCATCCATATATCGTTGAGACCGCCAGTAGTTTATACCGTTGCCATACGTTAAGGTAACCTTTTTTCAATTTCGCCAACTTTCGACACACATTTGAGGGTACCTCCCTTCACCCTCATCTACAGCAAAATCTAGCGACAAGGGGTTTTGGGTTTTTCTATGTTCTGTTAGGGTATAAAATGAGCTATCAATTGCTGAACTTTATTTCAAAAATCGCTCCTGGTGTTCCGATATTTCAATCCAAAATGGCCGATTTTCGAGATAACTTTCCGTTTTGTGAAAGATTTTGGCAGAAAACATAAAAAATGGAAAAAAATACCGATTATGTTTGTTTTAGAGAAGAGTAATTCTGACAAGTCTGTCAAGAAATTAAGTCGATAGCTTTTCTCCTTCAGGAGATATTGGCCTATAAAGGTTTGGGCGTTTTGGGGCGTTTTGGGGCGTTTTTGCCCAACAAGAAACATTTTGCCCCAAATACTGATGGTTTTATTTATTAGGACTCATAGCCGTCATTGATAGTTTTTATTTATGAGAAATAATGAATCTAGACATAATAAAGTAAAAAAAACCAAGACATTTTTTTCAATTTTTGGTCACAGTGTCCCGAAGCCATGTTTGACTGCTAGCAGAAGCCAAATTAAGAACAACTCCATTTCCAAAAGATGATAACTGTTCATGTACACTGTGACTTCAACATTTCTACCCTTAGAAGCTTTCAAATCGTCCCACTTGTTGAGTACTGTGACGGCAAAGTAGCCCGGTGGAAACAAAAATTTCCGACTTTTGGTCGAAAATTTCTAAGTCCAAACCGAAAATTTTTCTGGTGCAAAAAAATTTTTTTTTTCGTCTCCAAATGGCCTGAAACGCATAAATAACCGAAAATAAAAATTCGATTTTTCGGCCGCCATTTTGGATTGTCGGAAATTCGAGTCGAAATGTTTTCGATGGTTTTTACAATTCGGTGATAAAGTCTTCATATCTAAGCTATTTTAGATGGTTCAGCATATCCCTGTCCCGAGATTGAGTTCAAAAATGGTCAAATTTTGATTTTTTTTTTCGTTACAAAAAATGTTTTGGCAGAAAGGTGTTAACTAGATACTTTTTTGTACCATATGCTGATAGAGGGATGTATTGCTGACATGTCTGAGAAAATTTCAAGTCAATCGTCCTTTCCAGTCCAAAGATATGAGCTGCCAAATATTTTTGTGTTTTTTGGCATAAAGGGTTAACTAAAACATTTTCAGAAAAATGGGAATATGACGATTAGTTACAACTTATGACCCTTTATGAGTACAGAAACTTTAAAAAAAATCGTCAAGAGCGTTTTCGAGAAATAGTGAAAACAAAAAGTGTGGAAGAATAATAATAAAAAAAAAAAAAAAAAAAAAAATAATCATTGCAATAACAAATAGATTTTCCCTTTAGGAAAATCCAAATTAATTGGCGATTTTTGAGAATAGCGCTGGCCGGTTTTGGCCGTTATGTTGGGTAAAGGGTTAATAATGTTTTCCTACTTGATAATTTCAGATTTTATCGATGTGATAGGGGAAGAAACAAGATCAGCTGACGTGGACCATAGTTATCTTCAGCCTTTAGAACATTCTCCATCTTCTGGAAGCGAGTCTTCTGAAATTAGTCGGTCGCCGCTGAAAACAAGTTCTGTATCTTCAACTGAGTCGCAGAGTGGTAATCGCACCAACTACACACGAGCACAAGTGCAAAAACTCACAGGAGCATTTGAGAAGGATAAGTACCCGGATGCAGAGGAGCGAGAGAAGATTGCAGCTGCCGTGGGTGTTTCAGACAAGAAAGTGAAGGTTGGTTTAAAGTTTTTCTTCTTAACCCTTTACCTAACGCATATATCAAAATTTATTATTTCAATTATTCTTTTTGAAATATTAAAAAAAATTTCAACCAAACCACATGATGTGACCCTCATTGGAATGAGCACGTTCCAATGAGGGGTCACCTGATATGGTTTTGTTGAAATGTTTTGAAAAATATATTTTTTTCAACTGCTTAATTTGTAAATGCCTCCAATTCGTTAGTTAAAGGGTTAACTTGTTTTAATTTCCATCCTGTCTGTACATTGTGCTAACGGTGTTTTGGATTAAAAGATACCGTTAGTTTTCCTGGGGTTTCATTTTTAACACGCGAACATATTTTTTCTCATCACACAAGTTCGACCCATCCAGGTCAGACCGGGTATATCTACCAATATAAACACCATTTGTTTAGTATTAAAAAAAACTGCAACCTTAAATTCAGGTTAGAAGTCCAATCATTAACTTTTTCAGTTGGATTGACCGGGCTGAAATTCATCACCTTAAGTTCTAGGATATGTCGTCTGATACAAAACATTTCTTCATTTCATCTTAATTTGTACTCGCTTTTGTTTCCTGGAATGAATTTTTTGTTCTTATTTTATTGGTCCCCAACAATAGAAAATTCACTTAAGGGGCGCCACTATCTATCTCAGTATAGGCCGCCGTAGGGGCGCCCCCATCTCAGTACCTGCCTTATAGCGCATGTTGTTACAAAAATGCTTTTGCGTGGAGAGCTTTCTTGAAAAATCGATTCTTGAATATCTACCGGGGAAGATAGTTTTTGAGATCAGTCACATTGACTGTTTATTATTATTTCAGTGATATGGATATTATATAAGTATGGCAGCTCACCAAGCTGGTAGTTTGTGGGGACTTTAGAGTTCTCACAGACGTTTTGCTCACTTTCATGATGGGCTTTTCACTACATCTTGATATGGAAGATCCGACAGAAATGTGTGACCCAAAGCAACACCGTGTGCCAGGCGCGGCACACGGTGATAATTTGTATACACTGATTGCTGTCTGAAATTCATCGGACCTCTTCTATCAGAAAACATTATCTTTGTGGATGTATTTTATACAGTTCCATTTGCAGATATGGACGTTTTCTTGAATACATGTTCCCGAGTTTTCAGTATTGGTGACGTCTGCTGTAAATCGTGAAAACAAAAAACATTATCCGTCATACAAGGCCTAGTATTTTATAATTTGGTTTTCTTTCTACTTTCAGATTTGGTTTCAAAACAAACGCGCTAGGTCGAAACCAAAAAATAACAACCAGCTGAGGATAGCACCACCTTGTGTAATTCCGTCAATGTATTTACCACAACCACCAATGATCCAGCCCATACCGTCGTCATACGGACTAGCATCAACCACATCGAAGCCAACAACAACCGCCAGTTTCATACATTATAGTGGCCTACCACACCTAACGTCAGCAGCACCGCCTATTTTTCCAGTTGAGGCTTTGGGAAATTTCCATTCTCAACAGCCACAAATGTTTGCTTATCAACCGTCGCTGCCATATTAGCTATCAGAGCAAGTATCACCAGATATGCACCCGTATATTATGAAGCATACTGATTCAAGATCAACGTTTGAAGGTAGAACATGACTTTCAGATTTAGAAATCTCCATTCGGGGCTTTCTCAAAGTTCAGAAGGAATGTGGAAGAACATCCTTACAAATAATAACCGCCAAATAACGTTGACTGTTGTCCGGCATATATTGTACCAACAAACCTCGTGAAACAATACAACGAGGCTAGTTTCCTAAAATATGGGGTAAGTTTGAAAGAATAACCTGAGATGCATGTTATTCGGATACAAATCATCTGACGTATTTCGTAGTCACCTCAGCCATGTGGATCATCGAGAACCAAGTGTAGGTTGGGTATTTTTTATTGACAACACTGCTCTCAGAGCAGTGTTGTCAATAATAAATACCAACAAGTTCTTATGGCTAAATGTTAAATGTATTGGGAGATGGCTAAATGTGAAACGTATTGGGAGTTATATGACACATGAATTGTGGATTACCACTAAAACATTCTTGAGATGAGCTTCCACTAATACTGTACTGCTGTTCTGTGAAAAAGCATTTGGAGTTGAAGCAAAGCGTTGGAGATGGGAACTCCGGTATAAACCCGAAGATTCATCAGCTGAAACCTTTGTGTTTCTCGTGTTTTTTTCATAGTATTTAAGAAAAAATTACCCAGTGGAAACCCACTCTAAGGGCTATGTCGGTGAACATTCTTCTCACACAGAGTTGAATCGTGATATAAATCTGCAATCTGCATGTGTGATTTCATAATTTTAATGCAAAAACTTCCTATATACTTTGTGAGGCAAAGTTTCAATATACTTGCTAAGACAGTTTCATTTTCAATAAATCGAACAGGCAACGTTGTTGCAATGCCACAATGAGTCTGAAAAACATCTACTATGCTATGTGTCGCAATTTTATTTGTTTGCTTCATAAACACACGTCAGTGTTCAGCTTGCAATCTGAGCCTTGACTGGTAATATTGAGCGACCAGTCGGAAAGTAATAAAAGCCATCGCAGCCCTTCTCCGTTAGAATCGGCTTTACTTCAGTATGTAATGGCCTTTAAAAATCAGGAAACAGACGCTGAATGCTAATCTACAATTTGTCCATGCTGGTAAATGATATATTTTATTTATGATCAGTTTCAGATGTTGCTTTGCGACATGCCGTTCTTCAAATGTATTCTGTCATCAGTCATCCTCAGTAGATCCTAGATTTTTGATTCACGATCTGTCGATTATTTGAATCAATAACAGTGTGGACATGGGTTTAAGTTGCTGAAGATGCTTTGACTAAATACAGCTTTGAATATGTAGCATCAGATTCTTGTTACTTTAATTGATTGTTTAATTCATTGTGTTATCATCTATGATTTTAGATGTATTGTTGAGTTTTGTTATATATTGTTGAATAAATTAAGAAAATTTAAATTTATTGTTTCTGAAGTTGTGTAATTATTAGACAGGCGTTTTCCCATAACCAGACGCCATTAATTATCTAACCCCAAACGCGAACTCAGGATACTGCCCACGTGTCATTTTATTATTGGTACACGGGTTACTGATATGGAAATCGTGTGAAACGAGGCAGGAAGAAATAATTGGGGATTTTTTATGCCACCCCTTAGGTGCAAGAGTGCGACATCTGCAGTTCATATATTGCTCGTGTATCGTATCAAGGAATTCAATTTCGAGTCCAAGGGTCGGGACAAAACATGTGATCTGTTGTTGGGTGCTATAGCTTGCTCCCGGGTGAGGGCAGGGGTGAAGTCGAATCTTTGCATGTTGCAAAGATTCGACTTCACCACTGCCCTCATCCAAGAAGTGTCACACCACCCCGTGCCCATAGGTAAGCTGGCTCTGATGACCACTCAAAGAAAAGGATAAATTTGGGTTAGAAACTCTCTTGCAAATGCCACTGGTGATAATTATATAGGTTATTTATTGTACTTGAAGTAAAAGAACACTTACATGTTCCGTCTTAAACTATAGATGTAAACTTCATTTGCCCTCTTGCATGATGAATGAAGTGAAATAAAGACCTTCAGGGCTACCATCAGTGCATGTTCACGCTGCCGGGTGCCAAATGTGCCAATTGCACTAAAAAATCATTTGGCGCTGGAAATACAGCATTTGGCACCAAAAATATACTTCTGGTAGGTTTTGCGGTTTATTATTTCAGTACGCCGCGTTCGATAAAATCACTGTCTGACGACACAGGCCAGACAGACTCCACGCCTGTCAAGTAATCTATAGATTTATTTATATTTATTTATTTATTTGTTGGGGTTTAACGACACTTTCGACAGCATGGGTCACATGTTGGACAGTTTTACGAGTGGGGGAAGCCGGAAAACCCAGCGAGAATCATGAAATAATTTTGTAAACATTAATTATGGCCTTTTTATTTATTTATTTATTTATTTATTTATTTATTTATTTATTTATTTTTATCATTTGTGGGTTTTTTTTCAAATAAATACTTAAAAGAGCCGGGCAATACTAAATTAAAATATCGTACCGGTACTTTGAGTGCAACAAGGCGCCATCTACAATGCTAATACTTTGCTCAGTTTGTTCTCATGTACAATTCGATTGCATTTGGTACGGAAATGTTTCATTATTCACCCAAAAAATTAATTTGGCACCGAAAAAATTCCGCTAACACCAAAAGATTCCAGGCCAGCATGTACACTGGTTACCATTTTATAGATGTATATGTCACTGAATAGTGATGTAAGATATTATAAATAACGAAGCACGTGCTTTCGAACCAAAATGCCCTGTCTCGTTTCATTGTGACAAGTAGCGACTCTTCCTATCTTTTATAAAGATGACAGAGAAATAATAAAAACTGGTATTAGCTTATTCTCGTGAGGAATCATCAACTCCATGTTAACTCTTTATTCTTTACGTGGAGATCTTAACTGGCCAGCGCTTCCGAAAAATACCATTCACTTGTATTATTTTTTGAAATTTTTGCCTTAAACGCATAGCTGATGACTCCTGGCGAGCTCGTTCCAATGAAATCATTTTTCTATTTTCCCCGACAACACAGCTTATGATCCCTCAATGGAACGAGCCGGAAAGGCTCGTTCCAATGAGGGATCATGAGCCGTAGTTTCGAGGTAAAATGAAAGTGTCCGATTGATTGGCTTATAATTTGTTTCTTATATCCGGCCTCTACCAACCCCGTTTGTACTGCAGTTTCTCAAACGGCAATGCAGTTGTGACAATTTGATTGACTTATTTACTATTTGGCTAAACATTTCAGTTTTATTTGCTGTCAATTTGAGCAACTCGTCGAACTACTCAAACGCGTTAACTTGAATTCCAGGTGATTGTCTCAACAACAAACGTTTTGGATTGCTTGTCGAGTTAATTCACACATCCAGCCATCGAGATTTATTTTTACACACAGGCTTTATTGTTTTATAACTGAATGCAAGTTAAAATATCAATCGAGGTATTACATGAATTTGAACAACCCGTCCCGTGCATTGAATGGCACGAGCCGCGTCCCAGCGAGGTGTTACAGCACGGGACAGGTCTTTCAAAATCATGAAATTCCAACATCGAGGTTGGTAACTAACTTACACTCCGTTCTTAGTTCAATCAACAAACACTTAGGATTACATTCAGGTGCACTCAGTAGACCAAAGGTATTCAAGTTATGTCTCCTGTTCATTCAGGTATTTCAAGTTCCTTGCATAAGCCGGAAAGACAAAATAGCCAGGGTGTAAGTACTTGAAATACTCGACACAGATTGGTTGTTTTATTAAAATTCAAATAGTCCCATGGCAAGTCGCAACAAACCTTAATTCGTAGGCAGGTGATTAACGCCCATACAATAAAATGGTTTATTACACTCCTCTTACTTTTTCCCCAGTTCCATATTTACAAATCCCTATGGAACAAGTGTTCCATGTGGATTTTCATTGACAGCTAGTTTTCCACCTGACGTCATGGCTAAAACAAAGAACTAAACACCGCCCATTTTTGTTATTGGCCAATCGAAACGTCGCATTCTGGCCTAGACCAATTTGGAAGCTGCTGTGACAGTCGATGTTTGTTGTTTGTTGGTGGTTAACGTCACACATTTATGCACCATGGCTAATCGTGACACAACATGGGGATGAAGTCAAGTTTAGTCAATCGTTGATCAACATGTTGCCCATTTTAGAGGACTTTCAACCCAAGCATTGGTGACTGGGTCCTATTTTACTAGTAAAGCGGAACTGGTTTACCACAGTAAACAAGTGCTGCTTACTTCCCGGGGTTCCCACGGGGATGTGACAGTCGATAAATCAAATGTCAACTGGAAATGGTATTTGTACAAATCCACCAGATTTAACGAAAGTAAATTTATTCTATAAATGCGGAGTGATTTTATAACACTCAAGTTTTGATTTTGAAGCAAATATCTCTCGGATAACGCCATATAATTTCTTAAACATACGAACAAATTACCTATTTCGACATTTTCATTTATATTTTTATGTCTGCGTATCGATCTCTCACACATGTTTGCCAGTCACACCTAAGTTGTGCTTCTGTTTTATTTCAAGCGGACGTCAGAACTATGTAAAGTTTGAATTTTTAAATTAATGTATTCTATGTCATTGAGGCGTGTAATAAATACGAAATGCAACTGTGTGAATGCATTCGTCAATACGGAACTCATGTCATCGTGGAAGGATACAATTCGAGGCTGCGCCACTCGTTCTATCATTCCGCGCTGTTACTCGTGCCGTATTGTCAAATGCGTTAACACGTCGTGACGTTCTGTTTATTTGTGATTGTTTTTAACTCATCTTGTGCCATGAAGCTACAATACAGATAAGTTTGCTTGTTTTCTGACAGTTACAGATTGTCATTAATCAAAACAAAGAAGGCCAAACAATTCCCTCAAGTTAAAACTCACTCATCACAGAATGAGACTAACCAATGCTGCCACGATTCTCACTGTTTTAACGTGATAAACTCGAGAACAATGTTTATACAAGTGGGTATAAATCATGTCCACTTGTGTCTTACAGCATCATTTCCACCATTTGATTTGAAAGAAGCAGTTACTGTATTTGAAAAAAAGAATTGTCTGAATCGGCTGCCAAAATAAGATCCGTACAAGCGGCACAATGGATATTCGTGGACACTTTATCACAGAGAAATCTAAGAATTGGGGTAATCAGGTAAATGTTTTTTCATTATTTGTATGTATCCCCTTTGACGGTATAAGGAGTTTAGAAATGTTATAAAACAGGGCTGCGATTCATGGCAACAGCAGAATCGTGTTACAACGACGATAAGACCAAACTTACAAAAGGGTGTTTGATATAGGAGCTTTCAAGTATTGAAGTTTGTTCATAGCCCAACCGTAAGGAGGACTTCGTCGGCATGGGACTATAAAGAAAGTTGTGCGATTTTAAAAATAGGACCAAAGGATCGTTGTCAATAAAACCAAAAAGGACTATTGTCTTTTATTACTTTCCAAAGTGTAATTTACTGGGATTTCCCGGTTTGATTATAAACGATAACTTCACAAGTGAATTATGCAATCAACAATTGGGTCATGTATCCGTGCGCGCAAACGAAGACGCTTTGCCGTGGGTGTAATGGGGACTTCATTGTTTTTTTAACCCTTTACCTAACATGAAAAGCAGACGACACTTGCAAAAAAAATTCTTGAATGACTATTATTTTCATTTTTGTCTCAAAAACATAGGTTATGACCCCTCATTGGAACGAGCTCGACGAGCTCGTTCCAGTGAGGGGTCATAACCTATGTTTTAGAGAGAAAAAATAATGAAAATTAATTGGAGATTTTTGAGTATAGCGCTGGCCATTACGTTAGGTAAAAGGTTAAATAATATAATTATCGTTAATAATGAAAAGTACTAAACAGAGTTATCGCTTGACTGGACTGGTTACGTGAAATAATTCATTCGAGGCGAGGGACTATATTGTAAAACACTCGTGCGCATTAATGTCATAAATATCTAGGTACGATGAAACTAAAGTTTATCGGGAAGCAACCTAGGCAGGTGAAATGCGCCTTTAACCCTTTACCAATCGAATCGGCCGTATTTGCTCGAGAAATATGCAAATTGAGCAGATGAAAAAAAATCAGGCAAAACCATCTGATGTGACCCCCCCCCCCCCCCCACACACACACACACACACATAAAACGAGCTTGTCGAGCTAGTTCACATGATCTAGTCTTTAGCTGAAATGTTTTGAACAAATTGAAAAAACAAATAATAACTAAAAAAATCTGGGTATCGTATGCTTTGGATAAAGGGTTAATGAGAAAGTGGAAGGTAATAGAGTGAAGATCATTTTTCAAGTAGACGCTACCACAATAAGATTTAATCGATTGAAAATTCGTGTTATTATTAATCTTTTAACCCTTTTACTGCCACACCCATTTTAGCCATATATGGAGGACCTCTATGTACGCCTGAATGCGAGGAAGTTTAATTAAAATTTACGACATTCTTGAAACTCCATCACCTGATTAATTGTTGGAAAGGGCTCTCTGAGCCCTTTCCAACAATTAATAAGATGGTAGGTTTAATCAGCGCATGCCAGAACCTACAGATACTGATAATCATCATAAAATAGGTGACAAAAGTCGCTTTCGGTAGCTTAAGTGTTAAAAACGATAATAGACTTTGTCAACCCAATAATTATTCTCATTCGATCTCGAATCACCAACCGTACTGTACGGTTCAGTTTGACAAAAGTCGCTTTCGGTAGATTAAGTGTTAAAAACGATAATAGACTTTGTCGACCCAATAATTATTCTCATTCGATCTCGAATCACCAATCGTACTGTACGGTTTAGTTATATTTACAGCCCTACAGGGCTGTAAGACGACAAATACAATTGTTCCACACTATTTTGTTGTCTTGAGCTTTCCTTTGATTGCAGACACAACGAGTTAATTCGACTCAGGAGTTCAGAGTTGGTATTGAACCTGTAGCATGTGCTTTGCATTCGCCTACTAATAGAATTATTAATCGAGTATTTTCAATTATCACTAATTTATTATAGTATTATTAATGTCTATTTACAGATTTCAAGCGGAGATTTAGAATTGCAAGCAATACAGAAACTGACAGAGATATTTGAGAGTAAAATGAACAGTAATAACCCATGCTCACATGGTTACGGTGGTAAGTAGCTACCTTCTTTCTGACATTAAAATCTAAATATAATATAGGGAATATTTTTGTGCTAAACCACGTAAAACAAATCATGTGGCCAACACGGATGAAGCACGGTCGCATATATCTAGTCAGTTAAAAAAAACTCTTTACGTATTTTTTCAGAATAATGAAGAAACAGTATGAATTTTGTTGTATGATTTTGAACATCATAAGAGATATCTCTCAGTTCCACATATCAAAAAAGCGTTACGTCGAGTGTATTACAGTGTGTACACATTCAGTTCATTTCAATCAGTGGCATAGCCATGGGGACCTGTGCCCTTGCCCCCACCCCTAAAATTTCCATTTCCCCCCCCCCCCCCCCCAAAAAAAAACATTGGCCCAGTGCAAGTTTCACATAACATAAGCCCTAAAATAGTCTCCAATATAGGGGTACACATTCTACAAATGCCTCAGATTCGCCCTTAGAGCCCTGAAATTTGCAAAATTTTCTCGGGGAGGGGAGGGGAGGCTAGTTCGAACTAGGACCATCCGGTCGTGTCCCCTCCTCCCACTTCTAATCAAGGAAGTGGAAGGAGGGGTAACAAGCGGAGAGCCCTAATTAGGACTAGTGGAGGCAGACAGCTCATACTCCCAAGACGGTATTCCAATATGAAGCGCCCCCCCCCCCCCTCAAAAATGGTCTAGGGCACCCCTATAATAGAATACGGGCTACGCGCCTGATTTCAATTATAACTTTATTCACTCAAATCACAGCATTGATGCAAGTGACTTACAGCAAACAGTTCAAATACTAAAATTCGATACGGTGGAAATATTCCAGGGTGGACAAGAATCTACGTAATTGGTAGTATAGAGTTCGACTTATATGTAACAAGATTGGTGATAAATGTCAAATATATTTATATGGTCGTGAGTTAATGTTAATTTTAGCACCTGGGGCTAAATATGGATGGTTTAACCTTTCATTTAAATTTGTTCTGTACTTTTCCAGTCGCCATTTCAAATATGCGTAACTCGTTTACCAGTAGCAACTCTATCGCAATAAAACTGTGGGGGTCACATTAGAAGTTTCATTTTATAGGTATGAAGTAAGTATTGTGCACTTCAAGCAAAATAAACAAGTGAAATGTGATAAGATCATTTTTGATTAAACATTCCAGAAACTGCAGGACGGTAACTGTTCTCTGCGTGACATTTTAACAGAGCGCGACAGCAATGTAATGATTAATAACCCATCCTATAACTACAACTGTCTTGGTGTAAAAATCAAATACATTAACTTTTTGCACATTGATATGGACACATGAAACAGCCGCGATTTCATATGAAATTTCTGTACCGACTTCACTAAAATCGATCTGAGCCGAGGTTTCATGTCAAATCGTGACAAATTTGAAATTTTTGTTATCACATAATGTGGGGGCGCGGTGGCTAAGTAGGTAGAGGTGCAGGCTGCAAGCCGAGAGGTCCTCGGTTCGAATCCCACCTGCGGCAACCGCGTCGTGTCCTTGGGCAAGACACTTCACTCCAATTGCCCACGATGGTGCACCTGTCTTCAACCAATGCTAACCCTGCTTGTGTGGAGTTTGTATGTTGGGGAGCTGACAGTTGCTCGCCGTTGCTCGGTGGTTCTCTGCGGGTACTCCGGCTTCCTCCACCCGTAAAACTGTTATGGTCATGATTAGCCATTGTGCAGAAATATGTGACCTTAAACACCAATAAATAAATAAATAAATAAAATAAATAAATAAATATCACATAATGTGTAATTTAGACTTTTAGCGAATGTGACGACGACGACTAAAAATCGCCATCCAAATTTTATTATTTTTTTCAATTTTTGCCTCAAAACCATAGTTTATGACCTCTTATTGGAACGAGCTCTTGGGGATCGTCCCAATGAGGGGTCATAATGTATGTTTTCGAGAGAAAAAAAATGAAAATATTTAGTTATTCAGGTAATATTTGAACAAATATCGTCTGCTATTTGTATTAGGTGGACAGTTTATAAAAAAAATAAGAGATTAACCATTTACCCAACGCAGACGATATCAAAATTTATGATTTTAAATATTATGTTTTCAAAATTTTCAAAATATTTCAACAAAACCATATCATGTGAAACCTCATTGGAACAAGCTCGACAAGCTCGTTTCAATGGGGGGGGGGGGGGGGGGGGGGGAAGGGGGGGGGGTTTACATGATATAGTTTTGTTGTAATTTTCTAAAAAAAAATAATATTTTTTCAATTTCTGAATTTGCATATTACGCGGGAGGATTTGGCCGACTCGTTAGGTAAAGGGTTAATTTAATTCTACTTCCTAAACGAACTCACTTACAAACTTACCACGTTTGCGTTGACTTCTGACGTCATACCCGTAATAGACGTGTTATGAACGATAACTCCGTAATGATCTATTGATGATGATGATGTGAAAATATCAGAATTTCAAGTTGCAATTTTTTACCATATTACAATAATAATTTAACCAATTCAATCTTGTTTGGCAGAGTCCACGTTGTTTTGAATGAATAATCATTAAGTTTTCACCAATAACATACGAATCACGAGAAAAACTTCACTTGATGGATCCCTGGATTAAATCCGGAAGTCTATTGCTCGTAATATTGTTTATGGTTTTCCCCATGAAAATAGTCATAGAAAATGCACTGAGTGCATGTTTAACCCTTCGAACACTGGTAGTATCTTCCATGTCAGTGCAATGACAGCAACTGGAAGAGTCCATATTCATTATTTGGGGGTAGAATAATTCATATTTTCAACGTGCAGCCTCCGGGCTGCACGTTGAAAATATTGATTGGTCTACACCACATATTTACTAAGCAGCCATCCTACTTGATGAAATTATGACGTAACATGCTCATGGGCCGGAAAAACGGCCTCTCGGGTCCAAGGAGTTAATCAAAAAGTATGAACGGAAGGACAAAAGAGGTGGGTTTTTTTGGCCTGTTCCTTAACAATATTGGCATTGCCTCGACTCATATGAGATAGATGGATGATAGAATCATAATTAATCTTTTTTTCTTTCTTGATAATTTCAGATTTTATCGATGTCATCGGTGAAGACTCGCGACCAGCTGATGCGGACCATAGCTATCTTCAATCGGCAGAACTGTCTCCGTCTTCTGGAAGTGAGTGTTCTGGAATTAATCGATCGTTGCTAGCTACAACTTCTTTTTCTTCAACGGAGTCTCAGAGTGGCAACCGCACAAACTACTCATCGCAACAAGTACAAACACTCACAGAAGCATTCGACAAGAACAAGTACCCGAATGCAGAGGAGCGAGAGAAGATTGCAGCTGCCGTGGGTGTTTCGGAGAAGAAAGTAAAGGTTAGTTTCAAGTTTTGCTTCTTAGCGTATTTTCGTTTCCATACAGGCATCGAGATGCCTGCCATACTTTTAGAATCAACTTTCCCGGGATGCCATTTTTTAACATCTGATAAGATAATTTCTCTTCTACAAAATTGTTTTGACCTAACCGCATTAAAACGGATTAGATCCACCAATTTATATTTATTTATTTATTGATGTTTTAAGGTCACATATTTATGCACAATGGCTAATCATGACCGCCACAGTTTTATGGGTGGAGAAAGCCGGAGTACCCAGAGAGAACCACCGAGCAACGACGAGCAGCTGCCAGCTCCCCAACATCGTAACTCCGCACTGCAGCACAGGCAGGGTTAGATTGGTTGAAGACATTCGTACCATCGACGTGCAGTACGCCTTAGTACACGGCGCCATCGTGCCCCCACGCGGGCAGTGGAGATGAAGGGTCTTGCCCAAGGACACAACGCGGTTGCCGCAGGTGGGATTCGAACCGAGGACCTCTCGGCTTGCAGCCTGCATCTCTAGATCTACCAATACGGGCACCATTTAATCAAATAAATCCATAGAATTAATTCACATCAGCTGTCCCAAGTGTTATGTTTCTTTAACTGGTTGAGGGCTACATTATTTTGGGTGATCTGAATTTGTTCATCAACATTTGTTTTATCATGAATTATTGAAGAGTGCCTACAGGCACTCTTCAATAATTTGTGATAAAACAAATGTATATAAACAAAATATTAGTAGCATTTAGCTGAATATGAAACATGAGCAAGGAAAATGTTGGGCTTTGCTCTGGTACCCTCATTTTTGAAAGGTCTGATAGTGGCTTCTATCACTCAACAAGTTAATTTAACTGGCTGTTCCCTTCGAATTAAGACTTTTTACGCTAAGACTGTTGTGGTAAAAATGACACATGGATTTGTGTTGACAGCTTTCTTGGGAACCTGCCGTCTAAGATTATCCACTGAGAATACCTTATTTCTTTTGCGACCTTTGACACTGTGTGTTTTATTTTACTGTATGTGATATAGTGATTTGGTATAAATGGGCCCAGAGGGGCAATCGCTCACTAACCCAGGAAGTCGGAAATTTAGAGCTCGTCGAAAATTTAGAGTTGTTGTTGTTGGGGGGAGGAGGGGGGGGGGTACATTTGAGCTGGTCCTTTCATCGCATCTTAATACAGAAGGAGGGGGCGCGGTGGCTCTGTGGTAGATTGTTGGACTTCTATGCTAGAGGTCCCGAGTTCGATCCTCGTCCGAGACGATCCGCGTTGTGTCCTCGGGCAAGGCACTTTATCCCGGTTGCCTACATGGGGGCACGATGACGCCGTGTACTAAGGCGTACTGCACGTCGATGGTGCACATGTCTTCCACCGCTGTAACCCTGCTTGAGCGGAGCTTGAACGGAGTTAGAATGTTGAGGAGCTGACAGTTGATCGACGATGCTCGGTGGTTCTCTCCGTGTACGCAGGTTTCCTCCACCCATAAAACTGTCATGGTCAAGAATAGCCATTGTGCATAAGTATGTGACCTTAAACACCAATAAATAATAATAATATTAATAATACAGAGGGATCCCAAAAGGGTCTGAAGAAATTAGTTATTCAAAGCATCGCCACATGAAGCGACACGAGGGGATGCTCTTGCGACATTGATTTCTGTTGAAAATTCAACGACCCTTTCCAACCAGAAAAGGCCTTCCACAGCGCAGTGATTTGGACAGTATCCTGCGTTGAAAAGAACGGGTTTTTTAATGAATGATCGTGAAGGTTTCAGCATAATTGTATGCTGAAAATTGTGACATAGAAATCACCCACCATGTATGTTTCAGTATTTTATGATACTCTTGCTTCTGTTTTGCAGATTTGGTTCCAAAACAAACGTGCACGATCCAAACCAAGAAATAACACACAGCAGATAATACAACCTTGTGTAATTCCGTCACTTCCTCCACTGTATTTACCACAACCACCGATGTTCCAGCCTTTATCACCACTAACAACCAGCAGTTTCGTACCATATAGCGGACTACCGCACGTGAAGTCACCAGCATCACCTCGTTTGCCACCTGATGTTTTTGGACATTTTCTTTCGCAGCAGCCAAATATTTCTCCTTATCAGCCAGCACTGCCATATCAGCGACCAGAGCAGATGTCACCACCTTATTTGTACCCGTATATGTATCCAGCGTATTGATTTTGAGACTTACGTGCTGTGCAAGAACATGACTGTGATTAGAGAGTTGGGTGAACTAAAGCTTTGTCCAGCTTGAGAAGGGGGAATACTGAATTCTTACAAATACCAACCGACATCTGACGTGCAATGTTTGTTCGGCATCGTGTAGTTCACCAAATGTCTACCTGGCTTTATAACCAGGGACGTGGCTAGACGATCTTGGTTGGGGTGAGCCCCCTCTGAATTTCCAACTGTACCCCACCCCACACTCTGCTTGAGTGAAGATTTTCTGGCTGCTACCTGTGAATTTCCAACTGCTGAAGATATCCGAATTCACTCTCTCGTAATGTATTCAAAATATGTGACTTTGGGGTTCCAGATTCGAAAATCGTCTCTTGAAAGCAACAAGGCACCATCGGCAATGCTTTAGCATTGCAGATGGTGCCTTGTTGTACTCAAGGAACTAAATATTGACTTCACTTGAAAAATCACACGACATATGGTTTAAACCACTAAATGTCTGTTAGGAACGATCACAGATAAAATGCCACGAAATCTACTACCTTATTCCATGGCATTTCCCAGCTGTTGGTGGTTTGAAACTTTGGGTCGGAATTGGGTTGTAAGACCCCCCCCCCCCCCCCCAAATCCCCCATTGCCACGTCTCTGTTCATAGCTGGCCGTAACCGGCAACCTGAAACATGGGAGACGTTTAAAAGAACAGCTTAACGGATTTAGAGATTTTTTAACCACATTTAATGGGATTTTTAAACAGAACTTAATATTTCGTCCCTTGAGTGCCACAAGGCGCCATCTCATACTTTAAAGCATTGCAGACGGTGCCTTGTTACGCTAAAGGGACAACTTCCAACTCGAGAACCCAAAAGTCATATAAATTTCCATCACAAGGGGTGTGAGTGCATTCGGATTTCTTCATCAGTTGGAAATTCACAGGTAGCAATTGGAAAATTTTCAGGGGGTTGGGGTAGTGCAAATGTTTTCCTCAAAAGTGGGATGTGTGGAAGACAGTAGAGGTGGGTACAATTAGAAATTCTGAGGGTACCCCGCAATCCCCGACCCGAGACTCTAATCACGTCCATGCTCCAATGTTATATGGTGCCATTTCATAGTATTTGTTAATTTCCCAAACGATGTTGTCAGTGCTCATTCTGGCTGTGTGGAACCTGACTTGTGATGGAGGGCCACGGCAAGATAACAATGGAAAATAAAATCCACGGTAACTTTTCGTCCGTAAAAAACGTTTTAACATCAAGTCCAACAATCATTAAAAAAACAAAGAACCGGATGTTAAAATTAGCCCATTCTGACACGAGATTGTTAAATAATATCTTTTGTTTTTGTACAGTTTCGGATGCTGCTATGCAATCTGGCATTCATTTAATGTATCCTTCCATCCAGATTACATCCTTGATTTTTGAATCACGACTAATTTATTATTCAAATAAACAGCAGTACGGACATGGGTTTAAACTGGTAGAAAATGCTTCGGCCATATTTACTGAAATACAACTTACAATAAATAGACAATCTTGTTAATTTAAATTATTGTATAGTTAATGATACTGTTGTCAATGTTATTAAATATTTTGTTGAGTTTTATTTATATGTTGAATAAATTAAAATAGTTGAAATTTACTCTTGCTGAAATTTTGTATCAATTACACAACAGTGGCAATAGGGCGGGAAGAGACTGGGGCATGCCCTATCAAGAAAATCCCTAAGCGCCCCCACCCCACACTAAAGATCCTGAATTCGGTATTTTGTTTGTATAGTTTATACATCGCTTACACGTGACGTGTAAGACTAATGGGATTCACAGAACCATGTAAGAGGAAAGTTATTAGTTACACAGTTTGTTACTGACAAGATATGGTGGTGTTAGAAAACTGAGACGGGGCGGGACCCATAAAAGTTTCGCAGCTCACCCAAAACATTGACCCAATGCCACTTTCACACAATGTTGTGCCACAAAATAGTCCTAACTAGTACACTCTGACGGTTGCCCCTCCTACAACTACCCTGAATGGAGGGTCCTATTTATGACTAGGGGAGGTCCGCCGCGAATCCCCACACAACGGCCTTTCAAATGTCGTGAAGGGAAGTGGGAGGAGGGGCGACGATCGGAGAGTCCCAGTTGGGACTAGGGGAGGTTCGCGAATCCCTACAGAACGGCCTTTCAAATATCATCTTTGGACCCCCCCCCCCCCCCCCCTGGCTACGCGCCCGCCCTTATGTTTCATATATCATTCGTATGAAAGCATTCGTGCCGATTAAATAAATTTATTTGAAGGCGAGAATTTATCGATTGGTCAAAAATGGCAGGCAGCATTTTTTCATCCCGATCTGATTACCCTCAAAAATTGAAAGGTCTTTTCCACATTTGTCGTAATTAGCGAATTTCAAATGGAATTGGGTTTCTGATGTCGACATTGATATCGAATGCGAACGAATCGGAAACAGTGTGAAAAATTATTTCTTGACATCAGTAGTTATTTTACCAAATTGCCTAATTACCATGCATATCCTTAAGGTTTACTTGTGCCACAAGCTGCATGCGTACCCGAGTGCAGAGATCACAAATAATAATAATAACTAGAGAATTGAAATTTGCTGGACAAATTACGGGCTTTCCGAACTTTTTAATGTAAAAAGGCAAACTGTATTGTACACAAAACTATTGTGATGCTACTAGGTTTTATGCAACCAAAACAGATATTTGAGATAAAGCAGGACATCAAAACATTTAACACAAAATTTGCTCTTCAATAATTACTGAATATTTTCGTGGAAAGCAAAACGAGCCATGTCCGTTTTGCTTTGGAAAAAATAAGTACAAATGAATCATGGGCATACGGGCCAGGGTGTCTGTGAGTACTGTGCCCCCCACCCCCACCCCTGAGTCGGGAAGAAGCCGAAAATTTCGGACAATTCAGTTGCCAGAAATGACCAAATCAAGCAGGCAGGGAGACTTTTTTTACAACAATGACGTGTATGGTTAATGTCGGGCAGGTAGGCAGGCAGACGGGCAGGCCTTATAACAACACTACCGACTGTACTCTTTCACACTGGCATGCGCCCTTAAAGTTGGTCAATTTTGTAGAAAAAATGCAAAATTCGTGTCATTTTTAGCCAATAGGAGTTAAATTTGAAATATTTGTGTGGTGATTTTAGTGTATCATATTATGCTCTAAATGTATCACGAATATGACGATGCCTCATTTCACTTTCCAGAGACCTGTCATCAGTCACAACTTGAGTTTCTGATAAGAGGCAATGAGGAATCTTGAATCTTGGTATTTGAATTAACATGTACAATTTGAGGGTACTCCAATTCAATCAAGGTCCGACAACTGGATGAGGGCTAAAACTTTGAATAAAACATATAACAGCAAAATTGTTCTAGGAATAATGTCCTGTCTTCTCGTGGGAAGAGTTTTGAGAAAATATGGCTCCCGTGCTGATAAATCGCACGTAAAAGTTGGCAAAAATAACAATTATTCCAACTGTACCCTTATAGGACGTCTCAAACCTGCCAAGGGTTCAACTTTGTTTTGAGCAGTGCAACAGACAAAACTGAAAAAAAAAGAAATAAATAAAAAAAAAGAAAGAAAAAGAAAAAAAATAGAGAAGAAAAATTTTGAAAAAGAACAATAACAAGAGTCCCAAACTGGGTTTGGGAAAGCCTAATAATAATAATTCTGCCTTCCGCTGATTTGTCGCGGGCCTGTAACGAGGAGGACTTGCAGCACATGCATATATTTATATAGAAATACACTGAATGCAACATAGTTTCACATATAACATTATATAGCAATATAAAATGAAATCCATGTGCCGCCAGGAATGACATAGCCAGGCTATTCCACCCAACCCTCACCCTAATCTCCCGGCATTCAGTCAAACATTGTTTCATAATTCCTCCCATCAGCGCTCTCTCGATCTCCCCAACTATAAAATTGACTCCTTCCCTCGTGTCATTCCCCATTCACTTATTTTTCAGGTTTTCATGCCATTTTTCCATTAGTATTCTAAAAATCGTTTCTACAAGGTCAATATTTGGGGCATTCTAAAATGAAGTGTTCAGGTTCTACGCCACTCGCCTTTCCCGATTCTCCCCTCAACTCAAGTGACATCGATCTCACTTTGAACAACAAAGACATCCCCGCCCATTGGATCCATCTAGGTATTCCGCAATAGATGGGGCATCTTTTTTTGTACAACCCGTCTTAACCCTTTAAACCATAGTAGCATCTTCCATATCAGTTCAATGACAGCAACGGGAAGAGTCTATATTCTTTATTTGGGTGGAGACCAATTAATATTTTCAAAGTGCAGACTTGGGGTTGCACATTGAAAATATTGATTGGCCTACACCACACCTTCACTCACAAGTCAACCTACTTAATGAAATTATGAAATATCATGTTAGTGGGTCGGAAAAGCGGTCTCTGGTGTTCAAAAGGTTAAAAGCTCTTGGACCGAATTCCAGCTCGCCAGTCTCTATTGCAATCCTCGAACACTCTACCCATGATTAGGCTAATTAAGTTGCATTGCTGCAACAATACTGAAATTCCGCGCTCCATTTTATAAGTATTATTGTGACAATGTAACTAGTGAAGCAGACAAAGATGCCAACAAACCGGATGAAACAAAAACAACGGCAACAGAACAGCCAACTATTTTTTAGCTCGTCTTGACAAAGTCAAGCTGAGCTAATCTCATCGCTCCCCGTCCGTCCGTCCGTCCGTCGTCCGTCAACACCATGTTTTGGTCTTCTCCTCCAAAGCCACTGGGCCAATTCAAGTGAAAGTTTGTGTAAGTGATGATTCCAAAGGGGCATTGCATTTTGTTCAACTCAACATGCCCATCCCCATAGGGAGGGAATGGGGAAAAAATGCTCCAAAATATTTTTAAAATATTCTTCTCAAGAACCAGTGTGTACAATGACTTGATATTTGCTATGAAGCTTCCTTTTGAGGAGTAGAATCAAGTTTGTTGAAACGACGTTCGTGAAGCAATGTTTGGCTTTGTAATCGGAAGGGTAAGATTTTTGGCCGCGCCCAAAATTTCTATTTTCTGAACCGATGGTCCGGTATGAACCAAATTTGGTATGTGGTATTATTGGGTCATAAGTACTTGAGCCATGCAAAAAAAATCCCGCATCCCCATGGGAAGAGTGGGAGCTAAAAATAGAAATATTTTCAAACGCCCATATTTCCCAAACCACACGGAGCAGAGAGCTGTCATTTGGTATGAAGTATCCTTAGGACCAATAGAATTGATTGGTAAAAAAATTGCCATTGGTTATGTTAGGGTGTTCTATAATGGGCATCGAAAAAATGCTGAGTCAGCATATTTGCAAAAACTTAAAAAAAATCTTTTCTCCAGAACCAATCATCAGAATCTTTTGATATTCAGTATACAGCATTCATAGGGGAGGGGGGGGGGGGGGTCAGATGCCAGTTTGTTGAAATAAAGACCATTGGCTCATATTTGGGCTCCCTACAGGAGCCTACATTTCTAGCATCGGGTAATATGGGGAATATTCTTCAAAACAATCTTCTT
The DNA here is from genome assembly GCA_031216915.1 of Pictodentalium vernedei. NCBI lineage: Eukaryota > Metazoa > Mollusca > Scaphopoda > Dentaliida > Dentaliidae > Pictodentalium > Pictodentalium vernedei. The sequence goes on along the minus strand of CM062289.1, from coordinate 339,353,941 downwards.
CAGAACCACCAGTCAGAATCTTTTAATGTTTGGTATACATCATTGTTATGAAGGTCAGATTCGAGATTGTTCAAACCAAGTCCCTAGGTTAATATTTGGGCTTCCTACAGAAGCCCAAATTTTAACTTTGTTAAATATTGGGGCTAATTTAAAAAAATCTTCTTCCTCAGCTCCACCAGTCAGAATGCTTTCATATTTGGTATGCAACATCTCTAGAGGGGTCAGATTTAAGTTTGTTCAAATCAGATCCCTAGGTATATATTTGGGCTTGCTATGGTAGCCCAAATTTTTACTATTGCAATATGAGGAAATTTCTTTAAAAAACTTCTTCTTCAGATCCACCAGTCGGAATGCTTTCATATTTGGTATACAACAGATTCCAGTTTGTTCAATTCGAGTGCCTGGGTTAATATTTGGACTCCATATGGGAACCTGAAATTTAACTTAGTACAATATGAGGGAATTTCTTCAAAAATCTTCTTCTTCAGATCCACTAGTCAGAATGCTTTCATATTTTGTATACAACATCTCTAGGGGGTCAGATTCAAGTTTGTTCAAATCGGATCCATAGGTTAATATTTGGGCTCACTACGGTAGCTCAAATTTTAACTTAGTGCATTATGAAGAAATTTCTTTAAAATTTCTCTTCTTCAGATCCAACAGTTAGAATGCTTTCATATTTGGTACACAACATCTCCAGAGAAGTCAGATTCAACTGTGTTCCAATCGAGAGCCTTGGTTAATATTGGGGCTCCCTATGGGAGCCGGAATTGGTCATTTTGCTGAAGAATTAAAAAAAATTATATTTAGTACCCTCTAGAGGTGTGTAACTAAGATTAATCCACATAGGTTGTATCAAGGGGCTTCATATGGGAGCGCTACATTTTACTTTATGATCAACTGAAGAAAAGGCATGATGCCCGGATTATTTTTGTCACTCCTGAGGGACTCAAGGATTGACAGTGTAGCCTATGGAGATGGTTTGCTTAATGTACTCATTCTTGGTCTCTGTTTATATTGTGTTCTGTTCAAGATGAGCGCTTCAGGCCCCGCGGGGCCTCTTGTTTTTAATTTCTGCAGCATGTTTCCTTTATTTTTCATCGTCCCATCGTGAAAAAACACCAGTTATCCGATTCGAAAATATAAGGATCTGGAAGCCAATTCGGCCCTCAATGTCGACATCGCATGGAATTTTTGAAGCTTCGCAGGGCCCTCTCACCTCAATACACTAAAAGTCGACTAACATAAAGAATACAATTGTTAACACACAAATTTCCAAGATTCCATGACGTCACTACAAATATAGAGGAGCTCCAATGAATGACGATTTGATATGAGTTTTCTGATCCGAGTTCACTAAAATCGACCTGAGACAAGGTATACCGAGGCTCAGTTCGATTTTAGTGAACACGGTTCAGACATTTCATAAATCGTGACGAATTGAAGATTCTGTTCATTATATAATGTGTCGCAGAATAGGAGTGGTTAATATCTTTCTGAAACTGGGAGATCTACTAGTGGTACAGTGACAGGGGATGTCGGCTGGTCCCCGGTTCGAATGTATGTCTCACCATCTTCTCCACGTCCTATCTGTTTGGAACTGTTGGTGCACCTGACGGTGTCAATGAATTTAAATATTTGAAGGTGATCGACGATAAAGTACCGAAAATATAATTTATTGACATGCACAGAGGAATATATGGTACATTTTGCTTACAAATTCATCAACCCCTGAATATATACTATAAAAGTAATATATATATATAATTCGGACTCCCGCGTTGTGTCATTGGGCTAGGCACTTAACCCCGATTGTCCACATGGGGTCACGATGACGCCATGTACTAAAGCGTACTGCACTTCGATGATACGCATGTCTTCAACCAATCTAATCCTGTCTGTGCTGCAGTGCGGAGTTACGATGTTGAGGAGCTGGCAGCTGCTCGTCATTGCTCAGTGGTTCTCTCTGGGTACTCCGGCTTCCTCCACCCGTAAAACTGTCACGGCCATGATTAGACATTATGCATAAGTATATGACCTTAAAAACCAATAAAATAAATAAAAAATATATATATAGTTTACACACAATAACAGTTCCCACTATAAGGATCTGGAGATATAGCAGTTAGTGCCACTTAAAAACTGTACCATGTAGGTCATGTTTGTCCCCAAATACCCAAGTGTTACCAAAGGGTGTCTTCCCACTAGACCAATTCCCTTTAGACCAATTCCCTTTAGGCCAATTCCCAAAAGACAAATTCCCAAAAGACCAACTACATACTGTTATTGATTAAGGGTTGATTTAACATTTATTTACTGATAAGCATTTTATTTGATAAAAAAAATATTTATACGCATAACATACAAAAAATATAGGTTTATAACATTTCAGTTTATAAAATATCAACAAGCCAGAAAATAAGCAGACTATCATCTGAAAAATGAGGTCCCCAGAGGGTGAATTTGGTGATGCTGCCCTGCACAGCAGGGTAGCATCACTAAATTTACCCTCTGTGAACCTCAATCTGAATTAAGGTCGCAAACATAAACAGAAAGAGGTACCCAGAGGATAAACTGACCCACTGTATGGGATAGAATCAGCAAATTCCCCCTGTGTGGGCCTCATTCTGCAAATGACAGATTGCTTATTTTCAGGCTTGAATGTCAATAACATTAAATACATTTATAAATATTTATAAATATATCAAATTATTGATATAGAATTATTTTAAAAGTAGAACGCATGAGTTGGTCTAAGGGGAATTGGTCTTTTGGGAATTGGCCTCGTGGGAATTGGTCTAAAGGGAATTGGTCTAGTGGGAGTGAACCTACCAAGGTATTTAGGAACAATCACATAGTTACTGTGCTATTTTAAAGGGGTATGCAAATCCTCCCATTTCCTTGGGACCTTGCGACGCGCACCACTTGGGGGATTTGAACTTAATCCTCCTTGTAACAATTGCTGGATCTGGCCTTAAATACATCCTGAATAACTTTTCTTCTCTGAAAACATTGTGCATCATTTACCCTGGTACTTGCAAGCAGATAGATGACGATTTATGTATGGTCACGCAAACCACGAGTTATGTTTCGATAAAAAATTAAAAAAATGTTTGGAAAGAGAGGGTTTCTCTGTATGAACCTGATTGTCAGAGCAGCACAGGAGTCGGCTCTAGGACTAACGACATTTAACACACAACAGACAATCAATAAGGTTTCGAACGATTATGGTGCTTGGTATGGGACCTTTAATCTTCATTTGCTAATGTGTTGATCGTAGATAAATATTAGATTTTGTTGGGGAGAAGGCTTGGACAGACTTAGATCCGTCATGATATTATACTTGTGTTTGAATTTAAAATGAGAAGTTAAATAAAAGTAATCTGGAATGTTTATTAATTCATTTACTGGCAAAACGCATTAAACTTTCGCAATACATTACATAACAGGCCCAGAACAATAATCGACATTCTGCATACCGCCAAACCAGTCGAAATGAATTGGAAGGTAATGACGAAAGAGCTTTGTGTCTTGCTTTTTTATGATTATGATAAATTTTTAAACCGTTTTTCGGTAAGCATTCTGAGAACTGATGTCATGGCTTGGGAATTCAAAAAGCTTTGGGAATAGAGAATGAATTGTTTCTCATGAAGGCAACTCCTTTTGAATCGGACTGTACCGAATAATAGCTTTTACTTAATAGTTACATAATTAATTGCAGTCTTTTATTTGCACAATAACCGTCGACGTCCTTGAGGCCAGCTGTTATGAGATGGTCATTTGTATGATTCAATCATTGTGATCTGACCTTCACGTGTAATTATAGTTTGACTAATGTTCTCCACTTTCTGTTGAAAAAAATATCACAACTTATCGTTTGTTCGCTCCGGGGACAATGGTGGAAATAATGTGACGATTTTGAGGAACTTTGTAGCTGCGAAGGTTTGTTATTTTATTGAATCCTTTGAACCCTCGTTTCCTGCAAACAGGGGGTGGGGCACCTTTGTCAGAAAATATGGTCCCCTTTTACTAGAAATACATTTTGAATACAAAATGGAGCTTATTTGGTCATTACAGGACATTTTCACAATTTTGTCGGAAATTTTGTCGAAAATTTTCAAAGGTTCGCCCCACCCCCATAATTTGTCGTCGAAGAGAATCTGGCTTCGGGCCTGTTTTCCCCACAGTCCAATAATAGCCAGTTGGATAACTGCTCCCAGTAAAATTGTCACCCAGGACATTTGCCCCTTTAGGCAAAATGTCAGCTAGGAAAACTGTCCCCTGTGGTATTTTCACCCGGGATACCCCCTCCCCCCCCCCCCCCCCCCCCCCCCCGTGACAGAATGCCAGCTCGGAAAATTACAATTTGAGCATTTTTGTCTTTGAAATCCTGTATTCATATTTCAATGCATGGAAAAATCTGATAATTTTTCTTTTCTTTTTTTTTTGGGGGGGGGGGGGGGGGGGTGTAACAACCAGTAGTATAATATTAACCAGTAGTGTAATAAAAATTACCCAGTAGTATAATAATCAACCAGTAGTGTAATACAAATCAACCAGTAGTGTAATAAACATCCATGAAGACCAACAATTTTTCAACAAAATTTGAAAATTTTTTGGGGTAGCTCAAATCATAATTTGGGTACATCTTATCGATTTTTAATCATTTAATCGTACGTTTAAAGGCGTTTTGCAGGTCAAACATCATTTCGTGGGTTCAATACGACGAGGAAAGGTATTTTTATGATTTTTATATGATATGCGTATTTCTGGTGTTTAATGTCACTTTCTGCATTTATGGCTTTATGTAAATTCAAAGTTGGCCAATTATTTATGGTAATGTTCTGCTTTTGAGAGACTTCTTACCCCAGGCATAAGTTGTCAGGTTCCATGATAACAGAATAAATTGTCAAGGTAACTTACAGGTGCTGAAGTATGATATTCAAGGACGTGTCTCCTGCGCGTTGTCTTCAATTATAATATTTAATAGGCCCTGACGGATCACTAAAGGTCTCCAACACCCCCATCTCCCGCTTTAAGCGTCTACCGTTACGGGGGGTGGGGGGGGCTATTTTATTGTTGACATTATACGATTTTTAGTTAACTTTTACCCGGTGTAAAGGAACATCGATCCCATTGACTTCTAAAGAAGTGTTAATTCTATTAGTTCTGGGTGAGACATTGTTTTTAACTTTCTATGTGGCAAATCTCAATCCAGTGATAGTTATTTATCCGCAAAGACCCCGATTTTCCATCCCCCGAATAAGCTTGTTTATATTAAATCTGGAATTAGCTATTAAATTGATTCCACAGGACGGCGGATCGATGGGGGTGGGGTTTGCTGTGGTGGATGGCGATGCTTGTGGAGTATAGCGGTATATGTGCGCCCCTCCATTGTTAACCCGAAATATCAAAAGTTGGAACTTTAAGGACCAAACCCGTGAAAGTTGGAAATGAATATATCTGAAATATACGGAGCTCGGTCGGTGACAGGTTTCACTCTCATTTTATTTCGTTTTAACGAAATAATATTTCGGAATAACAAAATAATATTTCGTTTAACGAAATAATATTTAGAAATAACGAAACATTATTTCGTTTTAACGAAATAATTATTTCGTTTTAACGTCAGTACATGGCTGCTCACGCGGGCTACCACAACAACACAACATGGCGTCCCTGGGTCCCGTGGCTATGACGCCCCTTGCGCCTCCCCCATTCTCTCCCCAAATGAGTGTCATTTATCCACATGATACACTTCTAATGTAGTATATGAGTAGTGTTAAGCCATCAAGGAATTCTACTGAAACAATATTTTCTACATGTTGAATGAGTTCAAGCTTTTTACATTAAATGTAAATCATCACAGGGACTAAATAGCCGTTTACCATTGGTAATCGAGAACAACCACTTGACATGGCAGACGGAAATGGCAGTGGACCTCCAAAGCACCCACGCTATTATCCTCGCCTTAGATACCTTCTACTCTCTTACCGACCTCCTCCTTCAAGATGGAAAAAAACAACTGACCGCAGATGTTATGTAAACTACTCCCCCTCCCCCAACACACACCCGTTGCCCCTTCGTAAAATATGGTAGAGTGTCTATGCTCAAGGAATTTGATGAGCACCACTCCCAGAAGAAAAGCGAATTTTAGAATTCAAAACGGTCAACTAGACTGAAAAAGCCAGGCATAATGATACAGCAACTGAAATGGGTGGATGTGAGAGAGACCTTCAGAGATTCGCCGAGGCCGTATTAAATATTATAATTGTAGACAGCGCAGGAGATCACACAATTCTAGCCCTTGAATATCACACTTTATCACCCAAAAGTTTTCTGGTATGATAGAACCTGACAACTTATGCCTGGGGTAAGCAGTCTCTCAAAAGCACATCATTACTATAAATAATTGGTCAACTTTGAATTTACATAAAGCCACAAATGCAGAAAGTAACATTAAACACCAGAAGATATGCACGTCACATAAAAATCATAAAAATACCTTTCCTCGCCATACTGAACCCACGAAATGATGTTTGACCTGCAAAACGTCTTTAAATGTATGGTTATTACACTACTGGTTGATTTGTATTACACTACTGGTTGAATATTACACTACTGGTTAATTTTTAGCTCAACTTTGGTGAAGCCAAATTTGAGCTTATGCCATGGCCAGTCGTCCGTCTGTCCGTCAACAATTGAATACGGCTCGGGCTAGAGGCCGTATTTATGAACCGATCTTTACGAAACTTCTCGGGTACCTTTGTTATGACCGTGGGACGAGAACGAGTGTTTTGGGGTCCGATCCGAAATCAAGTTGGCCGCTGACAGCCATTTTGTACAAAATTAGGTGCAATCAGATTTTTGCGCAGAACTTCCACATGAAAGCGCTGATTTGCATAATTTTTTGTATGAATGTTTAGTACCATAGGATACATCACATATAATACGGGTGTTTTTCTCGTGCGTAAATTATGCAAATTAGACTAACTTTGATGTTTTTTGGTGTTACTTTCAGCACTGTAAGTGCAAATGCCAATACGGCTCGGGCAAGAGGCCGTATTTATGAACCGATCTTTACGAAACTTCTTGGTTACCTTTGGTATCACCGTGGGACGAGAACGAGTGTTTTGGGGTCCGGTCCGAAATTCAAGATGGCCGATGGCAGCCATTTTGTACAAAATTAGGTGCAATCAGAGTTTTGCACAGAACTTCCATATGAAAGCGCTGATTTGAATAATGTTTTGTGTGAATGTTTAGTACCATGGGATACATCACACATAATACGAGTTTTTTCTCGTGCAGAAATTTTGTAAATTAGATGAACTTTGATTTTTTCAGTGCTACTTAAACACAGTAAGTACACATGTCAATAGGGCTCGGGCTAGAGTCTGTATTTATGAACCGATCTTCACGAAACGTCTTGGGTACCGTTGTTATCACCTTGGGACGAGAACGAGTGTTTCTGGGTGCGGTCTAAAATTCAAGATGGCTGCCAGTGGCCATTTTGTACCGAAATTAGGTCTAATCAGTTTTTTGTACACAACTTCTATGCGGCTCAGGCTAGAGGCCGTATTTATGAACCGATCTTTACGAAACTTCTTGGGTACCCTTGTTATCACCGTGGGATGAGAACGAGTGTTTTTGGGTGTGGTCCGAAATTCAAGATGGCCACCAGCAGCCATTTTGTACCAAAATTAGTGAAATTAGTCTTTTGTACAGAACTTCTGTATGAAAGTTCTGATTTGAATAAATTTTTGTATGAATATTTAGTAACATGGAATACATCACATATAGTACGGGGTTTTTTCTCGTGCAGAAATTATGCAAATTAGATGAACTTTGGTTTATTCAGTGCTACTTATACACGGTAAGTGCACATGTCAATACGGCTCGGGCTAGAGGCTGTATTTATGAACCGATCTTCACAAAACTTCTTGGGTACCTTTGTTATCACCTTGGGACGAGAACGAGTGTTTCTGGGTGCGGTCCAAAATTCAAGATGGCTGCCAGTGGCCATTTTGTACCGAAATTAGGTCCAATCAGTTTTTTGTCACAACTTCTATACAGCTGGTATTTATGAACTGATCTTCACGAAACTTCTTGGGTACCTTTGTTTTCACCTTGGGACAGTGACGAGTGTGTTTTGGGGTGCGTTTGTTATCACTGTGCCATGAGAACAAATATTTTGGGGTTCAGTCAGACCCACTCTGGGACTCAAAGATTTCTTTACTAGTTTAGCATCTAACTGTCACCCACCTTTACAATACTTTACCTATACATTTGTTACAGGCTACGGTCAGTATTTATGTACAGACCGTTACAATACTTTATATGTACCTTTGTTATCAGGTCATTACCTAGATGTTTGTCATTGCTGAGTCACATACTATACATGTACATGTCTTAACAAGTTGAGCTTTAGTGTCATTGACACTTTCATTATTACACAACTGGTTAATATTACACTACTGGTTGATTATTACACTACTGGTTGTTACAGGGGGTCCTAGCTGACATCCTGATTGGGGTGCACATATCCTAGGTGCAAAGTCCATTGGGGGCAGTTTTCCTACATAACATTTTGACTGGGGAGCACATATCCTGCGTGTAAAATTCACTGGGGCAGTTATCCAATTGGCTATTATTGGGGGGGGGGGGGAATATCCCGGGGGCGGGGGCACTTGTCTAGAACCCCAAAATAACTCATTAAAGTTGTTTTGGGTGGAAAAACAAAACCTTCCCGTAAACCCATCACCCCAAAAACAATCCACATTAGAAAATTCAGATATTATAAATTCTCCCGGCAATTTCAACAGTGAATGTTTAAAAGCTAAAAAAAGTCTCTTATAGCCATTCAGTATTTGAAAGGTGGATGGGTACAAAGCTAATACACAGCTTCGGCCATCATTTTCATTACGGGAAAGGTTAGGCCTTTCCAACATTCGAGTGAAAACCCCCACCAGGCATGGATTCTGATCCACAAAAAGAACAAATGCATAAATGTAGCACATTGTCCATGTACATATAGAATATACCCGTAGTAGCTTGGTGTACCAAATATTCACCACGAGTGGTGAAGTGGTGTTAACCGCGAGCCTTTGGCGCGCGGTTAACACCACTTCACCACAAGTGGTGAACGTTTGGTACACCAAGCTACTTTGGGTATATTTTATTTATACCACGATCGCCAGATTAATAAGAGTTTAAATGTTAAATAATACAATATTCACACAATATTCACACGTGCGAATCTGTTTTTGTTTACATGAGTACCGGTGGGTGGTACTTCCGGTATCATTTTTATCGCCGAAACGAAATGGAAAAAGAAACACCCAAATCACGGGGTCTTTTTCATTTTAATAACATACTATTTTGAGTTGTGAATATTTTATGAACATGAGGCAACACATGTTTGTTAATTTGTGGTATCTTATGAGGTAAACTCATTTAAAAACGTACTGAATAATTGTGGGTTTCATTTCACCCTTCGCGAGGCGGTGACTGATAAACCTTGTCAAGTTTGCATTCAAATCGAGGTCACGAAAGGTCAGCTTGGGTGTAGTTCCACTGTAGGTGTGAATTTTAGCTATTGAAATCCCATTGCTGATGTTCACCACGGTTTGTGTTTAATGTTAAAATTTATGTCACAGGCTTTTTTGTATAGTAGAATTGGTAATCATTGTATAAAGCAGGTTACACACACTTTTTTAGCACAGGATGAGTGCAGTTTCCCTAAAACACTTGTAGGTTGGATCCCACATGTACATGTAACATGCATCCAGACCGTTTGAGAAATAGCATATCGACTATTTATTTTATTTATTGGTGCTTAATGCCAAATCAGTATCTATGGCTACATCATGGTGATGTAAAGTCTAAAGTCAAGATTAGCCAATCGCTTATACCTATTGCCGACTTCAGAGGACATCGGCCACAGGTGTCGGTGATTGGGTCATATTTTGCCAGTGAAATGGACCTTGTTTACCACAGTGAGCAAGTACTGCTCCACTTCCTGGGGTTTCAACGGGGAAGCATATCGACTAGTCATTAGCAGTTTTTAATTTCTTACCTCAGAAGGTGGATGAATATATTCAGGAATATATGTTCGGGGAGGACATACAGGTACATTTTAGTGCACAGGGAAATGACACACTTGGGCATATCACAAAATGTGGAGACCAGCGTGGGGGAAACGCATGAGAGAGGCTTGTCTCCTACAACAGGTGGGTTTGGATATTTTTGTAAAACTCTTTACCACCATTCCCAGGGAGCCTCTCCACCCTGAGTTTCTATAACCCTTCTTTACCTAACACAAAAAGCAGACGACATATGCAAATAAAATGCTTGAATAACTAATTTTTATTATTACAAAACATAGTTTATGTCCCTCTCATTGGAACGAGCTCTATGAGCTGGTTCCAGTGAGGGGTCATAAGCTATGTTTTTGAGAGAAAAAAGAAAAAAATAGTTATTCAAGAATTATTTTTGAAAGTGTCGTCTGCTTTTCATGTTAGGTAAAGGGTTAAAATCACACACACACACCAACTCACCCACACACTCACATAATGTATGCACACAAAGCACACACATACAAGGATATGGCTAGAGGGTCTCGAAGTGGGTCCATCCTGGACAATTTTGATTGCAATCCTCTCCACTCCAACAGGATAGAAATTTTCTGAAAATCCAAACTTTGGCGCATCACCTGATAGGACTTTTTGAAGGTGAGCACACATTCACAGACACAGTAATGTGGCTAAATGGTCCTGAATTGCAACTTCACTCCCTCCCACCTCTCATCCACCTTCCTTCTCCACAAGATGGAAATTTTCTGGAAATCAAAACTTTAGCCCTTTACCTGATATGACTTTTTGAAAAAGTGAAATAATCTGCTTTAAAAAAATCGTAACTTTACAACAGTTATCTTCCCAGCCATTATTTATGTCCCCTCACGATTTTGACAATGTCATTCCAATGAGGGGTCGAAATTTATAGTTTGGAAGAGAAAATTGAAATAACTGATAAAATTGTGCCAGAGTTTTGCTGTTACATTGGGTAAGGGGCTATGAGAAGCCAGTTGTAATAACTCCCTTTTCTCCGATCACAAATCTACCAGTTAACCTGCGCAAATTATAAATTTTGCGTTCCCCGATCAGAATCTACCAGTTAATAATTAAAATTGTATCGTTCTTCATTCGGAATCTTCCAGTTGATAACAATAAATTTACAATTCTCCGATCAGAATCTACCAGTTAATAACTCAAAATGTATCGTTCCCCGATCAGAATCTACCAGTTAATAACTATAAATTTACGGTTTCCCGATCAGAATCTATCATTTAATAACTATAAATTTACCGTTTCCCGATCAGAATCTACCAGTTAATAACATTAAATTTATCGTTCCCCGATCAGAATCTACCAGCAAATAACCATAAATGTACCATTCCGATCAGAATCTACCAGTTAATAACCATAAATTTACCGTTCTCCGATCAGAATCTACCAGTTAATAACTATATATTTGCCGTTTTTCGATCATAATCTACCAGTTAATAACTATAAATTTACGGTTCTTCGATAAGAATCTACCAGTTAATAACTATAAATTTATCGTTCTCCGATCAGAATCTACCAGTTAATAACTATAAATTTACCGTTCTCCGATCAGAATCTACCAGTTAATAACTATACATTTACCGTTCTGCGATCAGAATCTACCAGTTAATACTATAAATTACCGTTTCCCGATCAGAATCTACCAGTTAATAAATATAATTCCCCGATCAGAATCTACCAGTTAGTAACTATAAATTTATCGTTCCCCGACCAGAATCTACCAGTTAATAACTATACATTTACCGTTCTGCGATCAGAATCCACCAGTTAATAACTATACATTTACCGTTCTGCGATCAGAATCTACCAGTTAATAACTATAATTTACCGTTTCCCGATCAGAATCTACCAGTTAATAACTATAAATTTATCGTTCTCAAATCAGAATCTTCCAGTTAATAACTATAAATTTACCGTTCCCCGATCAGAATTTACCAGTTAATAACTATAAATTTACCGTTCCCCGATCAGAATATACCAGATAATAACTATAAATTTGTAGTTCTCCGACCAGAATCTACCAGTTAATAACTATACATTTACCGTTCTGCGATCAGAATCTACCAGTTAATACTATAAATTACCGTTTCCCGATCAGAATCTACCAGTTAATAAATATAATTCCCCGATCAGAATCTACCAGTTAGTAACTATAAATTTATCGTTCCCCGACCAGAATCTACCAGTTAATAACTATACATTTACCGTTCTGCGATCAGAATCTACCAGTTAATAACTATACATTTACCGTTCTGCGATCAGAATCTACCAGTTAATAACTATAATTTACCGTTTCCCGATCAGAATCTACCAGTTAATAACTATAAATTTATCGTTCTCAAATCAGAATCTTCCAGTTAATAACTATAAATTTACCGTTCCCCGATCAGAATTTACCAGTTAATAACTATAAATTTACCGTTCCCCGATCAGAATATACCAGATAATAACTATAAATTTGTAGTTCTCCGACCAGAATCTACCAGTTAATAACTATAAATTTATCGTTCCCTGAACAGAATCTACCAGTTAATAAATATAATTCCCCGATCAGAATCTACCAGTTAGTAACTATAAATTTATCGTTCCCCGATCAGAATCTACCAGTTAATAACTATAAATTGATCGTTCTCCGATCATAAATCTACCAGTTAATAACCATAAATTTACCGTTCTCTTGTCAAAATCTACCAGTTAACCCGATTTAACTATAAATTTATTTAACAAATCAGTCAAAGCTGCTCAGGGTAATACACTAACTTGAATGGTCATTCATTGTTTTTTTCTCCCATTTTTTACTTCCAAATAACAGCTTATGACCCCTCATTGGAAAGACTTTATGAAGCTCATTCCAATAAGCAATCACTAGAGTGATGGTTTGGGACAAAATGGAAAAAAATTAATGTTTTAATGTTTGAAATAATAATTCTTTATAGTGTCTGCTACCTGTGACGAAGAGTTTATATTATTGGGAGTTCAAAATTCCAACTTTCTCACCTCTACTTTAATTGTTGGAAATCTGATTTTGAAAGGTAACTTTTACACACCTCTACATATAGCCTAGAATTTTCCACTTTGTATAACTGTTTTCGTAATTTTTTTTAACTTGGGATCCCCCATACAAAGTCCATTACCCCCTCCCCCCCCAACACTCACACATACCACATCTCACCATGGGTGAGCGACATCACCTGGAGTGTTCTCAGACGCTGAGCTGCAGTGTCCCTGGTCCTTATTCCAGTCGCAGTATTCAACCAGGAACATATGTTTTTTGTGGGGGATGACAGGTAGACAGCCAGTCTGGTTATGTCATCTCCCTACGATATGAAAGAATTCTGTTATTAAAACTTTGTACTCAGAAATGTCTATTTTGTATACAATGCTCATGTCGTAAAATAAAGTGTTATCTCTCCTCTCTCTCTCTCTCTCTCCCTCCCTCCCTCCCCACATGTCCTCAAATGTCAGTCGTAACTCACTCCGGTAATAGGACGAAAGACGATTTGGCATTTGTTTCTTCAATCGTCTCGTCGATATTATCAATAAACCAAACAATATATATGATATTTCTGATTAATTGGGATTTATTCTAGTTGACCCAACAAGAGTTTAAAATTCTTCGAAGCATCTTCACCTTTGTTGTTAATTTTATTCGACAATCGTGACATTTTGATGTTACTCTCACTCCCGTGTTTACAATTTTACAAAGGGCAAATATCCCGGTTGAATACCCATAATGCAAATGGGATGGAGTAATGAAGGAAAGGTCTGTTACCAACCTCGCCATGGGTGCGTCAAATTATCACAGCGAACAACATCGAACCAGGTAGAACTACATACAACCACACAAAACAACATACAGTACGTGGAGAGTGGATTGTCCTTGGTGTGGAGTTAGCACTTTCAAATACTGTACCTATATGGACAAGAAACACAAGCAATGTTTCAGCCAGTACCACCCGGAGGTCCATTGGCTGGAACTTTGTTTGTGCTTGTTATGCTTTGCAACAAATTTGCAATTATTGCTTGGGTGGAGTCTTCATTCCACTCTACGGTGATTTAGAGATAATACACCCTCCAGGTACTGTCGACACTATATTTATTTATTGGGGTTTAACGACTCATTCGACAGCCAGTGCCACCTCGTGTCGGAAAACACCATATAGATCTACATAGAAGTACACAAAAAAAAAACAGTACATATTTTCATGTTGAAACTCAATCAGGTTATAACAAAAATGGATAGAGAATTTCGAACGAATCGCGACTGGTCACGATCCGTTGAGATTTTGTATACGCGATTCCCTCTCGGCACTCTATAATCTTATATTTGTGAAAAAAATAAAATGCAAGATAATTACATTGTAGGTTCTATATTTCCATTGCCCCCCGCCTCCAGCCACAAAGAAACAAATAAATTAATATATTTAAATGAAAAAAAAAATGAAATAAATAAATAGAAAATAAATGAAAAAAAATGGATGAAATAACAATGAAAAATTAAATTAAACTTTGTCCACCTTTCAACCTTTCCTTTTTGGTTTGACCATAATGGATTTTGTCCTGAGAGGTCTGTCAGGGACACCTGAGGCCCCGTGAGGCCTGGGCTGACGTGGGGTTATTTAGTCCCGCTGATGAAGTTGCGGGAAAATTAGACCAACGTGGAGGGTCGGAATCCAAGCGTCGCGAACTCGGCGCAGGGAGCTGAGTTAGACCGACGCCGTGATTCCTTCTCTGCCAAATTGGCCTGAAATAGGTTCGATTTCCGTTAGGTGTGATTCCTAATCACTTCAGGCTATGTAATGGAAAGAATGACTTAAAGTAACAACGATTCTTTTATTTACACATAAAAATAAATCCGTTTCAACATTTCAACAATCAACAATTCGATTCTTTTCACAGAAAATGGGTTGCTAGGGTTAAACAATTCTCAACAATCATATAGTCATTCTATAGCCCCGTACTGGCACTATAGTCTACACACTGGCAATGTTACTACCGTGAGCTCGCCATAAGAGCTTCACAAATCTGAAATGTTATTACTGTGAGCTCGCCATGAGAGCTTCACTCGCTTAGGTTCAAATGTTAACGTCTGCGCGTAACTGTACCTCTGGCTGTCGGAGGGTTCCGACCAGCAATGTTCGTCATCTATAAAGCCACCGTACCTCTGATTTGGGTCAGATACTGTCTACTCATACCTTGTGTGCCTTTCGAAAGTCCTCCGTGAAAGCCCTATTGAAATATTCACCGTTCCTGGTTGAATTCACGATTCACAAATGCCCCTTTTTGTGCTAGGGCGAAATTGTCACTCACACCGATCTCCAGTCGGTATTACGATGCTTCGACAGCAAAACAAACTACTCAGAACGCAATCAGTCTGACGCTTCAAAGGGTTAATACGCACAATACAATTAACCTACACTTCTGACTATTGCAGGCTGATACCTGCCACTCGACAATCTAAACTTTAACGTTTCACCTTGGGTGTTCTTTCTGAACGAATTTGGCCCTGTGGCCGCCTATCACCCTTAAGCTAAATCAATTGTGGAATGCCCTCTCTGGCGATTCCAGCCGTTTCAGGGTCCTGTGATCGAAGGTACCCCTATGCCAGGAAACAGAGTCCGCCTGCCCTGGACTTCACCAACGTGTGTGTGACCCCAAGTGTGTGTCCAATGCTCTGATCTTCAAGGTATATATACTTTTTACCCTAAACTGTCAGGTGGACGGACGCTCATCCGCCCATCTGTCAAAACGGTGGGAGATGACGTATATCGAGACAGAATCAATACAAGTCATCTTGCACGTGACTTAACGGTGATTTCACTTGTCGAGACAACCGATTCGTTTCTGCCAGTCATTGTCAAAACTAATGATCAGGTGACGACATGACAGACATTTCTATCGTTTAGAATCTCGTTTCTCAATTGGCCGTGACGATATCCTACCACCAACCGTTTACGTCTCGTAAGACTCGCGACTACTGTATAAATTGAATGAGATTAGACCTTATCTAACATACCGTTTCTCCCCTGGGTCCCTGCGCTGAAGCTGGATATACACCACGTGTGTTTTTTCCATGTCCAGCTTCACAGAGAAGTGAAATTCACGTAGGGTTTTCGCCTTGATGCGGAATATCTTTTGAACTTACACTATCTTTATATATGAGGCCCCTTGCCCCTATATTTAGGCTGGCTTTGCCCTGACAAGGTCATCGAACGTAGTGGGTTTTGTCCTCCATTCTATAAATTGTATGTGACATCTGTATTTTTATGTAGTTCTATGGGTTATCTATGATGTTGGGAGCGCGGTGGCTCAGTGGTAGACTGTTGGACTTCTATGCTAGAGGTCCCGAGTTCGATCCCCGTTCGGGACGACCCGCGTTGTGTCCTTGGGCAAGGTACTTTATCCCGGCTTCCTACATGGGGGAACGATGACGCCGTGTACTAAGGCGTACTGCACGTCGATGGTGCACACGTCTTCAACCATTGTAACCCTGCTTGAGCGGAGCTTGAACAGAGTTAGAATGTTGTGGAGCTGACAGTTGCTCGTGGATGCTCGGTGGTTCTCTCCGGGTACTCCGGCTTCCTCCACCGGTAAACTGCCACGTCACGATTAGCCATTGTGCATATGTATGTGATCTTAAACCCCAATAAATAAATATAAATAAATAAATCTATGTAGTTGTTGTGGTCCTAGGCAGCTCTATATGGTTCTATGTAGTTTTATGTGGTAAGTCGTCGCACCGCTAGCAACCGCCCGTGAAAGTTCTATGTCTTTGTGGAGGTCTTTGCACATGTCAACTGTTAATATATGTGTGATTTGGGGATGGGTAACCTTTGTATTATTAGTCTGTGTGAAACACACAGACTATTGTTTTTGCATGGTTTCTTTTTCTTTCTTTTTTTTTTCTTCTTTTTTTTTTTTCTTCTTCTTCTTCTTCTTCTTCTTCTTCTTCTTCTTCTTCTTCTTCTTCTTCTTCTTCTTCTGTCTTCTCATCACTTTTTTGTCCGCAAGATAACTCGAAAACGAATTGCCCTATCTCGTTGATTTTTGGCATGCTGATAGACAGCCACAAGTTCTCGGCCACCTATGTTTTTCAGATTCCTGGGGTATCAGGGGTGCCTGTAGGGGTGTTTTGAAAGTGGGTCACGCCCATATCTCAGGCGTGGTATGACCTACAGACCTGGGACCAACACCAAATGAGTCGACACTCGATGGATGTTCAAAATATGGGTCAAGGTCACGGAGGTCATCTAGGGGTCATTGAGTGCATTTTTTAGAATTGCTGGAAATCACATTTTTTGACCCCCTAAAGCATTCCTGACGGACACACATGCATTTTGACGTGAAAAAAGTGGGCGTGGCCAAAATTTTTGAAAGTGGGTCACGCCCATATCTCAGGCATGGCATGACGTATGGACCTGGGACCAACACCAAATGAGTCGAAACTTGACGGAGATTCAAAATATGGGTCAAGGTCACAGAGGTCACCTAGTGGTCATTGAGTGCATTTTTCAGAAACGCTGAAAATCACATTTTTTGGATCCCTAAAGTATTCCTGACATACACACATGCATTTTTACATTAAAAAAAGTGGGCGTGGCCAAAATTTTTGAAAGTGGGTCACTCCCATATCTCAGACATGGTATGACCTACAGACCTGGGACCAACACCAAATGAGTCGACACTCGATGGAGGTTCAAAATATGGGTCAAGGTCATGGAGGTCAACTAGGGGTCATTGAGTGCATTTTTCAGAATTGCTGGAAATCACATTTTTTGACCACCTAAACTATTTCTGACGTACACACATGCATTTTGACGTAACAAAAAGTGGGCGTGGCCAAAATTTTTGAAAGTGGGTCATGCCCATATCTCAGGCGTAGTATGACGTATGGACCTGGGACCAACACCAAATGAGTTGACACTTGATGGAGATTCAAAATATGGGTCAAGGTCACAGAGGTCACCCAGGGGTCATTGAGTGCATTTTTCAGAATTGCTGGAAATCACATTTTTTGACCCTTAAAGTATTCCTGACATACACACATGCATTTCTACGTAAAAAAAGTGGGCGTGGCCAAAATTTTGAACATGGGTCACTCCCATATCTCAGGCATGGTATGACCTACAGACCTGGGACCAACACCAAATGAGTCGATACTCGATGGAGGTTCAAAATATGGGTCAAGGTCATGGAGGTCAACTAGGGGGTCATTGAGTGCATTTTTCAGAATTGCTGGAAATCACATTTTTTCAGTATGGCCCAGTAGGCCACAGAGTTTTCACAGCCTCCAATTTCCTGATACAGTAAATTCTCCCCAAGCAATACGATGTTATGTTCACACCGGAGACTATGTAAACACCAGTGGAGTAAGCTGTCAAAATGAAATCTGACCTTGCCATCATTATGGGATGTTAGTTCCTGAAACTAAGTTGAGAGAAACCCTTTGCCTTGCAAGGAAATAAATTGTAAATTATTTAGTTCACTGCTTTTAACCCTCTCCAGACTTCTATGTGGATTGCACATATTTTATTTCAGGCAGAATAAAGTTAACCCTTTCCATAAAACTGCACTGAATAATTGTTGAAACCTATCTTATTCAGTTCAATGCTTTTAACCCCTCTCAAGACTTCAATGTGGATTGCACATGTTTTATTTCAGGCAGAATAAAGTTAACCCTTTCCATAAAACTGCACTGAATAATTGTTGAAACCTATCACAAAACTGTCAGGGTGCCGGTAAC
Source organism: Pictodentalium vernedei (assembly GCA_031216915.1). Classification (NCBI taxonomy): domain Eukaryota; kingdom Metazoa; phylum Mollusca; class Scaphopoda; order Dentaliida; family Dentaliidae; genus Pictodentalium; species Pictodentalium vernedei. The sequence goes on along the minus strand of CM062289.1, from coordinate 339,335,074 downwards.
AATGTAATACTGGCATGGTCGACTGTACTGTTAACTGTGTTAGTGCTACGACTGTTTAAAACTAATTTGTTAGAGGAGTTCTATAGTCTTTCACTGCGCTCATCTCGGCCTCACCGAGAGTGCAGAAACCTTTGGTGTCAAAGTGCCATTAAGAGAATGTCTCTGATTTGTGCCATTCCATCCATCCGGAGTGCAAAAGCAGGTACTGGCAGCTGAGAAACTTAATGTTTTTCGCTTTATTTTCTTAACATCCATCTATGTGGAATGGGACACCTTTTCAGTGTGCCTTCCAAAGTAAGGGATTCTTAACCCTTTAGCGAACATAACAGCAAAAACCGGTCAACATTATTCACAGAAACGTCTATTCAGTTTTAATTACCTTTTCATTTTTGCTTAAAAAAACATAGCTTATGGCCCTTTATTGGATTGAGCTCATTTTTTAAAGGATTATTTATTTATTGGCGTTTAATGTCACATATTTCTGCACAGTGGCTAATCATGACCACAGCAGTTTTTTAGGTGGAGGAAGTCGGAGTACCTGGGAAGAACCACCAGGCAACAACATCCCCCACATACTAACTCCAAACAAGCAGGGTTAGCATTGGTTGAAGACGGGTGCACAATCGATGTGCAGTACGCTTTAGAACACATCGCCACCATGCACGCAATGGGGTGAAGTGGCTTGCCCAAGGACAGAGTGAGGACCTCACGCCTTGCAGCCTGCACCTCTGCCAACTGAGCCAATGCGCCCCCTATTTAAAGGATTAAAATGGAGTATTTAAAGGGAATAATTTAACCCTCTGAAGATCTTAGTATGGGGGCATTATTCAGAAAGACTGGGAAATGCATTTTATTACACCTTAATGCATTTCTAAAGTTTATGAATGTATTTCATCACTCAAATTAGTGGGCAGAGACAAAAATATCCATTTCTGATTCGTGTATCAAACCCTTTGAATGCTGGTCACATATATGCCATTTCTGCTTTCTTATAAAAATGTTCTGATTCCTGTATGAATATTTTCTATCCCCTTCCTTTTGTCTTGACGATAACTCAAAAACAAATCATCTGTCCTGGGGGGCGCGGTGGCTGAGTTGGTAGAGGTGCAGGCTGCAAGCCGAGAGGTCCTCGGTTCGAATCCCACCTGCGGCAACCACGTTGTGTCCTTGGGCAAGACAATTCACCCCAATTGCCCGCGTGGGGGCACGGTGACGCTGTGTATTAAGGCGTACTGCACGTCGATGGTGCACCTGTCTTCAACCAATGCTAACCCTGCTTGTGTGGAATTAGTATGTTGGGGAACTGACAGTTGCTCACCGTTGCTTGGTGGTTCTCTCCGGGTACTACGGCTTCCTCCACCCGTAAAACTGTCGTTATCCTGATTAGCCATTATGCAGAAATATGTGACCTTACACACCAATAAATAAATAAATAATCTGTCCTGGTGCTGTTTGGCATACTGGTAGCCTGTCACAAGTACTGGCCCAGCTATGTTATCAGGGAACCTTTGGGAGTGGTCCATTGGGCCACAGAGTTTTTTATACCCCCTAATTTCTTTGTAACAGAAAAGCAGCATAAAGAAATAGCTGTTTATATTTATATACACAAGAGAATAATGTAAACAATCAAATTAGAGAGAAGTTGCTATAGATGACAGCCTGACACATATTTACTCTTATCAGCTGTCAGATCAGAATTAAATTCCATCCCCAAACCAAGTTGAACAAAAACCTTTGAGTGGCAAGAAAATTTGTTTATTATACAGATCTATCTTACAAAACTTGATTAATTGTAGTTGAATAAATAACCCTTCACCTTTCATTGCATTTTTAAATTTTTTTTTCATTCTAAATCATAACTCAAGATCAACAGGTTTCGGGCCGAGTGGTAAGCGGCTCTCTCGAAACACTTATCACAATTATGAATTAATGAAATGGAATATTTAAATGGTCTGTCTTTAACCCTCTTCATACTTCACCGCCCTCTTCATACTTCACCGCGAAGATCAAACAACATCATTTAACTTAAGACGGTAGAACCTTTTGCACGCTTCCTGCCATATTGTCACTCTTTACGCAAATGCCATGATTCAAGATTCCACCATCTTATTTTATGTATGCCTTGTTTAGGGCACTAGATGCTCTTAAGGGTAGGCCTTTAAACGAGCTCTTGGGGCTTTTAAGTTTTTTATGGCACTATCCCCAATATAGAGTCTATGCACCCTTTGTCGGCTCGATAACTCAAATACGAATCGTCCTATCTCTATTCGTTTTGGCATGCTGGTTACCAACAACCAGTTTGCACTCATCTTTGTTTTTTCAGCTAGTTTGAGGCCTTGTGTGTGATACAGTAGGCTGACTGCCTTAGAGGCTTCTAAATCATAATAAATATTTGCTATCATCGCCCAAAAATGACAGATCTGTAGTTGGTGGAGCCATTTCTTTAAAGTAGTTGTATACATGGGACTATACCGACTGATTTAAAAATTGCTGGAGGTTCAATATATGGTCCGCCAGAAAGAGGTCACCAAGGTCATACAGTGCATATTATTCAGAAAGACTGGGGAATGCGTTTCATTACACCTTAATGCATTTCAAAAGTTCATGAACGTATTTCATCAATCAGCTTGGTGGGCAGAGCCAAAAATGTCCACTTCTGATTCGTGTATCGAACCCTTTGAATGCTGGTCACATATATGCCTTTTCTGGTTTCTTATAAAAAAATGTTCTGATTGCTGTATGAATATCTGTAAATACTATTAACGAAAATCCATTTCTGATTTGTTTGAAAATAATTTACTCCTGAAATAAAGCCTCCATAAATTCTCCTTCTGTATAGTTTATTCCCGATACTTTAACCCTTTTCACACAGACTTGAATTTACTGGGTGCAGTAAATTCTGTTTCTCTAGTTAAGTATACAAATTGTATATGATGGTCTCGTAAGCCTTTTAGACTGGATCTAATCCAATATTCTGTGTTTCAACTGTGTGTAATCTCGTTTGTGTGTCGAATGAAATGTGACACTTAAAAAATTACTACTATTGTCCGGCAACATTACTCTGCCCTCCCACTGCCGAAGGAGACGAAGAATTTTATTATTTATTTTTAGGCGGGGGTAGGGTGGGGCAGGGTGGGGGTCAGAGGGTCGATCATAACTAAAACGTTTTTACATTAGCAAGGATTAACCCTTTACGCAACGTAACAGCCAAAACCGGTAGGCGCTATCCACAGCAAAATCACAATTAAATTTTCATTTTTTGTCTCAAAAACATGACTAATAACCCCTCAGTGGTACGATTTCGCTCCAATGAGGCGTCATAAGCTTTGTTTTTGACGGAAAAAAATAGTTATTCGAGAATTTTTCGTGTTAGGTAAAGGTATAAATTTGATGTAGGGACAACAATTCGTGGAAGTATTAGAACTCGGACACCATTCTGTGTATTTTCTACCCATATAGGTTCTACATGTTTTGAGATCAAAACAAAAATAAAACAGAACAAAAACATAATCGCAGTAAGCACAAGCAAACATCCAGCTAATTGCTCCCAAGCTGAATGGCAAAAGGACGTCTCTTCTGGTTTTCTAAAAAAATGTGAAAAGGTTTCGGGTGGAATATGGGCGTTGTTGTGATATCATCGCAATCACTATAGTCACAAACTTGTAGCAAAACAGTCTTTCCACTTATTTTTAGATTCCTTTCAGATATAGTAATCCTCATATCAATGAGAGCATCAAATCTATGTGGCAGATGGGATGGCATGGGACAACAAATAACAAGCCACATCGCTTCCGACCTACTGTTAATGGCAAATATCCGTCTTCTGGCCTTTGGAGAAAAAATTCATGTAGTTCTGACACGAGGTGATACTGGTCATACCAAACTTGCACATTGCTTTTTACTGGAGGGAGATATGCGGCCAGAATGTGTTCCCATTCAAAGTCCTTTGAGAGTGGAGCACATTCTTTTAAATTGTTCTGGTTTTAATGATATCAGGCGGTGATATTTTAACGCACTTTGTCCGAGAAATCGTTTACAAGATACATTCTGATAGGAATCTCTCGGTCCTGAAAGAAATCAAACCTTTTAATCAGTATTGTTTTAATTTGATCTCATCTTCAAACGTGTTTTGATAACAGGTTGGTGTACACAGAATTCGTTCAGTTCAGTGGCATCATTCATGCCATTGACCGTTTCGCAGTATATCAGAGGCTGGTCGGGCCTTTTTTGGATGACCTCAGTGGATGACCTCGGAGTGACGTCATATCACGCGAGCCAACGAAGCCAAGTTGGATTATCACGCTATTGTTGTCATGTCAATACCATAATGATACGCGGTGTCAGTGCGCGTGCGCAACGCGTGTTAGGGCGACGCATGTTTCCGTCGTCCATTTTGTTTGATGGAGGCAGCATCTTGGTTTCTATAGAAGCACGTGGTTGTTATGTGACGCAAAACCCTCTAATAGGTCGGGAGTCTGTTCGGAGATTGTGCTTGATTGAATGGAAGTATATCTAATTGTAAGGTTCCGCTTTATAGTTTCGTACTGTTGCACAGGGATCATATGCTAAACATAGGGCATATGTTGAAACTAATGCCATGTAAATTGGAGATATATTTTCAGTATTAGAGGTATGATTACATTAGGCTATTTGTTGGACATGAAAATTTGAAGTTTTAACCCTAAAGTTGGAGTCTGATGCATAGGGGTAAATTGCCAGATGAATTGTGGGAAACAGTGGCTTCGAAAAATCGGTTATTTTTAGTCTGTGTGAAACACACAGACTATTGTTTTTGCACGGTTTCTTTTTCTTTTTTTTTTTTTCTTTTTTTTCTTTTTTTTCTTCTTCTTCTTCTTTTTCTTCTTCTTCTTCTTCTTCTTCTTCTTCTTCTTCTTCTTCTTCTTCTTCTTCTTCTTCTGTCTTCTGATCACTTTTTGTCCGCAAGATAACTCGAAAACGAATTGCCCTATCTCGTTGATATTTGGCATGCTGATAGACAGCCATAAGTTCTCGGCACTGAATATTTTTCAGATTCCTGGGGTATCAGGGGTGTCTGTAGAGGTGTTTTGAAAGTGGGTCACGCCCATATCTCAGGCGTGGTATGACCTACAGACCTGGGACCAACACCAAATGAGCCGACATTCGATGGAGGTTCCAAATATGGGTCAAGGTCACAGAGGTCATCTAGGGGTCATTGAGTGCATTTTTCAGAATTGCTGGAATTCACATTTTTTGACCCCCTAAAGTATTCCTGACGTACACACATGCATTTTGACGTAAAAAAATGGGCGTGGCCAAAATTTTTGAAAGTGGGTCACGCTCATATCTCAAGCATGGTATGACGTATGGACCTGGGACCAACACTAAATGAGTCGACACTCGATGGAGATTCAAAATATGGGTCAAAGTCACGGAAGTCACCTAGGGGTCATTAAGTGCATTTTTCATAATTGCTAGAAATCACATTTTTTGACCCCCTAAAGCATTCCTGACATACGCACATGCATTTTGACGTGAAAAAAGTGGGCGTGGCCAATATTTTTGAAAGTGGGTCACGCTCATATCTCAAGCATGGTATGACGCATGGACCTGGGACTAACACCAAATGAGTCGACACTCGATGGAGATTCAAAATATGGGTCAAGGTCACGGAGGTCACCTAGGGGTCATTAAGTGCATTTTTCATAATTGCTAGAAATCACATTTTTTGACCCCCTAAAACATTCCTGACATACACACATGCATTTTGAAGTAAAAAAAGTGGGCGTGGCCAAAATTTTTGAATGTGGGTCACGCTCATATCTCAAGCATGGTATGACGTATGGACCTGGGACCAACACCAAATGAGTCGACACTCGATGTAGATTCAAAATATGGGTCAAGGTCGCGGAGGTCACTTGGGGTCATTAAGTGCATTTTTCATAATTGCTAGAAATCACATTTTTTGACCCCCCCCCCCCCCGAAAGCATTCCTGACGTACACACATGTATTTTGATGTAAAAAAAAGTGGGCGTGGCCAAAATTTTTGAAAGTGGGTCATGCTCATATCTCAAGCATGGTATGTCGTATGGACCTGGGATCAACACCAAATGAGTCGAAACTCGATGGAGATTCAAAATATGGGTCAAGGTCATGGAGGTCACCTAGGGGTCATTAAGTTCATTTTTTATAATTGCTAGAAACCACATTTTTTGACACCCTAAAGCATTCCTGACATACACACATGCATTTTGACGTAAAAAAAGTGGGCGTGACCAAAATTTTTGAAAGTGGGTCACGCTCATATCTCAAGCATGGTATGACGTATGGACCTGGGCCCAACACCAAATGAGTTGACACTCGATGGAGATTCAAAATATGGGTCAAGGTCACCGAGGTCACTCAGGGTTCATTAAGTGCATTCTTTTTAATTGCTAGAAATCACATTTTTTGACACCCTAAAGCATTCCTGACATACACACATGCATTTTGACGTAAAAAAAAGTGGGCGTGGCCAACATTTTTGAAAGTGGGTCACGCTCATATCTCAAGCATGGTATGACGTATGGACCTGTGACCAACACCAAATGAGTCGACACTTGATGGAGATTCAAAAATATGGGTCAAGGTCACCGAGGTCACTCAGGGGTCAATGAGTGCATTTTTCATAATTGCTGGAAATCACATTTTTTGACCTCCAAATGCTTCCCCAAAATTCAGATGTGCATTTTTTCATGAAAAAAGTGGGCGTGGCCAAAATTTTTGAAAGTGGGTCACGCTCATATCTCAAGGATGGTGTGATGCATGGACCTGGAGCCAACACTAAATAAGTTGACACTTGATGGAGGTTTAAAAATGTGGTCATTGAGTGCATTTTTTCAGAATTGCTGGAAATCACATTTTTTGACTCTCTAAAGCATTCCTGAAGTCCATAATCCATTTTTACATAAAAAGTTGGTGTGGCCAAAATTCGTGAAAGTGGGTCATGCTCATATTTCAAGCATGGTATGATGTATGGACCTGGGACCAATACCAACGAGTCGACACTCGATGGAGATTCAAAATTTGGGCCAAGGTCGAACAGGAGTCACGAGGGCTATTACCAGAATTGCTGGAAATCATATTTTTGAACCTCCTTGTGCATTCCCTTGATTGGTCCCTTTGAATACTGTGAAGATATATACCTTATCTGGTTTCTTGGAAAAAAATAACTGATTTTTGAATGAATATCTATAAATACTGTCATTGAAAACCTATTTCTTATTTCTTTAAAACTATTTTATCCCCAAAATAAGCCTCTAAAGTATTCCCATTACATTCATAGAGGGGCACGGTGGCTAAGCAGTTAGAGGTGCAGGCTGCAAGCCGAGAGGTTCTCAGTTTGAATCCTATCTGCGGCAACTGCCTTGTGTCTTTGGGCAAAAACACTTCACCCCCATTGCCCACATAATGGCATAGTGATGTTGTGTACTAAAACATACTGCATGCCAATGATACACTTGCACTAACCCTGCTTGTGTGGAGTTAGCATGTTGGGGATCCAGACAGTTGCTTGTTGTTGTTGTTTGGTGGTTCTCTGTGTTCTCTGGTTTCCTCCATCCATAAAAACTGTACGACACGAGGCTGGCCTAGCTGTTGAAGTGTCATTAAACCCCAATAAATTAATAACATTCATAGAATGTCTTCTAGGCACTGTTTGTCAACATGATAACCCAAATACAGTCAATCCTATCTCAATGTTTTTGGTATACTGATAGACTAACTGCCATTGGTATTTGGTCATCTACGATTTGGAGGCATGTGGGGCCTTCGGGCTCTAGGTGTTAAAAATATGTTTACAACATTTACTGAGAAATGAGTTAGCTGAAGCAGTAACCATTATCTAAAACCGAAATCTCCAGAGAGAAAGCTGAGATAGAATTCTTTGTTACATTGAACAGCACTGTATATTTATGTTGTATCATGTTAGAAAACTTCAGTCTCAGTCATTGAAGAGAGAGAGAAACCTTCACTTTTCAAAGCATTTTTTAAAAAAAATCTATTTATTCTCAATCATAACTCAGGATTGAGAGGTTTTGTGATGGAGAGGTGTGTGGCTTTCTCGAAACACCTATCACAGTTACAAAGTAATAAAATGGAATATTTGAATGGTCAGATTTTAACCCTCTTAATACTTCGATGTGAGTAAAAAAATATCTTCAATATTACTCATGGCTACAGAATGTTTTTCGCTCTCTTTTCTGAAGTATTTAATTCTATGTGGAATGGGACACCTTTTCAGTGTGCTTTCCAAACTAAGGGATTCTTAACCCTTTAACCAACATAACGGCAAAAACCGGTAAGCTTTATACACAGAAATGTCTATTCAGTTTTAATTACTTTTTCATTTTTGCTTGAAAAACATAGCTTATGACCCTTCATTGGAATGAGCTCATTTTTTAAAGGATTATTTATTTATTGGTGTTTAATTTCACATATTTGTGCACAGTGGTTTGCCATGACCAGGATAGTTTTACGGGCGGAGGAAGCCAGAGTACCTGGGGAGGAGGACCTCCGGGCAACAGCGAGCAACTATCAGATTCCCCACATACTAACTCCACACAAGCAGGGTTAGCATTGGTTGAATACAGGTGCGCCATCGATGTGCAGTACACTTTAGTACACATCGCCACCATGCACCCACGTAGGCAATGGGGTGAAGTGTCTTGCCCAAGGACAGAGTGAGGACCGCTCGACTTGCAGCCTGCACCTCTGCCAACTCAGCCATTGCGCCCCCATTTAACCCTTTACCCAACGGAGACGATAGCAAAATTTATTATTTCAAATATCATTTTTTTCAAATTTTCCAAACAATTTCAACAAAACCATATCATGGGACCCCTCGTTGGAACTAATATTTTTTTAACTTCTCAATTTGCATATTACGCGGGCGGATGCGGCCGATTCGTTGGGTAAAGGTTTTTTTTTTATATTTTTATTGGTGTTTTAAGGTCACATATTTCTGCACAATGGCTAACCATGACCGTGACAGTTTTACGGGTGGAGGAAACCGGAGTACCCGGAGAGAACCACCAAGCAACGGCAAGCAACTGTCAGCTCCCCAACATACCAACTCCACACAAGTAGGGTTAGCATTGGTCGAAGACAGGTGCACCATCGACGTACAGTACGCCTTAGTACACAGCGTCACCGTGCCCCTACGTGGGCAATGGGGGTGAAGTGTCTTGCCCAAGGACACAACGCGGTTGCCGCAGGTGGGATTCGAACCGAGGACCTCTCGGCTTGCAGCCTGCACCTCTACCATCTGGGTAAAGGGTTAAAGGATTAAAATGGAATATTTAAAGCGAATATTTTAACCCTCTGAAAATCTTAACATGGGGGCACGGTGGCGCTGTGTACTAAAGCGTACTGCACTTCGATGGTGCACCTCTCTTCGAAAAAATGATTGAGAATAATGAAAACCATTTCCATTCTCACAGTGTTGTTCTAAACACACATGGATATAGATGGGACCTCGGTATTTTGACAATGCCAATAAGTCTTCAGACAGGCTCTTGGGGGTCTTCAAGGCCTTTCAACATCTACATTCCAACATTACTTAACCTTTTTACTTGCAATATATTTTCCAGAGGTACCATGCATGCACTTCATCATTGCCTTGCTAATATGAACATTTGCCATCATCTACAAATATGGCAGATCCGGAGTTGGTGGAGCCAATATTTATAAAGTGTTCTGATTCCTGTATGAATATTTTCTCCATGAAAGAATTTGACAAAAAGCAGTGGGGAGAAAGCTGTGACTGTCAAATACAATAACATGATCTATTTATTTAATCTCATTGTACAGAATTAATTCACAAACCAAGTTAATATAAAAACAAACAACTTGATAATGAAGAATTCCAGTGTACATGTAATTGTAAAACTACACTCTAGATTTGTTATTGAAACCTATCACAATACTGTCAGGATGCCGGTAAAAGATGCAATACTGACATAGTTGAATGTTCTGTTAACTGTGTTAGTGCTATGACTGTTTAAAATTAATTTATAAGAGAAGTTCTAGTTTTATGTATGCCTTGTTTAGGACACTAGATGCTTTTAAGAGCAGGCTTTCAGATGAGCTCTTGGGGTTTTTTAAGGTTTTTATGACAATATCTCCGACATAGAGTTTATGCACCCTTTGTCAGCGCGACAACTCAAATACGGACCGTCCTATCTCTATGCATTTTGGCATGCTGGTTAAAAATAACCAGTTTGCACTTATCTATGTTTTTTTCACCCGTTCGATCTGAATGTCAGATGACAGATCTGAAGTTGGTGGAGCCATTATTTCAAAGTGGGTTGCGCTCATTCTTCAATGTAGATGTGGACATGGGACTACACCGACTGAGTTAAACATTGCTGGAGATTCAATATATGGTCCACCTGAATGAGGTCATCAAGTGCATATTATTCAGAAAGACTGGGAAATGCATTTACACCTTAATGTATTTCTAAAGTTTATGAATGTATTTCATCACTCAAATTAGTGGGCAGAACCAAAATTGTCCATTTCTGATTCGTGTATCGAACCCTTTAAATGCTGGTCACATACATGCCTTTTCTGGTTTCTTATAAAAATTGTTCTGATTCCTGTATGAATATCTGTAAATACTGTTAACGAAAAACCCATTTCTGATTTGTTAAAAAATATTTTACACCAGAAGATAAGCCTCCATAAATTCTTTCTGTAGAGTTTATTCCTGATACTTTAACCCTTTTCACACAGACTTGAATTTACTGGGTGCAGTAAATTCTGTTTCTCTAGTTTAAAATCGCATTTTACCAGGCAGGCAACTAAACAATGAGACCGAAACTGGAGCATATAACATGAGGTTTTATGCTCTAGGGATAGATGGGCGGGGATAGTGGGAGAATTCTGCTTTTGAGGCTACTGTGTGGCTGAAATTGACTGGTATCGGCATTTTTTCATGCAGTTTTACGGGTTGAAGTCTTTGACAATAAATTATTTTACCCACATTCAGATTATTTATTTCTAGTCAGATAGTATTATATGTTTTTAGTGGATTTGGGAAATGTAATACATGTTATGGGTTTGAAAACTAAATTACTGAATATTTGAATTTGAAGAGAATATTTGGCACGCCATTTTATGAAATGACTGGAAAACTGTGGTGCGGAACCTCAGAGATTAGAGAGAGAGAGAGAAGAGAGAGAGAGAGAGAGAGAGAGAGAGAGAGAGAGAGCGATAGGGAGGATGTGTCGAAGATTCCTTCGTTTGATTTGTCTCTACTACGGCCTTTAAAACCCTTTACCTAACATAAAAAGCAGACGACACTTGCAGACAAAATTATTGAATAACTGATTTTTATTTTATTTTTGGAGTCAGAAACAGCTTATAAACCCTCATTGGAACGAGCTCAATGAATTCGTTCCAAAGAGGGGTCATAAGTTATGCTTTTGAGACAAAAAATGAAAATTTAATCTTTATTTTTCTGAATAGCGCTGCCCGGTGTTGACCGTTACGTTGGGTAATGGGTTAAAGTCGAGAAAAGGGTGCATTTTTTCGTTCCATATTTAACAAGCTTCCACATCGGGCCAAAACTGATGGGAAAATTTATTAAATATGGAGGAAAATGTGTATTTTTTTGTCATATTAGAGGTGCATGAGTTCTAAACATACGTTGGTGTACTGTTTTTCTTCCATGCCACCGAGGCACACGGACCACCACTGATAAATATAAATAGCCGGATATGGGTGCCTTTGTTTGGCCGTGCCCCCCCCCCCCCCGAAATGCTACAAACGACCCTGACTGTTAGTTAAATAAATGAATAAATAAATAATCTTACAAACTCGTCTTTTCATTTTCAGGTTGGCAAATGAAAGGCAACAATGTATTTCTGATTTGTCTGTTCTTTGTTGTAATGTTGTCTTTTTCCTGTGCCAAAGAAAGTGTTCGAAAGCTGAAAACAGACATTTTTGTCGGATATGATAAATTGTTGAGGCCAGAATGTGAGTATTACCCTACCGTGAATCTGACCGTCACCAGTCAAATAAGACAGATATTTGGATTAGATGAGACAATACAGTTACTGAAGACCAAACTATGGTTAGGAATGAAATGGGTAGATTGTCGGCTGACGTGGAATATCACAGAATATGGATTAGATCATTTCGTGGTACCATCATCACGTGTCTGGGTTCCAGATTTGGCATTGTCGGAAAGTGAAACTGGGGAGCTGTTCACAGAAACTGGTCAATACCGTGTGCGCATCGAGTCAAATGGCGAAATTAATTTTTCGTGGGCAATTCGTGTAAACAGTTTTTGTAAGTTGCATTCAGTTTATTTTCCATTTGACAAGCAGATGTGTAATTTTACATTTGGTTCATCTCTGTACGATAGCAGTGAAGTGAATTTCTGGTTGTCTTCTTCTACAGCGGACATGTCTCAACTAAAAGAAAGTGCTGCTTGGAAAGTGTTGAGTTACAGTGCAGTGAGGTCGGTTGAATACTATGATCCCAATCCTTTTCCATTTGTGTCAATAGTTTGTACACTCCACATACAGAGAAAACCATTGTTTCAGGTGATAACTCTTCTCCTTCCGTGTTTGCTAATTACTGTTCTTACAGTACTTGGTTTTCTTCTGCCGTTAGATGCCGGCGGCAAACTTTCTTTGCAGACAACAATTATCGTAACGTTATCATTCTTTTTGACAGTTATACAAAACACGTTACCGCCTTCATCTGATACTTTTCCAATTCTCGGCTCCTATTTTCTTTTCAGTATGATTCTGGTAACATGCTCATGTGTTTTGACAACTGTCGTGGTAAATATTTACTTCCATAACACTACCAGAGTACCTCTCTGGATAAGGCATTACATTACAGACAAATTAGGCAAACTGTTACGTTTTGCATTCACAAACGATATTCCCCCCAACGTTCCGACAGCTTTAGCTAAAGCATGCCGCAGTTCGAAGTGCGACAATTTACAATCGTGGATAAAGCAGTTTCAAATCAATAGAAGCGATGTGACTGATGATGAAATATATTCAACTTTGAATACAGACAATGTGGAAATTATTCGCAGGCCAATCACCACTGTTACAAACGAAAAAGAAGTGAGACTTCATGAACTAAAAGAAGAAGACAGTTTCAATATTTCTGTGATCTCAAGAGACTTTATGGGCGATATTGATGAAACCAACTCTAACCGTGGCATATGTACGGCTCCAACAAAGGGATTGAGATGTGAATGGACAAAAGACATCTTAGGAGTAGCTGGCGATATGCAAAATACAAAGAAGTTTGCCACCTCACCCTCTCTTGATCCCGAGCATAGTTGCTTGAACGAAAAAGGGTCGGCGATGCACTGCATCCAAAAAAATTACGCGGAACGCGAGATGGAGGACAGACGCATAAAGGAGTGGCGCCAATTGGCAGCAGTCATAGACAGGCTATTTTTGTTAAGTTCAAGTGTGGTCTTACTGATAGTTACACTGGTAATATCAATTCAGTTCATCATAGCATCATACTAAGGACTACAAAACTTAAATAACTGTTTCTCCGGCTCTCTCGCAGAGTCCTAACGACTGCCACATGCTCTCTTTTTATAACCAGTGCAAAGTTGAAAACATGAAAATGAAATGATTTATGTCTGATATTTTACCCAAATTAATAAAATTGATGAAACTGTCCCTTGAGTGCCACCAGGCTTTGCAATGCTTTAGCATTGCGAAGCCTTCTTGCACTCAAGGGACAAAATACACCCCTATCCATGCTATTCTGTAGATTATGAGGCCTAAAACATAAAACAAACCAAGAACATGAACTTTTGATGGCGAAGAAATAATTACAAAAATAAAAAATAAAATAAAAAACCGCCCGCACACATGTTACTTTCCAAAAAATGGACTGCGAAACAGAAGATTATTTTGTGAGTCCTAATTTAAAAAGACTTTCTTCGTTGGAAACTTAAGCCGTATCTCCTTATCGGATCAGGTGATGCACAGAATGCACAAAAAGCGACAAAGCAAAGTTGACCACTAACATTTCGGAAGTAGTTTATATTGTATTTTTGTTGCGCGATACGCGAAATCTTTCCAGTAGTCATCCATTTACATTTCGTATTGGAAAAATACTCTTTTTTGTGAGTTTTGAAGCATTGTTTCAATAAAATTGTGTTTGTGAATGTTTCCAAGTTTCTCCGTCATTGGGAACTGTTTCTGACGCGATTGCAATTTGTATTCTGAGAAAAATGGTCAAGTGCACGCTCTCAAGCCACCAGTCAAATTCTATACGGAATTCGTCGCCACTATGGCCTGGATCTTGTCTACCCATTAACACTTTGCATGCTGCTGGAAGATATTCCTGCCCATGACAGGATGTATCCCTTCACTGTAACAAGTATACTTTGGGCACAATTAATCACATTTCGTCCCTGTTAATTGAATGGACTTTTTGACCAATGATTTTTAAAATTAAATATGGATAAATTTTTCGTCAGATCTAGTAATAGCTGCTTCACAGAGGCCATGACTAGATTTGATGAAAAATATTTTGAATATACTCAGCGGGTTAAGAGTTGAACAATTCATCACTCATGTTTAGATTCAATGGTCTGGAATATTTTGGTTGGTCGGAAAAACGAACCGTAGGTTCGCTTTTCCGACCAACTGAAATATACCAGATGATTTAATCTAAAAAAAATACCACAAACATTCATTGATGACTCATCGCGGAAGTAGTTTTATGATTATGCAGCATACTTTTACTAACTGTGCTAATATCTTAGTGTTGTCCAGACGAATTAAATACTTACTGGTTGGATGATCACGAAATGATATCTATATATATATTTGTGAGAAAAGGGACGCAATATTGAATCAACAGTAGTCAGCGCGCAAACTTCACGAAAACGGTGAGTAAACGAACCGACCATAATCAGTAGCCAGCCCAAAGCAAGTGGGGCGGGGGTGGAGGGATGAGGGGGGGGGTGCAACTCGCAGACTGACTTAGCTCCATTTTAATAGGGTGGTGGTGGTGGTGTGTGCGGGAAAAGCTTTCCAAACCTTCACATTTCAGAATTTTGCGTCCCTAAAGTTTGAGCGAGGTAACCAAGGTAATAATAATCAGGGTTTCCACCAGAGGGAAATAAATGTATCCGATATAGGGCGGCGAAAGGTCATCAAAACCGCGGGCCAACCATGGTTCGGCCCGGGGTAGAAAATATTTGAACTCCAGGGTTCAAAAACCCCCATCTCCTTGCATCTGAGCGGATATTTTGAGGTTTTTCATGTACTGATGACTGTCTACCTTTTCACCGATACAGATATTAGGACAAGCAATCTACAAATCTATAACCTAACCCCAATGGCCCTCCACCCCCCGCACCCCCCTACTATTTTTATGCCATTTTTGCCCATATATCGAGGACCAACTTTGAGGGAAAGTGGGGGGGATGCACCCCCAATCCCCCCCACCCCGTGGCCACGCCACTGACTATAATGACGTCGGATTACCTACAAACTCTGATTGGTGGCCCGATAGCTTGGGTCAAGTGGTTAATAAATTCTTCAACTCGTCCCAAGTTTATATTCAAATTTAAAAACGCGTTCATTAAATTAAAGTTCGATCTCGCCAAAGGCTTGGTCAGAACCTAATTAGTCTGTGTGAAACACACAGACTATTGTTTTTGCACGGTTTCTTTTTCTTTTCTTTTTTTTCTTTTTTTTTTTTTTTTTCTTCTTCTTCTTCTTCTTCTTCTTCTTCTTCTTTTTTTTCTTCTTCTTCTTCTTCTCCTGTCTTCTGTCTTCTCATCACTTTTTTGTCCGCAAGATAACTCGAAAACGAATTGTCCTATCGTTGATTTTTGGCATGCTGATAGACAGCCACAAGTTCTCGGCACTGAATATTTTTCAGATTCCTGGGGTATCAGGGGTGTCTGTAGGGGTGTTTTGAAAGTGGGTCACGCCCATATCTCAGGCGTGGTATGACCTACAGACCTGGGACCAACACCAAATGAGTCGACATTCGATGGAGGTTCAAAATATGGGTCAAGGTCACGGAGGTCATATAGGGGTCATTGAGTGCATTTTTCAGAATTGCTGGAAATCACATTTTTTGACCCCCTAAAGTATTCCTGACGTACACACATGCATTTTGACGTAAAAAAGTGGGCGTGGCCAAAATTTTTGAAAGTGGGTCACGCTCATATCTCAAGCATGGTATGACGTATGGACCTGGGACCAACACCAAATGAGTCAACACTCGATGGAGATTCAAAATATGGGTCAAGGTCACGGAAGTCACCTAGGGGTCATTAAGTGCTTTTTTCATAATTGCTAGAAATCACATTTTTTGACCCCCTAAATCATTCCTGACATACGCACATGCATTTTGACGTGAAAAAAGTGGGCGTGGCCAAAATTTTTGTAAGTGGGTCACACTCTTATCTCAAGCATGGTATGACGTATGGACCTGGGACTAACACCAAATGAGTCGACACTCGATGAAGATTCAAAATATGGGTCAAGGTCACGCAGGTCACCTAGGGGTCATTAAGTGCATTTTTCATAATTGCTAGAAATCACATTTTTTGACCCCCAAAACATTCCTGACATACACACATGCATTTTGACGTAAAAAGTGGGCGTGGCCAAAATTTTTGAATATGGGTCACGCTCATATCTCCAGCATGGTATGACGTATGGACCTGGGACCAACACCAAATGAGTCGACACTCGATGGAGATTCAAAATATGGGTCAAGGTCACGGAGGTCACTTGGGGTCATTAAGTGCATTTTTCATAATTGCTAGAAATCACATTTTTTGACCCCCAAAATCATTCCTGACGTACACACATGTATTTTGATGTAAAAAAAGTGGGCGTGGCCAACATTTTTGAAAGTGGGTCATGCTCATATCTCAAGCATGGTATGTCGTATGGACCTGGGATCAACACCAAATGAGTTGAAACTCGATGGAGATTCAGAATATTGGTCAAGGTCATGGAGGTCACCTAGGGGTCATTAAGTGCATTTTTTATAATTGCTAGAAATCACATTTTTTGACACCCTAAAGCATTCCTGACATACACACATGCATTTTGACGTAAAAAAGTGGGCGTGGCCAAAATTTTTGAAAGTGGGTCACGCTCATATCTCAAGCATGGTATGACGTATGGACCTGGGACCAACACCAAATGAGTCAACACTCGATGGAGATTCAAAATATGGGTCAAGGTCACGGAAGTCACCTAGGGGTCATTAAGTGCTTTTTTCATAATTGCTAGAAATCACATTTTTTGACCCCCTAAATCATTCCTGACATACGCACATGCATTTTGACGTGAAAAAAGTGGGCGTGGCCAAAATTTTTGAAAGTGGGTCACGCTCATATCTCAAGCATGGTATGACGTATGGACCTGGGACCAACACCAAATGAGTCAACACTCGATGGAGATTCAAAATATGGGTCAAGGTCACGGAAGTCACCTAGGGGTCATTAAGTGCTTTTTTCATAATTGCTAGAAATCACTTTTTGACCCCCTAAATCATTCCTGACATACGCACATGCATTTTGACGTGAAAAAAGTGGGCGTGGCCAAAATTTTTGTAAGTGGGTCACACTCTTATCCCAAGCATGGTATGACGTATGGACCTGGGACTAACACCAAATGAGTCGACACTCGATGAAGATTCAAAATATGGGTCAAGGTCACGCAGGTCACCTAGGGGTCATTAAGTGCATTTTTCATAATTGCTAGAAATCACATTTTCTGACCCCCAAAACATTCCTGACATACACACATGCATTTTGACGTAAAAAGTGGGCGTGGCCAAAATTTTTGAATATGGGTCACGCTCATATGTCCAGCATGGTATGACGTATGGACCTGGGACCAACACCAAATGAGTCGACACTCGATGGAGATTCAAAATATGGGTCAAGGTCACGGAGGTCACTTGGGGTCATTAAGTGCATTTTTCATAATTGCTAGAAATCACATTTTTTGACCCCCAAAATCATTCCTGACGTACACACATGTATTTTGATGTAAAAAAAGTGGGCGTGGCCAAAATTTTTGAAAGTGGGTCATGCTCATATCTCAAGCATGGTATGTCGTGTGGACCTGGGATCAACACCAAATGAGTTGAAACTCGATGGAGATTCAGAATATTGGTCAAGGTCATGGAGGTCACCTAGGGGTCATTAAGTGCATTTTTTTATAATTGCTAGAAATCACATTTTTTGACACCCTAAAGCATTCCTGACATACACACATGCATTTTGACGTAAAAAAGTGGGCGTGGCCAAAATTTTTGAAAGTGGGTCACGCTCATATCTCAAGCATGGTATGACGTATGGACCTGGGACCAACACCAAATGAGTCAACACTCGATGGAGATTCAAAATATGGGTCAAGGTCACGGAAGTCACCTAGGGGTCATTAAGTGCTTTTTTCATAATTGCTAGAAATCACATTTTTTGACCCCCTAAATCATTCCTGACATACGCACATGCATTTTGACGTGAAAAAAGTGGGCGTGGCCAAAATTTTTGAAAGTGGGTCACGCTCATATCTCAAGCATGGTATGACGTATGGACCTGGGACCAACACCAAATGAGTCAACACTCGATGGAGATTCAAAATATGGGTCAAGGTCACGGAAGTCACCTAGGGGTCATTAAGTGCTTTTTTCATAATTGCTAGAAATCACTTTTTGACCCCCTAAATCATTCCTGACATACGCACATGCATTTTGACGTGAAAAAAGTGGGCGTGGCCAAAATTTTTGTAAGTGGGTCACACTCTTATCCCAAGCATGGTATGACGTATGGACCTGGGACTAACACCAAATGAGTCGACACTTGATGAAGATTCAAAATATGGGTCAAGGTCACGCAGGTCACCTAGGGGTCATTAAGTGCATTTTTCATAATTGCTAGAAATCACATTTTTTGACCCCCAAAACATTCCTGACATACACACATGCATTTTGACGTAAAAAGTGGGCGTGGCCAAAATTTTTGAATATGGGTCACGCTCATATGTCCAGCATGGTATGACGTATGGACCTGGGACCAACACCAAATGAGTCGACACTCGATGGGGATTCAAAATATGGGTCAAGGTCACGGAGGTCACTTGGGGTCATTAAGTGCATTTTTCATAATTGCTAGAAATCACATTTTTTGACCCCCAAAATCATTCCTGACGTACACACATGTATTTTGATGTAATAAAAGTGGGCGTGGCCAAAATTTTTGAAAGTGGGTCATGCTCATATCTCAAGCATGGTATGTCGTATGGACCTGGGATCAACACCAAATGAGTTGAAACTCGATGGAGATTCAGAATATTGGTCAAGGTCATGGAGGTCACCTAGGGGTCATTAAGTGCATTTTTTATAATTGCTAGAAATCACATTTTTTGACACCCTAAAGCATTCCTGACATACACACATGCATTTTGACGTAAAAAAGTGGGCGTGGCCAAAATTTTTGAAAGTGGGTCACGCTCATATCTCAAGCATGGTATGACGTATGGACCTGGGACCAACACCAAATGAGTCGACACTTGATGGTGATTCAATATATGGGTCAAGGTCACCGAGGTCACTCAGGGGTCAATGAGTGCATTTTTCATAATTGCTGGAAATCACATTTTTTGACCTCCAAATGCTTCCCCAAAATTCAGATGTGCATTTTTTCATGAAAAAAGTAGGCGTGGCCAAAATTTTTGAAAGTGGGTCACGCTCATATCTCAAGGATGGTGTGATGCATGGACCTGGAGCCAACACTAAATAAGTTGACACTTGATGGAGGTTCAAAAATGTGGGTCAAGGTTACAGAGGTCACTTGTGGTCATTGAGTGCATTTTTTCAGAATTGCTGGAAAAAACATTTTTTGACTCTCTAAAGCATTCCTGAAGTCCATACATCCATTTTTACATAAAAAGTTGGTGTGGCCAAAATTCGTGAAAGTGGGTCATGCTCATATTTCAAGCATGGTATGATGTATGGTCCTGGGACCAATACCAACGAGTCGACACTCGATGGAGATTCAAAATTTGGGCCAAGGTCGAACAGGAGTCACGAGGGCTATTACCAGAATTGCTGGAAATCATATTTTTGAACCTCCTTGTGCATTCCCTTGATTGGTCCCTTTGAATACTGTGAAGATATATACCTTATCTGGTTTCTTGGAAAAAATTAACTGATTTTTGAATGAATATCTATAAATACTGTCATTGAAAACCTATTTCTTATTTCTTCAAAACTATTTTATCCCCAAAATAAGCCTCTAAAGTATTCCCATTACATTCATAGAGGGGCACGGTGGCTAAGCAGTTAGAGGTGCAGGCTGCAAGCCGAGAGGTTCTCAGTTCGAATCCTATCTGCGGCAACTGCCTTGTGTCTTTGGGCAAAAACACTTCACCCCCATTGCCCACATAATGGCATAGTGATGTTGTGTACTAAAACATACTGCATGCCAATGATACACTTGCACTAACCCTGCTTGTGTGGAGTTAGCATGTTGGGGATCCAGACAGTTGCTTGTTTTTGTTTGGTGGTTCTCTGTGTTCTCTGGTTTCCTCCATCCATAAAAACTGTACGACACATGGCGAGCCTAGCTGTTGAAGTGTCATTAAACCCCAATAAATTAATAGCATTCATAGAATGTCTTCTATGCACTGTTTGTCAACATGATAACCCAAATACAATCAATCCTATCTCAATGTTTTTGGTATACTGATAGACTGCCTGCCATTGGTATTTGGTCATCTATGATTTGGAGGCATGTGGGGCCTTCGGGCTCTAGATGTTAAAAATATGTTTACAACATTTACTGGGAAATGAGTTAGCTGAAGCAGTAACCATTATCTAAAACAGAAATCTCCAGAGAGAAAGCTGTGATAGAATTCTTTGTTACATTGAACAGCACTGTATATTTATGTTGTATCATGTTAGAAAACTTCAGTCTCAGTCATTGAAGAGAGAGAGAAACCTTCACTTTTCAAAGCATTTTTTTAAAAAAATCTATTTATTCTCAATCATAATTCAGGATTGAGAGGTTTTGGGATGGAGTGGTGTGTGGCTTTCTCGAAACACCTATCACAGTTACAAAGTAATAAAATGGAATATTTGAATGGTCAGATATTAACCCTCTTAATACTTCGATGTGAGTAAAAAAATATCATTAATATAACTCATGGCTACAGAATGTTTTTCGCTCTCTTTTCTGAAACATTTAATTCTATGTGGAATGGGACACCTTTTCAGTGTACTTCCCAAACTAAGGGATTCTTAACCCTTTAACCAACATAACGGCAAAAACCGGTCAGCTTTATACACAGAAATGTCTTTTCAGTTTTAATTACTTTTTCATTTTTGCTTGAAAAACATAGCTTATGACCCTTCATTGGAATGAGCTCATTTTTTAAAGGATTATTTATTTATTGGTGTTTTATTTCACATATTTCTGCACAGTGGTTTGCCATGACCAGGATAGTTTTACGGGCGGAGGAAGCCAGAGTACCTGGGGAGGAGGACCTCTGGGCAACAGCGAGCAACTATCAGATTCCCCACATACTAACTCCACACAAGCAGGGTTAGCATTGGTTGAATACAGGTGCACCATCGATGTGCAGTACGCCTTAGTACACATCGCCACCATGCACCTATGTAGGCAATGGGGTGAAGTTTCTTGCCCAAGGACAGAGTGAGGACCGCTCGACTTGCAGCCTTCACCTCTGCCAACTCAGCCATTGCGCCCCCATTTAACCCTTTACCCAACGGAGACGATAGCAAAATTTATTATTTCAAATATCATTTTTTTCAAATTTTCCAAACAATTTCAACAAAACCATATCATGGGACCCCTCGTTGGAACTAATATTTTTTCAACTTCTCAATTTGCATATTACGCGGGCGGATGCGGCCGATTCGTTGGGTAAAGGTTTTGTTTTATTATTTTTATTGGTGTTTTAAGGTCACATATTTCTGCACAATGGCTAACCATGACCGTGGCAGTTTTACGGGTGGAGGAAGCCGGAGTACCCGGAGAGAACCACCGAGCAACGGCGAGCAACTGTCAGCTCCCCAACATACCAACTCCACACAAGTAGGGTTAGCATTGGTTGAAGACAGGTGCACCATCAACGTACAGTACGCCTTAGTACACAGCGTCACCGTGCCCCTACGTGAGCAATGGGGGTGAAGTGTCTTGCCCAAGGACACAACGCGGTTGCCGCAGGTGGGATTCGAACCGAGGACCTCTCGGCTTGCAGCCTGCACCTCTACCATCTGGGTAAAGGGTTAAAGGATTAAAATGGAATATTTAAAGCGAATATTTTAACCCTCTGAAAACCTTAATATGGGGGCACGGTGGCGCTGTTCGAAAAAATCATTGAGAATAATGAAAACCATTTCCATTCTCACAGTGTTGTTCTAAACACACATGGATATAGATGGGACCTCGGTATTTTGACAATGCCAGTAAGTCTTCATACAGGCTCTTGGGGGTCTTCAAGGCCTTTCAACGTCTACATTCCGACATTACTGAACCTTTTTACTTGCAATATATTTTCCAGAGGTACCATGCATGCACTTCATCATTGCCTTGCTAATATGAACATTTGCCATCATCTACAAATATGGCAGATCCGGAGTTGGTGGAGCCAATATATATAAAGTAGTTTATGCTCATACTTCAGGTTTAGTATGACCTATAGTAATGGTACCTACACCAAATGAGTTGAAACTTGCTGGAGGTTCAAAATGTGGTCCACCTCTATGCGGTCAAGAGATGTTATTAAATGCATACTTTTTCGACCTATTAGGAAATTCATTTTATACCAGTTGATGCAGTTCTGAAGATTATAATGTATCTCATCATTCAAACAAATGGCAGCGGCAGTAATGTCCATTTCTTATTCCTTGATCGAACCCTATAAATGGAGTGCACATATATGCCTTTTCGGATTTCTTAGAAAAATTGTTCTGATTCCTGTATGAATATTTTCTCCATGAAAGAATTTCACAAAAAGCAGTGGGGGAAAGCTGTGACTGTCAAATACAATAACATGATCTATTTATTTAATCTCATTGTACAGAATTAATTCACAAACCAAGTTAATATAAAAACAAACAACTTGATAATGAAGAATTCCAGTGTACATGTAATTGTAAAACTACACTCTAGATTTGTTATTGAAACCTATCACAATACTGTCAGGATGCCGGTAAAAGATGCAATACTGACATAGTTGAATGTTCTGTTAACTGTGTTAGTGCTATGACTGTTTAAAATTAATTTATTAGAGAAGTTCTAGTTTTATGTATGCCTTGTTTAGGCCACTAGATGCTTTTAAGAGCAGGCTTTCAAATGAGCTCTTGGGGTTTTTTAAGGTTTTTATGACAATATCTCCGACATAGAGTTTATGTACCCTTTGTCAGCGCGACAACTCAAATACGGACCGGCCTATCTCTATGCATTTTGGCATGCTGGTTAACAATAACCAGTTTGCACTTATCTATGTTTTTTCACCCGTTCGATCTGAATGTCAGATGACAGATCTGAAGTTGGTGGAGCCATTATTTCAAAGTGGGTTGCGCTCATTCTTCAATGTAGATGTTGACATGGGACTACACCGACTGAGTTAAACATTGCTGGAGATTCAATATATGGTCCACCTGAATGAGGTCATCAAGTGCATATTATTCAGAAAGACTAGGAAATGCATTTACACCTTAATGTATTTCTAAAGTTTATGAATGTATTTCATCGCTCAAATTAGTGGGCAGAGCCAAAATTGTCCATTTCTGATTCGTGTATCGACCCCTTTAAATGCTGGTCACATATATGCCTTTTCTGGTTTCTTATAAAAATTGTTCTGATTCCTGTATGAATATCTGTAAATACTGCTAACGAAAAACCCATTTCTGATTTGTTAAAAAATATTTTACACCAGAAGATAAGCCTCCATAAATTCTCTTTCTGTAGAGTTTATTCCTGATACTTTAACCCTTTTCACACAGACTTAAATTTACTGGATGCAGTAAATTCTGTTTCTCTAGTTTACTGTATTCTTTTCGTATACTTCATTATATCACGGTGACTGGATAGATTCCTCTATAAACTGTACGATATTGTTAACAATTACCAGAGTTGCGTCTATTTCAGTGCATTCATTAAACATGTAATGGTTTAAATACTGGCACTGCAAACAAATACTGCGAACAGTTATTGCCCGTTGTTGGCTATTGAGACGATGTTTTTTTCGACACTATACATTCAAATCAGGTGGTACCTGTGTGCGAAGAAAAATGTAACGTGCGAAGAATAGACGATCAAGAAGTCAGGATTTGTGTGTGAAAACAACTAAACTGAGTTGAATGCATGCCTGAGCACTCTAAAATCAGTTGGGATAAAATCAACCGAAACCGAATGGGTTGAGTGAATATGAACCCAGTTGGGTTCATATTCACTCAACCCAATTGATTTGGGCTAATTTTAACCCAACTGATTTGAGAGTGTACGCTATACATTTTGCATAAGTATGAAAACCTACAAATTTATTATTATCCAATCCAATAATTCGCGGTGGGTTATCAAAGAAACCTCGTCATTTGACAACCCAAAATGAAATTTTTCCCGGAGACCACCTGCCAGGAACCCCGCTTTCGAGAGGGGACATCGCCTCTCATGTTTCAACTATCTCGCCATTTCACGGCACGCATACTACGTTCCACATTATGTGTGTTCCACGTGTGCCCCTTCATCCAATTTGTCCCGGGGCACTACATTTCGCTCGATATGCATCTGCAGCGAATAATGCATAATAAATATTTGTGTAATTCCGCCGACTTGTTTGATAAATTAGCATTGTTTTCTAGTGTGTTATAAAAGATCATTCATAATCAACCACTCTCCTCAACCGTTTAACCCTTCACCTAACATGAAAAGCAGACGACACTTGCAAAACAAATTCTTAAATAACTATTATTTTCATTTTTTGTCTCAAAAACATAGGTTATGACCCCTCATTGGAACGACCCCGTCGATCTCGTTCCAATGAGGGGTCAAAACCTATGTTTTGGAGACAAAAAATGAAAAAAATAACGAAAATTAATTGGCGATTTTTGAGAATTTTTGGCCGTTACGTTAGGTATAGGGTTAAAAATACAATGTTCATACATGAGATTTGAATGGCTTTCATTCAGCCCAATCCAAGCTTGAGTCAAATCTACGACCTCTCGATAGCGCCCTCCGTGTAATTTGCCCCCATGGACACGTTGGAAAGTGAAAGAGTGTTTGTTTACTGTGGTAAGCAAGCTCTTTTTTACAGGGCCGTCGAGAGCGAGGTCACCCCCGCCCCCGAGCAATGTGTAGAACGGGTGTTACGGGGTCTGCGAGCGCCGAAGGCGCGAAGCGATAAGGGGTCCTCCCCCGAATCTTTTCTTTTACATTTTCTTGACAATATCTACTGACTCCTTTCCGTACAATTTGGGTCATTTATTACATGTATTTCTGGGTGTATAGTGAATTTTTTGTCCAAAAATAATCTTGACCACCACGATGCAGAAAGACCGGAGGGAAACCAACAAACTGGATCAAGTGGGGGTTTTAGCTCACCAACTTTACTTGTGTGAGCTTATGGCATGGCTCGATCGGTCGGCGTCAGCGTCGGCGTCAGCGCACGTGTCCAATAATGTTAAAGCTTCAGTTGAGGTCACTTATTCGTCCTATGTTCATATCATGGCCTTTATCATGCTGCTATATGATGATTATTATCCTACCATGATTTAACCCCTCATACTCTGCATTTTAAACATTTTTCTTGACATATTTAGTTGCGTTTAGTTTTCTGTTTAGCTCAGAATTTCATGTTTAACTTAGTGTTTTAGGTCAGCTGCTGTGCTCCTTCTCTTCCCATGGCACTTATATTCATCATACGTGTTCCTCAGTGTCATTGTTCTATGATTAACCCCTCATACTGTGCATTTTAAACATTTTTCTTGACATTTTTAGTTGCGTTTTAGTTTTCTGTTTAGCTCAGAATTTCATGTTTAACTTAGTGTTTATGTCAGTTTCTGTGTTTTACTTTTAAGACGTTGTGTTTAGGTCAGCTTTGTCGCATGTTATGAGCCTGTTTGATACAGTTCTTGTGTTTGCCAAAATTGCTCTCAAAGAGGAATGTTGATGAGCTATAGGGCGTTGGCGTCCTTCTTGTTTTTATATGAATGGAACCTGATCAGTAATGCAACTACGTACTCTTGCCACCACCACCAGCGTCGAAGGCCCGTACCAAAAACCTCCCGACGATTTTCAACTTAGATGTATCGATAGGTGAAGCCTTCACTTTTTTAAAACACCAAAAATCCCCCTCTCGGCGCTAGTGTTGTTTTAATGGTAAAAAAGGACCCAGCCACCAATGCCTGGTGTGGAAGTCCTATAAAATGGGCAACAATGATATAAAAGATTGGGTGGACTTGACTTATATTCATATTCACTTAACCTGGGGTACACTTAACCCCAAAACTCATTCCGACAACCATAGCCAAAACAGCCTCTGGCTGTAGTTCTAAACTTTCCCTCAAACGGATACTGGCTACCCAATATTCTCATAATCCTTATATATTATGAAGGAAATCCCAAGAGTCTGTTGAGCGGACATTCCTTTAAGAACGTAATAGTCATTATAGGATGATATGAGTTCTATTGAAATGTCTATTGTGAGACACAGTCCCACTGCTTCCACTCGGCAATATTAATATAGCCGATTCTCTACGCCTAATTTGCATCTCCTCATAGCTCAGGATGGTCATCTGTTGCACGGACGACACAACTGTTGCAGCATAGCCTAAGGCAATGTTTGATTAATAGTTTATCTTGGCCATCAACAAACCCCAAAATATAAAGGATATCTAGTGTTTTTGAGTGGATATCGAAAATTATTTCATAGGGCTGCACGATATTCAAAACTGAATACCGGTATCGGTATTCAAAAAAAAAAAAAATACCGCGGTATACCGGTATATCGAAAACTGTTCAGATATATGAACATAAGTACCACAATGGAGACTCGAGGCATCACAGTCGGAACGAATTAGCATGCCTTGATGATGTGGTTCGAAAAACCATTACCCAACGCAGACGATATCAAAATTTATTATTTTCAAAATTAAAACTATATCATGTGATCCCTCATTGGAACGAGCTCAACGAGCTCGTTCCAATGAGGGGTCACATGAAATAGTTTTGTTGAAATTTTTGAAAATTATTTTTTCAACTGCTGAATTTGCATATTACGAGGGCATAAACAGACGATTCCTTGGATAAAGTATAATATCATTCGTTCCGCGCTACAGTTAAAAAACTCAAGACATCTTGAAAATTAAATTGTGAGTAAATAAATAATGACGATAAACCGATATTTTTGTAATTACACCGGTGTTCAATCGATATTGGTTTGAATACCGGTGTATATCGGTTTATCGATATACCGTGCAGCCCTATTATTTCACGAGTAACCGAGACAAATGTTTATTTCGCGTGAGCGCTTGAGCGAGCGAAAATAACCATTTCTCTCGGTCACGGCTGAGATAAATTTCGGTATCTACTCAAAAACACTAGATTTTCTTTTTACTATATCCGTTTTATAAGAATCTGATTATTCCTATCGATAATTCCACTCGGTTCAACCTTGAATTGATGCATGAAAGTAAACAGCTGATGCGCACTGATACGCGGAAGTGATTTGATCGATGCTCGAAACATGTAACGCCTTACGATCAGATTCAGCTGGCGGGTTTCATGCATCAATTCAAGATAAATACGTGTTAAATTATTCATTGCTAGAAATGATCGGTATCCACTCAAAAACACGAGATTTTCTTTTCATTATAGCTTTTTAGAACAAAATAATCATTTCCAGTGATAATTTGGCTAGTATTCATTTTGGAGGGATGCTTTGAAAGCTGCCATTTTGATTGATACATGAAAGTGAAAATTTCCATATCTTCACAGTGGGGGATACGATTTCTATCCTTTCGCAATTTTTTCAATAATCTATCGTTTAGCGTATAACAGATACATTTATCTACCTACTTATCTGCATATTAATTTCGAATCGGTCTTGACAATTCTTAACAAGCATTTAGTCCCAAAAATAAAAAATGAAGACAACACAAAAATTAGTTGATCTTGTTTGAGTTTTTGTTTTAAAAGACCACCGTTTTGTAACATTGTTTACACTTTGAAAAAATTCCCGACGACTGTCGAACCGAGGCATTTGCTATGACGCCGATGCAATAATTGTTTTTAGCAACCTCTTCACTTTATATTTAAATTCCCATAGAATAGCTTTTAATCCACATATCAATCAGAGCATCAAATATATATGGCAGGAGGGATGGCATGGGACAAAAAATAACAAGCTACATGCTCTACATCCCTTTCAACCTATACTATTAATGACAAATATCCATCTTCTGGCCTTTGTAGAAAAAATCACGTAGTTCTGACACGAGGTCGTATTGGTCATACTGGACACTTGTACATTGCTTTTTACTGGAGGGAGATATGCGACCAGAATGTGTTCCCTCCCAATCAACGTCCTTTGAGAACAGAGCGCATTCTTTTAAATTGTTCTGGTTTTAATGATATCGGGTGGCGATATTTTTACGCACTGTGTCTGAGAACTCTTTTACAAGATACATTCTGAAAGGATGCTCTCGTTCCAGAAAGAAATCAAACCTTTTCAGGGGCGGCGGAACGGGGATGGGGGTGGGGGGGGGGGGGGGCGGTGGGGCAGTCGGCTATATTTTAATGCATTGTGTCTTGCCGGGCCATGTTTTTTAGCATGCAGATATTTTAACACAACCAATGACTGGTGAAACAAGGGGCAGATCCAGAGCCTCCCCCATATTTTCGCCACCTATGTTTCTCTCGTGCTAGTTTTGATGGATTTCGGATCATTTTTTGCAGTAAGTGGCTGCAAACGCTAAAATGTATACAGTCTGTTAATAAATCGGTTAACTGAAGTAGATCGTAATCTTACAGACACACAAGTACCAAATCCACCCCCAGACAAGATAATCCACAAACAGTATAATTGCTGTCAACGTTTGGTAAAGCATACAGGTGAGGCCTATTTAACAGCTTTGGTCGTTACGACCAAAGCTGATAAATAGACCGCACCTGTATGGTTTACCGACGTTTTTTAACGGCTCTCAAAGTGTGAAATCTTTCAAATACATCTCCTGTAGTTCTGACGCGATGTCAGATTGGTCATACCAGATTTCCACATTGTTTCGTATTGGGGGGGGGGGGGGGGGGGGGGGCATGGGGATATGCTTCCAGAATGTGTTCCCAGGCAAAGTCCTTTGATAGTCGAGCGCATTCTCTCAGATTGTACTGGTTTTAATTACATTAGACGGCTATATTTTAATGCATTGTGTCTTGAGAACTGTTTTAAAAAGTACATTCTGATGAAACCTGTTAATCAGTATCAATTGTTTTAACTATTTTTAATTGATCTCATCTTCAAACCTATTCTGAAGAACAGGTTGGTTTTCACAGAACTCGCTCAGTGTAGCTGTATCATTCACTACACACTGCAGTCGTTGCTACTAAAGTCAGAGTCTGGACGGGCCTTTTTTGGATGACCTCGGTGAGTGACGTCATATCACGCGAGCCAGCGAAGCCAAGTTGGGGATATCATGGTAGCTCATGTGAGCGGCCATGATGTCATGTCAGTGTGCACGAGCAACGCGAGTTGTTAGGATGACGCGTGTTTCCTTCGTCCATTTTGTTTCATAGAGGCTGCATCTTCGCCTCTTGATTTCTATAGTAGAACGTGGTTGTTATGATTGTTATATTGCAGAACCGTCCAATAGGATGACGTGTGTTCGGAGAGAGAGAGAGAGAGAGAGAGAGAGAGAGAGAGAGAGAGAGAGAGAGAGAACGAGAACGAGCTCACAGACCAACATTTTCTTTATCAGTGCGTTATTTAATTTTATTGCGAATTAGCAGGAGGTGAGTGTGGAGACTCCACTCTTAAAATGTGCAGAAGATTCCTTCTTTTGATTTGCGTCTACTAGGGCCTTTAACCCTTTGAACCCTCGTTTCCTGGAATGGTACCGCCTTTGTGTACACTTACAGTGAGATGGGTCAGTCCAGTATCAATATACGGGGAGGAGTCAGTGCAGTATCAATTTACGGGGAGGATAAAATAATAACTGTAGAAAACAGTTATTATTTTATTATCAATGCCTCGTGTATAGATCTCATATAATAAGACAAAAACAGAGACGAAATTAAGCCTTGGGCCGAAAAATCGGTCTTACGTGTTGAAAGGGTTAAATTCGTGAAAAATGCACATTTTTGCCTCCACATTTAACAAATTCCACATTTATTAAGTATGGAGGAAAAGGTGTACTTTTCTCAATTTCGTTTGTGAAATGTATTCCTACCATGCCGCCAAGACACATGGGTCACCACTGATAAACAGCATTATGTGGGTGTCCTTGTTTGTTTGCGTCCACCCCCCCCCCCCCCCCAATTGGAAACCCTGGTTACGACCCTGATTGTTATTTTGTTACATGTTACGGCATGTTATATCGAGTGATTTTATGATGACACCCCCGTGGAAACACGGGGAAGTGAAGAGCAATGCTTGTTTACTGTGGTGGACAAGCCCCGTTTTACGAGTTCGATCCCCGTCCGGGACGACCCACGTTGTGTCCTTGGGCAAGGCACTTTATCCCGGTTGCCTACGTGGAGGCATGATGACGCCGTGTACTTAGGCGTACTGCATGTCGATGGTGCACATGTCTTCAACCGCTGTAACCCTGCTTGAGCGAGCTTGAACAGAGTTAGAATGTTGAGGAGCTGACAGTTGCTCGTTGATGCTCGGTGGTTCTCTCCGGGTTCTCCGGCTTCCTCAACCCGTAAAACTGTCACGGTCACGATTAACCATTGAGCATAAGTATGTGACCTTAAACACCAATAAATAAATAAATAAATAAATAAATAAATAAATAAATAAATAAATAAATAAATAAATAAATAAATAAATTAGGACACGTTTACCAATGCATGTGGTTGACGTCCTCTAAAATGGGCAGCATGGGTATAAAGTATTAGATAGACTTAATTTAGATCCATGTTACAGTCACGTTAGACATTGTGCAGAAAATATGTGCCCGTAAACACCAATAAATAAATAAATAATTTAAAAGAAAAAATAATGACAGTGATTTAACAAACGCGTCTTTTCATTTTCAGGTGGGCAAATGAAAGGCAAAATGTATTTCTGATATATCTGTTTTTTGTTGGCATGTGGTCTTTATCTTGTGCCAAAGAAAGTGTACAAAAGCTGAAAACTGATATTTTTGTCGGATATGATAAATTATTGAAGCCAGAATGCGAGTTTTACGCTATGGTTAATCTGACCGTCACCAGTCAGTTAAGACAGATATATGGATTAGATGAGACAATACACATACTGAAAAACAAACTATGGTTAGGAATGATATGGGTAGATTGTCGGCTAAAGTGGACTATCACAGAATATGGATTAGATCATTTCGTGGTACCATCATCACGTGTCTGGGTTTCAGATTTAGCATTGTCGGAAAGTGAAACTGGGGAGCTGTTCACAGAAACTGGTCAATACCGTGTGCGCATCGAGTCAAATGGCGAGATTAATTTTTCGTGGGCAATTCGTGTAAACAGTTTTTGTAAGTTGCATTCAGTTTATTTTCCATTTGACAAGCAGGTGTGTAATTTTACATTTGGTTCATCTCTGTACGATAGCAGTGAAGTGAATTTCTGGTTGTCTTCTTCTACAGCGGACATGTCTCAACTAAAAGAAAGTGCTGCTTGGAAATTGCTGAGTTACAGTGCATTGAGGTCGGTTGAATACTATGATCCCAATCCTTTTCCATTTGTGTCAATAGTTTGTACACTCCACATACAGAGAAAACCATTGTTTCAGGTGATAACATTTCTTCTTCCGTGTTTGCTAATTACTTCTCTTACCGTTCTTGGGTTTCTCCTGCCGCTAGATGCCGGCGGCAAACTTTATTTGCAGACAACAGTCATCGTAACGTTATTCTTTTTGACAGTTATACAAGACACGCTTCCGCCATCATCTGATACTTTTCCAATTCTTGGCTCGTGTTTCATTTTAATTATGATTCTAGTAACATGCTCATGTGTTTTTACTGTCGTGGTAAATATTTACTTCCATAACACTACCAGAGTACCTCTCTGGATAAGGCATTACATTACAGACAAATTAGGCAAACTGTTACGTTTTGCATTCACAAACGATATTCCCCCCGACGTTCCGACATCCTTAGCTAAAAAATGCCGCTGTTCGAAGTACAACAATTTACAATCGTGGATAAAGCAGTTTCAAATTAATAGAAGCGATGTGACCGATGAAGAAATAGGTTCAACTTTGAATACAGACAATGTGGAAATTATTCGCAGGCCAACCACCACTGTTACAAACGAAAAAGAAGTGAGACTTCATGAACTAAATGAAGAAGACAGTTTCAATATTTCTGTGATCTCAAGAGACTTTATGGGCGATATCGATGAAACCACCTCAAACTGTGGCATATGTACTGCTCCAACAAAGGGATCGAGATGTGAATGGACAAAAGACATCTTAGGAGTAGCTGGCGATATGCAAAATACAAAGAAATTTGCCACCTCACCGTCTCTTGATCCCGAGCATAGTTGCTTGAACGAAAAAGGGTCGGCGATGTACTTCATCCAAAAAAAAAATACGCGGAACGCGAGATGGAGGACAGACGCATAAAGGAGTGGCGTCAATTGGCAGCAGTCATAGACAGGCTGTTTTTGTTAAGTTCAAGTGTGGTCTTACTGATAGTTACACTGGTAATATCAATTCAGTTCATCATAGCATCATACTAAGGCCTACAAAACTTAAAACTCTGTTTCTCCGGCTCTCTCGCAGAGTCCTTATGACTGCCACATGCTATCTTTTTATAACCAATGCAAAGTTGAAAACATGAAAATTAAATGATTTATGTCTGGTATTTTACCCAAATGAATAAAATTGATGAAACTGTCCCTTGAGTGCAACCAGGCTTTGCAGTGCTTTAGCATTGCGAAGCCTTCTTGCACTCAAGGGGCGAAATACACCCATATCCATGCTATTCAGTAGATTATGAAGACTAAAACATAAAACAAACCAAGAACATGAACTTATGATGGCAAAGAAATAATTACAAAAATAAAAAATAAAATAAAAAACCGCCCGCACATATGTTACTTTCCAAAAAATGGACTGCGAAACAGAAGATTACTTTGTGAGGCCTAATTTAAAAAGACTTTCTTCGTTGGAAACTTAAGCCGTATCTCCTTATCGGATCAGGTGATACACAGAATGCACAAAAAATGCGACAAAGCAAAGTTGATCACTAACATTTGGGAAGTAGTTCATGTTTTTTTGGTACACGATACGTGAGGTCTTTCCAGTTACGTCAATTTACATTTCGTGCTCAACGTGTCGGAAAAATATTTTTTTTGTGTGTGTTGAACCGTTGTTTCAATGAAATTGTATTTTCGAATGCTTCAAAGTTTCTACGTAATAGGAAACTATTTCTGACACGAATACACTTCGTATTCTTAAAAAGGGCCAAATGCACGCCCTTAAGCCACGAGTCAAAATCTCTTTGGAATTCGACACTATTATGGCCTGGATGAAGTCGACCCTTTAAACATTTCATCACTCATGTTGAGATTCATCCAATCGTCCGGAATATTTTTGTTGGTCGGAAAAGCGAACCGTAGGTTGGCTTTTCCGACCAACTGAAATATTCCAAATGATCCAATCTAAAAATACCACGCACAAGCATTTCATTGAAGACTCATCGCGGAAGAAATTGTGTTAATAATTATCTTGGTGTTTTCCAGACAAATTAAATACTTATTGATTGGAATATCTAAAACAGGAAGACGAAATAATATCTATACATCTTTGTGAGAAAAGGGACGCCACATTGAAGCAACGGTAGTCTGGGGCGCAAACTCCACGACAAGTAAGTAAACAGTCCGCACATAATAGCGTTGGATTGCTTAAGGCTTTGAATGGTGGCCTGAGAACTTGGGCCAAGTGGTTAATACAATCTTCATCTCGTCCCAAGTTTTTATTCAAATTTAAAAAGAGTCCTGTAAATTAAAGTTCGACCTCGTCAAAGGCTTGGTCAAGACCTAATTTGCAATATTCGTTTCGTATATTCCTTTATATCAAGGGAACTGGTTAAATTTCTCTATACACTTTACTTATTGTTAAAAATTACCAGAGCTGTGTCTATTTTTACTGAAGTATACATGTTATGGTTTAAATACTGGCACTGCAAATAAATACTGCGAACAGTCAATGCCATTTGTTGGCTATTGAGACTATGTTTTTTTTCGACTGGGTGCCAGGAGCTACTCATGCAAATCAAGCGATACCGGTTCTCCCCGCACAAAAAAAATGTGACATGCGAAGAATAGACGACCGAGAAAGCAGGATTTGTGTGCGAAAACAACTAAACTGCGTCGTTCCCCGAGTTGACGCAGGGCTGCCGAGATAGCGGGAGAAGCGATTTTGTAACAGCGGTGTAGTGTTGTTGGTGGCCTATTCGCCTCCACCCCCGGTGTGGGTTCCGCGCCTGTTAAACAAGGGCCCGTCACAAAAACAGGTTGCATGCATGCTTGTGCACTCTAAAATCAGTTGGGTTGAAAGACAGCCCAAATCAAACGGTTTGAGAGAATATGAACCCAGTTGGGTTCATATTCACTCAACCCAGTTGATTTGGGCTAATTCTGACCAGACATATTTTAGAGTGTGCAGTATACACACAGTAGTATACATACGAAAACCCACAAATTTATTATTATCAAATCTAGTAATTCGCGGTGGGAAATCAAGGTGGCCTCGTCATTTAACACCCCAAAAATGAAAATTTTCCTGGCGGAGGCCGTCTACCCGGCCCCCGACTACGAGAGGGGCACCGCCTCTCAAGTTTGCCCCATCTCGCCGTTTAGCAGCTCACATGATGCGTTCCGCATTATGTCTGTCCCATGTGTGCCTCCTTCGTCCAAACTGTCCCGGGGCCTTACACTCCCCTCGAGCCTCTGGGCAGACGACACGATGTACAGTAGGCATGATAATAAATATACAGGGGGCGCGGTGGCTCAGTAGGTAGAGGTGCAGGCTGCAAGCCGAGAGGTCCTCGGTTCGAATCCCACCTACGGCAACCGCGTTGTGTCCTTGGGCAAGACACTTCACCCCCATTGCCCAGATGGGGGCACGATGACGCCGTGTACTAAGGCGTACTGCACGTCGATGGTACGCATGTCTTCAACCAATCTAACCCTGCCTGTGCTGCAGTGCGGAGTTACGATGTTGGGGAGCTGGCAGCTGCTCGTCGTTGCTCGGTGGTTCTCTCCGGGTACTCCGGCTTCCTCCACCCGTAAAACTGTCACGGTCATGATTAGCCATTGTGCATAACTATGTGACCTTAAACATCAATAAATAATAAATAAATAATAAATATACATGCAATTCCTTCGTCCTATTTATTAAATTTTATTACTTTCCAAAGTGCGATTTACTGGGATTTCCGTGTTTGATTATAAACGATAACTTCACAAGTGAATTATGCAATCAACAATTGTGTCATGTATCCGTGCGCGCAAACGAAGACGCTTTGCCGTGGCTGTAATGGGTACTTCATTGTTTTTTTTAACCCTTTACCTAATATGAAAAAGCAGACGACACTTGCAAAAAAAAAAATTCTTGAATAGCTATTATTTTCATTTTTGTCTCAAAAACATAGGTTATGACCCCTCATTGGAACGAGCTCGACGAGCTCGTTCCAATGAGGAGTCATAACCTATGTTTTAGAGACAAAAAATGAAAAAAATAATTAAAATTAATTAGCGATGTTTGAGAATAGCGCTGGCCGTTACGTTAGGTAAAGGATTAAATAATATAATTATCGTTAATAATGAAAAGTAATAAACAGAATAATCGCTTGACTGGACTGACATTGTTGACTCATTCGAGGCGAGGGACTACATATTGTAAAACACTCGGGCGCATTCCCGTACTCGTGTCTGTACAACTTCCCTCACCTCTCATGAATTATTTCACGTAACCAGTCCAGTCAGGAGATTACTCTCTATATCATTGTTTTCAAGAGTGTTATCCATTCCAAATACACCACTCTCAGTCAAATGTTTAAAAATACAAAGTTCATGCATTAGATTTGCCTTGCTTCGTTCAGTCCACTCGAGGCTTGAGTCAATCAAATCTACGAGCTCTCGACAGCTCCCTCCAAGTAATTTTCCCCGTGAAAGCCCTGGAAAGTGAATCAGTGCTTGTTTGCTGTAGTTAACAAGCTCTGTTTCAATGGTAAATATGAACCGGTCACCAATGCCTGGGATGGAAGTCCCCTAAAATGGGCAACATGAAAATAAACGATTGGCTGGACTTGACTTTATATCCATATTCACTTAACCTGGCGTTCACTTAACCTGGCGTTCACTTAACCCAACAACTCATTTCGACAACCATCACCAAAACAGCCACTGGCTGTAGTTCTAGACTTTCCGTCATGTGGATACTGGCTACCCAATATTCTCATAATCCTTATATATTATAACGGAAATCCCAAGATTCAGTTGAGCGGACATTCCTTTAAGAACGTAATAGTTATTATAGGATCCGTTGAGTTCTACTGAGTCCCGCTGCTCCCGCTCGTGTTCTCGGCAATATTAATAGAGCCGATTCTCAACGCCTAATTTGCATCTCTTCAGAGTTCAGGATGGCCATCTGTTGCAGTGACGACACAACTGTTGCAGCACAGATAAAATGTCATTCACCCGAGGCAAGGTTTGATTAATAGCTTGTCTTGGACCATCAACAAACCAAAGAATATACAGTTATCTACATATTAATTTCAAATCGATCTTGACACCTTGTAGTCACAGTACTGTACCAATCACTGTTGGTCTATCACTCAGATGCCATCCTGACCGTTTGAAAAACTACAGATCTACCGACACGCTACTCATGATGGGTGATTTTCATCCTACACATGACGTGTGAAGCTTTCACAACAGAGACGTTGCCTCGTCGAAATTTCGGGCCGGGAGCGTTTCCACTCAGATCGTGACATCAGTGTGGACGGGGACTCGGACGCTCTCACAACACTTGGGGTAGAAGATGCCCCGAAATAAAATCTCCTTCATTACCCAAAATGTAATTTATGTCAAAATAAATTTTCTCAAAATGGATTCATTACGTTTTAAACCCAATTTCAGTGTTCAACCCTGTAAAGGTTTATCTTGTATCTCCATTGAACTGATGGCCGCTCGTATGGGATCACTTTTTGAAAATGTTACATGCTGCAA
The DNA here is from genome assembly GCA_031216915.1 of Pictodentalium vernedei. NCBI lineage: Eukaryota > Metazoa > Mollusca > Scaphopoda > Dentaliida > Dentaliidae > Pictodentalium > Pictodentalium vernedei. Next base: position 339,297,632 of record CM062289.1, on the reverse strand, counting down.
ACGTATTGAAAATATGCGAATGATCCGTTCCGGGGCCATCATATATCCTGTCAGGATGCAAATGTAAGTTTAGAATTACCATGTACCAGTTACATTGAAAACACTCAACAGGTAATCACTTGGCAAGTTTCATAGCAGCCGAGATATCAGCCTGAAGTAACTTCATATCAGCTTGAAACCCACCTCGGCCGAAAGGAAACTGACCAAATAATAAACTCTTTATTTATTAACCTAAAGCCAATAATTCCAAACGTTCTGAGATCTGTTAGTTTTCCGACATTGGTTTCTCTTTATTTTCACACAGTTCAAAGTTGCATCTTCTCCAAGTTTAGCTATCAGAACGTCTCGGCTTCCCTACTGATTCACATCGGTGGAGATCGGCAGCATATCAGCCGTGTTTGATTCCATATCCGTCGAGTTTGATAATGGGCAATTCGGGGACAGAAAATCGTGTCCAACTGGAGAAACATAATTTACTGTGATCAGTAAATTCGAATTCGAATCTGTGTGGAAATGATGAAAGCATCAGAACTAAACTACAAGCTTATTTCCTGGAATAAAATTTCTTTAAATGAATAAGAGATCGGTTTTGAAAACAGCACTTAAAGATTTTTATGGGAATCAAATAATTTTTTTTATTACTTTCCAAAGTGTGTTTTACTGAGATTTCCGAGTTTGATTATGAACGATAACTTCACAAGTGAATTATGCTATCAACAATTGTGTCATGTATCCGTGCGAGCAAACGAAGATACTTTGCCGTGGGTGTAATGGTGACTTCATTGCTTTTTTTTGTTTTTTTTTAACCTTTTACCTAACATGAAAAACAGACGACACTTGCAAAATTCTTGAATGACTATTATTTTCATTTTTTGTCTCAAAAACATAGGTTATGACCCCTCATTGGAACGAGCTCGACGAGCTCGTTCCAATGAGGGGTCATAATGTATGTTTTAGAGACAAAAAATGAAATAAATAATGAAAATTAATTGGCGAGTTTTGAGAATAGCGCTGGCCGTTTTTTTTTGGCCGTTACTTTAGGTAAAGGGTTAAATACTATAATTATCGTTAATAATGAAAAGTAATAAACAGAATAATCGCTTGACTGGACTGGTTACGTGAAATAATTCATTCGAGGAGAGGGACTATATTGTAAAACACTCATGCGCATTCGCGCACTCGTGTTTGTGCAACGTCCCTCACCTCTCATGAATTATTTCATGTAACTAGTCCAGTCAAGCGATTACTCCCCATTTCATCAAACCAGTCATAATAACTTCTGTGAACAGCATTTTAACATGTTCTATACATAAATCATAAATGGATATTTTTGGCCCGCCTACTTTTCTGAGTGATGAAATACATGAATGAAGTTCGGTAATGTATCAGTTGTTAAAAATGCAATTTTTGGAAATTATGAAAAACGTGCTCAATGACCCCGGAGTGACGTCAATGACCTTGACCCATATTCTGAACCTTCATTTTGAATTTTCTCTCATTTAGTGTTGGACCTAGGTCCATAGGTCATACCATGCTCGAGATATGAGTGTAGCCTACTTTCAAAATGTTTGCCCCCCCCCCCCCCCCACCCCCTCCCACTTTTTTGAGTGTGAAAATACATGAACCAACTTCGGGAATGCATTAGGAGGTCATAAAATACAATTTCCAGCAATTCTGAAAATGCCTCAGTGACCCTCTGAGTGACCCAGTGATCCTGACCTATAATTTAGAACCTCCAACACGTTCCGACTCATTTGGTGTTGGTCTGAGGTCCATAGATGATACTATGCTTGAGATAAAAGCGTGACCTACTTTCAAGAAGTTGGACCCGTTCGTTTTTTGAGTGTAAAAATACGTATATGGAATTCAGGAATGCATTAGGTGATTATAAAATGCGATTTCCAGCAATTCAGAAAATTGCACTCAACGACTTCTGCGTGACCTCTGTGACCCTGGCCCATAAAACATATTTTGAACCTCCATTGGGGTTCGACTCATTTGATGTTGGTCATGTGTCCATAGGTCAAGTCATTCTTGAGAGTTGGACGTGGCCCATTTTCAAAGCGCCCCAAGGGATACGCCTAACGCCCCAATGAGCCTGAAAAACATAGGTGGCTGAGTGCCATTGATTTCTTGAGCTAAATTTGGATGAATTTTTCATGAAATCTAGTCGTGGCTATTGTGATGAATACCATGACCAGATATCGTTAAAAATATCTTTTAAAATACTCAGCGGACTGAAAGTTAAATGGTAAATACTGCAGGTGCAGGCTGTATGTTCCAATCTGATCCACTTCAAAATCTAGGAATGGAATAAACCACTCAGCATCATAAAATTAAAAACGAAAATAGTACAGATGGCGGTTAAATCTTGTGGGGGAATTTCTGCAGCTACATGCAACTGTAACAATGACACATGACACATTCCTGTCCCGACATAACAAAAGTCAGCCTGTTGCATGATATGATGGCAGTTAGAACCATTTTTCGATAAAAATCACAGCAGGAGTGCAGATGCTAAAGTACATTACGAAACCAGAAATCAAATAGATTACTTGAATATGCTTTTCATATCGTCCCGTGAGTTCCAATGTGTTCTATGTGCCAGTAGGCTGCCAGTAGGCACATAGAACACCTTGGAACTCAGGGGACGATATGTCTCAAAACATATTCCGCGACAGACTCCCTCAGCCTCAACCAAACATAAAGGATATCAAAATTTATTATTTTAATTATTGTTTTTTTTTTTTTAAATTGTTCAAAACTTTTCAACAAAACCATATCATGTGATCCCTCATTGAAACGAGCTAGACAAGCTCGTTCCAATGATGGTTCACATGATATTTTTTTTAATCTTTTGAAAAAAATCATTTTCAACATTTCCAGAAACGTGTGCTGGTGTGTATTGGTGGTCGAAGATGGGTGGACAGAAATCATTTTTTTTCCCATGGTCTTAAATATTTGCAAGATTAGGCTGCTCGTCGCTGCTCGGTGGTTCCATCGGGCACTCCTGCATCCACCACCCGTAAACTGTCAAACATGATGTAACCCTGGTTGTCAAAAGTGTCGTTAACCCCCCAAAACAAACAAACAACCCATGTAGTAGAGTCTCATCGGACATCCTTGTTGTCCCACATTTTTTTAAATTTAAGTTGGGAAATACAGTTGTGCGATGGGGAACTGTCCATTAATTCTCTATCGGCTTGATCAAAGTTTATGGCTAAAAGTTCATTCCCCTTTTGGTGGGCATTAACCCTTTACCTAACATGAAAAGCAGACGACACTTGCAAAAAAAATTCTTGAATAACTTATTTTTTTCATTTTTTGTCTCAAAAACATAGGTTATGACCCCTCATTGGAACGAGCTCGACGAGCTCGTTCCAATGAGGGGTCATAACCTATGTTTTTGAGACAAAAAATGAAAAAAATAATGAAAATTAATTGGCGATTTTTGAGAATAGCGCTGGCCGGTTTTGGCCGTTACGTTGGGTAAAGGGTTAAAGTAGTGGATTGCCGTGTGTATAAATAAGTCACGTTACAGAAGAGGTCATTTATTATTTGACTAAATTTAGAAATAAACAACATTGGTCATATGTTACACTCTATTTACATTGGAAATTGTGATCTAATTAATAATAAAATCAAGTTCACACACAAGGCACACAAACTGAACAAAATGTAAACACGATAGATTTACATTGAAAATAGCACATCTAATATGATTTATTTATTTATATATTGGGGTTAACCGTACTTTCAACAGCAAGGGTCATCTCGTGTTGGGCAGTTTTACGGGTATAGGAAGCCAGAGTACCCGGAGAGAACCACCGAGCAACGATGAGCAACTGCCAGATTACCCAACGTACTTACTCCACACATGCAGGTTTAGCATTGGTTGAAGATAGTAAGTGCACCATCGACGTGTCCCCACGTGGGCAATCGGGATGAAGTGCTTTGCCCAAGGACACAACGCAGTTACCCCTGGTGGGGATCGAACCGCAGACCTTTTGGTTTGAAGTTCAATGCCGTAACCACCGAGGCACCGCACTTCCTATCTAATATGGTAAATATAACTACTGGCAATGACAAAACACAAACAACATGTACAGAATGTCGCGACCTATGTACAAATCGTCCCTTGAGTGCAGCAAGGTGCCAACTGCAATGCCCCAGCATTGCAGATGGCACCTTGATGTACTCAAGGAACGAAACATAGATACCATGTCTTGTTTTGTGCTGCGTTTACGGCAGCTGGAAATTAACTGTAATCATTGAGCGGTGGCTCAGTGGTTTCGGTATTGGACTTCAAATCGAAAGGTCCACAGTTCGATTCCCGTCAAGGGCATCCTTGGGCAAAACACTTAATTCTGATTTCCCACGCGATGGCAGGGTGGCGCTGTATACTAGGGCGTATTACACGCCGATGTTGCACTTGCCTTCAACAAGTACTAACCCGGCTTGAGCGGAGTTGGTATGTTGAAGGGCCTGACATTACTTGCCGCCGCTCGGGGTACTCCAACTTCCCCCACTTGCCAAACTGTCCAACACGAGGAGACGTGCTGCACGTTGATTGTGCACTTGCCTTCAACCAATGCTAACCCTGCTTGGGCGGAGTTGGTAAGTTGAGGAGTCTGTCATTACTCGCCGTTGCTCGGTGGTTCTCTCGGGTACTCCGGCGTCCTCCACCCGTAACACTGTCCGACACCAGGTGAATCTGGATGTCGAAAGTGTCGTTAAACTCAAATAAATCACTTTAGTCATACGACATGTCTTATAGTATCAATGTCTGCATACAGTACGTGGAGAGTGTATATCAATAAATCACACACAGAGTGGATATTCCATCCGAGCAATAATTGCAAATTTATTGCAAAGCATAACCATCACAAGCAAAGTTCCAGCCATTGGACCGCCGGGTTAAACCCGGAGGCTCATTGGCTGAAACATTGCTTGTGTTTTATGTCCATATGTACAGAATTTGAAAGTGATACTTTGGGTGATAACTCCACTCCGTGGGTGATTTAGTTACAATCCACTCTCCACGTACTGTATATAATGGTTCCATGAAGTATCCAAACGTGGATACTTGAATAATACTCCCGTGGGAACCCCGAGAAGTTCAATGGCGTTTACTTGCTGTAAAAACGCGTTCGAAGAAAGTCGTGTCTTACTGGCAAAATTACCGCTGGTGACCAACGCCTGGGGCGGATATCCTTTAAAGATGGTATCATTGATATAAACTATTGGTTAAACGTTACTATTGACTTAAATATATCTTGAACACATTATATTGCCACACATACCGAAAGTGATTTTCAACATCAATAAATAATTTTTTGAATTTAGTGTCTAACGCTTGAGGTTGAAAACTTTTGTTGTTATCACTATACAAACTTACATAAGGATGACCTTGGGAATGAGTTTCTCTTTGGGGATCAGAAGAAGTGGAGCAGTTATTGTTTACTTTTGTAGATAAGATCTGCTTTACTGGTACAAAAGAACCCAGTGACCGTTGCTTGGGGTATGAATTCTCTAATACGGCTACCATACTTATACACTCTAAAATCAGTTGGGTTAAAATTCAACCCAAATCAACTGGGTTTAGTGAATATGGACCCGATTGGGTTCAGTATTGAAAAGTCTTGTTCGTAAAAGATGTCCCGGAACCGACGCTTGGGGAACCTCGTGGCCTGTTGGGTACAAAGAACACGGCAGCATATGGCGATCAAACATGTTGGAAACGTTGTGATTTTAGCAATAATTGAATCTTTTTTGTAGAGTTAAGTTATTACTATTCATCCCTACGGGAACCCAATGAAGTGGAGCAGTGCTAGCTTACTATGGTTAACAGCTTCTGCTATACTGGAAACATAGGGTCTGGTAACCAACGCCTGGAGTAAAAACCGCCAAGGTTGGGCAGCATAGGAATAAACGATAGGCTAAACTTGTCTTCATACCTATTTTGCTGCTATTTTAGCCATATATTCTGAAAGTGACCTTAAACACCAATAAACATATAAATATCATTCATCTCCAACAATCTAAGATGCATTACAGTCGACGTGGCCAGGTCGTAATCCACGCGTGGACAATGATGTCTACGCATGCATTTGTCAGGTAGTAAAAAATCATCATCAGCAAAATTTTAATTAATGAAGCACCGGGTTGTACCGATGCTGCTTTCACCTATATACTCAGCTATATAGTCTAGAGCTGCTGATACACAATGCACACTCTAAAATCAGTTGGGTTAAAAATTAACCCAAATCGACAGGGTTGAGTGAATATGAACCCAATTTAACCCAAATCGACTGGGTTGATTGAATATGAACCCAATTGGGTTCATATTCACTCAACCCTGTCGATTTGGGTTAATTTTTAACCCAACTGATTTTAGAGTGCATTTAAAGGGAAATTTCGATGGCTAAATGAGAAGAAAAAAATCTTGGAAGATGTGGGTCAAAATATATATATTGGATACAACAGATACCACCCCTCCCCTCTGCGCCAAAAATTAGAAAAGTGAAGCAAGTGCTGATAGACATATTCATAAATGGAACGAAAATTTAGCATCATAGAAACGGAGTGAACTGTACAACTATACAGGTGCCTCTAAAAGATGTGCCCGTTATCTTTCCGAGCACTCGGTTTGAATAAGAACAGCCAATCATAAATTCCCAAACGAAATTTGTAAATGGAAGAAATAAACGGGAAGCTCTGGAAACGGCCCCCACCTGTAACGTAACGGACCAAAAATACCACTTCGTAATAGAATGAATTATTCATAAACAATTGAGACAAAAATACATGCCAAAGTATTATTAGGAATTGCCCATAAAAGATAAGTTTTACGGCCTTCTCAGTATTGAAACATTGTCCAAAAAGTCTATTCCTAAAAAGGGCCCGGATAAGGGGAAAGTAGATGGACTGGACAGATCCACTTGCATATACTTGCATATATTTGTACAGTAATCTGTTCCAGTTGTATTGGATGCTGGGACAAACGATCCACGGATACATCTCACAATAAAATACAGGCTACTTGTAGACAATTACGAATCATCACAGAAAACAATTCCAACAATTCAGTAATTGTCAATTCTTGAATATCGGTATCTGGTCGAGTTGTAAATGTAAACTAACACACTGGCTGAGTCAGTTGCAACCATTTAAGGGGTTGTCGTTGGCTCAGTTGGTATGGTGGCAGAGCATTTAGGGCCAGGTGATTGGGTGTCGTAGACCCGGGATCGACTCCTGTCAAGGCCACCTTCCAAAATATTTCACAGTTTTCAATCCAGTGGCGCGAAGTTAGGACGATGCCTGGTGGGATTCCTGCTTGATATAGGCGATATAAATTAAATTCAAGCAGTTGCATCTTCACGGATCTTCCATTAATTGAGATTCCTGTGTTTAAAAGCTGGGACATCGACCATTATTACTTGCATATATTTGCATATAAAAGTTTATAGACCCGTAGATCTGTGGGTACAGAGTCGAGTGAATGAAGATGTGTTAGGATGAGAGCGATGGTGTAGTGATTATGTAGGTGTTTGTACATATAACCAAACTAACCATTAAGATCTACCATTTCTGAAATTCTTCCCTTTCACAACAGACAGGTGCACCTTTTCGCAGTTAGGGGAGAAGTCAACATCCACCTTACCACTTTCGAGCGCATTAGTCCCTGGAAAGATAAGGAAATGCGACAGGTAAATGGAAGTGCCAATCATTACACCAACAGTACTCATTCGTATTGGGTACGCATATGAGTACCCCTGTAAAGGGCTATAGGTGTGCGCTTTTGAGGCAAGTGAATATTCTGGATGTGGGAAAGAATTGTATATTTTTCCGTGCTACATGGTAAGTAGATGGGGCTTGCAAAAATGAACATTTCTGTACCATTTGCTTCAGGAGGGGAATACCTTATGACGGTACGTAATGACAAACCACAAGAATCATTACTAGAATTAAAATTGGAATTAGCCCAACTAAGGTGGGTGAGGGTGTAGACCACCCGGGCGATTAAGAATGGAAATGTACGAAACAGTCGGCAATAAACCCAGTGAACCAGAGCTTAGGAAAGCTTCGTTTTTGATGGCAGTACACACTAAAAACTAAAGTGTTAAAACTGACACTTTCAAGGTGTTAAACCCATTCTAACTCTTAGGGTTTGATTTTAACACTCAAAGTGCAATGCTTTAAGCACTTAGACATTACAATCGTCAGACATCTGAAACTTGAATGGATGGCACTTCCCACGTGTCTAGCATTGGTGGTTCTTCCAGAATCGTCCATAATTTGATTTGCGCTTGGTGGGTACATAATTAAAAGGACACAACGCAGATGACGCGGATCTGGCTCGAGAGTTCGAGCCTGATCCGCGTCATCTGCGTTGTTTCCTTTTAAGTGTCGCGACATTACACTTGTCAAGTGGTATTATTGTAACACCTGTCAAGTTCTGGGATATCTACACTTGAACAAAGTGCTAGTTCAGCACTTAGTAAGTGTTAAATACAGCACTTCAAGTGTAGTTTTTAACACTTTAGTTTTTAGCGTGTAGATTGTCTCTGCCCATAACCCCACCATTATTGTAAAGGCAGTGATAAAAAGAGCCACCACAGCCGGATCTTCTTCCACACTATTGTTCCAGACATTAACGTTCATGTTTTAAGAGTCCTTTGCATAAATGTCTTGTATATATATATATGGATTCTGCAATCAGTCATGCCTCGCAAACGGGATTGGGGGATATATATATATGGACAGAATTATGGTCTCCAAAAGTGCACAGCAATCACTATAGAAAGTGGGGACATGACAACCGTTATCTATTCACAGTTCATTATTCGACATTCATTATCAACCGATTTTATCGGTTGATGACGAATGTCGAATAGGAAACTTGGAATAAATAACGATTGTCACGTTCGTGTAGAAAGGTAACCGCAATATCAAAGCAATGTCCTTCCACTCTATCTCCCGCGTGGTTCCTATATTACATATACTATACGCGGGGAATCGCACATCATATTTTATTCTGTATTTAATGGTCCTCCTCCTGTGCTTCTTGAAATTCAACCTCTTGGTCATCTTCTCGTGCCTCACTGAATTCAATTTCCAAGTCATCCTCCTCTGAATCACCCTTCAAGATTAGTTGTTCTTCTTCGCGACACCCGCACAGTCGCCGTATTACACTGCGATGAATTGTTGATGACAACATCAAGATGTAAAAGTTTTGAGCGAAATTGAGCAGCATTAAAGCATTTGTTATGTGCCACGCCAGGTCGGTTCTGTTTCTAGTTTCACCTTGTCTCATATCTGGACAACATTGCTCCCAAATTATTTCCAACAGTTCAATCACAGCCTTTGGAAACAGAGCTACAAAAGACACCAACGCCACTATACCTAGCGCCATCGTTGTTTTGAATCTTTTCTCGCGACCGCCTTCAAACACTGACACCCTACGTCTCGCTGCATCACCTCTAAATATCGGCGTGCGTCGCAACGTGTGAATAGTATATACGTTGGTTCCGAAGATGATAGCAACGGGAAGTAAAGTGTTCACAACCAGCAAAAGGACGTCAAATGCTATGGGATTGTCAGCGTATGCGTTACATGAATCTGCCCCGACATAACAAGCCGTTTCTTCATCACAAATCAGGTACACAATATTCAGGAATACTGCTCCGAGAAAAACGCAAAAGCAGAAAATGTGGCTTTTGTTTTTTGTGCAAAACATGGCCCGTTTGTGAGGGATTACTATTAGAATGAATCTGTCTATACTCATTCCGGCCAGTATCCATGGTGAAATGGTTCGACTGAGCGCACCTGGGATGCTCCATAAATAACATTTCCATCTCACATTGAAAAAAGCGCTCATAAGCATATCATTGGAATAAAGTTTCTCTATTGTGTCTTCTGTTACGGTAAAAATAAGCACAATCGTATCAAACACAGCGAGGTATCGAAGATATATGGAATAAGAATAATGACTGGATGATGTATGGAGCATCAAGAGAAACATCAGAATATTGCCAACTACACCTAGGCTTGCAATAATGTCGATGACAATAACATATGCTTCCTTGTCCATGTAACTATACGACGGTTCTGTTGAGTTGCTGTTATCCATGATTGCTGACATTTTCACTGTACTTGGATACTGTGAGTTGGTTTGCTTCTGAATACACTCACTTCATGCACATATGTTGGATTTTCCAACTGATATATATCAACCTCTTGAAACTGGGTGAACTTCAAGTACGTAATAGATATATTGGCCCAACTGGGATATTCAAATGTCCAAAACAAATCTTTTCACAATCACAGCTGAGGTATATATGAATGTTAGCGTTCATAATCACCACCGATAAAATAACTGTACGTTGTTTCTTTATGGAATGCCAAACATACCGGCGACGACTGTAGAATGAAAGCAGTTTTAAAGCTATGTACTAAAACGATTCCTTCATCCTCTGAAAAACAAGTAACCCAGAATGTTATGTAGCGCCCCTGTTCACCCACCACTTAGACTCGTCCTTGTGTGTAAACGTTGGGAACTTTATCGATCGCGCTCTACATCTTTGGCCTCAATATTTACAGCGCGATGAGGTCAGTGGACTTTCAGCTGGTGATTAATGAGTGACCTCTCACCAATAACACACTGATGATATCAATCAAAACATCCTTCGCAGTGCTTTCCTGTTATAGCCACGAATTATCCTTCATACACTCCCGTCAGTTATATCCAATGCTTTCTCTGTTACCTTATTGCAATTCTTGCAAAATTTGACTTGTCTTAACCCTGTAAACCCTGGTTGTATCTTCCAAGGCAGTTCAATGGCAGCAATTGGAAGAGTCCATATTAATTATTTGGGGGGTAGAGCATTTAATATTTTTAACGTGATGGGCGGACGTTAAAAATGTTAATTTGTGTACTCCACACATTCATGTGATGTTATTTTCTTGTTAGTCTGTGTGAAACACACAGACTATTGTTTTTGTACGGTTTCTTTTTCTTTCTTTTTTTTTTTTTTCTTTTTTTAATCTTCTTCTTCTTCTTCTTCTTCTTCTTCTTCTGTCTCCTAACCACTTTTTTGTCCGCAAGATAACTCGAAAACGATCTTGTTGATTTTTTTTGTTGATTTTTTGGCATACTGACAGAGAGTCACAAGTTCTTGGCACAGAATATTTTTTCAGATTCCTGGGGCATTAGGGGTCTCCGTAGGGTGTTTTGAAAGTGGGTCAAGGTCACGGAGGTCATCTAGGGGTCATTGAGTGCATTTTTCAGAATTGCTGGAAATCACTTTTTTGACCCTCTAAAGCATTCCTGAAGTTCATGCATGCATTTTTACGCAAAAAAGTGGGCGTGGTTAAATTTTTTGAAAGTGGGTCACGCTCATATCCCAGGCATGGTATGATGCATAGATCTGGGACCAACACCAAATGAGTCGACACTCGATAGAGGTTCAAAATATAGGTCAAGGTCACGGAGGTCGCCTAGGGGTCATTGGGTGCATTTTTCAGAATTGCTGGAAGTCACATTTGTGGACCCCCTAATGCATTCTCAAAGTCCATACATGCATTTTTACGTGAAAAAGTGCGCGTGGCCAAAATGTTCTGAAAGTGGGTCACGCTCATATCTCAAGCATGGTACGATGAATGGACCTAGGTACAATAACAAATGAGTCAACCCTCAGTGGGGGGGGGGGGGGGGGGGGGGAGGGGGGAACAAAATATGGATCAAGGCCGCCGAGGCCACCTACAGAGCATTCAGTGCATTTTCAGAATTGTAGGAAGCCACATTTTTCGACGCACTAATGCATTCCCGATATTAATTCATGCATTTTTACACGAAAAAAGTGGGTGTCGTCAAAATTTTTGAAAATGTGTCACGCTCCTATCTCAAACATGATATATGATGTACAGACCTGGGACCAACACCAAATGAGTCGACACTCGATAGAGCTTCGCAATATGGGGCATGGGCACTGAGGTCAACAGGGATCATCGAGTGAATTTTTAGAGTTGCTGGAAATCACATTGTTGGACCCCTGATGCATTCACTTGACTGAACCCTTTGAATGCTGTGTACATATATGCCTTTCTAGTTTCTTGAAAAAATTGATCCGATTCCTGAATGAACATCTTTGAATACTGTTAATGAAAACATATTTCTGAATTCTCTTAAATTATTTATCCCCAAAAATAAAACTCCAAAGTATTCCAGTTACATACATAGAAGGGGCGTTGTGGCTCAGTAGGTAGAGGTGAAGGCTGCAAACCGAGAGGTCCTCGGTTCGAATCCCAGCTGCTGCAACTGTGTGGGCATGTTGGCATTGTGCGCTAACGCGTACTGAAGGAATACTTGTCTTCAGCCAATGCTGAGCATGCATGTGTGGAGTCAACCTGTTAGGGAGCCTGGTAGTTGCCCACCATTGCTTGATAGATCTCTCAGGGTACTCTGGCTTCCTCCACCAGTAATACTGTCCGACACAAGGTGGCAGTGGCTGTCAAAAGTGTCATTAAACCCAATAAATAAATGAATAACATTCATAGAACGCATGGCTTGATGGTGTGGTTGTGATATTTCTGCCTTCTATGCTCTGTTTGTGAACACCGATAATGATAACCTCAATACAATCAATCCTATCTTAATGTTTTTGTTACACTGATGGACTGACCTGGTAAATGAATCCACTGAAACAAATAACCATTATTTAAAGATATCAGAGAGAAAGGAATACTTGTCTTCAGCCAATGCTGAGCATGCATGTGTGGAGTCAACCTGTCAGGGAGCCTGGTAGTTGCCCACCATTGCTTGATAGATCTCTCAGGGTACTCTGGCTTCCTCCACCAGTAATGCTGTCCGACACAAGGTGGCAGTGGCTGTCAAAAGTGTCATTAAACCCAATAAATAAATGAATAACATTCATAGAAGGCATGGCTTGATGGTGTGGTTGTGATATTTCTGCCTTCTATGCTCTGTTTGTGAACACCGATAATGATAACCTCAATACAATCAATCCTATCTTAATGTTTTTGTTACACTGATGGACTGACCTGGTAAATGAATCCACTGAAACAAATAGTCATTATTTAAAGATATCAGAGAGAAAGCTGTAACATAGAATAGCATTGTATGTTACCTAATATCATGTTACATATTTGAATGGTTTGTTTTTAACCCTCTTAATACTTCATTGTGAGTACAAACACATTTCATATAACTCATGGCTACAGAATGTTTTTACGCTTTCCTTTTTATAACATTTAATTCTATATGGAATCGGACACCTTTACAGATGTACCTTCCAAAGTAAGGCATTCTTAACACTTTACCCAACATAAGGGCGAAAACCAGCCAGCGTCATTCACGGAAATTTCCATTCAATTTTCATTATTGTTTCATTGAAAAACATTGCCTATGACCTCTCACTGGAATGAGCTCGTGTTTAAAGAATCAAAATGGAGTATTTAAAAGGATTATGTTAACCCTCTCAATATCTTAATATTTGTCCCCAAACTTTTACTTTTGCAATACAGAAATAATTACAACACTTACACACTAAACACGCATGGGCATTGACGGGACCTCGTTTTAAGTAGTCTTTGTTGGTCTATTAGCTGAAATATCTTTTAACCCTCAGTAGCCAAGTCCAATTTCAAAGCTGAGCGTTGTCAGTTAATTTTACCCATAGACATCACTTGAAAATCGGTCCTGATTAACCCCTACTGGTCATTGCCAAACACTTAGGAACTCCTGTGCTCTGTTACATTATTTATTCTCAATAATATTTCAAGATCGACGGGTTTCAAGAAGCAATGCTGAGTGGCTTTCTCAAAACACCTATCACAATTATAATAAAATAGAATATTTAAATGGCCTCTTTTTTAACTCTCTTAATACTTCAGTGCGGGTCCAAATATTCCTGGGAAACTGAGTTTCCTTGAGTTTATGGATCACATAAGCAGGGCTTCTAATTAGTTTTGGCGACAGCGGTATCGTTATTTACCTTCAATTCACCTCACTGCAGGTGTTGTTTTTAGCCATTTGGGTCAGCAAGAGTTCAAATTATGCTGGGGGGGGGGGGGGTCTTCGCTGGTACCAGCTCCGTTTGGGCCCTTTTGGAGTCCCCCATTCCGTCACTCATATACTCAATTCCCCATCATAGGTATTCGTCCGCGAATGTCAGGGGTGCATTACAACACTCCGGTGGAATAATGTGCCTTTTGCTTTCGCGGTCCAATACTCATGGAGAAATATCGTTAGTATTGACTGGTACCGGCTACGGGAGCCCCCAATTTTTTTCCCCAACCATTTTCTTAATTTATTGTATTTCCATCAACATCTCACTGTTGTATTTATGTAGATATGTAGATAGAGCAGCTAGCGCTGCGCATATAGATTTATCCCCAGAGGCTGCAAGCGCAGCACACCACGCATGGGAATAAAGATCAGCTACAGTTACACTCAAGTCTGTCTTGCTGTTGTGGTCCATAAACTTTCATTTAACTCACGACAGCAGAACGTTTTGTAGGTTTTCTGTCAGATTACCCCTCTGTTTACAACAGCCTTTCTTAAAATCCAACCATCTTCTTATCTCCCGTACGCCTTGTTTAGAACCCTAGATGCATTTAAGGTCGTTTAAATGGACCAGACAGGCGCATGATGGCGATGAGGTTACGGCGTTGGACGTGAAAAGATTCACGGTTCCCTCACCACCAGGTGAATCTGCGTTGTGTCCTTGGCAAGGCACATAACCCCGATTGCCTGCGAAGAGGCACGGTGACGATGTGTACTTTTTAAATGGCTTGCTTTTAACCCTCTCAATAAAGCATTCATAACTCTTTACTCAACTTAACGCAGAAAACCGCACAGGGTTATTCACAGAAATTCCCATTCAATTTTCATTATTTTTTTTTATTTTTGCTTAAAAAAAAAGCATATATCTTATGACCCCTCATTGGAATGAGGTCATTTTTAAAGGGGTACAATGGAGTATTTAAAGTGGAGTATTTTAATCCTCTTCAAGTCTTAATATGGGTCCCAAAACTTTTATTTAATGCAGTGTGAGAGTAATCTTAACCCTTTCCATTCTCACAATGTTGCTCAAAACACACATGGGCATCGATGGGACCTCGGTATTTTGCAAATGCCAATAAGTCTTTGGATAGGCTCTTGGGGGCCTTTAAGACCTTTTGACGTCTGTATTCCAGCATTACTGAATTTATTTCACGTGCAATATATTTTCCAGAGGTACTATGTACCTTAACATTTTCAGCTAATATGGAAATTTGCTCTCATCTACAAATATGGCAGATCCGGAGTTAGCGGAGCCAATATTTTTAAAGTGGTTTATGGTCATACTTCAGGCTTGGTATGACTTATGGACATTGTACCTACATCGAATGAGTTGAGCTTGCTGGGGGTTCAAAATATGGTCCACCTCATTGCGGTCAAGAGAGGTCATTAAGTGGGTATTTTTCTGAACTATAAGGAATTGCATTTGATAAAAGCTATAATGCAAATCTGAAGAATATACACGTATGTCTTCATTCAAATAAGTGGCAGGACTAGTCATGTCTATTTCTGATTCTTTGGTCGAACCCTTTAAATGCTGTACACATATATGCCTTTTCTGATTTCTTAGAAAAATTGTTCTGATTCCTTTATAAATACCTGTAAATACTCTTAACAAAAATCCATTTCTGATTTGTTTAGAAAATATTTTACTCCTGAAAGTAAGCTTCCATAAACTATCTTTCTATATAGTTTTTTCCTGATGCTTTAACCCTTTCACACAGACTTGAATTTACTGGTGGTAGTAAATTCTGTTCCTCTAGTTTCCTATTGCAATTGCTACTGGCCAAGGTAACGAACACGAGTGGGTTTGATTTCAAAACACGAATTTTAAGGGTTAAAAATAATTGCTTAACTTTGTTTTGAAATAAATCAGTTCATCTTTACTCAGAACACTCGACAACAAATTAACCTAACACTTCTTCCAAATTCGCGATATACCCTAAATGCGAAGCGTAGCTCTTCGTACACATCCCTCAAACATTTCTGATACATAATTGATAAATCCGGGCGGGGGGGGGGGGGGGGGGGCTCAGGGGGGAAGAGGTGCAGGCTGCAAGCCGAAAGGTCCTCGGTTCAAATCCCACCTGTGACAACCGCGTTGTGTCCTTGGGCAAGACACATCACCCCCATTGCCTACATGGGGGCACGGCGGCGTTGTGTACTAAGGCGTACTGCACGTCGATGGTGCACCTGTGTTCAACCAATGCTAACTCTGCTTGTGTGGAGTTGGTATGTTGGGGGGGGGGGGGGAGGAGGCTGACAGTTGCTCGCCGTTGCCCTGCGGTTCTTCCCGGGTACTTCGGCTTCCTCCACCTGTACAGCTGTCATGGTCATCATTAGCCATTGTGCAGATATATGTGACATTAAACACCAATAAATAAATTGATAAATCTGGAATTCTGCTACATGACAAATTGTTAACTGGTTCAAATTCAAGCCGGCAAATTGTTTCTTACGGAATTGTATTCATGACGTGGTGAAACAAATTCCACTCGACCAGATAGTTTTGCAGAATAAACCCCACACAAGCCAGAAATTAAGAAGATGAGAGTAATAATAAAAAATAAATTGAAATATTCCAAAATCCGGCGTGTTCATGAATGAAAGAGTGATTTAAAAATAGCGACAGCCAGTTTCCGTTCAATCTACAGTTTACCCCGTGTTCGTTACGTAGTATGTTTTAAAAAGAAACCCGGTAAACAGAGGTTAACTATGGCACTATGTCTGAGTAGTGAAATCGTTTGATTGCTGTTGGGGATGGGGAGAGGGGGAGGGGGGGGGGCTTTACGGTAACCGGTTTTCGTCAGTTCACCGAAGTTAAGCAAGCAACGTCGAGCCTGGTTAGTCCTTGGATGGGTGACCGTCTGAGCGATCAATTCGGACTCCCACGTTGTGTCCTTGGGCAAGGCACTTAACCCCGATTGTCCACATGGGGGCACGATGACGCCGTTTACTAAGGCGTACTGCACGTCGATGGTGCGCATGTCTTCAACCAGTCTAACTCTGCCTGTGCTGCAGTGCGGAGTTACGAAGTTGGGGAGCTGGCAGCTGCTCGGTGGTTCTCTCCGGGTACTACGGCTTCCTCCACCCGTAAAACTGTCACCGACACGATATGACCTTGGCTGTAAAAGTGTCGTTAAACCTTAATAAATAAATAATTCAGTATACGGGAAGCAATTTAAAGATGGAATTGTTGAGAACAACAATTTTGCACAGCGGTACATATGCCCCAGATACCTGTTTAACATGACGTTCATCTTCAAGCATAATACATGGAATTCTCTCAGTTTACACCGGAATCCCCCGAGTCTTTCGTTAATTGAAGAAAATAACTCTAGCGTCTGATACTTGAATTTTCCAATTTACGGCAGGTGTGCTTCCTCTTGGAAAAAACAGTTTATGGTGTGTATGCCCCACAAAAGCTAAGAAGACTCCAGAAGAAAAAAATACTCGCTAACCGCTGGGTCGCTCGCCCCATTGTCATTCATTTTTCGAATAACAGGATATTTCTTAACCCTTTATCTAACAAATCAACTGCATCCGCCCGTGTAATTTACAAATTAAGCAGTTGAAAAAAATATATTTTTCAAAATATTTCAACAAAACCGTATCATGTGACCCCTCATTGTGACAAGCCCGTCGAGCTCGTTCCAATGAGGGGTCACATGATATGGTTTTGTTGAAAGTTTTTGAAAATTAAAAAAAAAAAAACAATAATTAAAATAATAAATTTTGATATCGTGTGCGTTGGATAAAGGGTTAAAGGGTATTTGGAAGAGAGTTTATGTAGGCTCAACGAAGCTTAACCCTTTCAGCACTGGCTCTCTGGAAGGTATCATTTCAGTCAATACTATCAGCGGCGAAATGGGCGAAACCATCCTGGTTTGTTGCGAGGTTCAGTAATAATTTAATCCAACGGCTCTGTCAAGCTGTTGGATTAAATTATCACCGAGTCTCGAGTCAGATTTTTGATCTATAGTTAACCTTTAATTCCTGATGATAACTTCAAGTTTCTGTCGAATCGAGATGGGAATATGGGATGATCGACCAGATACCGAGCAGTACCTATCCAGATTCGCTATTTTAAGCTTCCTGTGGATATTTAGTAACGTACCGGGTAGATTTGATTTTTTTTTTTTACTCTGTCCTAGATAATTATACTTCCGTAGTTTCTAAAATTCCAATACCGTAGTATATCACTATCATCCACCACCTCTACACTACTGATGGCTCTTACTACAGCTTATTCTCACGTGTATCTTCACCACTTCAAGCTTCTACTTGTAATACAATAGTTCAGCCAGCAATATTTCGTCCACCTTTCTCTCGCCGGCGTCTTCTACTACTGTCCAGGCACGGTACTATAGACTTTTGACCCTCTTACCCCAAATCTCAGACCACCAGTCTAATTGTGTACGAAATTCGATGCGTTGAGGCCTTGAACCTGTCTAGCTCTCAAATTGGTCATCGCATATGTTCAGATTCACTCATCTGGAATATTTCCGTTGGTTGGAAATGCGTTCGATCCGCTTTTCCTACCAACTGACATATTCCGAGCGATTGAATCTGAACAAAATTCATACAGATTTATTGTCTGTGAATCAAACAGGGGTGGGGTGGGGGGGGGGGGTAGAATTGCATGAACATTGGTGGGGGTGGGTGGGTGGTCAAGTGCCAAAAAAAATTGTGCGAAAACAGTTAATGCATTTTTCCCCTTTTTCACTGTTATGACATCTTTTGTGACCAAACTGTAAAAAATGTCACCAATCGATCATAAAAGCCCATTTAGAAGCATTATTAACGAAACTAACCCCCTTAAAATAAAAATATTGGAGAGTTTCATCTAAAACTGACTTACGAATGGGGAGGGTGCCTAATATTGAGCGGAAAAAAATTGCCCGACAATTTTCCCCTAAAGTCAACAAAAATATCCATTCACAACATAATTCATTCATATCAAGTTTTTTTTAATGGAACATTCTTTAAAATAAAACATAGTATATATAATATTATCTAATGAGTCATAACAGCTAGGTGGGACAGATTTTTTGCAAAATGGAAAAATTAAAATGTTAATTTTTATTTCAACAAAAACAAAAAAGTCCGATTTAACAAAAACAAAAAGTCTTTTTGGTTGCTATCCTAGTGTGCAGATGCGATAATAAAAAACAAAAAACAAGGTGTTTTTGACATAAAAAAATGAAAGAAATGAGTTATTCGAAAATTTTGTTTGCAAGTGTCGTCTGCTTTTCGTCTGCTTTTCGTGTCAGTTGAAGGGATAAATCTGTGAACACATCAACATGCCACTTGAACATAACTGTGACATCCTTTGTTAAATTTAACTAATCTAATGCCCTTGGCTTAGTTTTTAAACGAAAGAAAATTTCGATCAACGGTCAATGACGGTCAATGCGGGTGTGGTGGACGGTCGAGGCGGGCACCTTTTTTTTGGGGGGGGGGGGGTGCTGAAAAATATGTCAATAAAGTTATGAAATTTAGTTATCTATATGAAACCAGCCACCAAAAATACTTAGCGATGCATGGGGATAAGGCGACACCTACGGTCAGCCCCGGATGGCAAATGATTGTCTGCCACTGCCTTTCATTTAAATCGCCTTGTGGACACAACCTAGTATATTTTTCCCATAAAACTAACATTTTCTATTTCCCCAAAAACATTGCTTTTGACTTTTCAATTGATCAAATCAGTCGAGCTTTCATGTATGAGGCAGCACAAGATAAACTGGAAGGAATACAAATGCTGAGTACATGTAACACAATTTGAATGACAATGTTTGCACTAGACAGAATTGTACGACCTGTTAAGGAAAGGTTAGCGCGGTTGCCATGCGCAGTACATTGGGAATGAATTACCCCTAAAACACTCGCGAAGTGAAGTTTTCAACCAGACAGCAATTTCCATTCTTGAAAAACAGAAGACGCGCAAGGTTTGAAGCAACTGACCTCGGGGTTTCTATCACAGAATTCAGTATATTTTTCATTTATACTGTAAAAATATAAATCTGTTACTAAAAGATAAACACCTCCAAACCATTTTTAAGTAAAATCCTTTCCCGGTCCATTGACTCAAACTTTCTTGCGTTTGGTATGTCTTGTGTCCGTATAAAATTCGAGTTACTGTCTACGTGGAAACTACGCCCTGTGGGTCCATGTATCCACATATTCCTTCCACGCGTGTTTTATGGTAATTTTCCCCTGTCTAAAACGTAGAAAACCTTCCTCAACTCTACCTCTGCCTGTGCCTTGGTGCTATGTGGCAGTACAAAAAATGATAATGTTGCAAGTGGTAACTTTTGGTCGTTCACAGATGAGTCACGTTGGCGTCAGAATATTCAAACTCATGGTCGTCCTCTTGTGTGTCGACCTTGGAGATTAGATGGTCCTCTTCATGACATCCGCACATTCGCCGTATTACGTTACGATGAATTGTTGATGACAACATCAAGATGTAAAAGTTTTGAGCAAAATTAAGTAGCATCAAAACATTTGTTGTGTGCCACGCCAGATCAATTCTATTTCTCGTTTCGCCATGTCGCATATCTGGACAGCATTGTTCCCAAATTATTTCCAACAGTTCAATCACGGCCTTTGGAAACAGAGCTACAAAAGACACCAATGACACCATAGCAAGTGCCATTGTTGTTTTGAATCTTTTCTCGCGACCGCCTTCAAACACTGACATCCTTCGTCTCGCTGCGTCACCTCTAAATATCGGCGTGCGTCGTAATGTGTGAATGGTATATACGTTGGTTCCGAAGATGATAGCAACAGGAAGTAAAGTGTTCAGAACCAACAAAAGAGCCTCAAATGCTATAGGATTGTCAATATATGCGCTACAAGAATCAGTCCCGACATAACAAGCCGTTTCTTCATCACAAATAATGTACATAAAATTCAGAAGTACTGCACCGATGAAAACACTCAAGCTAAAAATGTGGCTTTTGTTTTTTGTACAAAATGTGGCGCGTTTCTGTGGGATAACGATAAGAATGAATCTGTCTATACTCATTCCAGCTAGTATCCACGGAGAAATTGTGCGACTGAGAGTAAGTGGGATTCTCCATAAATAACATTTCCATCGCACATTGAAAAAAGCGCTCATCAGCATATCATCGGAATAAAGTTTCTCTATTGTGTCTTCTGTTACGGTAAAGGCGAGTACAATCGTATCCAACACGGCGAGATATCGAAGATATATGGAATAAGAATAATGTTTGGATGATACATGAAACATCAAGAGAAAAAGCAGAATGTTTCCGACCACACCGAGGCTAGCAATAATGTCGATAACAATAGCATATGCTTCCGGATCCATGTAACTATAGAACGGTCTTGTTAAATTGCTGCTATCCATTGCTGC
The DNA here is from genome assembly GCA_031216915.1 of Pictodentalium vernedei. Classification (NCBI taxonomy): domain Eukaryota; kingdom Metazoa; phylum Mollusca; class Scaphopoda; order Dentaliida; family Dentaliidae; genus Pictodentalium; species Pictodentalium vernedei. Next base: position 339,276,165 of record CM062289.1, on the reverse strand, counting down.
CACTAATAGTGTACTTGTGATGTTTAGAGTAAACTATACGATGAATGGGTTTTCATCTGAACACTTTGACTTCATCGAAGTGTGTTGATATGTCAACTCATAAGATCATTCGCCTCAAAACTGGTTGAACTAGCTTTGTACGCTTAATTAACACAACAATATAGTCAGGGGGCATAGAGATGTTGATGATACAAGATTATAATGATAATATATACACAAACTGTTACGATATGTGAATGCTTTCGTCAATATGTCACAGTGCTAGCGCGGAAGGATACAACGAGAGGCGCAGTCTTAACTGCATTGTGACTCGACAAGTGAACAATAAATATATTGTGCAAAAACATTTTTTTGTATTTCACGAGATGGGCTAGACTTTGGGGAGTTTTTTCGCGAGCGAGTTAATTAATTTTTCCTACAAGTTAAAAAAAAAGATCACGTGCTATTGTCATCCCTGACTTGTATCATCATGAAAATCAACTTTCGATAAAGTTATCTCCCTTGAAAGTATTAGAGCGAGAAAGGACCAATTTAGAATCAAGTAATTGCTGAGAAAACACCTGTAACATCAATGGGAAATAAAGCTAAGTTTCCTTTTGTTACTTTTGATAAACGAAAATAACAGACAGCCTCGGGGCTGTCTGTTGCTTCCGTTTATTAAAGGAAAGAAAGGGGGACTTTTTTATGGTAAGCTCATTAAAATCAGCAAGTTCTGAGATAATACGTCATTTCGAATATCTATCAGTATCACGGGGAGCGCGGTGGCTCAGTAGGTAGAGGTGCAGGCTGCAAGCCGAGAGGTCCTCGGTTCGAATCCCACCTGCGGCAACCGCGTTGTGTCCTTGGGCAAGACACTTCATCTCCATTGCCCATGTGGGGGCACGATGACGCCGTGTACTAAGGCGTATTGCACGTCGACGGTGCGCATGTCTTCAACCAATCTAACCCTGCCTGTGCTGCAGTGCCGTGCGGAGTTACGATGTTGGGGAGCTGGCAGCTGCTCGTCGTTGCTCGGTGGTTCTCTCCGGGTACTCCGGCTTCCTCCACCCGTAAAACTGTCACGGTCATGATTAGCCATTGTGCATAAATATGTGACCTTAACCGTCAATAAATAAATAAATAAATCAATCAGTATCACGCATACCAAAACTAAGTAGCGTCCCCTTTAACTTTTTGTTTAGCGAATGCGTCTTTACAGTAATTTGCAAGTTTTTATTCTTCACAAGAAAACAAAATCAGCACATCTCACCTTCTACACTTTTATATTAATGTATGGACAGTGTCTGTATTATATACTATTAAAAAAGTAGGGGATATTTGATAAAAGTGAGATATATCAAGAAATATATTTATATTTTCATCAAAAAAGACAGTTGAGACACTTCACTGTGACATCTGGTGAATAATTTCAGCGATAGTTGGGTGTCTTTCAATCACACATTCCACGCGCTGTGCTGTAGAAGACATGGACGGTCAGTCAGAGAATTTATCACATTCAGTCCAAGATTTCAATACGTTGTAAATCCTCCTCGGTTCGCGAGACAAGTGCGGATCGGACGTGGCATACTCCTCACCAAACATCCAATATCAGCTTGACTGATGTTATTCCATTCTTCTTGCAGTGCAGAGGCGAGTACCTGGACACTGGTAGGGTAGGCTGTTGGCGTTGTCGTAGGCGCCTGCCAAGCATATTCCAGACGTGCTCGATTGGTGAAAGGTCTGGACTTAGTGCTGGCCAAGGCAGTGTAGTGATGTTCTGCTCCTAGAAGAAGTCTGTAGCGACAAGGGCCCTGTGTGCTCCTGCATTGTCATCTTGGAAAATGAATCGACGGCCTCCCCTCACCATAACCGATCCACCACCAAAACGTTCGTACTGCCTAACGGTTACGTCATGGTATCGTTCGTTCCTCCCCCGCCACACTCTGTTTCGCCTGTCGTGGAAGTCGAGAGTGAACCTCGATTCATCGGAAAACATGACGTTGCTCCACCGACGATTGTCCCAACGCTGAAGTGCTCCAGCCCAATTTCGCCTTGCCGCGATGTGACGTTCAGTGAAACATGGAATTATTCGAGGTTGTCGAGCGTACGAATTCCAGCTGTGTAGGCGATTTCGGGTAGTCTGATCACTCACTCGCACATCTGTCGTCCGGTGCATCTGCTGTCCAATTTTTGAGTCACTTTAATGGCGGTTACGTAATGCCGTGGTTCGGATGAAACGATCCTGGTTAGCAGTTGTCGCCATTGGACGCCCTGACCGACGTCTGTCATCAACATTGCCTGTCTGACGGTAGCGTGGCCACAACCTGCTAATCGCCGATTGAGTAACGTTGCGAATTTGAGCCACGGATATGTGTCTGTTGCCAGCTTCCAATATGCCAAACGAAGGTCTCACCTCATTCATTAATTAGCCCTTCGAACTCCAGAGGCCGTTTTCCGACCGGGTCACACGCTACGTCATTAAGGGGGATGACTGCAAGGTAAATGCGTGGTGTAGACCAATCAATATTTTCATCGGGCAGCCCTAAATCTGCACGTTGAAAATATCATTTGGTCTACCTCCAGATAATAAATATGGACTCTTCCTATTGCTACCATGGAAATAACATGGAATATACCATCAGGGTTCAAAGGGTTAAACATACATCCGATAGTAATATTTTAAAGTGTAAACTCTAAAGAACCGAATATTCATCTTTTAACCTTTTGCGACTACGGTACGTAATATTACGTACGAAAATTGCCGTGCGTTACGACTGCGGTACGTAATATTACGTACGAAAGTTGCCGTGCGTTACGACTACGGTACGTAATATTACGTACGAAAATTGCCATGCGTTACGACTACGGTACGTAATATTACGTACGAAAGTTGCCGTGCGTTATGACTACGGCACGTAATATTACGTACGAAAGTTGCCGTGCGTTGCGACTACGGTACGTAATATTACGTACTCCGACTTTGAACCCGAGCGGGCACTTTTTCGTCCAGGAACACGATACTTCATAGTTTCATTAAATCGGATGGATGCTAAGTTCATATGTGTGGTAGACCAATCAATATTTTCAATGCAGTCACAAGGCTGCACGTTGCAAATATTTATTGGTCTACCCCCAAATAATGAATATGGACTCTTCCTCCTGTTGCTGTCATTGAACTAATATGGAAGATACCACCAGGGTTCAAAGGACTAACGATTGTGTTTGACGTCGCCAAAGCCTGATTCTTCGTGACGTTAAAACGTCACGATAACCGTAGTCGGAAAGGGTTAAAAGCGATGAACCAGTGACTGGAGTCGATCAACATAATTTTGTCCTTTGAGTGTATCAAGGCTCCACGATACACTCAAGGGACGCAATAAATTTGGTATGAAGTCTGTCAATGTTAGATTCATGAAAGTCTTTCCGTAATTGTTTGGGCCTCAATCTTGGTCACATGGGTCATAAGTGGGGTGGCCTTGAGGATATGGACCCGTGGGTCACTCATTCACCATTATGGATGGGCCATCTCCCACCGCCCGTGGGGTAGGTCTTAGCTAGTAGCGTTACTTGAAACTGCAAATATGAAGAAGTTATTGAAAGATTAATAAACACCATTTGTATATAATGTTCCTCCCTGGTCCATTGACTGAAACTCTCCCTGTATTTAGTATGTCTTTAAACAAAATTTGAGTTATTGTCCACGTGGATAGTCCACACACGAGTGTTTTTAGTAATCAGCCATCGTTCATGTATTGTTCATCGATTATTTGATAAAAAACTTCATGACCAGTCATCATTAGTCTATGGCTTATTATGAACCTACGAAAAAGATATCGAATTATTTCATAAACAGTCAATCAGTCACGGATTGACTGTTCTTGAAATAATTCCGATATCCCTGTACCGAAGAAAGTGTTCAGAGGCAGAAATATCATGAACAGGACAAATCTTTTAGGGAACACAGTTTGCAAAGGTTGGACTTCCATTTCAATGAAAATTTTAAAAAGGAATTTAGTAATCACTTTCGACCAAAGGAGTATAACGTTGAGGACATTGTTCTTCCGGCTGGTAAGTATGCTGAACAGGATTTTGGTCCCATGCAATTAAAAAAGTCGCTATTACTTGCGATGGGGTTATGCCTATGTGGAGGTCTTTGAACATGTCTCGTATTGGGAAATAATACTCTGCAAAACTACAGCCCGCTGAGATTCCTCCTTCGGGGATTAACACCCCTATTTGTTGGTCAAAGGGTGAAAGGCAGAATTTGCCCACTAATGGCGCAAGGTAAAATTGTAATCATTGGGACGTATCAAGGCAGCCAGGTGAGAACCATTTATATGATTATCTTTTGATCAGTTGTGCATGGCGTTTGAATATCATCTGAAAGATTTGCAAGAATGTGCAAGGTGGTAAATTCACCTCAAATTATTCATTTTTCTTGTCATCGGGGACATTATTGCTCGATGCAGGATCATAATATTGAATTGCAAATATTATTGTGCATTGTATATGATACTATGCCTACCCATTAAAATATCTGCTCTTTCCAGGCGAAAAAGTTTCTTTCACTTATCCGCGTTTTGACCTCAGTACACGTTCGTTTCATTTTTTGTTTTCTTTTGATGTCAAACCTTTCATCCGTGATATTTCATGAATGTTTTTTTTAGTCGAATATGAAAAGATCGTCTTCATGTCGGATATGCTAAACTCATAATAAAATCGTTAAAATCCTCACACTGTACTGCCTTTCTTCTGAAGGGTTTATTTTATTTTATGTTTTTTTTAACTGACTGTTTCCGTCAGTCATTTAAATTTATCTAACAATCATATAGATTTTGGCCTGAAAACCACGAGAAACGGTACGTATCACATAATGTGTTCCGATTCCGTATCATATAGACGACTCATTCTGATTCCGTATCAAAAAACGACTCGTTTCTGGTAGCGCTGCGGGCTATCATAACAGGCGCATGGGTACATTCTATGTGCGTTTCAGTGATCGACCGAACATTATGTCCCAAAAATGTTTAAAAATAATTTAACCCTTTACTTAACATGAAAAGCAGACGACACTTGCAAAGAAAATTCTTGAATAACTTATGTTTTTCATTTTTTGTCACAAAAACATAGGTTATGACCACTCGTTGGAACGAGCTCGTTCCAATGAGGGGTCATAACCTATGTTTTGAGACAAAAAATGAAAAAAATAATGAAAATTAACTGATGATTTTTGAGAATAGCGTTGGCAGGTTTTAGCCGTTACGTTGGTAAAAGGGTTAAGATTTAATCTGTGTATGTGACAGAATTGATAGATAAATGAATCATCATGATAATGTGCATGTCCTGTGATTTGCATCAGATTCTCGGTGGTGTCCAAAAATGGGATCACAACTCGCCGTTGAGATCCCATTCTGGACACCGCCTCGAATCTGATACAAACTACAGGACATGCACATTATCATGATAATCTGTATGTATCAGCAGATTCAGGGACCGGCCGTTCCTTCCCCTATTTTTTATGTGAGATAGGATTTGCTTTTATCAATTCCAGATCCACTATACCTTGGTGTATCAAACAGATAATTGTCCGTCTACATGCGTTCACATACGAAATACCATGCGAGCGTTCAGGGCGTAGCGGTAAAAACTCAAATATCATATTTGCATCCGATCGTGTACTGCCTATATATAATGTGAACATCGCTGTACAACAAACACAGACACTAACTAAAGAATTGTAATTTGTTGGACAAATTACGGGCTCTCCCCAAGTTTTAATGTGAAAAGGCAGACTGTATAGTATAGAAAGCACATTGAGCTATGCACTTTTGGTTTGTGAGAAAATGAGTGCAGAAAACTTCTAAATTCACAGAAAATCACAATATTTCAAACTGTACTATTTTTCAACTGCCCAAAGTCAGGTTATGTTGCGTTAAGCCATTGGGAGAAACTTACAACAGAAGATTTGTTCAGCGAGCACTTCTGCTCGCAGCAAAGCACACGATTTGAAATTAACCCTTTCTAAATTGATAGAAAGAAGCATACAATGTAGGCTAATTTTGTCATTTTCAAAAGATACTCTTTTTATAGCAGTCACTTCCAATGAGGGGGTTACATGATATGGTTGTTTTGAAATTTTTTGAAAAATTAAAAAAAAAAAACAATAATTAAAATAATGAATTTTGATACCGTGTGCGTTGGGTAAATGTTTAACCCTTTATCTAACATGAAAAGCAGACGACACTTACGAAACAAATTCATGAATAACTAATTTTTTCATTTTTTGTCTCAAAAACATAGGTTATGACCCCTCGTTGGAACGAGCTTGACGAGCTCGTTCCAACCAGGGGTCATAATCTATGTTTTTGAGACAAAAAATGAAAAAAAAATAAGGAAAATTAATTGGCGATTTTTGAGAATAACGCTGGCCGGCTTTGAGCGATACGTTGGGTAAAGGGTTAAAACGGATTTGGAAGAGAGTTTATGTAGGTTCAACGAGAAATTTAAGACAGGCTGACTGGGTACAATGTACATATAGTTAACCTTTACTTTTCTGATGATAACTTCAAGTTTGTGACTAATAGAGTTAGGCAAACCACTCATTTGCGAATGACATTGGGGAAATGAGATGATCCACCAGACACCGAGTAGTACCTATCCACATTCGCCATTTTAAGCTGTCTACGGGTATTTAATAACGTGTCCAGGTGGATTACAATTTTTTTGCTCGGTCCTAGATACACTTCCGTAGTTTCTAAAATTCTAATACCGCTAGCAGGCCTAACCGAGTTTTTCTACTCCATTTTAACACACAGATTTTAGCCCCATGAACCTGAGATATGATGAATGGTTTTGGAAAAATAGTCTATTGATGGTTAGTAGACAAATTATAAGGATACAGTCGACCAATGTATTATCTTTCCAAACCTATTGTACCTCCTGTTTCTGTCAATTCATTTATGATCAATATAGGTGTTAGAAATATATTATATAAACGGAAAGCCTGTGATCCTGTCATTCCGACCAGCTAGAAATTTTAACTTTGACTATCTCTCTTGATATATAATGCGATGTAATTTTCCGGTGCGCGGGCGGGGCTTACCCGGGCTTCCTGACCTGGGCGGGTTGGCTCGCTAGTTCATTACTGGCTGTTACAAACATTTTGGTTGGAAAGTTTTTGAAGACTTTGGAGAATGCAGCTGTTCTTTCTGATAGTGCGACATAAAAGCAGTTTCCATCGTACGAGGATGCCGATGCTTTACAACTTTCAAGGTATATTTTAAACAAGGTACTGTAAATGCCACCCCAATCTCCTTATATAGGCATCCCTTGTGGGACCACGTGACTTACCTATGCCCGTATATATGTGTGTGTGTGTGTGTTGGGGGGGGGGGGGGGGTCCTATGGCGTCAGACTTTCTCTCTGGGGCCTGTGTCGTCAGCACATCTGGAAAAGTAATTGGTTAAGCTTATTTAATTTAAAAGGATTGACAAGTTATAAACTTATGTTAACGCCTGCCCATGTGATATGTCCCCCGTAGCGGCATCTTCGTAGACTCACTTTTCTCGAATAATACGAAGGGATCTTCAACCTGCACGGAGTGTAGTGTGTCTTTCACCGTAAAAGGGCAGCTACTTTACGTCCTCAACCGATAGTATGGGATACCGTGATAGCATCAACCCCACAAGTGATGCTGCCAGAGAGTGTTCAGACACCTCAGGAACTTTCCTGGGCGAGAATGGGTCGCGGGAACTCTGCATGAGAGACCACCGCACTTATCTACTCGGTCACCACTTGATCTGCTTGCATTGTCTGTTCACTCGTATTTTGTTTCGCGCATTCATTACTGCTTTAAAATATGACTACCCATTAAACTTACAGCATTTTATAGACGAAAGTTTATTTTTTACGAAGCAAATTATTTGATGCATCGAAGCGTTATGAATATTAACCCTTTGAAAAGAGAGATCGGTTTTCCGGTCTGGGAAAATGATATGTCACACTTTCATTAAATGGGTTTTGGCTGCTAAATTAAAGTGTTGGGTAGGCCAATCAAAATTTTCAACGTGCAGCCATAAGGCTGCACGTTAAAAATATTAATTGGTCAATCCCCAGATAATAAATATGGACTCATCCAATTGCTTCCATTAAGCCGACATTGAAGATACCACCACGGTTCAAAGGTGGTAAAAAGGTTTCAACATTGAGCCGCCGAATGATATAAGAAATAATATAATATACAGCAAAGAGGGCATAGCTATTTCCTATTCAAGGGAGTTTAGTCATAATTTAATCCCACAGCCCTGTAGGGATGTAGGATTAAATAACTACTAATCCTCACCCCCTCACCGATTTGTTGTGTTTTATGGCAGAACATAGCGAGGGTGAAGTACGGAAGCTTGGAATAAATGATTCGAGGTGGAGTTTTCATTGAATTTCACGCGCGTGAAATACAAGAAAAATTCCACGAAGAGTCAGTCGTTGTTTGCAGTCTTCCGTGCTCTACCCTAGTTGTATTCTGTTCTTACCACGATAACTCTTGAATTTAGCGAATGAAGCTGGTATCACATTCGGCCGCGGGTCTGATAATTTTCTTGCTTGACTCAGTTTTGTGGAAGCATTTTATTCACGTCATAACGTTGCCCCGACGCGCTACGTCCAATCAGGCGCGTTCTTACATGACATTCTTACGCGTAATCTGGATTCAACACAGGGTGTACCTTACAGTTTTCCCAATGTGTGTTTTGTATCGTGTAACGTTGAAAACGCACAGCAATCTTGGTGTAATGGACCGACTTGTGATCGTGTGCAATAAAAATTATGCATAACGCGTTGAAAGGGTAAATTCATTTTTTCTCATTTACTCCTGTTTTGACATTAACACACGTCTCCTTTATGTTTTTATCTCTCGATTTCAGATCGTTCATCCGCGAAATGTAATAAATAATTCTTTCCACAGCTGCTTAACAAGAACAGGCTTTCTTGATTCTGAACATGGAAAATCCGTAATACAATGGTCTCAAATCTTTATTACTTTCTTTATCTTGCCTTTGGTTTTTATCATCAGTTTCGATAATAGTTGACGCCATTTAATTAACCCTGAACCTAATAAAGACAAACACCCATGAAGGAAGTTGGACGATCCCCATGCTAGCGTGAAATAGGAATTCCTTTTATCGATTCCCGAACCACGTTCACTCAATGTACCCAGTATTTTATCAGGTACCTTTATGATCTATTCTTAATGATCCCATTATTGCTCTCACTTGAAGCCAAAGTTGCTCGTGACTGATAATCTCACATAGTGATGCAGCCACGTAACGCCATTGTCATGATAATCTGCCATGTTAGTGCGTATGCGAAGCACATGGTGTTATGGTAATGTGTTCCTGTCGTCTGTTTTGTTTGATTGTGACCAACATCATGGTCTTTATGTTGACTCGCCGTTGCTATGGGTATCGACTTCAAAGCATAATTCAGAACAGTTAGCACAAAAATCTGTCGATATAAATGCTATAACTTAAAATTCAACATTGCAAAACGTGTAATGCTCAAGCAGATTACCAATTCAACCTTTCCCCGTGAATCAAGTATGGAATTAATTGGTTAAATTCTCAATTGCATTGGGGGAAAACATATTTTCAAGGCTGTGTTGGTTAATATGGTTTATAATAAATCAACTGAAATACCCAGAACTATAGTACAGACTATATATACTTCAAATCCCAATAGTCTTAAGTTTTTAACACCTTTTGATTGAGGGCAATGCCTTCTGGCAAAGTGAGAACACCCTCAGCTATCTACTACTTTTCCAACCACGATATTTCCACTGGCGTCTAATACACGGAATGACACACGCGTGCGAATGGTTTAATCGATATGGATTGAGTGTCAGCGCGGAAGGATAGAACGAGAGGCCACAGGCCTCGAGTTTTATCCTTCCGCGATGGCACAAGCGCCATATCGATTAACCCATTCACACGCCTGTGTCGTTCTGTGTTTATTATACATCTTGACGTCTATAAAAAATTATTAGAAGGACACTCAGCAATTCATTTGACAACTATCAACAAAAAGAACACATTTTACCGCCAACCAGATTTGCGAGGGAACCTGTGTTGCTATTTAGTACCCGGAGTTCCAATGTGTTCTATGTGCCTACTGGTACATAGAACACATTGGAACTCAGGGGACGATATTCGGCTATCGCTAGCGATTCAAACTGTAATGGCATTGGACGATTTGAAGAAAATGCCAGTGAAATTTCGCGTCTATTTCAAAGTAGTCCGTCAACGATTTCCGTTCCGCAGATATGTACGGAACAGATTTTCATTTTCCGCACGATTTAGTTTTCTGTAGTTTGGGATTACATAGAACAGGCGTGCAATAAACTTTGGTTCTGTCTTTTCACCACTAATATCGCTACCATCCACTATCTATACACTACCGATGGCTCTTACAACAACTTCTTCCCACGGATGCAGTCTCCACTTCAAGCTTCTATACAATAGTACAGCCAGCGATATTTCTTCCACTATACTCTCGCCGGCGTCCTCTACTACTGTCCAGACACGGTACTATGGACTTTAGTCCCTCTTACCCCAAATCTCAGGCCACCAATCTAATTGTGTACGAAATTCGATGCGTTATGGCCTTGAACCTGTCTAACTCTCAAATAAGTCATCGCATATGTTTAGATTCACTTGTCCGGAATATTTTCGTTGGTTGGAAGAGCATTTCATCTGCTTTTCCGACCAATTGACATATTCTGGACGACTGAATCTGAAAAAAAATTCATAAAGATTCATTTTCGGTGAATCAAAAACGGGGGGGGGGGGGGGGGGGGGGGGGGCGCTCTCCAAAAAATTATTCTACACAGCGCCGGGGTGGGTGGGTGACTTTTTTCCTCATATCAAATTCATACATTTTTTCTGTTTTAATATATCTGGATAAACCCTTAGGTGATTTAATAATGTTTAGGGTAGCTAGTACCTATGTGGCATAGTAGAATGACTGATAACCAGCTGTTCACATTTGCTGAGATGGTGACCATTAAACACTTCGCGGTCAGTATCACCAACCCTTAACCTTTTCAACAGGTTTAAACCAGAATTGCATAAAGAAAAATCAAATCAAATGTTCCATCAAATAAATCATTTATGTAACAAAAAACAATAATAAGAACAAAAAAAATGAATTGGGTTGTGTAGTAAGATAGTTAGTAGAGAAAAAGCAGGAAGAAAAATGAAAATTAGGAAAGTCTGACCGAAGCTGACTAAGGAAGTAATAAGATGAATAGATGCATCAAGTAAATGCGGTAAATGTACAAATGGGCCCAGAATGTGGGCCATCCATATTAAGCCTGGCTTGGTTCATACATGTATAATCACCTCCCCACCTCCCCGATTAATCCCATCTTTTCTAGTCTACCCTGGACTCTTGGATTTTGAAATGATATATCCGGCAATCACTCTCGTGACAACGCATTTTCTTCAAGAAGTGTTTGAGATTATCTCTCGATCACGGCCAAATGCAGCACTGCCCTGTGTGATGACAGATTAAAACTTGCACCGAACGACATTACAGTTTACCCGACCGACTGACCGACCAGGTTGTTTAAGTGAAAAAGGATTCCAGTCTACAACACTGTATAATGGTACTGGCATCGATAACTGCATGGTGCTTCACTACAAATTTAAGCAGTCCACCGGCTTCCCACAAAGTTGTGCCGTACCAGTAACCCATGATTCACGATGAATTTGATATTTGGTTGGGGGCCACTCCAAGTGTTCTAAGGATGACTTAATATTGGTAGGTTATGTTGTATATTGCATGAGTCGCCCAAAAAACATATTGACTCAAGTTAGTGAATACAATTGAGCCTGTAAGCTCAATAACCCATGGTAAGACACTATAAGATATAATATGGAATCATTAGGTACTATTATTGTGGACATGAAGTATTTATCTTATTTATCTCTGGTTATGCTCAAAATCTGCTCTAGTTTTTAAAAAAAAAAAATTTTGTGTGAATTATATAGAGAGTAATCGCTTAACTGGACTGGTTACGTGAAATAATTCTTGAGGGGTGAGGGACGTTGTACAAACACGAGTGCGCGAATACGCACGAGTGTTTTATAATATAGTCCCTCGCCTCGAATGAATTATTTCACGTAACCAATCCAGTCGAGCGATTACTCTGTTTATTACTTTTCATTATTAACGATAATTATATTATATAACCCTTTACCTAACGTAACAGCCAAAAACGTCTAGCTAGTCTCAAAACTCTCCAATTAATTTTCATTATTTTTTTCATTTTTTGTCTCTAAAACATAGGTTATGACCCCTCATTGGAACGAGCTCGTTCACTTGTGAAGTTATCGTTTATAATCAAGCCCGGAAATCCCAGTAAATCACACTTTGGAAAGTAACAACTCTATTTTATGTTGTTAGAAAAAGTGTAATAGCAGAAACGGATCAGTAATATGACCAAACACCGGACAGTTTTGTGTTGAGGTTTAATTTTAGGGGGTTGAACTGGGTTGAAGAGAGTGCCCCCCCCCCCCCCCCCTCATGAAAAAGACAAAAAAATTCTCTACCAAAAAACGGGGGGGGGGGGGGGTGGTGGTCACGAGGCGGAAAAAAGTTTTTTCCAGGTCCTCCACCCTGTCAAAGCGAGAAATTTTGCTCAATCAGAACTTCATTTGCTCGACATTTTGATTACATTTCAATCGGAAATGAGGACTCATCAAAGCCGTAGTCTTATTGTTATGTCGAGTAGTTTCACATATTATGTTAATATTTCGATATTTTCAAGAGGAATTAACTTGGGATATCTATAACTGGTGCAGGAAAGAATGCCTATGTGTCGTTGGAAGTAAAGGCACATCACATAACATCAACGGTCGTCTGCGCGCAAATGTCCATAAAACTGGGTAAACAGACAGCTCATAACATCGTCGAACTTCTTACTGAATGAGACAAGTGACCCGAGAGCTTGCTCCTTGCCATTAGCGATATCTTCTCTATTTTTTGGGCCCTACGAATCTCACATTTTGGGCCGAATCGAATCACTAATCGAATCAGGTAGAGGATTTCGAATTAAACCGAACCCACGGCTCTTCAAGTTGTAAATACTACACATTCTTAAACCGTAACTTCAAATATACTGAGTTAAAAACAAAGTATAATAAACTTTGAGGAACAATGTATTAGTATTATAGACTTTAATCCCAAACAAATTATTGTAAATTCATATTTCGAGGCTGGCTGTATGAGTTTGCATAATTTCATGTTCTTATTGTTGCCAGCGTAACGTCTGGACGTCGCAATTCAGACATGGGGTGAAATGAAAAGTTCACACATGCAATCAATAGTGTGTATGCTCACAGTTTGCCTCTTGGATGGCAAGACATCGACGGCGCATGGACCTGATAAGTCTCTGGATGTCACCATGTGGTATTGCGTTCCACTCCTGCCTTAAAACATTACGTAAAGGTCACGAAGTCTTACCCGGCGGTCCAATTTATCCTAAAGATGCTCGATTGGGGGCAAATCTGGCGAAAGTGGGGGCCAGGGAAGAAGTTTGATGCTCTGCTCCTCAAGAAAGTCACAACAGATACGCGCCACGTGACATCGTCTTGTTGGAATAACTGCAATCCGACGTTAGCGTTGAACAACGAGACAACAACAGCGTTAAGAATTTCGTCCCAATATCGCTGTCGATTCAGATTACCATCGATAAAGATCAACTGCGTTCGATGGTGCAAGGGAATTCCTGCCCAAACCATTACACTACCCCCACCGAAACGGTCGCATTCCCACACGCAAGCATCAGAAAATCGTTCTCCTCGTCAGCGATACACTCTTACCCTCCCATCAGTGCGCCGTAGACAAAATCGTGATTCATCACTAAAAAGAATTGCGCTCCAACGCTGCTGAGTCCAGCGAACAGGCTGACGTACCCACTCCATTCTGACGGTACGATGACATTGGGTAAGGATTGGTCCGTGGTACGGACGCCTACTGCGGATGCCGTGTACAGCGAGTCTGTTGCGGACAGTTTGTGCACTGATTCTATTGTGAGTTCTACCAGGAGTAATTGCTGCCGTCCTCGTTCCCGGAAGGAAGCGATCCCGCAAGTGAGACGTCCTGATGTGTCGGTCTTGTGTAGGTGTCGTAACTCTTGGTCGACATGAACGCGGTCGGCCGGCAGTAGATCCAGTGGTTCTATACCTTCCATTGAAACGGTAAATAGTGGCCAAAGTGACCCCGAACTCAGCAGCGAGCTCATCTGGAGGTATCCCAGCCTCTTGCATACCAACGACACGCAACCTCTGATTTTCCGTTAACTTTGGCATTTTGTAAAATGTTGGAAGACAAAAACTAGCGTGTTTTCTCAATAACCCAGGCTCTCTAGCACAACATAACACAAAGAAAATCGTCAGTCGCCCATTCATTATTCTCGGGTAGCACGTGCTATTTTGAAATCCGTAGCAAAATTTTATACGGTTGGGTGGACAACATGTCATTAAACTCTTTGCACGACTTCTTGTCCACAAACATGCAACATTAGAACTATTATATTTCATCCTTTATGCTATTTTTTCATACTTGTTTCTATTATACTTTCTTTTTTGACTCAGTATATTTATTTATTTATCTATTTATTTATTGGGGTTTAACAACACTTTCGACAGCCAGGATCACCTCGAGTCGGACGGTTTTACGGGCGGAGGAAGCCGGCGTACCCGGAGCTAGCCACTGAGAGGCGGCGTGCAACTGTCAGGCTCCCTACATACTAATTCCACACAAACGGGGTTAGCATTGGTTGAAGACAAGTGCACCATCGACGTGCATATCGCCTTAGTAGACATCGCTATCGTGCCCCTATGTGGGCAATCGGGATTAAGTGCCTTGCCCAAGGGCACTGGGATCTTATCCCTGGCGGGTTCAGACCGTAAACCTTTTGGTTTGAAGCGAATGCCAAAACCACTGAGGCACCGCGATCTCCTCCAGTCAAGTACTGTATTCAGCGGCGAGTCGTCTGTTTTGGGCATGTCAATTAAACAGCGAAACATTCCAGAATGGAATCACAGCAATAATTTCAGAAGCGGAACCTCCTTGAACTCTTCTTCTATTGTCAGGTCTCGTTTATAGAAGTCCTGGTGATGGAAGAAAAGTTCAAGAGAGACCCTTCGGTAGGATTTCGGGAAAAGCTTGACGATTCAAAAATAATTGCAAAGTCCATGTAACACAATTTGAATGACAATGTTTTCACAAACATTAAGCAGAACTGTGCGACCTGTTACAGAAAGGTTAGCTCGGTTACCATACGCAGTACGTTGAGAGTGAATTACCCCAAACACACTCGCGAAGTAAAGTTTTCACCCAGGCAGCAATTTCCATTCGTGTAAAACAGAAGACGCACAAGGTTTCAAGCAATTGTCCTCCGTGTTTCTATCACAGAATTCAGTATATTTTTCGGGTGGAAACGTCACTATCTGGGTGTTTAGTGATAATCTACTGTACTTGTTGTACATTAATTTTCTGAAATAAAACATCACAACAGAGGTCATTTATACTGTAAAAAATATAAATCAGTTACTAAAAGATAAACACCTCCAAACCATTTGCAAATGAAATCCTTTCCCGGTCCATTGACTTGACCTTTCTTGTGTTTAGTATGTCTTGTGTCTGTACAAAAATCGAGTTACTGTCTACGTGGAAACTCCACCGCGCTAGTTCGTGTATTGTACATCAGTTATCTGAAATAAAACCTGTATCACTGGGATCGATGTCGTACATACAAAGCAGCTCTCAAACGTTGAAGCTTCAAGAAACATTTTTGCAGCCAGTAGCAAATCATATTCCTTTCACTCTTGTTTTATGACAATGTTCCCCTGTCTAAAACCTACAGACCTTCCTCAACTCTACACCTGTCTGTGTCTTGGTGCTATGTGGCTATACATCAATGATTATGTTGAAAAAATACATGTGATAACTTTTGGTCTTTCACAGGTGAGTCACGCTGGCGTCAGAAAATTCAAGCTCATGGTCGTTCTCTTGTGTGTCGTCCGTGGAGATAAGTTGTTCCTCTTCACGACATCCGCACATCCGCCGTATTGCCTTACGATGAATTGTTGATGACAACATCAAGATATAAAAGTTTTGAGCAAAATTAAGCAACATCAAAGCATTCATTATGTGCCACGCCAGATCAATTCTATTTTTCGTTTCGCCATGTCTCATATCTGGACAGCATTGTTCCCAAATTATTTCCAACAGTTCAAGCATGGCCTTTGGAAGCAGAGCTACAAAAGACACCAATGACACTTTAGCAAGCGCCATTGTTGTTTTGAATCTTTTCTCGCTACCGCCTTCAAACACTGACATCCTTCGTCTCGCTCCGTCACCTCCAAATATGGATGTGCGTCGTAATGTGTGAATGGTATATACGTTGGTTCCGAAGATGATAGCAACAGGAAGTAAAGTGTTCAGAACCAACAAAAGAGCATCAAATGCTATAGGATTGTCAATGTATGCGCTACAAGAATCAGTCCCGACATAACAAGCCGTTTCTTCATCACAAATAATGTACACAAAATTCAGAAGTACTGCACCGATGAAAACACTCAAGCTAAAAATGTGGCTTTTGTTTTTTGTACAAAATGTGGCACGTTTCTGTGGGATAACGATAAGAATGAATCTGTCTAAACTCATTCCAGCCAGTATCCACGGAGAAATTGTGCGACTGAGCGTAACTGGGGTACTCCATAAATAACATTTCCATCGCACATTGAAAAAAGCGCTCATCAGCATATCATAGGAATAAAGTTTCTCTATTGTGTCTTCAGTTGCGGTAAAGACGAGCACAATCGTATCAAACGCGGCGAGATATCGAAGATATATGGAATAAGAATAATGTTTGGATGATACATGAGACATCAAGAGAAACAGCAGAGTGTTGCCGACCACACCGAGGCTAGCAATAATATCGATGACAATGGCATATGCTTCCGGATCCATGTAACTATAGAACGGGATTGTTAAATTGCTGCTATCCATTGCTGCCACTATTAGTGTACTTGCAATGTTTAGAATAAACTATACGATGAATGGGTTTTCATCTGAACACTTTGACTTCATCGAAGTGTGTTGATATATCAACTCATAAAATCATACGCCCCAAAACTGGTTGAACTAGCTTTGTACGCTTAATTAACACAACAATATAGTCATAGGGCAAAGGGATGTTGATGATACAAGATTATAATAATAATATATACACAAAACGTCACGATATGTGAATGCTTTCGTCAATATGTCACGAGTGATAGCGCGGAAGGATAGAACGAGAGACACAGTCTGAAATGCATTGTGACTCGACAAATAAACAATAATAATAGTGTGTAAAAATAATTTTAGCGAGCGAGTTAATTATTTCTTCCCACAGGTTAAAAAATGTCCATACGCTATAGTCATCTCGACTTATATCTCCATGAAAATCAACTTTCGATAAAGTTATCTCCCTTGAAAGTATTAGAGCAAGGAAGGCCCAATTTAGAATCACGTAATTGCTGAAAGAACACCCATATCATCAATAGAAAATAATACTAAGTTTCCTTTTGTTACTTTTAATAAACGAAAACAACAGACAGCTCTCGGAGCTGTCTGTTGTCTTCGTTGATTAAAAGAAAGAAAGGAGAACTTGGCTTTTTATAGTAAGCTCATGAAAATCAAATAGTTCAGAGAAAATACGTCATTAAGAATATCTATCAGTATCACGCATACCAAAACTAAGTAGCGTCCTCTTTAACTCTTTGTTTAGCGAATGCGTTTTTTACAGTAATTTGCAAGTTTTTATTCTTCACAAGAAAAATAAATAGCACATCTCACCTCCTAGACTTTTATATTAATGGATGGACAGTGTCTGTATTATATATCACGTCGCACACACTTTGGTTTAATTATGAGAAAAGGGGATACAAAACATCAAAAGGTGGTGAAAATATCGTTTCTTATTTATGAATGGGCTTCAACAGAGGATTGAAGTCAAACGCTGAAACCGATTGGGAAAAAAATGCAAACACCCGCATCTGTATTTTATATTTATTTATTTATTGGTGTTTAAGGTCGCACATACTTATGCACAATGGCTAATCGTGACCGTGACAGTTTTATGGGTGGAGGAAGCCGTAGTACCCGGAGAGAACCACCGAGCATCGACGAGCAACTGTCAGCTCCTCAACATTCTAACTCTGTTCAAGCTCCGCTCAAGCAGGGTTACAGCAGTTGAAAGACATGTGCTCCATCGACGTGCAGTACGCCTTTGTGCACCGCGTCATCGTGCCCTCATGTAGGCAACCGGGATAAAGTGCCTTTCCCAAGGACACAACGCGGGTCGTCCCGGACGGGGGTTGAACTCGGGACCTCTAGCATAGAAGCCCAACAGTCTACCAATGAGTCACCGCGCCCCTCTGTATTTTATACCACTTATGGGGAAATGTCCGAGGTTTGTGAAATGATGTGCACATCGATGATACAAAGTCGTTAACTATTCGAAATTACAATTTTTATATAAAATTCCTATACCCTCAGTGTTAAATCTACCGACAGCCTTATGAAATGAAGTGGAACTAACTGTCCTGTAAATCAGATCTAATGATCAAAATTGTCAGCCATGTAGGACTATTGTTTTTATTCAATGTGAAAACCACAGAGCCCTATCCATCGGATTCCTCATTCTTTAATATTCAATTTGTCACAATAGTTTGAGAATAGATAATTACTCTACATTTCAAATGTTTAGTAAAACTAAACAACCAAGCGAGGGTTTCACCTCATTCATAAATTAAACATGCATCCAATAGTGATATTTTAAAGTGTAAACTCTAAAGAACCGAATTTTCATCTTTTAAAAGCGATAGACCAGTGACTTGAATCGAGCAACAAAATTTTGTCCCTTGAGTGTATCAAGGTTCCATGTTGTACTTTAGGGAAGCGATAAATTTGGTTTGTGGTCAGTCAATGTAAGATTCATGAAAGTCTTTCTGTAATTTTTGATCCTCAACCTTGGACACACGGGCCATAAGTGTGGTGGCCTTGAGGGTGCCGACCCGTGGGTCACTCATCCACCCTTATCGATGGGCCATCCCCCATCGCCCGTAGGGTCGATCGTAGCTAGTAGAGTTACTTGAAACTGTAAATATGAGGAAGTTATTGAAAGATTAATAAACACCTGTTCAATAAGGTCCAGATAAAGGGACCCAATCATTAAATGTAGAAATTGCTCTATTAAATTAATTAACCCTTTACCTAACATGAAAAGCAGACGACACTTGCAAAAAAAATTCTTGAATAATTGATTTTTTTAATTTTTTGTCTCAAAAACATAGGTCATGACCTCTCGTTGGAACGAACTCACCGAGCTCGTTCCAACGAGGGGTCATAACGTATGTTTTTGAGACAAGAAATGAAAAAATAATGAATGTTAATTGGCGATTTTTGAGAATAGCGCTGGCCGGTTTTGGCCGTTACGTTGGGTAAAGGTTTAATACAGCCATTTTCCCATTTAATAAACACCATTTGTATATAATGTTCCTTCCTGGTCCATTGACTAATTTTTTCCTTATGTTCAGTATGTCTGTAAACAAAATTCGAGTTATTGTCTGGGGGCGCGGTGGTTTGGTAGGTAGAGGTGCAGGCTGCAAGCCGAGAGGTCCTCGGTTCGAATCCCACCTGCGGCAACCGCGTTGTGTCCTTGGGCAAGACACTTCACCCCCATTGCCCATGTGGGGGCACGATGACGCCGTGTACTAAGGAGTACTGCACGTCGATGGTACGCATGTCTTCAACCAATCTAACCCTGCCTGTGCTGCAGTGCGGAGTTACGATGTTGGGTAGCCGGCAGCTGCTCGTCGTTGCTCGGTGGTTCTCTCTGGGAACTCCGGCTTCCTCCACCCGTAAAACTGTCACGGTCATGATTAGCCATTGTGCATAAATATGTGACCTTAAACATCAATAAATAAATAAATAGTTATTGTCTGGGTGGATAGTCCACATATGAATGATTTAGTAATCAACCATCGTCAATGTATTGCTCATTTATTATTTGAAATATAACTTCATCACCAGAGTTAATGTCGTTCATACGAAGCAGTTACCAACAATTTTACCATTTGAAACTTTAATATCCTGACGTTCAAACGTCACTGGGAATTCAGTTTCTTCGACGTTTTTCAAAATGCGACGTCAAACGTCGGAAAGTACAAATAACAAGATATTTTTCACATTAGTGATTATCTGGTTGAGGGCTAGATTATGTTTGGTGGTCTGAATTTGTTATTGAAAACTTGTTTTATTACAAATTATTGGAGAGTGCCCACAGGCACTCTCCAATAATTTGTAATAAAACACATTTATCTAAAAAAAAATATTATTTGTGTTTGACTGAATATGAAATATAAGCAAAGGAAGTGTTGGCTTTTGCTCTGGTATCCTCATTTTTTTTAAAGCCATGATAGTGGCTTCTTGCACTTAACCAGTTAAGTCTTGACAGCAGGATTATATTAGTATTTGAAGCTGCGATAGCATTTGCCTCAACGGTTATCACTGAGCACTATTCGGGAGAAGATAGGAATTGAGGTTAAAACTTTAAAAAATCGAAAAATAATAACAAAACAAATGACCACAAAGTACCAACGCGCTGTTTGATTTCGTACGTCATAAGACGTATAAAAGTATCAACGCACTGTTTGATTTCGTACGTCATAAGACGTACAAAAGTATCAAAGGGTTAAACGTCAATTTTGAAAACCTTCGTTGCTTACTATGTGATCTTCAGGCAAACGAAAATTGCTTTGATATAATAGGTATGACTGAAACTTTTAGCATCACAGAAGAAGTAAGTTATGAGCTAGAAGGGTATCATCCACGTATTTACAGGTCTCGCCCTTCCAATGACGACGGAAGAGGTGGCCTTGGCCTTTTCATAAAAGAAAATTTATCATTCAAAATACGCAAGGACCTCTCTATCTTCATTCCCCATGTTTTTGAATCATTATTTATTGAAACTACTTCAAATGAAAAATGTATAGTCGGTATTATCTGCAGACCCAATACTGCACCGAAAGCAGACCTCGATTTATTTCTGTCTAATTTAGGCCTACTCCTGGAGAAAAGTAACCTTAGTAACAAAAATGCTTATGTAATGGGTGACTTTAATATTGACCTCTTAAATTTTAATAATCACTCTAAAACCAGTACATATGTTGATTCTATGTTTAGTGCGGTTTCTTACCGGCTATCACGAGACCAACAAGGGTCACACACTCTACTGCAGCGTTAATAGACCATATCTTCAGTAATGCCAACAAGGAAAACAAATCGGGTATTATTATTACAGATGTAAGTGACCACTTTGCAACATTTTATTTGGAAGAGTCCGACAAAGTTACTCCTCAAACTACTGAAACACAAAAACGTGCATTTAACCGAACGAATATTAACTATTTTAAGGACCTTCTTTCGACAACCGATTTTTCGGATATACTTAATACTAACTGCCCTAATGAAGCACATAATTCATTTCTTAATATCTTTTATAGACATTTTGACACTGCATTTCCAATCAAAACCACGCCAATCCCAAAGAAATTTGTAAAACGTGAACCTTGGATGACAAATGGACTTTTACAATCATCCCTCAACAAAAACAAACTGTATGTCAAAAAGTTAAAGTCAAAAAATCCTCAGATTGTAGACGAATACAAAAGGTATTGCCAAATGTTTAATCGATTAAAACGAAAGAGCAAAGCAGACTACTACAGTAAGGTATTATCCCAAAACAAAAATAATGCTAAAAAAACATGGGAAATCTTACGCAAAGCCATCAATAAAACGAAATGTGCTCATACACTACCCTCTTCTTTCATCGACGAAAATTCTGAATTGACCGATGCTAAAGAAATAGCCAATAAATTTAACACTTTCTTTGCGAACATTGGCAAATCAATAAGTAATCAAATACCAACACCATCACGGCATTTCTCAGAATACATTGGGGATAGTTGCACTGACTCATTTTTTATATCACCCACCAATGAACAAGAAGTAATTCTCTGTATTCAAAGCCTAAGTGGAAAACAGACCAAAGATTGTGATAGCATGTCGACTAAGCTACTGAAAGAGATAAGCTTTGAAATAGCAAAGCCACTCACCCATATCATCAATCTCTCCTTCTCGACGGGCGTGATGCCGACCAAAATGAAAGTCGCTAAAATAATACCCATATTCAAAAGCGGGGACCCTCACATATTTAATAATTATAGGCCAATCAGTATTCTTCCCACGTTTTCAAAAATACTTGAAAAAATAATGCAAGTGCGTTTGCAACTATTTTTGGATGAACAAAGCATCATCTACCGGTATCAGTTTGGTTTCAGAAAACACCATTCAACTATACATCCCATTTTGCACTTAGTAAATGATGTCGCCGCTCAGAACGACAAAAGGACGAAGGACTGTACCCTCTCCATCTTCCTAGACTTTTCCAAAGCCTTCGATAGTATTAATCACAACACTTTGCTTAAAAAATTGCATCACTATGGTATTAGAGGTGTGGCAAATTCTTGGTTCGAAAACTATTTAACTGGAAGAAGTCAATTTGTACCATTCAATGAAAAAGAATCGGATAGGGAAACCACAACTACAGGTGTGCCACAAGGGTCCATCCTAGGCCCTATCCTTTTTCTGCTTTACGTTAATGATATCAGCAATTCAACATTATTAAAAATTTTGTCATTTGCAGATGACACCACAGGTTATGTGTCATCAAATAACGTGAATGATCTCATTGGAAATGCAAATTCTGAACTTGTGAAAATACAGGAATGGTGTGCTGCTAACACGCTGGCTCTTAATGCTTCTAAAACCAAATTTATATTATTACACCCCCACGGTGATTTATACACTTCCAGAGACAAGAGCATAGCCATTAATAACACAAACATACAACTAATCGGAAATGAGCAAGAGGAAACAACACTCAATTTTTTAGGAATCCACTTGGATGAAAATCTAAAATTTAAGCAGCACGTTTCAGCCGTTTGCCTAAAAATAGCTGGAGCAATATATGCCATAAACCGAGCAAAACGATTTCCCCCACTACATGCATTAAGAACACTATACTTTTCCTTAATCCATAGTCATTTAACGTATGGTATTCTTGTATGGGGACATTCTCCCTTTGTTAGTAGGATTTGTGGCTTGCAAAAGAAGGCTATCCGAATTATAGCGAATAAATCTTACACATCCCATACTGATCCACTTTTTAAAAGCTGTCGAATACTAAAATTCCACGATGTCTACAAACTGCAGACGCTTTTGTTCATGCACGACTGGTGCAATAACAAATTACCTGTTTCCTTTGACGAAACGTTTGAAATATACCATAATCCGTCGGGCATGAACACAAGGCAGTCTGGTAAAATACTTATTCGTAAGCCCAGAACTAGTTTTTCATCCGACTTACCTCTCCATTCTTTCCCACGTCTTTGGAACGAAATCCCCCCATTAACTCAACAGTACAATAGGTCCCAATTCAAGAACAGATTAAGAGAGAACGCACTAAGTTCATATTTGACTAATAGTCCCTGCACCAATCCACAATGTCCCGACTGCATCACTAACCCCTCTGGATCTCTCCACATCGATCTTCAACCCTAACAGTATAGTTCTGGTCATTAACCCATGCTACACTCACAACCGGGAAAAAAGAGAACTAGGCTCGACCACCCCCACCTCCAACTCTGATGTCAGAACAAATGTGTTTTTTGTTTGTTTTTTTTTTACATGGGAGCGGCAGGAAGACAGCCTTTAAGGCTATGCCGTTTCCATGCAGTAGACTATTACCTTGTATAACACTTTATTTTCATTATGAACTTATCATATAATAGTGTACTGCAAAATAAAGATTCATTCATTCAGGAAGCGATTTGTGAATCTTGTTCCTTCTCCGTGTGTTTTATGATAATATCCACCTGTCTAAAACTCCTAGGGTGGCAGCACATTCCAGTACCCCACAACTTCTATAACTCTATGTGTCTGGGCGCTACGGAGCTATCCATAAAATGATTAGTGTGAAATAATGAATATGGGGGTAACGTTTATTATTTCACAAATGAGTCATGTCGACGTCAGAAAATTCAAGCGTAAGGTCATCATCCTCTTCTGCCTCGTCATTGGAGATAAGTTGGTCCTCTTCATGACACCCACACAGTCGCCGTATCACATTGCGATGAATTATTGATGACAACATCAAGATGTAAAAATTCTGAGCAAAATTAAGCAGCATTAAAGCATTCGTTATGTTCCACACCAAAACGATTCTACTTCTAGTTTCACCTTGCTTCATGTCTGGACAGCATTGTTCCCAAATTATTTCCAACAGTTCAACTATGGCCTTTGGGAAAAGAGCTACAAATGACACCAATGCCACGACACCAAGCGCAATCGTCGTTTTTAATCTTTTCTCGCGACCGCCTTCAAATACTGACATCTTTCGACTCGTTGCGTCGTTACTGAATGCTGGCGTCCGCCGCAATGTGTGAATGGTATAAACATTGGTTCCGAAGATTATGGCAACTGGAAGTAAAGTGTTCACAACCAACGAAATAGCTTCAAATGCTATCGTATTGTCAATATATATATCACAAGATTCCGTCCCGACATAACAAGCCGTTTCTTCATCACAAATAATGTAAACAAAATTCAGAAGTACTGCTCCGACGAAAACACAAAAGCAAAAAATGTGGCTTTTGTTTTTTGTACAAAATGTGGCGCGTTTCTGTGGAATAACGATAAGAATGAATCTGTCTATACTCATTCCAGCCAATATCCATGGTGAAATGGTACGGCTGAGCGTAAGTGGAATACTCCATAAATAACACTTCCATCGCACATTGAAGAAAGCACTCATTAACATATCATAGGAATAAAGTTTCTCTATTGTGTCTTCTGTTACGGTAAAGACGAGTACAATCGTATCAAACACAGCGAGGTATCGAAGATATATGGAATAAGAATAATGCCTGGATGATACATGGAACATTAAGAGCAACATCAGAATGTTGCCAAGTACACCTAGGCTAGCAATAATGTCGACGACAATAACATATGCTTCCTTGTCCATGTATCTATATCTATCTGTTAAGCTGCTGTTGGCCATTGCTCCCACTCTCAATGTACTTACAAGGCTTACGGTAAAATCGTAAATTTTAACTGAGTGCACAAGCAGTAGCTTTGTATGTGAAAACTTTGTCCTCATAGACGTCCTTCTAATTGACCAATAGAAATATAATTCAGTTCCTTTAAACTGGTTGAACTAGCTTCGTACGCATAATTAGCACAATAAAGTCGTTGATACACATATATTAATAAATTGTTAACCCTTTGTATTGGCTTGCAACAAGACGATAATGATATTATCAAACAGTATGTAAACATTCTGCATTATACAGCGCACAGTAGTCTTCGACTCATTGTGAACTTGCGAAAAAAGATATCACACCATTTCATGAATAGTGAATCCGTCATGAACCAGTGACTGGAATCGATCAACATAATTTTGTCCCTTGAGTGCATCAAGGCTTCATGATACACTCAAGGAACGCGATAAATTTGGTATGAGGTCAGTCAATGTTAGATTCATGAAAGTCTTTCCGTATTTTTTGTGCCTCAATCTTGGTCATACGGGCCATGAGTGGGGTGGCCTTGAGGATGCGGAAAGTGCGTCACTCATTCACCCTTATGGATGTGCCATCCGTGGGGTGGGTCTTAGCTAGTAGAGTTACTTGAAACTGTAAATATGAAGAAGTTATTGAAAGATTAATAAACACCATTTGTATATAATGTTCCTTCCTGGTCCATTGACTGAAACTCTCCCTGTGTTTAGTATGTCTTTAACCCTTTTCCCAACGTAACGGCCAAAACCGGTCAGCGCTATTCTCAATCGCCAATTAATTTTCATTATTTTTTCATTTTTTTTTGTCTCAAAAACATAGGGTATGACCCCTCGTTGGAACGAGCTCGTTCCAACGAGTGGTCATAACCTATGTTTTTGAGACAAAAAATGAAATAAATTAGTTATTCAAGAATTATTTTTACAAGTGTCGTCTGCTTTTCATGTTAGGTAAAGGGTTAAATAAAATTTTAGTTTTTGTCCAGATGGATAGTCCACATATGAGTGTTTTAGTAATCAGCCATTGTTCATGTATTGTTCATCGATTATTTGATATAAAACTTCATGACCAATCATCGTTAGTCTACGGCTCATTATGAACCTGCGAAAAAGATATCGAATTATTTCGTGAACAGTCAATCAGTCATGAATTGACTGTTCATGAAATAATTCCGATATGCCTTCACAGACGAAAGTGTTCAGAGACAAAAATATCATGTAGAGGGCGAATCTTTTAGGGAACACAGTTTGCAAGGGTTGGACTCCATTTCAATGAAAATTTTAAAAAGGAATTCAAGAACCACTTTCGAACAAAGGGGTATAAAGTTGAGGGCATGGTTCTTCCCGCTGGTAATTATGCTGAACGGGATTTTGGACCCATGTAGTTGAATAACTCGCAACTACCTGCGATGGCTTTATGCCTATGTAGAAGTCTTTGAACATGCTTCGTATTGGCTAATACGACTCCGCTGCACTGCAAAAAATATAGGTTCTCTTTAGAACCAAAACTGGTTCTAATCTTGTCCCTGAGATGGAACCAGTTCTGTTTAAACAGTATTTATTTCAAATCAAATAAATTTACCAAGATTAGCATTCAATTTTAACAGAATATTACATGAACTGAAATAGATTCAGCAGTAAACTTGGAGCTTATTCAACGCAGTCGCCAAACATTTTGAAACAAAGGAGATATGAACAGTTGGCATATCGAACCAGTTTTGGTTCTGTATAGAACCAAAACTGGTTCGATATGCCAACTGTTCATATCTCCTTTGTTTAATAATGATTTGAGACAACCTCGTATAAGCTCTAAACTTACGGCTGAAACCCCCTCAATTTATGTTTAATTCTGTTAATATTTAATGTTAATCTTTATAAATTTATTTGATTTGAAATAAATACTGCTTAAACAAAACTGGTTCCATCTCAGGGACAAGATTAGTACCAGTTTTGGTTCTAAAGAGAACCTATATTTTTTGCAGGGTACACTACAGCCCGCCACGATTCCTCCTTCCGAGATTCACGGCCCTGTGTGTTGGATAAATGGTGAAAGGCAAAGTAAAATTGTTATCATTTGGGACGTATCAAGGCAGCCAGTTGAGAACCACTTATATGATCATCTGTAGATTAGTTGTACATGGTATTTGAATATCAAGAATGAGCAAGCTGATAAATTCACCTCAACTATTAATTTTTCTTTTCATCGGAAGCATCATTACTCGACACAGGGTCATGAATATTGAATTGCAGATATTTTAGTGCATTGATACTATGACTATCCATTATAATTTCTACCCTTTACGAGCGAACGTTTAATTTATTCCGCAGCAGATTATGCGGTGATGTCGGACTGGTGGAAATTATTAGTTTCTTTCACTTATCCGTGATTTGACCCCAGTACACGTTCGTTTCATTTTTGGTTTTCTTTTGATTTTGAAATCTTTCAACCGTGATATTTCATGAATGCTTTTCTTATAAGTCAAATATGAAAAGATCCTCTTCATTTCGGATATGCTAAACTCGTAATAAAATCGTTCAAAATCTTCACTCTATACTGCCTTTCTACTGAAGGGTTTATATTTATTCTGTCTTTTGACTGACCGTTTACGTCAGTCATTTAACTATTTCAACAGCAGATTCAGGGACTGGCCACCCCTCCCTCTTTTTCCTATGTGAGATAGGATTTGCTTTTATCAATTCCAGATCCACTGTACCTTGGTGTAGCAAACAGATAATTGTCAGTCTACATGCGTTCACACACGAAACGCCACACGAACGTTCAGATCGTGGTGGTAAAAACACAAATATTAAATTTGCATCCCATCGTGTGATGCCTAGAATGTGAACCTCGCTGTACAACGAACACAGATACTAACCAGAGAACTGTAAATTGTTGGACAAATTACGGGCTGTCCCAAGTTTTAATGTGAAAAGGCAGATTGCATTGTATAGAAAGCACATTGAGCTATGCACGTTTAGTTTTGGAGAAAATGAGTGCTGAAAACTGCAAAATTCACTGAAAATCACATTATTTCAAACTGTACTATTCTTCAAGAGTCCAAAGCCAGGTTATGTTGAGTTAACCCTTTACCCAACGTAACGGCCAAAACCGGCCAGCGCTATTCTCAAAAATCGCCAATTAATTTTCATTATTTTTTTCATTTTTTGTCTCAAAAACATAGGTTATGACCCCTCGTTGGAACGAGCTCATCGAGCTCGTTCCAACGAGGGGTCATAACCTATGTTTTTGAGACAAAAAATGAAAAAAATTAGTTATTCAAGAATTTTTTTTGCAAGTGTCGTCTGCTTTTCATGTTAGGTAAAGGGTTAACTCTTAAAAGCCGCTAGTCGAGTTTTCTTGCCCGTGATGTAATACGACATGTAATCTGGCTGTGACGGTTCGGCTATCTTTGGGTTGGGGGAGAATTAAACACTGAGCATGTGTTTCTAGTCAAGTGTCGTCTGTCTGAATAGGCAGACGACACTTGACTAGAAGCACCTGCTTTACTATAAGTTTTTCGCGGTATGTCATGTTCAATAAATTCGTTCTGATTCCCCGGCTTCTAAGAGTTAAGCCACTGGGAAAAACTTAAAACAGAAGATTTGTTCAGCGAGCATCTCATACGAAACACGATGCGAGCGTTGAGCATGGCGGTAAAACACAAATATCAAAAAATGTGAACCTCGCTGTACAACAAACACTAACAAGTGAAACAAAACCGAAATTCACACCAGTGACAGGCTGATTATCCGTTGATAGCGGTCATTCAAAATAACATAAATTGGTAAACTGAGTTTCAAAAGTCCATACTATAAACATATTCAACCTGAATGATGGTAAACCACTTCCAACGTCAAGTATATATAGAATTTTATATTTCTTCCAGAGAGGCTGAATATTTTCTCGTTATTCAACTAGAAATGTAACCAATTCAATTTTCTCTGATAGAGCTTTGTACAAGCTCTGTCAAGCATTATTGAATTGGTTAAATTCCTAGTTGCATTATGGGAAAAATTCGATTCTTGGAATTTTGATTTTTAGAAATCAGTGTGTAGAGAGTTAAATATAGAATATACCCATAGTAGCTTGGTGTACCAAATGTTCACCAGGAGTGGTGTTAACCGCGAGCCTTCGGCGCGCGGTTAACACCACTGCACCAGGAGTGGTGAACATTTGATACATGAAGCTACTTTGGGTATATTTTAATTATACCATGATCGTCAGATTATTAAGAGTCGCTATTAATTTTTCTCGATTTTACTGAGCACCAGACGTACATGCGAGCGAATCTGTTTTTGTTTGCATGAGCATCTGTGGGCGGTACTTCCGCTGTCAATTTTATCGCCGAAACGAAATGAAAAAAATAAACTGAGCCTTTTCCGTTTTAATAACATAATAACATAATAACATCCTATTTCGAATTATATGCATGCTTTATTAACTTAAGACGATGCATGTTTGTTAATTTTGGCATCTTATGAGGTAAACCCATTTAAAAACGTAATAAATAATTGCCACTTCCATTTCACTTTTCGCGAGGCGACTTGCGATAAATTTTGACAAGTTTGCATTTAGGTCGACGTCACCAGCGGTCAACGGGGATGTAGTTCTACTGTAGGTGTAAATTTTTACGATTGAAATTCCATTGCTGGCGTGTTCATCACGGTTGATGTGTAAAGTTAAAATTTATGTCATAGGCTTTTCATATATAGTGGAATAGGTAATCATGGTATAAAACACTTTTCATAACGGGATAACGGGTGACATAGAATCTGGCAATGTTAACGCTTCGCTGTATATTAATTTGTACCACGTTTTAACAATTTTGTTTACAATTCTCTGTTATGTGCATGCATAGCGAAAAAAACATAATCTGAATCTGAAAAATATTTAAGAGTTAATTATCTATTTATTCATTGATTGGAGTTTAACGACACTTTCGACAGCCAGGATTGCATCGTGTCGGGCAGTGTCGTGGTGGAGGAAGCCGGAGTACCTGGAGAGAACCACCGAGCGACGGTGAGAAACTGTTATATTATATACTAAATCCACACACGCAGGGTTAACATTGGTTGAAAACAGGTGCACCAGTGCGCCTTTGTACACAGCGCCACCGTGCCCCCAGGTGGACAATAGGGATTAAGTCCCATGCTCAAGGTATCAAGGGCACAACGGAGTTAAGAGTCAGTTATCACTAAAACACTTATGCAGTGGAGCTTCACTTACAAAAATAGTTTAACAAATACACCATTGGAATGCAAACAGTCCATTGCCTGAAACGTACTCGACTTGGGATTCTTGCACTTTCTTAAAATTCGTGGGTGGAAAATCTACTCTGCAATTTCTTGCACCCAAACAATAAATTCCCCAATTAACTCTTTACCCATTGTTTAACGGCGATATAGGCCACACTCTTCACCAGAAATACCATTCAAAGTTTAATATTTTTGGTTTAACTGGACAAAGGACAGCTGTGAGTCTGTTAGCCTGTCCAGAATCTCTACGACAGCTCACGGTTCTTTTGTATCACCAGACTTCATTTGCATATTCGGGTCCATGCGTAGATGAGAACGTCCCATTATGATCATGGTCGGTTGTCCACAATACCTGCCACAGCAGCCATCTTGGATTTCTTCAGCACAGGCTACAGTTCACATTTATGTACGATTTTTTTTAAAATTTGGCAGGGTTACTTAGAATGATGAGTGGACGAGACCGTCAAATTCTTATATCACATGACCACCCATAATGGCCGCCATCTTGGGATGTCTACAGAACACTGTCTCCAATCGTTCAGAATGGGCTACAGCCCACAGTTCTTTCCGATTATCATCAAATTTCATATGCATATTCAGATTTATACCTAGATCAAAACGTCCTGTTGTCGTCACAGTCAACCACTTGCAATGGCAGCCACAGCAGCCGTCTAGAATTTCGTCGCTGTGTACTGCTCGCATTTAGGCATCAATTTTCTTGAAATTCGGTGGGATGACTTAGTATAATGTGCTGAAGAGAACACCATATTTTGTTAATGGTTGGCCACCTATAATGGTTGCCATGGCAGATTTCTTAGATTTTTTCATAATACCTAGCAGTTACATTTGTGCACCATTTTCGTGAAACTCAGACAGCTTTAATATTTATGGGTAGATGAAAATGTCCTATGTTGGTCATTGTTGGCAGCACATAATGGCTGCCGTGGTACATGCAGCAGTCTTGGATTTCTTAACCCTTTACCCAACGTAACGGCCAAAACCGGCCAGCGCTATTCTCAAAAATCGCCAATTAATTTTCATAATTTTTTTCATTTTTTGTCTCAAAAACATAGGTTATGACCCCTCATTGGAACGAGCTCGACGAGCTCGTTCCAATGAGGGGTCATAACCTATGTTTTTGAGACAAAAAATGAAAAAAATTAGTTATTCAAGAATTTTTTTTGCAAGTGTCGTCTGCTTTTCATGTTAGGTAAAGGGTTAATGTGCGCCCCACAGGTAGGTTGCATTTATGTTATCAGATTTCTTGAAAAGTGGCAGAATGAAAGTATGAGCAGATGAGAATGTCATGTGTCCTGATGGTTGGTTGACTACCTAGACGGCATATTTTTCCTGTTAAATTTTTTTATTAGCCTAACTTGGCGAAGCACAAGAGGAACTTGAATAATCACTTTCCATCTGTCGTCCGTCTGTCCTTCGGCCATTGTCGGGCATGAACTTAGATTATTGACTTCTCATGAACTACTGGAACGAATTAAACCAAAATTGATATAAATGCTTATCATATGTTAATCCAAGTTTGTTCAAATAATGTTGCGATACCCACAGGGGGCACCCTAAGCGACATAACTCTGTTTGTACCTACAATAATATTTTTAAAAATTGCAAAATCTTCTCCATAACTACCAATCAGAATCTTTTGATTCTTGGTATACAACATCATTTGATGGGGTAAGGTTCAGGTTTATTTCAATCAAGTCCCGGGATTATATTTGGGATCCCTATGGGACGTTGAATTTTAATTTAATACCAGTGCAATGTGAGGAAAATTCTTTAGAAATCTTCATCTTCTTATCTAACTGTTAAAATCTCTTGATATTTGGTATACGGCATCCTTAGAAAGGGTCAGATGCAAGTATGTCCAAATCAAGTCCCTTGAGATATATTTGGGCTTCCTGCATGAGCTCAGATTTTAATTTTGTGTAAAATGAGGAAAATTCTTTAAAAATCTTCTTCTTCAGATCGACCAGTCAGAATGCTTTGATATTTGATGTGCAGCATCATTGGTGGGATCAGATTCAGTTTTGTACAAATCAAATCACTGAGCTCATTTATGCTTCCTATGGTACCCGAATTTAAACTTAATAATGTAATATGATGAAAAATCATTAAAAATCTTCTACTGGTCAGAATATTTTGATATTTGATATGCAGCATCATCAGGTGGTTCAGATTAAAATTTGTTCAAATGGTTTCCTGTTATGAATTTTAACTTAGTGCAGTATGGGTATTTTTATTTTCATTATTTCAGACCCACCACTCATAATTTTTTGTTTATCAAGTAAGTGCATCAATTCCACATACCACACTTCAAGGAAATCAGTGAGAAATTCTCTATCAAATTTCTGCTTGCCATAGAATCAAGGACGTTGGTTTTGTTTACACTGGCATGGCGGGTGTTCGAACCACGGTCCTGGTTTTGTTTACAATGGCATGGCGAGGGTTCGAACCATGGTTCGAACCCCCGCCATGCCATTGTAAACAACGCCACGGCCCCTGATTCTATGGCAAGCGGAAATTTGATAGAGAAGTTCTCACTGATTTTCTCGCAGTGCAGTTTGTAGAATTGATGCAATTATTTGGTAAATAACTTTAAAAAATAACCGAGAGAGAATTCTGTGTGATTTGTACTGATCTCATATATACTTGGTTAATTAGCATATCTTTGTTGGGGTCTGTCGGTGGCCGAGTGGTGTGCGTCGTTCAGTACAGTTTCGCTAGGCGGTTGGTACCGTAGGAAAATCTCGGTGTGGGTTCGAACCCCGCCATACCATTGTAAGCATAATCGTTTGATTTTGATATTTGGTATCCTTAGTTGGGGAAGGGGAGATTAAGTTTGTCCAAATGATGACCTTGCAGCATGATATTCGGGTTCATATTTGGTATATATCATTACTACCGTACCAACCCAGGAATAAGCCCATGGTATGCATGAAATAAAACCTGGCAATAGTATATTGGTACTGCAGGAGAATTTGGATGCAAAGTTGACACAACTGGGGTGGCTGTGACACAACGTCTGCAGTTTTTGGTCACAGTAAATCCTCTCTCATGAAGAAGATCGCCAAATCCTCAGACATTCAACAGGCAGCTTCGGTTTTTAGTAATGTTGTTTCATCTCCTGATGAAGTTGGTGCAGCGGGCATCAAGCTCTTTTTGTAATGTATTCAGGTAAAGCAGATAGCTTAAACAACATGAGATATGGCAGGTTCACGGAAATGCTTTCATCGTGCAAAACCGCCATTGAACCCCAGAAACTCCCACCGACAGAGAGAGCGGCATATTCCACACCCTTCGTGTCCATTTATGACTGACATTGAGACAGCGCCGGACAGTCTGCTGAAGTTTGTAAGGTGCAACTGCAAAATGACATCAAAGAGTCCGTGCCAAAACAACTTGTACTCATGTCGGAAAATGCTCTAAAGTGCGTTCTTGCTTGCGGAAATTGTCGAGGCGAGAGCTGCCAAAACGCAGAAGACGTAACACTTGATGACGAGATTGAGTGTTAAACAATTTTTTCCTCTCAACTTGCATCTTATTTGTATTGAGAATGTTATTCTAAATTTTTTTTTGAAGTTTTTGAAAAAAAAATTGTGGGACTTTTTGGGGGTATTTTCGTCATAAATTAAAGACGAACATTCAACTGGACAACAAAATTATTGATGAAGTGTCCACTTTCTATGTTGGTGAGAAGAATATGGTATATTCTCGCAAAATTCCCTCGTTATAGTGGTGTCTTAGCGTTTTTATTAACAAAATCGTAAATTTTGCAGCTGAAAAATCATGAAAACAAAAAAGTGCCATAAATATTTTTCCCCTCGAAGGATTTCGGGGGATTTTGGATATATTGTTCCTGGCAACATTTTGCGTCGACTGATACCATATATGGTTTGTTGCAATTTTTCTGGGTTGAACCCTAGATCGAGCAGGGACTAAGTCCACGACCAAGTGTCATAATGTCCACTTCGATCGTTCCATTCATTATCTTTCCAGACCCGGTATATATTTCGCAAGACTGACTGTCTGTCTAACGTTTCAAGCTGTGTTTATGTGATAGTTAATCCTTTTTGTAGGACGTTCAGTAATAATTTAATCCAACAGCTCTTTCGAGCTGTTGGATTAATTTATTACCGAGTCTCGCTTCAGATTTTTTGCTCTTTATATCGTCTGCTCGTCCACTACCAATTTTTTCTTAACGCAAAATAATATTCACACCGTGTTGACAGGGTTAACAATGTAAGCACAACACATAGAACACATGAACACATGCTTGAAATACTAAGATTTGCTTACATGACAGGTCGCAGTATCCCTTAAAACCATGAAGGCCACACGCAAATACTGGTATTTGATGATGTTTATGACATGGTGAGGAGACCATTCGAGGATACGCACGGCTCTGAGGATTTCGATCTGATGATAGCCATCAGAGAAAAGTGATAACAGTTCGAAAATCATTGACCAGTCTATGTATTAAAAAAAAACCTGCCCGTCTGATACACATAAATCTCTCTAGGGGCTTTTAATAAAGTTAGTTATCGAATTTGGCAGGACAGAGAAGATTTGTCACAATTTATTTATTTTTTTTCATATTTTTTTATTCAGATCTTAGGTTCTTATTTACAAGCAAAAGTACATTTTTCTATCTATAAAATTCACAGAAATTTATTTTACATACGACAAAAATAGCAAAGTTAGTTATTCCTGTGTAGTGATGTGGGGTTTCCATTGTAGCTGCACTTTAGAAAAGGGGGTGTCTAAAGTATGGTGTTGCAAGAAACTGCCGTGTGTGTTTTGCTAGCGATGCCGGGTCCTACACGCATATGATATTAGCATACATGTACATATATATGATTACGGCGATGCATTTTCGTCGTTGGGTATAAACTCCATTGTTGCAACCTCTCAATGTCACCACAATTTTAGAAATGGTTGAGTTGCGACCGTGTAACGATGTCTGTAATGACTGCTGTAAATTGGTTATCTGATTTTTTGTGGAGGGAGTCCTTAATTAACTGGTTGATCGCTAGAAACCGCTATCAGGGCTTTCACAAAAAACAAGAAAGTACCGGAGCAAACGCCAGCATTTCCCTTGCTTATGTTTCATAGTCAGTCAGACGCAAATACCAGTTTGTTTATATAAATCTGCTTTATTACAAGTTTACTGGTAAGTGCCTGTGGAAACCACCCTCCAATAACTTGCCACAAAACAGATTTTGAACACCAAGTTCAGACCGCCAAAATAATCTATCTAGCCCTCAACCAGTTAACACGACCAGAAATACACCGATCAAGCCATTCGATAGATCAAGTAGTGAATTACACGCATTTACTTTTCACCTTAATGTCTAATCGAAAAGAATTAACCTAAAATTACGGGAGATGCATTAACCATTTACCCAACGAATCGCTCGCATCCGCCCGCGTAATATGCAAATTCAGCAGCTGAAAAAATTATTATTTTTCGAAATATTTCAACAAAACCATATCATGTGACCCCTCTTTGGAACGAGCTCGTCGAGCTCGTTCCAAAGAGGGTTCACATGATATGGTTTTCTCGAAATGTTTTGAAAAAATTTAAAAAATAATATTTAAAATAATAAATTTTGATATCATCTGCGTTGGGTAAAGGGTTAACCCTTTGCCTAACGTAAAGACTATGTGCAAACCACTCAATAGTTTCATGATTCCTTTTGACCCCCTCTCCCAAAACACCGCCCACCCCAAGTGGAAACAATCGCGTCGCGTCAGCCCCACAGAGGGGAAGAAGTGCGCCCCAGAAGGAAGAATAAAAAAAAATAAAATAAAAAATATAAATAAATAAATAAATAAATAAATAAATAAATAAATAAATAAATAAATAAATAAATAATTTGACATTTTTTAGCAGGCGTCATTATATTTTCAAAAACGTTATGTCAGGTAAAGGGAAAAGGCGAATCGATCCACAGAAGATATAAAGGGGTAAACCAGTTAGCAGAGAACTGATTGTATCCCATCTTAAGTTTATTTCTCTTGAACGTTTTTTTCGAGTATGAATATTTGGATATGAGTTCAAGATATCTGTAATTTTTTAATTGTTCAATAAATCCTTTGTAGGAAGGTGGAATCTTTTTCACTTTGCAGGAATAAAAAACTTTCTGCAGAAAAACAAAACAAAGTCTGTTGTGTTATTTGAAGGGGCATGGGTATTTTTATAGCCTCAGATAACATATTCTGGAGTTGAAGGAAACTCAACATCGCACTTGTTCCTCAAATGTCCCGAAAAATTTAAAAGAACAAGTTCAGGTATTGTTTCCTTTGTTTTGCAACAAAAGGTTCACAGTTCGTTTCAGAGAGTTTGCATTTATAAAGTTTTGAATTCGTATATAGAATTCTATGTACTCTTTTGAAATGCAAACTTTGTAGATACTTATCGTCCGTGATTGTAAATGGGTTTTATATATACAATTCCAGTCATCAGAGTGCAGATTTGTATATAAAACCTCATTCCATTTATTTTGCGTTTGAATAGGGGCTTTGTGGAATTCTAAAACTTAAAATAAAAGGCTCGGGAGACTTTATTGGTCGATTTTAACAGATCAACGTTTCTGTCCTGAATAATGGGCAACTTTTTAATGGATCTGATCGTAGTTCTTCAGGATTTGGGTAATGCATTTATAATACCCTGAAAAACTGTAAATGGGGTGTTGATGTTATACTTGTTGGAGAAGTCAGAGTAGGTCAAGAGGCCGTTATTTTCAGATACTTGGTAATTTACGAAATAAATTCCTTTATTACACCAAGTTTTATTGAAAAACGTTGTCCGTCTACTTGTATTTGATTGTTTAGGAAAATAGTTTCACCCAGTATTTCTGCAGAGGTTATGGTGCTTTTGTTATCCAGAAGAGTCCAAGCCACAAGAACATCCTGTTCACATGTTTCCCAACCACTTTTAAACCTTCTTTATGTAAGTGCCAAAGCTTGTAAGTTCCAAACAATTCTAATTCGTCAACTATCAGGATTTTCCATGCTGCCAACGAGGATGAGTCCACTGGTTTCATTTTTAGGGCACGATTAAAAGTTTCAACATGGAGAAATTTGAGTCCGCCGTTTTCAAAAAGGACAATAATAGTTGTACGCTTAATTTTTTCGATTTTGCCAGACCACAAGAAATTATAAAAAATTGTTTGAATTTTGTTAAATATCTCTCTTGGTGAGTCTGGTAAAACCATAAGACAATGTGTAAGAATGGGTAAAGCCAATGTTTTCATGATGGTATTTTTTCCAGTTAATGTTAAGTTACGAAATGACCAGTCGCACAGTAATTTTTCAGTTTTCTACATTTTGTTATTATAATTATTTAGTATATAATTGTCACTAAATAAATTGAATTCAATCCCCAGAATTTTGAATGATCTGGAATGATTCCAAAGGACGTGTTCGCTTTTGGGGAGTGTTTCACCATAGACGATATCAAAATTTATTATTTTAAATATAATTTTTTTAATTTTTCAAAGAATTTCAACAAAACCATATCATGTGACCCCTCGTTGGAACGAGCTCGACGAGCTCGTTCCAACGATGGGTCACATGATATGGTTTTGCTGACATTTTTTGGAAAAATCGTATTTTTTCAACTGCTGAATTTGCATATTACGCGGGCGGATGCGGCCGATTCGTTGGGTAAAGGTTAAACCAGAGAATAGTGAGAATTGTTTAATCATATTCAGAGCATTGTCTAGAGAGTAACATCGTCGGTTAAATACAGAGTGGAGTCATCAGCGTATTGACTTATTAAGTATTCTGAATTTTTCATCCTTATTCCATTTATATTTGGATTAAATTTTAGGGACGCGCTAAGAATTTCTACACCAAGAATAAAAAGATACGGCGATAAAGGATCACCTTGCCATACGCCTCGTTCTTATTGAATCTTTCAGAACAATGGCCATTATTAAGTACGCAACTAGAAATGTTGCTATAAAAGGTTTGAAACCACCTTATCATAGAGGGTCCAAAATATAAGAATTCCATCGTCTTTTGGATAAAAGTCCATTCCAGAGAGTCGAAAGCCTTTTCGAAATCTATAAGAACTGGGATGCCCGGAATGTCTAGTTTCACATTTAGAAATTAGATCGAATGTTAATCTGGTACATTCCCCCAATGTAACGACCCTTCATAAAACCGGGCTGAGTGTCTGAAATTAAATTGGGAAGAACTCTTTTTACTCGGTTAGCAATTGCTGCTGATCATTTTTTCGTATCTACATTAATTAGGGATATTGAGCGCCAGTTTTTTTAGGTATCTTTTTGGTTTGTTTTGTTTTGGTATACAAGTAATAATTCCTAGTCTCTGTGTAATTGAAAGTTGTTCCAGTTCTTAGCCATAATTCAACGAATCGATTAGATAAGTGCCAATGTCTTTCCAGAAAAAATGATAAAACTCGGCTGTGAAGCCGCCAGAACCGGTTTTTTATTGTTATACATTGTTTTAACCCCCTGCATTGTCGAAATATCTAAAGTTCATTGAGCTCTGTCAAACAAGATTGAATTGCTTAAATTCCCAGTTGCATTATGGGAAAAATGGCTACTTGAAATTTGGATTTTTTGACATCAGAGTGAAGGGTGTTAAAGGCATTTAAACTTTCCGGAGGTGTTAGTGGCCCTTCAAAGGACTCTTGGACTCGTCATCGCTTAAAAAGTTAAGAAAGGGGTTACATTTGTCAAAAAATAATCATCTATATCAAGAAGTTGATTTTTAGGTAATTTTGAGGAATATAAATTTTCGTAAAAGGATTTTTGCTCGGTCAGAATCTCGCGTGTCTCAATAATTTCAGATCCGTCACCCTTTATTAACATGGGATAGGTTTTTCCGAAGTACTTGGTTGGTTTTTCCTCCTCTGTTTTCCATTTTGATTTTGTTCTCATTATTATTCCCTGGATTTTTTTATCCCTAATGGTTTCAAGTTCATTCTCAAGTGAGCTCATTTCTTCTGACACTGACTCATCCCCCGCTGTCCAGTTTAGAATTGAGAATTTTCAGCTGATCTTCTATTTCTTGTTGCCTTTTGTCGGTTTTGCGTTTTACAGAAGAGGCGTATGCGATACTTTTTCCTCTTATCATAAGTTTTAATGTTTCCCAAAGAAGCTGATTATTAATTGTGTAACTTTCTGTGTTATCATTTGTATATTGGTCTATTGTTTCCGCTATGACTTGTTTAATAGTAGTTACATAGTCCGGATCACCGAGCAGGCTATTATTAACCCTTTACCTAACGTAACGGCAAAACCGGCCAGCGCTATTCTCAAAAATCGCCAATTAATTTTCATTATTTTTTTCATTTTTTGTCTCAAAAACATAGGTTATGACCCCTCGTTGGAACGAGCTCGTCGAGCTCGTCCCAACGAGGGGTCATAACCTATGTTTTTGAGACAAAAAATGAAAAAAAATAGTTATTCAAGAATTATATTTGCAAGTGTCGTCTGCTTTTCAGGTTAGGTAAAGGGTTAAACTTCCAAATAGCCTTTCCCCGGGGCTGGTTATCACAAGATAGTTTCATGCTTACTGGATTATAGTCGGAGCGATATCTTGGGTGAATTTCAGTCTTATAAGAAAATGTTGTAAATCCGATGATAATAAAAAGTAGTCTAACTTTGCCATTTTATTTTCAGGCCCACTCCAAGTATAACGCCTTTCCTCTGTAGTTTAGAGACGCCAAACATCAAATAAATCAATCGTTTCCATTGAGTTCAATAATTTTTTATTTGCCTTTTGGTTGTTTTTTTTTTCTTGCTTGTATTTAATTGTATCTTTTTCGTAATCTTGTGGAACGTTCCAATCACCTCGTATTATTATTGAATCATTACCCATGCTTTCGATTTTGGAGAATAGCTCATCGTAGAATTGTGGCCTATCATCATTAGGACAATAAACAACTGATAGGGTTAATCTTTGGTCCTTTATAGTAGCGTCCAGAATTATACAAATTCCATTCTCATCTGAAATACTTTTATGTGTGGTGAAACCAAAAGTGTTTTAAAAAAGTATAGCTACGCCTCTGCTTGAACTTGAGTGAGAACAAAAGACAGCCTCATAACCCCATTCGCTCCTTCAACAATTTTCCACTTTCTTGCTCGAATGCGTGTCTACCAGGAAAGTTATATCAAATTTATCCCTGCCCCGAGAGAAAACTGTCGCGTCGTTTATAAGAGTCCGAAGATAGGTCACGACAGTTCATGCTTCCTATTATTGTGCTAGCCACTTAACCCTTTACCCAACGCCGACGATTTAAAAATTTATTATTTTAAATATCATTTTTTAAATTTTTTCCAAAAATTTCAACAAAACCATATCATGTGACACCTCTTTGGAATGAGCTCGACGAGCTCGTTCCAAAGAGAAGTCACATGATATGGTTTTGTTGACATTTTTCGAAAAATAATATTTTTTCAGATGCTGAATTTGCGTATTACACGGGCGGATGCGAGCGATTCGTTGGGTAAAGGGTTAAATAAGTTATGGATAAGTTAGTGTTTTTGCAGCTACTATGTTGTGAATCAATCATTTCTTTATTCCTAAGCTTACTTATTTGTACAGAGCAGTTCATGGAAAGACCTAAAAATCTGAAAAAAATATTACTAAAAAATTTTTGAAAAACGAATAACATTAACAATGAAATTAACAGAAACATTTTACAGCTGTGCTACCGGGCTGTGGTCACAAACTTGTTTTCTAATTGCTCCCAGCCCTGATTAATTACGTGCATGTTAACAAATTGAGAAGTTCTAAAAAAATAATTGTGGAAGATACTATCCCACTGAAGTCTGGTCCGACACAAAACCCAAACATTTAGTTCAGCTGTAAATTAGAAAGACAAGGCTGACTCAGTTGAAAACTTTGCGGTAACTGTAACACAAACCATCGATGGCATCAACCAATTACGTTCCGAGATTACGAATTTCACTTTGGAAATAGCTTTCAACTGACTCATTATTAGGTAAATCGGTCTGGGCATTGGGCTCTTGATTATGGCAAAAGGGGGACGGGTGACTATGTTCCGTATTTAAATGAGAAAGAGAAAGGAGGCGATATTAGTAATCTATAATAATGATAACATAACATAGTAATAGTAATAAAGTATGTCGAGACAGCAGACAAAGTTGCCATGAAACATTGGGAAGGGGGATTCTGAGTCCCCTAAGTTGCAATGTGCAATGTGTTCTATGTGCCTACAATTTGAAACTCAGTGGACGATTTTCAGCTATCGCTAGCGATTCAAATTGTAACTGCGTTGCACGATTTGCAGAAAATCCCAATGAAATTTCGCATCTATTTAAAAAATAGTCCGGTAACGATTTCCATTCCGCACATATGTGCGGAAAAGATTTTTATTTTCCGCACGGTTTAGTGTTGCTGTAGATAGGGATTACAGAGAACAGGCGTGTATTAATATTTTTAACTGCATCATAATCCTAGGACCCTGAGAAGCCTCGAAATTAGATTCAATTCGAAATCATCCCTTTCCTTTGATTTTGATTGGATTCGAGTCACGCTAATTCGAATGTTTCGAATCGTAGAGATGTTCTTAAAATGTTCTTAAAATACAACAAAGTGTCTCCTTTTAACCTTTTCCTAACATGAAAAGCAGACGACACTTGCAAAAAAAATTCTTGAATAACTATTTTTTTTCATTTTTTTGTCTCAAAAACATAGGTTATGACCCTCATTGGAACGAATTCGACGAGCTCGTTTCAAAGAGGGGTCATAACCTATGTTTTTGAGACAAAAAAAAAAAGAAAATTAATTGGCGAGTTTTGTGAATAGCGCTGACGGTTTTTGGCCGTTACGCTGGGTAAAGGGTTCACTCTTCTTCTGTCAAGTCTACTACAGGCAGTGGCGTACCTAAGGTATTGCAGGTATGGCACGTACCCCGGGCGCCACTTGAAGAAGGGGGGGGGGGTGGGGGGGGGGGGGGGTGGCGGCTCCACTGAGCAGTATTAAAGTCAGACAAGCTATTTCTCGAATAGTGAAAATAGATCTTTCTTCAGATATATGATCTGTCTTTGATGATCATGGATGAAAGGCACTAGCGGGCGGATTGTTAAACCACTTGTATAAATTATTAGGTAAAAGTACTGGGATCAGCATTATCACACATCTCACAGTATATCTGTTGAGCAGTGGCGTAGCCAGGGGGTGCCTAGGAGGACATCCCACCCCTTACACTGCATCCCCCTCAAATGGGAAAATTAAGGAAATTTACCCGACTAGATAAAATAACAACGGTAATAATGGTAATAATGGTCAATGTATTTGGAATATTGGTCAGTCTGGGAAAGTTATTTATAGATAAATAAAATATACATAATGGGGCGGGTCATAAACATGGAACTGTCGTGACGCAATCACCCTTATAACCTTTTAAACACTGGTGGTGTCTTCAATGCCAGTTCAATGGCAGCAATTGCAAGAGTCCATGATCATTATTTGGGGGTGGATCAATCAATATTGATTGGTCTACCCCACACATGCACTTAGCACCCATTCTACTTGAGCGTTGTCCCCTCTTCATGTTTATCTTGGGGGATCTAACCATGTCTATCCCCCCCCCCCAAAAAAAAATATTTCCGAAAAACGACTTTTTAGCGGTTGTCCGAACGTTTTAAAATGATCATTTTTTCCGCAAAAAATTAAGCCCACAACTCCTGTTTTCCCGCAGGTCCGTCCGTCCGTCCGCCCGTTAACTTTTGCTTGTCCACTCGATAACTTGAAAACAATACATCCAACAGATACTGTTTCTTTATGGTTGATTAGTCATGACTAGAGGATGGTTCCTTTCGATAACCAATATTCTGGCATATCCAATATGGCCACCACGGCAGACATCTTGGATTTTCAGGGACTTTTGTTTGTCCACGCGATAACTTGAAAACTATAGATCCAACAGATACTTCTTTTTATGGTTGATTAAGTATGACTAGAGGATATTTCCATTCGATAACCAGCATTCTGGCATATCCAATATGGCCGCCATGGCAGCCATCTTGAATTTTCAGAGATTTTTCATTGACCATGTGATAATCCAACAGATGCTATTTTTTACGGTTGATTAGTCATGACTAGAGGAAGGTTCCTTTTGATAACCAGCATTCTGGCATGTTCAATATGGCTGCCGTGGCAAGCATCTGGGAGTTTTGGTGACTTTATTCTCCACGCAATAACTTGAAAACAATAAGGGGTCGTAAGCCAGGAATGTACAAAATTATTTTTGAACGAATTATTGACCTTTTGTTCAACTAAAAAATTCTTCACAAGCACAATTTCTTCAGCTGTGCCTTCACATTGCAGATGTCACTTTGATGCATTTACGTAACGCCCCAGAAAAAAAAAACTTTGCGTGGAAACGTTAGTGATAAATGGGCACCTTCTTATGAAGCTTCCGAAAAACATATTATAGTAAAAAAATATCGCCCGTATATTGCAGATGGCAATTTGGTGCACTCGTCTGATACCCGAATAAACCATGTCCTTCACACCTCTCGAAGCTTTGCACTTCATACAACTGAACACGCCCATACCACATTTTTACTCCGATAAAGCCACACATATTTCATTTCAATTGTTATAATTTGATTCAGAGTGTTCACTTGTATTATAATGCATCATCGCACGACCGAAGTCGCCGTTATTTTCATCGTTGC
Source organism: Pictodentalium vernedei (assembly GCA_031216915.1). Lineage (NCBI taxonomy): Eukaryota > Metazoa > Mollusca > Scaphopoda > Dentaliida > Dentaliidae > Pictodentalium > Pictodentalium vernedei. The sequence continues at coordinate 339,231,987 of CM062289.1, read as the reverse complement.
CGTCATATGTTTGCATTTTCAACCCGGTGTGCATAAATTTTTGCGTGAAGAAAAAAATGGTAGTGGACGAGCAGACGATATAAAGAGCAAAAAATCTGAAGCGAGGCTCGGTAATAATTTAATCGAGCTGTTGGGCTAAATTATTACTGAACCTCCCAACAAACCAGGATGGTTTCGCCATTGGCAGTATTGAATGAAATGATATCTTCCAGGGCTGTATATCGATCCACCGCCTGGCGGTGCACTTGTTACTTTATACCATTACTCGCATCGATAATAACAGTCTCTAAATAACATCCCAAAATAATACAAACGATGTAATTAAAAAAGGACGACTTATTCACATATTCTTCACATATAACGAGACCTATTCACATTAAAATTCCAACAGTAAAAATGAATAGAAATTCACGGTTTATGAACATCATAACCTACAAATGATTGCACTCAAATTTCTTTCCATGTTATTTAAAACATCTCTTTGTGTCCCCGTGTGTTTATTTATTCTAATCCATTAACTCTTAACCCGCTGAGTATTTTAAAAGTATTTTTCATGAAATCTAGTCATGGCTGCTGTGAAGCAGCCATGACGCGATTTGATGAAAAATTCATTCATATTTGTCTCATGAAATTAATGGTCGAAAAGTCCAGTCAGTTAAAAGGGGGGAATTGGATTAAACGTCCCAAAATGATCTTATTTCACTGGCACGACGCGTCATGTCTTGGACAGGAATAACCACTAGCAGCAAGGAGTTAAATGCGAACAATTTATTTATTTTATTTATTTATTGGGGTTTAACGACACTTTCGACAGCCAGGGTCGGACAGTTTTACGGGTGGGGGAAGCGGGAGTACATGGAGAGAACCACAGAGCAACGCCGAGCAACTGTCAGTCTCCCCAGCGTACTACAAGCAGGGTTAGTATTGGTAGAAGACAAGTGCACCATCGACGTGCAGTACGCCTTAGTTGACAGCGTCACCGTACCCGCACGTAATGCAAACAATGGCGGACGAAAACGGTCATTTTCTGTTCTCAGAGAGCGACGGAATGTGAAATTCAGGCTACAACTATTGTACAGACCGAAATGTGGTAAAACCTTGTTAGATAGTATAATTATATTAATGTTTTGGATGGTCGAATTAAAATTTGTTGACTAAACCCGGTTTCCGAAAGGCGGGATGAGGGGGGGGGGGGGGGGGGCACTACATTTTCTCTAATTTTCGTGTAAATGCACACATTTTGGCTTAATCAAGTATTCTGGGAGAGCTGTCGCTCACTGATTAAAATATTGCTAGAGATGGGTGGTAGTGGAATTTTTAGTTCGGTCTCGGTATTTTTAGGGGCGTATACCTCTGTATGGGTTCGGTATTCGGTATCTGACTTGACTCTGACGTCAAGTCAGACTTGACTCTGTGATAGCACCAAAGAGGAATTCACATCAGGAAAATAAAGAATAAGTTGTTGTAGTATCATTCCACCACAACGCTATAAATGACACTGCCGTTGAGCTCAACGGTGGTATTCTTTTATGATCACAAATGACATCTACAGTAATTTTGTGACTTGTTTCAAACGCACATTAATGGGTTTAAAGACCTATTTCGGGTTTTTACGATCTCAGAGTATGTGTCCGGATCATGCCATCTTTAGTAGGTCCTACTGACAATAGACAAAATACCAAGGCAGTGATTTCTAGGCAGCCAAGACTTGACTAGAAACCACTGCACAGCAGTTAGACATGTACAGGTTGTAGTCTAGTGGGAATTTCAGACAGCTGCCCAGTCCATTGAGGTTAACACAACTGAATAGAACGTCAGTCACTTCTTTCATGAAAATGAACCTTTTAAACCTTTACCTAACGAATCGCCCGCATCCGCCCGTGTAATATGCAAATTGAGAAGTTGAAAAAATTAAATTTTTCAAAATATTTCAACAAAACCATATCATGTGACCCTCATTGGAACGAGCTCAATGAGCTCGTTCCAATGAGGGGTCACATGATATGGTTTTGTTGAAATGTTTTGAAAAATTGAAAAAAAATTATATTTAAAATAATGAATTTTGATATCGTCTGCGTTGGGTAAAAGGTTAACTGTTATCAAGCCTCAACATGGACTTATAAATAGGGAACGTAGGTAATTTGAAAATTCAGACAGTTTTGATATTCAACAGTTGGTTCGGTTCGGTTTTTCGAAATCCTCATGATATCGGTATTGGTTCGGTTTTTCGGTATATTGCCAATCTCTAAAAAATGCACTCAAAATTGAACGCTCGTAGTTTCGACCCTGACCCGCTCCATTTGGGTTGTGCCCTGGAGCAAGAGACTTAATCCCAATTGACCAAGTGGAAGCACGGTGATAAGGCGTACTGCACATCGATGGTACACGCCTTCAACCGATGCTAAACCTGTTAGAGCTGGCTAGTAAGTTGAAGAAGCCGAGAGTTAGTCGCCGCTGCTCTGATTCTATGATCGAGGAATTGTCATGACGAAAGTTTTGTACCGAGGATTTCACATCAGAAACTACTGAGACTAAAACGTCTTTACACTATATACGGCCTAAAGAAGTTAAAATTCTGTTTCTCAGGCCCTCCCACGTGATCCTTTTGACTGCCGCATGCTCTCTTTTTATAATCAATGCAACATAAAAAAAAATTAAATAGTTTATGTCTGATATTTTACCCAAGTTAATAAAATTGATAAATTTGTCCCTTGAGTGTAACAAGGCTTTGCAATGCTTTAGCATTGCAAAGCATTCTTGCACTCAAGGGACGAAATACACCACCCCATTCTATTCTGTAGATGATGAGGCCAAAACTATAAAACAAACTAAGAACATGAACTTTTGATGGCAAAGAAATAATTACAAAAATAAATAAAATAAAAAACCGCCCGCCCACATGCAATTTTACAAAAAATGGCATGAAAAACAGAAAATCTACTTTGTGTGGCCTAACAAATTTATTAACTGGACCCCAGAATACATGTAATACAAGTGTGTTGATGGGAACCGGTGACCAAACTCTCCGTCAGACGTTGTTACAACTGACTATTCTATTTTATTATTTACAAAAGTTAACAGTACTTTTTCTGAGCAACGAGTTGATTTATACCAGTGGTTATGACACCTGCGTGTAGAATATTGTGTTAATTAACCATTTGAACCCACGTTTCGTGGAATGGTACTGCTTTTGTGTACACTTACAGTGAAACGGGTCAGTCCAACATCAATATACAGGAAGGATAAAATAATAACTGCAGTTATTATTTTATCATCAATGCCCCATGTATTGACCTTTATAATAAGACAAAAATGGGACGAAATATTCCTTGGACCGAAAAATTGGTCTTGCGTGTTCAAAGGTTTAAGTAAATATTCTAATTTACTGCAGTAGTGAAAAAACATCTTAATGTGTTAACCCCTACATTCAAAAATTAATCAAACAGCTATTATTATTAAATTGTATGGACTGCCCCATTGTTTCCTCTCTCCAAATTTTAATCTGGTGACAATATTTCACCCCCTCTCAAAAAACAATGCCTCCTGGCTTTTGGGTACACCACTCCTAAATATTCTAGTTGGCGGGAGTGGTTTTCATTTAGAACCAGTAAACGTAATATATGAAAGAGACAAACTGACTGCACTTTATAAACAACACAGGTAAACATTAGTGCACATGATTCATCCCATTAACCCTTTACCGCCCGCGTAATTGGCAAATTCAGCAGTTAAAAGAAAGAAATATTTCAACAAAACCATATCATGTGAACCCTCATTGGAACGAGCTCACTGAGCTCGTTCCAATGAGGGTTCCCATGATATGGTTTTGTTGAATTTTTTTTTTTTAATTTTAAAAAAATAGTAATTCAAACAATAAATTTTAATATTATTTCGTTGGGTAAAGCGTTAAATCAAGTAGACCAGTTTGGATCTATCCGATCTATTATAATAGATGATATGCATGTCGCCATAGCAGTACTCTAGACAGAAGAGTTTTTAACCCTGTGCGTAAATGTGTCCACATAAAATGTCCATTATGTCATTTGGATTTGGAAACCTTCTATTCAAATTCATGCTCCGTGGCAAGAATTGAGTTTCTAGCGTTTTGGTAAATCCATACAAACCGAACTGCCATCATCCCTGTCCATTTTATTTGACGAATTTAATATCGAGCCACTGGATGAAGAACTAAATTATCTCTGCGGGTTTCTTTTTCGCGTAGTTCTGTCACCTAGGGCATAAATGTTCTTTGCTTCTAAAGGGCTTCTACCTCGCCGCTCTGTCTTTTTAGTTTTCGTAATATTTGTTGCAAGATGGAGAACGAGCTGGATTCAGGTGTACTTGACTGGGTAGCCCTTCTTTGTGTAATGAATAATCTTGCCAACGTGCCTGGTATAACAGACGCACTTTGGGTGTGTCTACTAATGTCATTCAGTTGAATGCTTCTATCCAAGTTAAGAGGAGATGAAGAAAACGTTTGTTTGTGCACGATAGGGTTCTTCAAAAAAGAAACAAAATGTTCCTTATACACATTGCCACTATGTCTATAAACGTAAACTGGTCTTTGATTTCTCACAACGAAATCTTCTTGACGCCTTCGGCCTCTGGAATGTTTTCTGGAATGTTTTACAGCTGATTTCGGCTTCTTGACTCCAGGGACTGGTTTCTTGCACGTGAAGCATAAGACTGGTCTGAGTGTGTTTCTGTTTGAAGTTCCGATGGCAGTTCCAATCTCTCCACTTTTGGCTCCATAGCAGGTTCTGGGTATTTAGTGGAATCATACGGCACATACCTGACTCCAAAATGTTCTTCCGACGTATATAAAGTGAGTGAATCAGTCACTGTATGCCCGGATTCTCCACAAACTATGACCTGGGAACTGTCATGACGAAAGTTTCGTACTGGACTACGGAAACTTTTACACTAATTAACAAATTTATTAACTGCACTCCAGTATACATGAAATACAAAGGATTGACGAGAGTTGGTGATCAAATTATCCGACAGACGTCGTGGCATCCGGCTCTCCGAATAAATAATTATAACATTTAACAGTACTTTATATGTACAACTTCTAATCAACGAGTTGAAATGAAAACTTTAAATACAAGTGGCTATAACAATTGCCTGCAGAAGCTTTTGTAAATTGACCAAATACTGCAATTTACTGCAGCAGTGAAAGATATCTTAATGCGATAATCCCCCTATTCATAAAATGTATCCCGCTGTCAGATGCTATTGCTACAAATTTCGGACCAAAATCATTTGGCACCAAAACAAAGCATTTGGAACCAAAACTATACTTTTCATGGGTCTAACCCTTTACCCAACGTAACGGCCAAAACCGGCCAGCGTTATTCACAAAAATCGCCAATTAATTTTCATTATTTTTTCATTTCTTGTCTCAAAAACATAGGTTATGACCCCTCTTTGGAACGAGCTCGTCGAGCTCGTTCCAATGAGGGGTCATAACCTATGTTTTTGAGACAAAAATGAAAAAAATGAGTTATTCATGAATTTTGTTTGCAAGTGACGTCTGCTTTTCATGTTAGGTAAAGGGTTAAAGGGCTTTGTGGTTTATTATTTCAGTGCGTCGTTTTCGATAAAATCACTATCTGACGATACAGGCGAGACAGAGTTCACACATGTCAAGCAAGATATAAATAACAAGTAATCATGACTCTTCTTTATGGATCAACCGAATTAACAGTTTATCGATTTAATCTGATTCAAAACATTTATATCTTGCTTAATCTTTTTATAAGCCTTCTGGAGGATAGATTATTTTGTTACTAGTTTATTTGGAGAGAAAAAAATAGTGAGTAAATGGTAATCATCAAATTATTTTGTAAACGTTAAAAATAGCGATTAATTAATTAATAAATAAATAAATTAATTAATTTTATTTATTAGTTTAAGTTTTGTCTTATCTATATTTTTATCATTTGTGGGTTTTTTGCAACTAAAATACTTAAAAGAGCCAAGTTATACTAAATTAAAATATCTCACTTTGAGTGCAACAAGGCGCCGTCTGCAATGCTTTAGTATAATAGATGGTGCCTTGTTGCACTCAAATGACGATACATGGCTAATTTGTCCCCATTTCCAATCAGCTTACTAAAATCTTTCATTTGGCAACAACAAAAATATAATTTGGCACCGAACAAAAATTCTACTTGGCATCATGCAAGTTCTGCTCGGTACTCAGGCTTCCCCGAACCGGAAAACTGTCGACATGTTATGACCCGAGCTGTTGAAAGTATGGTTATATCACAGTAAATAATGGTATACAAAAAGAAAGGATGGACGTTTGTCCAAAGTGTTCAGCACCAAGACACACGAGCTTTTATTTCACGGTTGTAAAATTGTCGTTTCGAAAGTCTCCGAACATCAGTGATGTCACGAGAGACTCCTTGAAGGAAGGCCTGATACGGATTTGGTAGAGTTGAGACTCTTGCTTGCTGGAGTGCGGTTTTGATGGGATTATTAATGGCAGTCAAGTAATAAACTGAGGTATCGTGTGGCCATACATGTATATCAACATAGTTTAACGAACAGAAATATACACCACACCTATAGCCATGCTTTCATCTAATCCATATTTGTTTGTTTGTATTATTCTATTCTTCCAATTGACAGGAGGGTACAACAAATAAGTCACGAACAAACACAAACTGAACAACAGCAAAAAAGAAAAAAAATCCAATGAAACTTTAAAGATGCATCAAACTAAACACTTAGGTATGTAGTCGGATAGCTAAGTCACAGAGAATTTGAACACATGTACATATGTATATATCTACATTAAAATGCAATAATATTTATTGGTTTATTTGGTCTTTAACCTCCACTTGAAATATTGACTCTGTGTTCTTGGTAATACTTCTGTAATTGTTATAAATGTCCAAATTCTCCTTATTAATTCTCTAGCTATGATCTTTGATCTGTTGATCTTCTGATCAGAATACCACAGAACCAATTTGTGTGCTTAGTGTAGCCATCTGAAGCTTCAAATGCTGTCTGTTGAGAAATTGTAACATACGAATATAGAGAACACGAACTTCTATCTACCACACAGATCAGTTTACAACATGGTTAACTTCTGCACCAAGCTTGGCCACCGTGGTTTAATGGTAGCAGAGATATGACGAGACCAAGCAGAGAGACAGAAAGGCATAACTGGTCGCAATAGCTCGACTCACATCGTCATGCAAAATAACTCACATTGACTCCGTGAACTTGACCTTTGCCCTACTAAGCTAGAATTTCAAGCACTGTCTCTATCTCTCGCTCTTTCTCTCCAGTGCGACCATCTTTGGCCGTCCGAAATATATAAGCATTATGGGACAACAATCAATAAGGTACGATATGATTATTTATCGTATAACTCGTCCGTTTTGTTCACTTTAAAACATTTGATATTTTGTTTTCATATTAATCAGTGATAAATAAAGCCTTACGTCAGTTTCATTGGGTAATTTCAAAACTAGACAATTTGATTGGCTGAACAAAATACAACTGAGCCACATTTTCATAATTTGCATAATTAGAGTTGGGAGCTTTCATTGGTCAGTTTCAAAACTGGACAATTTGATTGGCTAAACAATACAACTGGGTCACATTTGCATAATTTCAGTAGGTAGAATTTACATTATCTGCCCTATTTTGGGTGGGTTATATTGTGTTAATCTCTTACCTACAAGAAAAACGCCATTCTTTTTTTTTATATTTTCAGTTTTTGCTTCCAAAACATAGGTTATGACCCCTCATTGGAACGAGCTCGACGAGCTCGTTCCAACGAGGGGTCATAAACTATGTTTTGGAAGCAAAAGATGAAAATTTTTAGTTATACGAGGATGTTTTTTTCCAAGTGCCGTCTGCAACTCAAGTTAAGTGATGGGTTAAAAAGTCATATTAAGTGGCTAACTTGTGCGTGTGTGTGTCATATGATAAATAGAATATGAAATGAGTGCTTTTCTCATATAATATTTATGAAACCTTTCCGAATTTTCTGTTTGGGCTCGCCAGAGGCTCGGCAAAACGAAAAATTCTTAGACTCGTTTCATAAATATTATATGAGAAAAACACTCATTTCATATCCTCTATTTATCATTTAATTTTTCAAGTTTTGTTGAAATTTTTTTTTGAACAATTTTTTTCCAGCTGTTTAAATTGTAAATTACGTGTGCTCATGCAGTCAATTTGTTAGGTAAAGGGTAAACAATGACACAGTTATAATTTGCCTGGGAATTCTACAGTTGTATAGATATAGCACATTGTCCCTATATCCCGATAAATTCTGTCTTGTGATTGGTTCAGAATGCCTTGGGCAATCAGCCATGGCAAAGGATGCACCCAACATCCAAGGTATATGAGAGCGTGCAACATCCAGGGTATATGGGCACGCGAAACATCGGGAGTATATGGTTTAAGAGAAAGTTTTTCGCATTCACTCGCCTCGGTATAAAAATAGAACCCCAAAACCTGAAAATAGTCGCAAATATCATCAGATTTTCGACAATTCGATCATATTTTGCCGTTATAAATCAAATAGTCGATGGTGCACATATCTTCAACCGCTGTAACCCTGCTTGAGCGGAGCTATAACAGAGTTAGAATGTTGTGGAGCTGACAGTTGCTCGCCGATGCTTGGTGGTTATCTCCGAGTACTCCGGCTTCCCGCACCCGTAAAACTGTCACGTCACGGTTAGCCATTGTGCATAAGTATGTGACCTTAAACACCAATAAATAAATAAACAAATAAATAAATAAATAAATAAATAAATAAATAAATAAATAAATAACTGATATTTTATATTTATGGCTGTTTCAGTGTCGTATAAGTAATGGGAAGTTAGCTTGAAAATAGGTGATAGGTTATTTTCGATGTCGTCAAAAATCTAAACAAAATAATAATTTGTCACTCTTTTTGCAGGCCATCCGTATTTAAGAACAATGGTTTGCAGTTTTAAACACCAAAAATGAAACTTTATAACATCCCTGAGATATTTGATGCCATCAAAAATAACATTTCACCTATTTTCAAGCTAAATTCCCAATTACTTATATAGCACCTTAAAACGTACATTCAGTATTTCAAGCAAACATGTCATCAAATAACTGAAAGTAATGCGAAATGGTTGCCACGGAATTCGTTGTTTTGTATGTTTTTTGCAACCGTTAAAGCAACGGGAGCTCAACGTTCCGCATATTCTGGTCCAAAGATGTTTCGACCATTCTGAATTAGAGTTTAATTGGCGAAATGTCAAGGTCACACTGCCAAAGAGTAATTTGTTTTAAGTTAAAAGACGTTTCACCAGTATTCTTAAAAAAAAACACACCTTCAGTATTTAAGCAAAAGCGAAACACAATCAAATAATCCAATCCAGCATTAATTTGATGATGAATAAAGGCCAATGAAGTCTGTCTGTCAGTATGTCTGTTTGTGTGTATGTTTCTGGGAATGTTATCCCAGCATCGTTATAGCTATGGTGAATATTGACCACACTTGGCTCACATGTCAGTTCTAACGCGTTCTCGTAATATACTTATTTATTTATTTGTGTTTAAGGTCACATATTTCTGTACAATGGCTAATCGTGACCACAACATGGATATGAAATACGGCCCTGCCAATTCGTCCCCTGAGTTCCAATGTGTTCTATGTGCCAGTATGCACATAGAACACATTGGAACTCAGGGAACTAATTTTTGATACCTGTGTTGCCTATTTTAGAGGACTTTCACCCCCCGAGATTGGTTTCCGGGTCCAACTTTACCAATAAAACATAGCTTGATCCCCACAGTAAACAAGCACTGCTTCACTTTCCGGAGTTGCGTTTTCATAAAATTTGCATTAAAATGTCTAAAGGTAAATAGTCATGGTCTCATCACCAATTAGTAGATTGTTTTTACATGTATAGCAGTTACAGCCATCTTATAAGCAGTGTTCTAGAAAACACAAGCCCAATATTTTAGAGCAAGGTCAAAACACCACCACCAAATAACCCAAGCTAATTAAATGGGCGTCGTACAACGACCGGTGTCGTTTTCCCGTTTTACGAAACTAATGCGATTGGCACGGCTTCCAAGTTCATTTTTGTCACTTAACAGTATATTCCAAAAACATACAGTGCTAGTATTTCAAAAAGAGGCGAAAACACTATCCAATAAAGAATGTGATCACACAACCGGTTTCTTTCTAGATCGGATAGCGATTTGATCACGATACACCTCTATCGGGGGTCACGATTTCATGAATTTATTTTTTATTTATTGGAGTTTACCGACACTTTCGACAGCCCGGGTCACCTCGTGTCGGACAGTTTTACGGGTGGAAGAAGCCGAAGTACCCGGAGAGAACCATCGACCAACGGAAAGCAACTGCCCGACGTCCCAAAGTACTAACTCCATACATGTAGGGTTAACATTAGTTGTGCCATCGACGTGCATGACGCCTTAGTACACAGCACCACCGTGTCCACACGCGAGCAATCGGGACTAAGTGCCTTTCCCAAGGACACAACGAAGTTACCCCCGGGGATCGAACCGTGGACCTCTCGGTTTGAAGTTCAATGCCGTAATCACTGAGCCACCACGCTTCCATTTCATAAATAAAATATTGCGAAGTCAAAGAGAATTTCAAAATCGATGTTCACGCATTGCTTTTCGGACAGCCTAATATTTACAGTGTTGTTGGGCTGGGAGGAAATCCAACAGAGAACAGACTCAGCCGCGATCAGGTCGAAATTACCTGTCCGCTTTTACATTCAAGGTGCTGTTACCGTATCCAATGTTAATAGGCTGGTAACGTGGCATACTGGGTCTCCAACCTGACTGTTCGTTTTGTTGAATGTGTTTATGTATATCCATGCGATGTTTTCAGCAATTGTAAAAGAAACAGAGCTCACTCTTGGTACTCAACCTAATCCCGGCAAACTCTTATGAACTTTGTATTTACAGGCTAAGAGACCCAATTTCATTGGTCAATAATTAAATCTCTCACATTTATTACACACCCATTCAACTTTAAACCCTTGTATTTAACGAAATAGCCGCTGTGACATGAATGATTCTGTATTCAATGGGTGATGTACAAGCCGGAACTTTTTTCCCAGCACCGTTCATACTGGTTCCTTTCCCATCGAGTCATCAGTTACGCTTCGAAAAGTTTCCAAATTTCGTTATACAATTATCGACAGTCTGTCGTACACTGTGAAAATGAAAACGTCCAAGGCAAAATAAAGTCGGATCACACAAAAAATTAGTTAACCAAAAATGAGATTATATTTAAAAAAAAAAACCCAATCATTTCCAACTAGAACATTAATCCAGTCCCGTGGCCGTCTCGTTTTGTGGATATATCTAAATTGGTCAACTTTATTTCGGTAAATCTTCGGACATCTTGACATGCTTCGAACTTCTAATAAAAATGTTTCTCCCAGCTGTTTTGCAAATCTGCACAAATCTGTACATATATTTTTACTAACAGTAATAGCCACCAAATGGTTAGGCGTGAATGGGCACCAGCCAATGAGAAACAGCGATACGAATTTCAACAAACACTGGTTCCGAAAAGGTTGTTTTGATTTTTATCGATCCATTTGATCAGTACAGCTTCAGTCAAAACAAACAGATTCTTCACCTTTGGGTTTAAACATCGGAATTAAAATTTCTTTTTTTAAATGAATTTTAATGCATGGGTTGTGTAATAAACACAGAACGCGATGTGTGTTTGAATCGGTGGGTATTTTACATAACTCGTTGGAATGGCGTAATCATATTTCGCTCTAGCCTACGACTCTCGCAAAATATGACTACGCCATTCCAACTTGTTATGTAAAACACCCACCGATTCAAACACACAACGCGTTCTGTCTATGTATGCCACTTACGGCAGCGTTATTAAATAAACTAAAAAGTAAAACTCAACACCAGATCAACTTTCATGTAAATTAGTCATGTTGGCATTCTTTCATAAATGGTTTGTTTTTACAAATTGACGAAATGGAGTATATTACCCCCCCCCCCCCCCCCCCCCCCACAAAAATCTTTGAAGTTCCATAACGTTTTCATCTTCAAATCAGATATTGGGTGTATAGTCTTTAGAAAACTTGTGAAACTGACTTAATTTTAAAATTACAAATTGATCCTATAATCTTGTTCTTTGACCTCAAATGCAAATCTAATCAGGACACTTCAACCTGAGTCCAGAGTGAAGCCGCTGCCGTTTTAACGTTTGCCGAGATAGCATGCAGACATGCACAAACTATTTATCCTGTCTGCGCCCCTACCTGTCGGCCCATGTGGCCCATTCGACAGACGGGGTAGGGGCGCTGCTAGGATAAATAGCAGCAGAAAAAAGTTTTTGCCTTCAATTCATTCACCTCCTGTTGAGAGCAGAGCATGTACCCCTGCAAGTCAAGGCCCAGACTCTTTTCTGAAGACAAAAATTCACTTTTCATAACAACTGGAATGCCCCGATTACTTTCGTAACTGGTATAGAGGTGAATTATTTTTGGTCAACAAAATGTTCTCACTTGTTTTTGAATTGTTACAATTGATGGGAGAGTGCCTTTAGGCACTCTCCCATAAATTATGACAAGACAAATCCATACAGACTCGACAATTTCACTTCAAAGATAACATGAACCACATCCGAAGAATATGAAGCATTTAAGTTGAAGCACCCGCACTTCAGAATAAAGACCAAATATGGGTTTCCAGCACTCTATTTAAAGGAACAAGTACCCAGAAATAATTAAAGGTATAACTTCAGTAAAATGATCCAAAAAATATCAAGGTGAGAGCAATCAGTTTGGAGATTTCAGGCATATAGGTATATAAAGTTAACATTTTTCTGACGGAGAGTTCGCCCAATTCTCCCATGGCTACGATACTTCAGACAGACGACACCCACCATCCTACTGTCACCTAATTCGCATCAGCTTGAGCTTTGTGTGATCGTTTGTTCTTCTGTCTGGAACACTGAAAGCGTATTTATTTGAACAGTCATGTAACTACCATGACTGTTAGAAATCCACTTGTGTTGATAGTGAAACATTTGTCTTTGGTCTCTTGATCTGCAAATGTAAAATGTATCACACTACCTTAGGAACAACTTCTGTGTCAAATGAGGCTACCATCGACCCAACAGCTGGTCGGGTAACGTGCGAACATGCAGATGACAGAAAGAAAAAGCTGCAAAACAGGGTACGATGACCTTGATCTTTGACTTATGTATCTCTCAGTACAAGACAGACCACCCCGGGTACATTTTACCTGTCATATTCCACCATTTGACTTGAACGATCGTCGGGATAGGGTGAGGACATGCAGACAGATACCGATCGCTCTACGTTCTCGTCGGAGCGGGCGGGTAATCGAAGGTAGTTTTCACCACGATCCGTCATATTAGGCCAGCAAACTTAAATTCGTTTTAATGAATAAAAAACACTTTATCTGAAGGGAAAAGTCGTTGTTTTTTTCACGTTTTCAAGATCAATGTCATGTCAGAATTTAAATCAGTCAAATATGTTCATAGAGTAATATTAGTTTAAAAAAAGATAAAATTCGTCGTCAACGAAAGTGTGTAATCTTTTGATCAACAGCAACGTTTGAATAAATTTGAATAGAATCTTTTTGATTTATTTACTGGGCAAACCACATTCACTTTGGGCTAAATACGTGCGTTAGAAATTGAAATGTAAATTTTTCAAGCTGAGCTGTCAAAACACTCTATGCAAATATTAAATACATTGGTCTGGTGTGCTCGAAAGAACGTCGGGGAACGTGATGTAATTTACTTGAAAACTGATGTACTATTTTATAAATGTATAAAGAACTACACTCTAAAATCAGTTGGGTTAAAGTCAGACCAAATCAACTGGGCTGAGTGAATATGAACCCATTTGGGTTCATATTCACTCAACCCAGTTGATTTTGGTTGATTTTTAACCCAACCGATTTTAGAGTGTAGGCAGTCTGATCTTCTTCGCGTTAATATTTATTTATTTATTTATTTATTTATTTATTTATTTATTTATTTATTTATTTATTTATTTACGAGCAACGGCGAGCAACTGTCAGACTCCGAAACGTACTACATCCACTCAAGCAGGTTAGCATTGGTTAAAGACAGGTGCACCCTCGAGTGCAATGTGCCTTAGTACACAGTGCCACTTTGCCTCAGTTGGCAATCGGGATTAAGTGCCTTATACAAAGACAAAACACAGTTACCCCATGGTCGGGATTGAACCTTTCATACCTACTCCAAAATCGCAAACTCTTTTCTTCCCTTGAATTACCAATACTGTACATCTTTTTTTTTTGTTTTCATGTTATTTCCGGCTTGGTCTGGACATAGTGTTGCATAACATTATCTTCCTTGTGTGACGACAGCTAGACGGCCAATCTGTCTATGTCTTCTCCCGGCAGTAAGTTTGATATATGTCTTTTTTCTTACATTAGAATTCCTTGCTCTCTGTAAAATGCACATACTGCTAAATCTAATCCAATCTGATCTAATCTACCCAACCTAACCTAACCTAACCTATAACCTAACCTATAACCTAACCTAACCTAGCCGAACCGAACCAAGCCTGACCTGACCTGACCTGACCTGACCTGACAGAACCGAATCCGAACCTAACCGAACCGAACCGAACCGAACCGAACCGAACCTAACCTAACCTACCCTGACCTCTAATCTCTCATCTCATCTCCATCTCATCTCATCTCATCTCATCTCCATTTCATTTCATCTCATCTCATCTCATCTCATCTCATCTCCATTTCATTTCATCTCATCTCATCTCATCTCATATCATCTCCATCTCATCTCATTTCATCTCATCAAGTTGTCAAAATGATGATGGTTACAGATTTTTAAAAAGCCATAGCAGATACACAGAACAGACCACCACAAACGAACCAGAGCAGATACAGCGATAGAAAGAGACCCCGACGCACAGACCGACCACGAAGCAACATCAAAACAAGCCAACAACCAACAGCAGAAGAGCTTGAGGCAGACTAGACTTGCCAGTGATAGCTCCAATACTTATCTAGCGGCAGACAATACTTGCCTGAAAAACACACACGACAAAGACATCTCCAGAAAGACAGCCAACTTTCCATCCGCACATTTTTTCCCGCTCCTCTATCTTTTGCTGCTTTAAGTTTTTTTTTTTTAACTATCTTTCCACCTCTACCTTTTTCCCCCAATAACCGATATGGAATACAATAACCGCTATGGCAACTCAATAACCGTTATGGCTTCAGCACATCGTTCACTCCATCCTTAGAGGTGGGCATCCACCTCCAGCGAGGCGAGCGTTGGCCCTGCGTCCCGCTTTCTGGACCACTTTTTGTAAAGGGCTTCTTTTGCGCACTTCATGTCCCGGCCCAATAAGAAAAAGCAGTTCTGTTACCTGAACCAGGAATGTTCAGGTTGGTGGTACCTTGTTAAGGTAAGTTTTCTATGGGTTATCAATGTCAGTCAAGAACCGTACACGCAAGCAACAGAGTTCAAGGCAGACTATACTTGTCGATGAAGGCCTATTCTAATCTACAACATTATAAGCGGCAGACTATACTTGCCTGAAGAACAACAACATGGAACTTCAACACCCATCCTCTTCCACCTTCACATCGTCCAGACATGATACCGATGATGATATCTCAAAATTAATGGAATAATATTATAACGTAAATGGGGGTCCAAAGGGGTCCGCCCCACAACGTCCCTGCATCATTTCAATTCAATTCAAATGTGATTACAAGAAAAGGCCGTGTGAAGACACATAAAACATAAGGATTCAACAACACGGGGATTAACTCTCGAAGAATACTGGGCAGATTCGAAATCCCATTCATGAGAACCACAGAAAGCTGTATAGTATTTATTTATGGATGTGCAACTGGTAGAGTGCTAGAAGCCGATATTTGGGTTTTTTCATTATTGCCGGTACAACAATTTAAATGCTTCATATTTTGTGGATATGCTTCATATTATCTTTAAAGTGATATTATTTTATCTGTTAGGATTTGCCTTGTTACAATTTACGGGAGAGTGCCTACTGGCACTCTCCCATAAATTGTAAAAAAACAAAGATACACAAAGAAATTTTAAGAACCAAAAATAATTTAGCACTCTACCAGTTAAGGTCAAATACTTCTTAGAATGGAACCAAATACCCAAACTGTCTCAGATGGTTTTTCGTCCATATCTTCTAAGGCGAATCCCAATAAAAGGGAGAAATGGTTCCTCCCTTTTAAAAAAATGTGGAAGACAATTCAAATGTGGAACGAGGGTCTGGACAAACAGACAAAAACAGTACTTGTTTTGCCATTTGTCGGAGATGCCTGTTTCTGAGTATGCTTCTTTGTTAAACAGATGGTACGCGTTAAAATTCAAAAGTTTTTCACACGATTTTAGTCTTCAGTTCCACTTACAGTAAAAAAATGTAGATAAATTTTCCTAAAAAAATACCAAATATTTAGATAATTTGAAAAACAAATCGCATTCCGTAACCGCTATAATTTCTCATCTGGCTGGACTTTAAGAGATCTGCGATGGTCTTTATTCTTATTTTAGAGAGAAGATTTTTAGAAACTGAATAAATCTGGCATTTAAACAATGGAATTGAGAACATAAGCTATCTTCATTTTCAGAGTGACCACTATTACGAAAATGAAAAAAAATGAGTGTTACCCCATTACTCAGTGGAGTTATGTTGATTGTTGTCGTAAGCGCTTCATAATTTATTTAATAGCATTAACCCTTTACCCAACGAATCGCCCGCATCCGCCCGCGTAATATGCAAATTGAGCAGTTGAAAAAATTAAATTTTTCAAAATATTTCAATAAAACCATATCATGTGACCCCTCATTGGAACGAGCTCGTTTGAAACTGAAACTTTTGTTGAAACTTTTTGAAAAATTTAAAAAAAATTATATTTAAAATAATAAATTTTGATATCGTCTGCGTTGGGTAAAGGGTTAAACATCTTTACACTAATAATTTGAGAGATCGCTTTATTAGTATTTTTGCTGAAGTACAGCCGCCGTGGACTGGTCGTAAATCACACGTGGGCGGTGATGTCCACGCAGGCGTTTACCAGGTAATACAAATCATCATGCTTCATTAACTAAATGTTTGATGATTATTCTTATAATTAGTGTTAGTGTTAGGAATCTGATATTATTGGGTCTGTGGAAATATTGCCCACCCGTGGAAAGTGACCAGTCCGCGGCGACCGTACTGTATATAGTTTTAAAAAAAAAACAATGGTTTTGTGGTTGTGGGTACATTCATAGTGATCAAGACGTGTTTTTTTCTGTCGCCAGGTTTCGATGGGATCCGAAATATCGTGGTCGTTCAAAACACTCATATATAGTTACACAGTTTGTTGGTGGCTTAATATGGTATATTTGGTGTCAGTTAATTTCATATTGGACGAGAGCGAAGCTCGAGTCCAATACGGAATTAACTGACACCATATTAGGTCACCAACAAACTGTGTAACGAATATATCTTACCGGCTACTGCATCGATGCACAGAACTAATAACAACCGCGATCAAAATTAAATGAGAGAATTCTCACAATGTGTTCACGTGTCTTTGCCTTGTTACAATTTTTTGGAGAGTGCCTACATGCACTCTCCCATAAATTGTAACAAGGCAAATTCATACATACCAAACAGTTTCATTTCGAAGGTAACATGACACACATCCACAGAATATGAAGCCTTTTAAGTTGCCTAACCTGCACTTCAGACCAAATATGGGCTTCCAACACTCAATCTTTCAACTTGAAGCGTTTATCGGCTGCCGCCATTTTGAATAATCAATGAGCAAAGGGGAGATTACCAATAGCTGTCAGCGTATATTGATGTTGACAGGCAGTATATGGTTTTATATGCAGTCTGCATGTGACGTCTTTGAACCATTGAAACTCCCAGATACTTGTAGGAGGTAAGAAAAACTTAAATGTGTAATTTTTACCCGCTTATGAGTCATAAGCCATGGAGGTCTCTTCGATCATTTATTTATTTATTGCAGTTTAAGGCCTCTTTCAGCATCTTTGGCTTCCTTATGACAGCAACGCAGGGATGAAGTCAAGTTTAGCCAAATGTTGATACCTACACCGCTGACTATAGGGGGTTTCCACCCCAGGCGTTGGTTCCGGGTACTACTTCAGTCATCATATAAATTTATCCTGGATCAGCCATCATCTAAATAAAGTTCTGCATTTATCGTTGCTGGGCAAAGCTATGGAATTAACTTCTAACCTGTCTAAAAGAAATGGATTATCTAGAATCACGCAAGTCGTATTAAAACATACCTTTTTCATGAGGCATTTTGCAATTTTGTTCAGCCATAGAGCACCATGTGTAGATTTAAAGCTCTACAATATTACTTTCAGCTTGAGATTCACAATGCAATATCATATCACATTCGCGGGGGGGGGGGGGGGGGGGGGAGGGGGGGCGGTGGCGTTGCGGTAACCGGTTCCCGTCAAATCACCGAAGTTAAGCAACGTCGAGCCCGGTTAGTCCACGGATGGGTGACCGTCTGAGCGATCGATTCGGACTCCCGCGTTGTGTCCTTGGGCAAGGCACTTAACCCCGAGTGACCACATGGGGGCACGATGACGCCGTGTACTAAGGCGCACTGCACGCCGATGGTGCGCATGTCTTCAACCAATCTAACTCTGCCTGTGCCGCAGTGCGGAGTTACGATGTTGGGGAGCTGGCAGCTGCTCGTCGTTGCTTGGTGGTTCTCTCCGGGTACTCCGGCTTCCGCCACCCGTAAAACTGTCACGGTCATGATTAGCCATTATGCATAAGTATGTGACCTTAAACACCAGTAAATAAATAAAATAAATAAATATCACATTCGCGAACTCTCCGACAAAGCCGACTCGAGAACAGCTACAAACAAAAACGCACAGCCACGCCAGATATGGATAGGCAATAGCAACGAGCTGCATAAACTTTGTTCACCAACTCACTTTTTGTTTTTAACCCTTTACCCAACGCAGACGATATCAAAATTTATTATTTTAAATATTATTTTTTTTAATTTTTCAAAACAAATTCAACAAAACCATATCATGTGACCCCTCGTTGGAACGAGCTCGACGAGCTCGTTCCAACGAGGGGTCACATGATATGGTTTTGTTGAAATTTTTTGAAAAATAATATTTTTTCAACTGCTAAATTTGCATATTACGTGGGCGGATGCGGGTGATTCGTTATTAAAGGGTTAAAGGGGTTTAACGCCCTCAATTGCCAGGATCATACCGGTGCGGGAAGTCGGATTATCTGACGAGAATCACCGAACAGCGACGAGCATCTGTCAGACGCTCCCAGTTACTATCCCAGTACAGGCCGAGTTAGCAACGGCTAAAGGCACCATCGATGTGCAGTACTGCTTAGTACTCAGCACCACCGTGTCCCACGTGAGTAATCAGGATTAAATGACACAATGAAGATGGTGCGGGTCAGGGTCGAATCGTCCACCTTTCAATCTGAAGTCCAATGCTCTCGCGAATTAATCGTCTAATAAAACTAAATATCATCCACGGACAATCGAACTGTTTTACTAATTGATTTCCTGAACCACTTGGTTGATGATTTGATGATCAGGTAAGACGTTTAGCTACCCATGGGGGACATTTTTATTGTAACTCTGTTATCTCACCTGTCAAAGGGCTAATACTACCACATCTGGCCAGTCGATGTAAGCTTTTGTAGTTGACTGTGAAGAAAAACCGACGGAATTACCTACACATGATAAATGATTTGGATAAACAGACAAAGGAGCTTTGTTCAATACACCTTCAATTGTTATTGGGTATGATGTAAACAGAAACACACAAAAAGACAAGAAAGTAAAGAAATGCGGAGAATGTTATATACACTAACCATTGGTGGTCATGCGCTAAATTTAGAGGGAAAATTGCCTCGCACATTCAAACCTCAGACTTTGTTTCAATGGTGTGGAATTTAACCTTTTCGAAACGATATGCATAAATTTACATATAAAGTTAACCCTTTAAGTTATCGTCCAAAAACCGAAATGTTGACAAAAATTGAAAATTTCTAGAGTCGAAAAGGGGCATAATTCTGGAAAGAATAGTCCGACCGAAATTATAATCACAGATGCACGGATTCCCATGGTGGTGAATATGCATACTAAGGCTCGAAAGAATCGGTCAAAAACCTCCGAGAAACCCTCCTGACAAAATTCAGACTTGTGCGGAAGATTATTTCAAGTCGAAAGGGGCATAACTCTAGAAAAAATAGTTCTACCAGAAATATAGCCACAGGTACAAGGGTTCCCATGGCGGTGATCATGCGTACCAAGTTTCGAAAGAATTTACCATTCAGAGGAATGATGTTGGCATGCAACTTACAGATCAAACCTAAAATAAAGCAGAACTTGTTTACACAGTAAACATGTATTGTTCCACTTCCCGGTGGTCTTATTAGAACGTAATGCCAGAAGTCAACAAGGCGTTGTAGTATTTTATGTTGGTTTCGAAAGCAGAATTTAATCTTCTGTGTTTGAAGTCATCTACTCGAAAACGCAAGTTAAGACCCCCACATTGGAACGAGCTCGACGAGCCCGTATCAAACAAGGGATCGTAAGATCGTAAGTTAGGTTTTCAAGACAAAAATTGAAAAAAAATAGTTTAAAAAATTTAGTTCGAGATTTTTGTGAATAGCAGTGGTCGACTTTGTCATTACGTTAGGAAAGAGGGTTAACCCTTTACCTAACGTAACGGCCAAAACCGGCCAGCGCTATTCTCAAAAATCGCCAATTAATTTTCATTATTTTTTTCATTTTTTGCAAGTGTCGTCTGCTTTTCAGGTTAGGTGAAAGGTTAAATTACACATTATGTGATAAAAAGAATCTCAAATTTGTCACGATTTGACATGAATCGGAGCCTCGGTAAACGTCGAATCGGGCGGTGGCGCTTTGCCAGGGGACCGTGGGTGAACTCCGGCGTTCCCCTATTTTTGCCTGATGGGGGACGCCATTCCCTTGAATTTAGAGACTTGGAATGAATGAATGAATGCTTTATTTGCAAAAAACATTATAGTACAGTTACATTTCAAAATAAATATTACAGTAATTCAACAATTGGTTATAAAGAAACATGTAAATTATCATACTGGTATTTGCTTTCTGCGGGAGGGTGAGGTAGCCATTAGGCTGTTTTATTGTTACCCACCTTAGAGAGAGAGAGAGAGAGAGAGAGAGAGGGGGGGGGGGGAGAGAGAGAGAAGTAAAAAAACGAGAGAGAGAGAGAGAAGTGGAGAAGAGAAAGCAAGGCCAAAGACGGACAAACATCACTTCAAATAAGACGTTAAAGAACTTAATGTTGCCCCTAAAGCCCTGCGAAAGATTACATGGTTTGAGACAGAGCACTCACACTGCCCTGAAATTTCTACCAAGTGGTAATAAGGATACAGATACCCAGAGCCGGATAACGCCTAGATCAATATCGATGTGCATACATCAGTGACCACACTTTTATCTTGGGTATAAAGGATATGGGTATAGACGATATGGAAATCAGCTCTATTACTCCTGTTGAGTTGAAAGATGGCCTTCACCTTGTATGCTCTCGACTGCTCCTCTGCATTCTTGGCACAGTCTTTTCGTACATATGATACTATTTTCGTATGAGTCTATAAAAGTTGTCATCAATTTCTTTCTAACCCTTTACCCAACGAATCGGCCTCATCCGCCCGCGTAATATGCAAATTCAGTGGTTGAAAAAATATTATTTTTCAAAAAATTTCAACAAAACCATATCATGTGACCCCTCGTTGGAACGAGCTCGTCGAGCTCGTTCCAACGAGGGATCACATGATATGGTTTTGTTGAAATTTTTTTGAAAATTAAAAAAAGTGATATTTAAAATAATAAATTTTGATCAGCTGCGTTGGGTAAAGGGTTAAATAAATGGAACAGGTTGATCTTCAAGAATATCCAACAAAGCGAGTACTTACTCATCTTGTTAGCAAATCAAAACCTATTTTAGCTCACAACCTCACACAGACAAAAATGCTCACTTCCTTTGACGAGTTTTGAATACCTAATTTAGAAAGTTTCCCTGAGCCAGACCCCGGACCCTCTGCTACGAGGAGGAGGGGGGGGGGGGCTCTTCCCCAATGACGCATTCCCTCGTTGGCCTTCTCTGCGCGTTGAGTAACCGTTAACCATTGCGTTAGGCAAATGATTAAGTTTATTTTCATTTCTAACAGGGTTTTGCCATCTCATTGGACCAATTTTCATGCCCATTCCGTTGAGGTGTCATTATCATTTGAAGGAAATGACGCAAACATTAGGACACCCCACTGAGCTCGTAACTAATGAAATTTCACATTACATATCATATTAAGTGGAAACTGCTGTATTACATTTGGTATACGTTATTTGCAATTTTACGTTTGATACGCGCTAATTGGAGTATTACATTTGGTACACATTAATTGGAGTATTACATTTTGTACACATTAATTGATGTATTGCATTTGGTACACATTAATTGATACATTACATTTGGTACATATAAATTTATGCATTACGTTTGGTACACATTAATACTGATGTATTACATTTGTACATTAATTGGTGCATTACATTTGGTACACATTAATACTGATGTGTTACATTTGTACATTAATTGATGTATTACATTCGGTACACATTAATACTGATGTGTTACATTTGAACATTAATTGATGTTTTACATTTGGTACATATTTCAGGGACGACCCGCATTGTATCCTTGGGCAAGGCAGTTTATCCCGGTTGCCTACATGGGGGATTTATGACGCCGTGTACTGAGGCGTACCACACGTCGATGGTGCACATGTCTTCAACCGCTGTAACCCTGCTTGAGCGGAGCTTGAACAGAGTTAGAATGTCGAGGAGCTGACAGTTGCTCGTCAATGCTCGGTGGTTCTCTCCGGGTACTCCTGCTTCATCCACCCGTAAAACTGTCACAGTCACGATTAGCCATTGTGCACAAGTATGAGACCTTAAACACCAATAAATTACATTTCAACAGGGGGCGCGGTGGCTCAGTAGGTAGAGGTGCAGGCTGCAAGCCGGAGGTCCTCGGTTCGAATCCCACCTGCGGCAACCGCGTTGTGTCCTTGGGCAAGACGCATCACCCCCATTGCCCGCGTGGGGACACTTCACCCCCATTGACCACGTAGGGGCACGGTGACGTTGTGTTCTAAGGCGTACTGCACGTCGAAGGTGCACCTGTATTCAACCAATGCTACCCTGCTTGTGTGGAGTTGCTATGTTGGGGAGCTGACAGTTGCTCGCCGTTGCTCGGTGGTTCTCTCCGGGTACTCCGGCTTCCTCCACCCGTGAAACTGTCATGGTCATGCTTAGCCATTGTGCATAAATATGTGACCTTAAACACTAATAAATAAATAAATTACATTTCAACATTAATTGATGCATTACATTTGGCACACATGGATTGATATATTACGTTTTGTGCACATTGAGCGTCTACCTAAGAATCACCGTTGATAGGTTTGGCAGCTATTTACCAGTCAGTTAGCCGTATTTTAAACGGTATGTTTGGGGCCCTGCGAAGCTTCGAAATTCGATTCGATTCGAGTCGCGCCGATTCGGAAATTTTCGGATCTGAAGATGATCTCAAAATTCTTCGATGTGTTTCTGCTTGAACACATCTTCTATCATAGGGTCTCCTGTGCAGGATACCTGACGATAGTGGAAGAGTTTGAGGAGGTACACCATCCGAAACCATTTTGATTCCGTTCTAGAATATTCCGCCGTTTTGGTTGTTTTGCCCCAAATAGTCGAGTTGACATTGAATCCAATACTAGAATGGAGACTGGCAATGTTTACAGCTATAAGATGATGCACTTTGCCCAACTTAATGAGACTCAAAACTGGATTCGATTCGAAATAAATCCCTTACCTGGTTCAATTCGGAATTCGATTCGACCCGGCCCGACTAGTGTATTACATTTGTGCATTAATTGATGCATTACATATGACACACATTAATTGACATATTACATTTTGTACACATTAAGCGTCTACCTAAAAATCACCGTTGATAGAGGTTTGGCAGCTTTTTACCAGTCATTTAACCGTATTTTAAACGATATGTTTAGGGCCCTGCGAAGCTTCGAAATTCGATTCGATTCGAGTCGTGCCGATTCGGAAATTTTCGGATCGTTCAGATGTTCTCAAAATTATTCGATGTGTCTCGGCTTGAACTTATCTTCTATCATCGGGTCTCCTGTGTAGGATACCTGATGATAGAAGAAGAGTTTAACCCTTTACCCAATGCAGACGACATCAAAATTTATTATTTTAAATAATTTTTTAAAAATTTTTTCAAAAAATTCAACAAAACCATATCATGTCACCCCTCTTTGGAACGAGCTCGTCGAGCTCGTTCCAAAGAGGGGTCACGTGATATGGTTTTGTTGAAATTTTTCGAAAAATAATATTTTTTCAGCTGCTGAATTTGCATATTACGCGGGCGGATGCGGGCGATTCGTTGGGTAAAGGGTTAAGGAAGTACACCATCCAAAGCCATTTTGATTCTAGAATATTCCACCGTTTTGGTTGTTTTGCCCCAAACAGTCGAGTTGACATTGAATCCAATACTAGAATGGAGATTGGCAATAAGAGGATGCACTATGCACAACTTAATGAGACTCGAAACTGAATTCGATTCGAAATCCCCTACCTGGTTCGATTCGGAATTCGATTCGACTCGACCCGACTCGACCCGACCCGACTCGGTGGGGGGGGGAGGGGGGCAGTATATTTACAGTGATCCTTGTGTGTCAAGCGATTGATCCGACACTGGATACGAAATACTCACTTGTATTCATTATTTTCCCCGTCTATGCCAGTCAGTGGCACTCCTTCGTTCTCCATGATTTCATGATGATTGCTCGACGAAATAAACGGACATACAATTCGCCTGAACAGCCTCGAAAACATCAAAAGGACATAAAAATTCATAGCAAAATTCACAAGCATAACCGCATGGGCTACATGCCAGGCAGTATATAGAGCTTGTGTCGGTTCGACCTGTAAGTGATCCTCGCAACATTCTTTGCGGAAGATGTCAACTAATTCGATGACCGCTTTAGGAAATAGCGCCAAAAAGGAAACGATGTTGACCACAACTAAAGCTGCAGTCATTTTTGTATGTTCGTTTGACTTATTTCGCTTTGAGATATCCTGCAACGTGTTCATTGTATAGGCATTCAGACAAAGTATAACCAAAATGGGGATGTGCGTATCAACTAAAGTTCCTATAACGAAGGCTATTGTGATATTTTTCACAAAAGATTGGCAGTACGAACAGTCTATATAACATGCTGTCACGTTATCACATATCACAAACGTGAAATAAATCAGGATTGCTAGTACGATGGCACCTATACAGCAAAAATGGGTTCTTCTTCTTGTAGACGCAGTAAGCCAGTTCGAGGGGCGCACAACTGCTTGCAAACGATCTATGCTCAGCCCAACCAAGAGCCACGGTGAAACGACACGACCTAACCAGTGGAGACTCGACCAAATATAACACGGAGTTCTTCTTGTGTAGAACGTTTCAAACATCACCGCCTTCGAGTAGAACTTATCCAAGGTGTCTTCTGTTGAGTTGCACACCAGGACTATAGTATCAAATACAGCGAGGTATCTCAGAATGATAGAGAATGAATAATGTCGCAGTGTCTTGTTGAACATGAGAATGAATAGAAGAATGTTGCCAATAATTCCTATTCCCGCTATTATGTCTACAACGATTGCATATGCTTGACCATTAAAATTATATTTCATAGAACTATTCGAATCCGGGTGGCTTTCTGTGGTGCTAATGGTGGTGTTCAAGGTGGTACTCACGATGGTGTTCATTATGGTGCTCATTGTGGAATTCATGGTGGTACTCACGGTGGTACTCATGGTGGCCTCCGTTGTTTTAAGTTTATCGCAGTTTTACTCTGGACATCAAATCAGAACGGTAGAATCAACACGTAACCAAATGCGTATCTTGTCTGTGATATTGTGTGTCGGACCTGTGAACAAAGTTTAACGTAACATTATTAGTTAGAGAAGCTGGCTCCCCAGTGTGGACTCAACGCGCACGTACATACTAACGGGGCGGACTGTGCCAACAAATATTGCCAAGAAATACACTGGGGGGGGGGGGGGGGCGGAAGAAAATTTTGGATTTTCAAACTGAATGAACGCTGCTTCCTTGCATCTGAACGATCAGTGGCAGTCCACATAGAGGACATTTCGCCGGCTGAGTGCTAGAATGTTCTATGTCCCATAGGGGACATAGAACATTCTAGCACTCAGGCGACGATTTGTGAAGGAATTTTTGTATCATCTTCGTCTATCATTCGGCAAAGATGGTTGCGATAGGGGAGATGGGATTCATAGGGTCGATCACAGTTCGGACCCATGGGAGACAATTTTGATTTTTCGAACTGAAAGAATGCCATTTCCGTACATCTGAGCGATCAGTGGCGGAATGGGCTGTTGGCATATCGAAATGCCCTCCATGTGGACTACCAATGGCAGACCACATAGAGGGCATTTCGATATTGGCTACAGCCAACCTATTCAATCAGATCCATGTGACCTTTTGGGCAATTTCACAAAATTTCATGTACGAACAGGTGCTGGGCTCCATCAATTTTCGATAACGTTATCTCCCTTGAAATTATTAGACGAGTAAGATCTGTCCAATAATAAATGATCGAATTCTTCTTGTTTGAGGTGAATCAATTCTCCTCTACCATCCCTGACTAAGAGCGTCATGAAAATCGACTTTCGATAAAGTTATCCCCCTTGAATTTCTTAGCGGAGCGAGTGAGGGCCAACAATAAATGATCGAAATCTTCTTGTTTAACGTGAAGCAATTATCATCAACCATTCCTGACTTGCATCGTCATGAAAACCAACTTTCGACGAAGTTACCCCCTTTCAGATTATCATGGTGGAAGTGCGTGGAAGGTGCAATAATAAATGTTGAGAAAATAGCTATGACATCAGTGGAAATATAATGCCTTATGTCCTTTTGTTACTTCTAATAAACAAAAATAACATACAGCTCTTAGAGCTGTCAGTTGGTTTCGTTTACTAAAACTAACAAAGGGAAACTTATATTTCTTTATGGCAAGCTAATTAGAAGAAGATTGTTCACAGATAATCCGTCATTAAGAATATCTATCAGTATCACACCTATCTTCACTAAGCGTACCCTTTGGCTCGTTGTGTAAAGAATACGTTTTTACAATAATGACCTTTTTCGAAACTGCCATCTTGGCTTTTAATCTATGCACGGTCACGGGTCGCGGAGTGTAAACAAAGCGATTTCCATGTTCGTCGCGTTGTGTTCTGTGTCCGCCAAGACAACTAGTTTTGTGAAATGTCAAATTTAAATTCGTAGAACCGATGCCATCATTCGAATTAACTGAAGTGGCAACCCTAGACGACTTTAAACGATGGGATATCGCAGGTTTAAAGACTGTTTTACTTAGGCGAGGACTTGTTTTAAGTAGCAACAAGGAAACACTCGGACGGAGTTTCTCGGCATGGGGAATCCCCGAAAGTTGTTGAAACAGTGCACACGGCCACAGAGTCATGACACGGCGTGCATTCAAACACCATTTAAGTCGATAGGAACTCCATTCGAAATAATGGAAGTTCGCATACAATATTGCCATTGTCTTTAACAAATGGTATCCTTTGCTAAATGTTTTTTTGACTTCGCACTAATGAACGAAATGGAGTCCAAAGCACCTCATCCGCTCTTTTCTCCCATTGCTTGCCACCTAATGTTTACACCTTGCGACCTGTGACCTTGCACAAATTAAAAGCCAAGATGACAGTTTCGAAAAAGGCTTATTTGTAAGTTTTTATTCTTTCTGGGAACACATTTAGCAAATCTCACCTCCTAGACTGTTATATTAATGTTAAAGCCCGTGTCTTTATTACATATCGTCGCCTGCGTGCTAGAATGTTTCATCATATGACTCGTCCGTTTTGTTCACTTTAAAACATTTGATATTTTGTTTTCATATTAATCAGTGATAAATAAAACCTTCCGTCAATTTCATTGGTCTGTTTCAAAGCTAGACAATTTGGTTGGCTGAACAAAATACAACTGGGCCACATTTTCATAATTTGCATAATTAGAGTTGGGAGCTTTCATTGGTCTATTTCAAAACTGGACAATTTGATTGGCTAAACAAAATACAACTGGGTCACATTTGCATAATTTCATTAGGGAGAATTTACGTTATCTGTCCTATTTAGGGTGGGTTATATTGTATTAATCTTTTACCTACAACAAAAACGCCATTATTTTTATATTTTCACTTTTTGCTTCCAAAACATAGGTTATGACCCCTCATTGGAACGAGCTCGACGAGCTCGTTCTAGTGAGGGGTCATAACCTATGTTTTGGAAGCAAAAAATTAAAATTTTTAGTTATACGAGGATGTTTTTTCCAAGTGCCGTCTGCAACTCAAGATAGGTGATGGGTTAAAAAGTCATACTAAGTGTCTAATTTGTGAGTGTGTGTGTCATATGATAAATAGAATATGAAATGAGTGTTTTTCTCATATAATATTTATGAAACTCGTCCGAAATTTCCGTTTGGGCTCGCCAGAGGCTCGCCAAAACGGAAAATTCTTAGACTCGTTTCATAAATATTATATGAGAAAAACACTCATTTCATATCCTCTATCTATGTTCCATATACGGGACATAGAACATTCTAGCACTCAGGCGACCATATCACGATGCGAACGTACACTGTTGAAAAAATAAACAAACAAAAAACAAAACAATTACAGAATACCAAAATGTGGTGAAACGCCGTTTTCTTATTTTTAAATGGGTTTCAACAGAGAATAATACAATATTGTTTAAACCCAGGTACGTTGTTGAATAAAGATTGATTGCCTGATTGAAATATCCATTTTCTCGGGAAAATGTTTTCTGCATATGTCGTCTGCTATTTGTATTAGGTATACAGGTACTGAAAAATAAAAGATTAATTCATTTCTCCGTCAGAAACAGACTCACTCAAAACGTTGTCCCTTAGATATTGACTTCTGACGTTATTAATGATGGATGGATGGATGGATGGATGGATGGATGGATGGATGGATTTTATTTTATTCCATTTATTTTTTATTTTATTTATTTGAGTTTAACGACATTTTAACAGCCAAGGTCATATCGTGTCGAGGACAGTTTTACGGGTGGGGAAGCCGGAGTACCCGGAGAGAACCACCGAGCAACGACGAGCAGCTGCCAGCTCTCCAACATCGTAACTCCGCACTGCAGCACAGGCAGGGTTAGATTGGTTGAGGACATGCGCACCAGCGACGTGCAGTAAGTCTTAGTACACGGCGTCATCGTGCACCGTGTGGACAATCGGGGTTAAGTGCCTTGCCCAAGGACACAACGCGGAAGTCCGAATCGATCGCTCAGACGGCGTCATTCCTGTATTGGACGTGTTGTGAACGATACTTTCCGTAATGAGTTATCTGATGGATGAATCGAAGTATAAAATATGCATAAAGAAGCATATCCACATTTTCAGTTGATGGATCTCTTGAATGAAATCGAACGTCCATCAGCGGAAACTTTGCTTGTGTTTTTATTTTTTTTTATAGTGTTAAGAACTGGAATGAAGCTTCAGTCGGTCGGTCGGTCGGTCTGACATAGTACATCATACTCTCCGTTGTGGGACACAACGGACTTCCGACAGCAGTACCAGATACATCCCTGAACGAAAATAAAACCACATTCTTGAAAACGTCGCTAATGACCCCTTACTCAAAGAATTACAATGAGAACTTCCCAGCAAGGAACATTGAAATATATTTATGGAGAATATAACAGACCTATTGGGGGCATTTTCATATATATCCGGGTGAATTTGACCATTTTCGCTTTTACAGTGTTTATAAGATGCATGGTAGGAAAACAACTAGATTCATTTTCTTAAGTTAGAGATTAAGGTGTGACATGAGTGATGACAAACAAATTTAATATAAATATCCCAAGTCTGAAATTTCACAAATTTCAAATAAATATACACAAAATATACACCTAAATGAAGGTTGTGGTGTACTGAACACAAAAATACATGGTTTGACCCGCATAGCTATTGTCAGGCATGAACGATTCCTGAATGTTTGCTATCGTATAAAGTGCGACCGCCATGGAATGGTCATTTTCCACTGGTGGGCAATATTTCCACGGGCGCAATAATATTAGATTCCAAACACTAATTACAGGAATAATCATCAACAATTTAATTAATGAAGCACTGGGTACAACCCGGTGCTTCATTAATTAAAATTTTTGCCGATGATGATTTTAGTACTTTGTGAACGCAAAGGTGGACATCACCGCCCACGTGTGGATTACAACTAATCCACGACGACTACACAGTAGTTTTTGGCAGGCATGAATGGTTCCTGGACGTCTGCTATCGCATAAGTACAAGAACTGAAAATAAAATATTTTTTTTCACACTCGCACCTTTTACTCCCAAGTGTGAAGACGGATTGATTGACCGCACGCTATGGCACATCTGGAAATCCCAATCAAGCTGAAAAATGACCTGTCAGCTGTGGACGTCTCTTGTCCTCTAAACTGGACCCTCCAGATGAGATGCAAGAGCGTCTACCTGACTTTGGGATTCGAAGCGCGGGAGACCACCACACGACCATCGGGGAGAGGTAGTACCTTCGGTGAGCGGATTCCCTCTCATACTGGTCCTCATCCGGAGAAGAAGAGAAAGTAGTAGAGTCCATCCACCAGACGCAGGGATGTCCGGCGCTGGGAGGCATGGCTTGCGAAGAAAAGAGCAGGAACAGAGAAACAGGAGGCGGTGAAGGAGACTCCCATCCAATCCTCTGGAGAAGACGGAAGGCAGCAAGACGATGGAGGGGGAAGAGGAGATGGAGGTCATCCAAACCACATCTGAATCTCTTCCTGCTTGTGTTAAGCAAGCCACGGAACCAAAGATGAGGCCAACAACATCAGTCAGAAAACACCAACAGACACCACCAAATCACCCAATGCCTCTCTATCTAGCACCATCTCCAGCTTGGACCCCCATGCTAGAGAGGAAGATGAAGATTTAACCCTTTACCCAACATGAAAAGCAGACGACACTGCAAGCAAAATTTTTGAATAACTATTTTTTTTTTCATTTTTTATCTCAAAAACACAGGTTTTGGCCCCTCATTGGAACGAGCTCGTTCCCAAGAGTGTCATAACCTATGTTTTTGAGACAAAAGATGAAATAAATAATGAAAATTAATTGACGACTTTTGTGAACAGAGCTAGCCAGTTTTGGTCGTTATGTTGGGTAAAGGGTTAAGCAAGTGCGCCCACGAACTGGAACAACAGATCGTTGAAACAGAGTCAACCAACAGCTCTTCCATTGAAACCGAGCTAACCGCACAGCTCAAGGAAAACGCTTAGTTTATGCTCCAAAAGAAGCTCAAAGAGACAAAGGATGTCCTAGATATCTAACTGGCATAACTAAGAAAGAAAACAGGCGAACTACGTTCCCAAGTCGCCATGGCACCAAATCAGGCTCCACAACCAAATATCATCACCGCCGCCGCCACCAAAGAAAAAAAAAAGAAGCAAAGGAAGTAAGAAGCAGGAAGTAAGCGAGCCGACAACCAAAGAACACCGCCAGATCATATCCACTTATGGGATGCAAGGCGCATCCCCAAGTAAAAAATCTTTCGGAAAATATTATTTCATGAGAACAACTAGTGGCCAAATTTGCAACAGATGCCCAAAAAGAAAGTTAAGAATTCAAAACACTTCAAGACTTAGGATTATCATAGTAAATTCATTTGTCGTAACTTTTTTAGCACCTTATGGTGATGTGAAGAATATTTTCAGGTTTTTTGAGACTCCAGGATTGTAGCGTGTTTTCTTATGCAACCTTTACCATACTTTTGGGGAAACACAAGTAGTTCTCTTGAAATATTATTTTATTATGAGTTCTGGTACGAATACGGTAGCAGACTTCCAGGAACCAGTGGTGCCTGCTCTCAACTCTATGAGTTGATTACATGTGTTTATCAACCTTCATTTTGACGTATAATTTGTGTATATTTAATTTGAATTTTAGGAATATCAGAGGTGGGAATTTCAAAAAAAAAAAAAAAAATTCTATGACTTAAATACCACCTTAAAATAATGTTTCATTATTATAGATGTCACATGACTTATTTTATTTATTTATTTGTTTTAGTGACACTTTCGACAGCCAGGGTCACCATGTGGGCAATCGTGATAAAGTTCCTTGCCCAAGGACACAATGCCGTTACTCCTGGTGGGGATCGAATTGTGGATCTTACGGTTTGAAGTCCAATACCGTAACCAATGAGCCCCACCCCCCCCCCCCTCTCCCCCTGCACACACATGACCTATTACTTGTAAAAATAATCAAGTAACCCGAGAAGTGTCCATATATTTCAAAACACAAGTCAAATTTTCAGCCATCTTCGGAAGCTCAAGTATCATCACCTTATGAAAAACAATTCCGACAGTACCTGAAATTTCCCGACAGTAACCCCCCCCCCCCCCCCCCCCCCTCCCACACACACACACACACACACTGTTTCTACGCCTATAAGGTTACTAAAACATTCAAACCTAGCCAGTTTGCCGAATTGTGGGCTTGAAGTCTGAAAAACGATATCAGTTATTCTTTCAACTTACCTACTGCCAATCACTCCGTTGGTTTTAAACGCTGTCCCGAGACAAGTGTAAACAAAAACAGCCGAAAAACACGTGTGTTCGAAGTTGATATGAGCTGAATGAAGAAATTATTTTTCTGTGAGCGGTGTGGTGCAATCATTAAAGGGTTGTTTGGAAACCATGAATTCAATCATTATTCTTCTCAAAATATGAATGTCGTTCAGAGCTCAACAGTAAATTGACAATCGACGGCTTATAAAAGCTAAAAGCTTACTGGCAAGTTACTGCTGAATCCTTTCAACAAATCTCGTTCTTGACTCATTACTTTAATGCATACCATTGCACTGCGCACTCTGTATGACAATCACGTTGTAGTTTATTATATGTATGCATCATACTTTTTCATGAATAAATATTGTTTAACTTAAATTGACAACCGGTTCATAGCAGACTTTAATTTGTCATAACTAGAGCGTGATCTGTTCTGCTTAAAGGATAACAAATTTGAACTTCAGCAACACCCAAACACTTTTTAGTTTCTCAACATCTCAAGGAAATTAACATTTTACAAACAGCCCAGCTACACCGATCGTTCATCGTTGAAGGAAAATACAATCGACCCACGACATTCGGACAGATGATGGTCTAGGGCTTCGCCCTCGACCATCGTCTGGCCGAATGTCGTCAAACTATTGTTTATTTGTGAAAAGGTGTATACAGTATGCAGACAGGGACATAGTGTGTGTGTGTGTGTGTGTGCGTGCGTGCGTGCGTGCGTGCGTGCGTGTGTGCGTGCGTGTGTGGAGAGGGGGGGGGGGGGGGGGCAATATTTGTCCAAAGATCAAGATAGTTAGAAATTTTTCAGGCAAAAATTCCAACAGTTGAAAATTCGAAGCATTGTTGTTGCGGAGGTTTTTTTTCCGAATGCGGTACAGTAGAATCCTCTTAATTGAATATCCATTTTGCCAGTGAAAATTATTCAATTAACAGGAGTATACAATTAACAGGGATTTGGTCAGTTTCCTGTGTTCTGGAGGTAAACTGAGCATTTATTCTATTATATCTTGTTTGACAGAGCTCATAGAGCTCTGTCAAACAAGATATAATAGAATAAATGCCTGTATTGGATGTAATGAGGCCAAAAAGGTTGATAAATGAGGGGTATTTGGTGCGTGTCACAGTAATGTTTTCGACATATTACAAAAAATTATATACAATTAACAGGAGTTTACTCTACAACCCATATGCAATTAACAGATCAAATTTGTACTGAAGGTATGGTAAATGGTTTTGTGTTTGAAAATTATATTCAATTAACAGGGATATACAATTAAGAGATATCCAATTAAGTGGGCTCCACTGTATTACATTTCCGTCAAAATTCTAACAGCCGACTCCCACTGGCATAATTATGATCGAACAACGCAAGATATTCCGACAACTCAGCAAACCGTTTCTTAAAATATACCAGAAATTGCAGAAATAAAATCGAGTTGGTCAATTTGGTGCTCGCAATAGTCATAAAAAGTTGATTTATGAGGCCAGTATACAGGGCACATTATGAGACTAATATGCAATGCACTTACAGGCTGCAGTTTGTATTACGACTCAAAATGTGCCTCCCCCCCCCCCCCCCCCCCCCCCCCATGTGAGGTTGTGTCCTGGAATTTTGTACCAAAATTTGCATAGTTTTCTTTGGCTCTGTACTCTCATGAAAGACAGGTTTTGCGAGACTGAAAATTTTGATTTGTATTTGGTATTGTTGAAATGATATCTCACACATATTGTGACAAATAGGTTGAGTCAGTTGGTTACAATACACTGTTTTTTTTAACATTGACGGCAGTGCTAATCTTTCTTCCTCTTTCCATCTCATCAAGCTGATTTGGGCAAAAAACAACCATCTATCCATTTAGTTTATTATCTCA
Organism: Pictodentalium vernedei; assembly: GCA_031216915.1. Classification (NCBI taxonomy): domain Eukaryota; kingdom Metazoa; phylum Mollusca; class Scaphopoda; order Dentaliida; family Dentaliidae; genus Pictodentalium; species Pictodentalium vernedei. The sequence continues at coordinate 339,197,257 of CM062289.1, read as the reverse complement.
TGAAAAAATTATGCTGAAAAATATAGGTCGCCATGTGACTTTTGCGTTTAAATTTGGTGATTTCTGTACTCCCGTCCAGTTTCGCACTGAATGAAAAAGATATATTTTTACCTACCCCCACCCAATTTTGATCTTCTCTCACACTTTTCAGAAGACAATTGTCACCAATATTTGATATTTGTTTCAAAACAAGTACTTTAAAATTTTATTCACACTTATAAGTTCAGTTCATTTCCTACGGAAGCGTATTGCTGCCACGTGGAAAAAAAAAATAAATTGTTTCGTTTAAACGAAAACTTTTTCGTTTAAACGAAAACTTTTTCGTTTAAACGAAACCACTTTACACGTGGCAGCAATACGCTTCCGTAATTTCCCAACAATCGGATAAATCAGGGAACTTTTATCCTCCTTTAAAGGTTGGGGTGCAAACTACGGAAGCGTGTTGCTGCCACGTGGAAAAAATAAATAAATTGTTTCGTTTAAACGAAAACTTTTTCGTTTAAACGAAACCACTTTCGTTTAAACGAAAACTTTTTCGTTTAAACGAAAACTTTTTCGTTTAAACGAAACCACTTTCGTTTAAACGAAAACTTTTTCGTTTAAACGAAAACTTTTTCGTTTAAACGAAAACTTTTTCGTTTAAACGAAACCACTTTCGTTTAAACGAAAACTTTTTCGTTTAAACGAAACCACTTTCGTTTAAACGAAAACTTTTTCGTTTAAACGAAAACTTTTTCGTTTAAACGAAAACTTTTTCGTTTAAACGAAAACTTTTTCGTTTAAACGAAACCACTTTCGTTTAAACGAAAACTTTTTCGTTTAAACGAAAAACTTTTTCGTTTAAACGAAAACTTTTTCGTTTAAACGAAACCACTTTCGTTTAAACGAAAACTTTTTCGTTTAAACGAAAACTTTTTCGTTTAAACGAAAACTTTTTCGTATATACGAAACCACTTGTTAGGGCCGTCTTCTGCTTTTTAACATGCAATATCATTACATTCTTTAGGCACGAGTGATCCTATGGGAGGTTTGCTGGAGGGTGTTGGAGGTGGGGTGGGGGCTCATTTTTTATCTGGGAGGAGAAGCTTGCCTTGCCTTCCCACCCGTCCGGGGTGCTTTTAGGGTAAATTCCACATATTTGGACCTATGGGCATACAAAAGAGACAGTGCGTGCATGCGAGGGGAGAGGGTGGATGGATGCGTGTGTGTGATGGACGTGGTAGGCAAATCCTGTCAAATGAACATGAAACCCACATCATGCACGGAGATGAGGGGCATAATGTATAGACAGTGACAAGACACTATTAGAAGTTAAGCTTCCGCACACCTGTACAACATCCTATAACTTTGTCGGACATTATTATGTCCCTTGCCATCGTGGGAGGGGATATACGAAGGGGTTCCGTCAGGCCTTCTTTCTTCCAAATATGGGTTCTTCTTCACTACGGGGGCACCCTCTAATTTCCAATGCAATCGAACATGCCCTTTATAGGCCCCTAACACTCCGCGTTGGAATGAACAGGAGTCCTGTTCGATTATTTTCTGTCATTGTCGGGTTTACAATGCATCGCAGTATGATGCCACTTCCCCCTCCGGCTAGCCCTTCGGGATATTCCCACGGCTTAGTGACTCCCCCCCCCCCCCCACACTCGGAATTCTCCCTGCCACTGGGCCGGATTCTCATACATGGTGTTGGTAAGTAGGTCTAGTGGACCTGTCTGTTGGGAGGTCAAGACCATATGTTTTCTCACAAAAAATAATCCGTGCGCATGAAAGAATAATCCGTGCAAACAAATTAACAATCCGCGCGCGCGGATTATTATATCGTGCGCACGGATCATTTTGGGTAAAAAAACATATGGTCTTCTCGCCCCCCCCCCCCCCCCCCCCCGCCCACTGTCCGAACATTCAGACCCACAAAGCAAACTTACCAACGCCATGCAAGGGAATCTGGTCCAGTGGCGGAATAAGAATCTCTACTTGGCTTGGGGGGGGGGGGGGGAGGATTGCAATTGGGGGCTGGGCGGGGCGGGGAGATGGGTCGATATGCCGCAGGTGGGTGCGAATGCAATTGGGGATGGGGGTCGATATGCCACAGGTAAATCCCGAAGGCCGGAGAGGAAAGGTATAGGCCGGCGTATCACCCCTTCCATTTGGCGGACCCGGGCAGTGGAGACTCCGGAGACTTTTTCCGCAATGGGTGGGGGAGGGGTTGTGCAAGTAGGGCACATGCTTTCCATTAATAGGGGGGGGGGGGGGGCATAAAGTATCATATCCATTACATTCTTGAAGCAGGAGCAAACGTAGGAGGTTTTGAAATCTTCTGGTGCTTTTAGGATAAATCTTCACATTTTTGGACGTCGAAAATCGAGAAACGCTTCCCATATTTAAAAAAAAAATACGTTTATGAACGTACATGGCTCAAAATATCTGCATCCGAACTTGCAAATGGATATGTTCATCAGCTGAGTTTTGTATAGAAATAAAGAAATGAGAATCAATGTGTGTGTGTGTGTGTGTAAGAGAGGCGTATGGATGTGTCACTGATGGACAGGTGGAAAAATGGGGGAGGGGCAAAGTCAATGTTTTGGGGCAAATGCCCTACCATACACCCCCCCCCCCCCCCCCACCCACACACACACACACTGTAGCGGCGCTACTGGATAAGAGGCCCCTTCCTTGAAATATAATTATTTAACTCTGTGGGCGATTCTCATCCTGAGGGGAAGGTGAAGCCATTGATAGGTGTCCGGATGTCATCCCTTGGTAAAATTTTCAAGCAGTGAAGCGTTGAGAGCAATTCTGAAGCCTCCTGAAGAATAATGAGGCCATTGGACCGGTGGTAGTCTGGGTCTATCGAAAATGTTCTTAAACTTCGAAGCACTATCAAGGGTTTTGGAGTCTCCTAAGGAAAGATGGGGGTTGGAAATCCTTAGTAGCTGTTTGAAATTCATTTCGAGGTGGGTGGGTGGGGCGGGGCGGGGGCAATGTAGGCCTAATTATTTGGGGTGGGTGGGGTGCGTTTCTCCAGACCACAGCCACTGACCCCATACTTCCCAGGTCTTTCCACCTTGGAGTCCAAGATTGTGTCTGTAGCGGATAAGCATAGGCCTATATTGCCGTCCGGGCCAAGCTCAAGTGACGCCCCATCCTCAATCTCCATGCATTATTAAGCATTTTTTTATGACTGGCTTTATAGGCTCAAAAGACATCTGAATTTCATGTCTTTACTAACATCTTTATGCCCCCCCCCCCCCGAGATTCATCCATCCCCGCCACGCACATACACCTGCTGACAGCAACCAACGGGTGTGGGGTCTTGTGCAGTGATGTGGGGTCTTGCGCATATTTCACTTCGTCCTAGGTTATCGGCCATCTTTCATTTTTGGTGGCACGTAGGTGTATTGCATGTTAGAAAGCAGAACATGGGCCTAACAAGTGGTTTCGTATATACGAAAAAGTTTTCGTTTAAACGAAAAAGTTTTCGTATATACGAAAGTGGTTTCGTTTAAACGAAAAAGTTTTCGTTTAAACGAAAAAGTTTTCGTTTAAACGAAAGTGGTTTCGTTTAAACGAAAAAGTTTTCGTTTAAACGAACGTGGTTTCGTTTAAACGAAAAAGTTTTCGTTTAAACGAAAAAGTTTTCGTTTAAACGAAAGTGGTTTCGTTTAAACGAAAAAGTTTTCGTTTAAACGAAAAGGTTTTCGTTTAAACGAAAGTGGTTTCGTTTAAACGAAAAAGTTTTCGTTTAAACGAAAAAGTTTTCGTTTAAACGAAAAAGTTTTCGTTTAAACGAAAAAGTTTTCGTTTAAACGAAAGTGGTTTCGTTTAAACGAAAAAGTTTTCGTTTAAACGAAACAATTTATTTATTTTTTCCACGTGGCAGCAATACGCTTCCGTAGCAAACAGCTCGAGGCGCTGTTTGCACCAAAACAGTGTATTGTAACCAGTTAGCAAACTCATTACTTACACCTTGGGAGCATAATGAATGGCTGTTAGTCATTGATTGGGTTCATTTCAAGATTAGTGTGCTTACTGCTCAGCATGGCCTCATATTTGAGATGACTAACTAATAAATTATTGGTTTAATGCTGATTTTTGACCATTCTCCATACATGTACATTTATGTAATTGACACAATGCCTAATGAAGGCAAATAGGGCCTACACACAGTACGTGGAGAGTGTATTGTCACTAAATCACCCACAGAGTGGAGATTCCACCCAAGCAATAATTACAAATTTGTGGCAAAGCATAACCAGCACAAGCAAAGTTTCAGCCAATGGACCTCCGGGTAAAACCCGGAGGTCCATTGGCTGAAACATTGCTTGTGTTTTTTTGTCGATATGTAAAAAAATTGAAAGTTATAGCTTGGGTGATATCTCCGCTCCGCGGGTGATTTAGTTACAGTCCACTCTCCACGTACTGTACAGTCTACAGTTGTCATTTTGTGCTGTCTTAAAACTTCAAATTATGTAGATATTAGTAGTAAGGGATGACACTATGGGGACCTAATTTAAAAATGAAATCTCCATAGACATTTGTTCGCCAGATAAAAATCACGATCGTGTGTACTAACGGGACCTGATTTAACACAGAAAATTCCTATAGGGTTTGGAAATTTATGAAAAATCTGTGTCCTGTGTATTATGGGGACTTGATTTTACACTGAAAATTCCCACAGACATTTTTGTCGCCAGAGTGACATCGTACACACGACACAAATTTTTCATAAATTTCAAAACCCTATGGGAATTTTCAGTGTTAAATCAGGTCCCCATAGTACACAAGATCGTGATTTTTCTCTGTCGAACCAATATCTATGGACATTTCAGTGTTAAATTAGGTCCCCATAGTGTCATCCCTTACTACTGATATTTAGCTGTAGTGATTTAAACTGCTTGAAAATATTCTCAGAATGCCCTAAAAGCTACCGGTATAGTTACGCGGAGTCAACATTTTGAAAAATGTCCGTCTCCCCCGGGGGGGGGGGGGGGGGGAGGGTATGAGAAGGGCACCCCTTTAAGTATCCACCCCTAGTTGGAATCGCCCCCCCCCCCTATTGAAAACCTCCTAGCTACGTCCATGCATACAAAAACAAAAGTGCAATGTTTCAGACTGTACATTGTGTATATATACTACGTTATGTCCTTGAGCAAGACTCTTAATCCTCAGCAAAGCTTTATTTCGATTGCCGGGGGCGCGGTGGCTCAGTTGGTAGAGGTGCAGGCTGCAAGCCGACCCACCTGCGGCAACCGCGTTGTGTCCTTGGGCAAGACACTTCACCCCCATTGCCCATGTTGGGGCACGGTGGCGCTGTGTACTAAGGCGTTCTGCACGTCGATGGTGCACCTGTCTTCAACCAATGCTAACCCTGCTTCTGTGGAGTTAGTATGTTAGCTGACAGTTGCTCGCCGTTGCTCGGTGGTTCTCTCCGGGTACTCCGGCTTCCTCCGCCCGAAAAACTGTCGTGGTCATGATTAGCAATTGTGCAGAGATATGTGACCTTAAACACCAATAAATAATAATAATAATAATAATTTCGATTGCCATTCCCCATTCAAAAGTGAAGAAATCCTGATATAGTTTTGGAAATGGAATGTTCTATCCATTTTGTCGGAAAAGGATTTAGTGTACCAATATTATGCATTTGAAAATAACCAAACTTCCAAATTAAACTCTTTGCTGATGGCCGCAACAAAATAACAAACAACAGTGAAAGGAAAATTAGATAAGAGTTTTAAAACTTTTGAATGCACCTATCGTAGTGGCACAACTTCTTCCAACTCTGAATGGGTAACTCAAACACGTGTCATTAAACCGTTGATACCATTGGTCAAAGGACGTAGAACAGTTTTTTGTACTAAATATTACCATATGTTTGGAGATGATAGTGGTTATACTTCAGTTTTAAAGCTTTAGGTGCAACCAAATTTTGTTTTAAAAGGTGCAGGGATGGGAATATGTATCAACCCTTATCTCAATTTTGACAAAAAATGCTCATTCTCAGGCGAGGACGTGGGGGGCATTGTGGCGTTGCGTACTAAGGTGTACTCCACGTCGATGGTGCACTTGTCTTCAACCAATGCTAACCATGCCTGTGTGGAGTTGGTATGTAGGGAAGTCTGACAGTTGATCGGCGTTGCTTGGTGGTTCTCCCCGGGTACTCTGGCTTCCTCCACCTGTAAAACTGTTCGGTACGAAGTGACCCTGGTCGTCGAAAGTGTCGTTAAACCCCAATAAATAAATAAATCGGTGATTCATTCCAATTGCTGGACTTTGCATTTATTTATTTATTGGTGTTTAAGGCCACTTTTAGCATCTTAGTCTATCTCAAGACCTTAACATAGGTATGGAGTCAGATGTATCTAATCGTTTATATCTGTGCAGCCCAGTTTAGAGGACTTCCATCCCATTCGTTGGCTCCGAGTCCCATTTATCATTAAAGCAGAACTTGTTTATCGTACCACACATGCACAGCTCAACTTCTGGGGGGTCTAACAAGAACGTGATGCCAGAAGTCAGTGGCGTAACGCCCATCAACGAGGTTAGGGCGTCTCCTAAGGCACCCAACAATTGCACGTTTTTAGAGGGTCTCCAACAATTCGAACATTTTGGTAAAAATCATTATTAAGGGTCTCAAAACAGTGTTATAGGTGAAGCAATGAGGTTGGATGCTTCAATACCAGCTTACATAAAGAATCGGGGCGATATGCTCTGAAACCCATTACGGGGTTGTGTACGTGGCACATGATAACATGAGACAGTAGTTCAAATAACGAAACAATTTTAATTTTAATTCATTTACAAATGCGGACGCATTCTGTACAAGTTGTTACATCAAACCGTCGAAGCAGTATCCGAAACAAACCAACGCCAAGATGACTCCTTCTCGGTTAACCCTTTACCGAACGCAGACGATATCAAAATTTATTATTTTAAATATCATTTTTTCAAATTTTTTCAAATCAAAAAAATTCAACAAAACCATATCATGTGACCCCTCGTTGGAACGAGCTCGACGAGCTCGTTCCAACGAGGGGTCACATGATATGGTTTTGTTGAAATGTTGTGAAAAATAATATTTTTTCAACTGCTGAATTTGCATTTTACGCGGGCGGATGCGGCCGATTCGTTGGGTAAAGGGTTAAGGTGCTGACCAACTAACGAAGGAACAAACACGGAAACTAACGAAAAGACGACCGAAAATCACCATCTGGAAAATTTAATTAATGAAGCACCGGATTGAACCCGGATGGATTTTATATTGAATAGAATGTTTGTACTCAGTGAGTGTCCTAGAATATAACATTATAATGTACTGAATAATTATACGGTATGTGGCCTAAGGGCCCCCAATAAAATTGTTACGCAACTGCTAGATGTCACGACAAGGCGTCGTAACATTTTATGTTGGTTTCGGAATTAGAATTGAATTAAACTTCTCTGTTTGAAGTCATCCATTTCGTTACCTGTTTACCTTACACGATCAGAAGACGACATTTGCAAAAATATTTCCTGAATTACTCGCAAACACAAGTTATGGCCCTCCCGATGGAACGAGCTCGTTCCAACAATGTATCAAACAAGGGATCATAAACTATGTTTTCAAGAGAAAAATTGAAAAAATGATAAACTTTGGTTTGCGATTATTATTTCGTAATTACGGATTAGCTATTCCGTAATTAGGGATTAATAACTAAAATGTATATGTCGCTTCTATGTTTCCGTAGAATAGCACTGGTCGACTTTGGTATTTCGTTAGGAAAGAGGGTTAAATTACACATTATATGATAAAAACATATAATCGTTTCCCTACTATATTCTGAAGGGGGGGGGGGGGCGTTCCCTTATATTTCGAGACCTGGAATGATCTTCACGAATAAACAACGAAGAGAGCACTTGCTCATCTTGCTATCCAAACGAAACCTATTTTAGTTCACAGCCTCACAGACATCAATGCTCCCTTCCTTTGAAGAGTTTTGGGTACCAAATTTAGAAATTTTCCCGGAGTTAGACCTCGAGCCCTCTACTACTACAACGGGCGGAAAGACTCTCCATCAAAGACGCATCCCCTCGTTGGCCATCGCTGCGCGTTGTGCGCCCGTTCCAAATGGGCGCTCGAGACGCCGCGATGACCGACGCGTGACACGGGACGTATCCACACTTTATAACCCTTTACCTAACACGAAAGGCAGACGACACTTGCAAACAAAATTCTTGAGTAATTAATTTCTCATTTTTGCGCCCAAAACATAGCTTATGATCCTTCATTGGAACGAGCTCCTTCCAATAAAGGGACATAAGCTATGCTTTTCAGACAAAAATGAAAAAGTAATGGAAATTGAATAGCATTCTTTTTTAAAAGCACTGGCCGGTTTTGGTCGTTACGTAGGTAAAGGGGTAATTTCGGAAAAAAACATCACTGGGCTCAGGTCGATTTTAGTGAGCGAGGTTTAGATATTTCGTATCAAATTCCAATGCATTAGAAGAGAGCATCTCTTCTGGTGGCGTCAGGTTACCATAAGCTATGATTTGAATGCAGAAAAACTAAAAACAACACTAAGGCCAAACAAAATGAAATAATTGATTCTCAGGCATTTTTTTAAACGAATGAGAGAGGATGGTTTTTATTTTTATTCTCTATTCCTGATGGAATGCTCGCCGATGCCTAAAATCCAGTTGTGAGTGCCTAAAACCAAATACTGGGGCTTCCATGTTAACCCTTTACCTAACCTGAAAAGCAGACTTCACTTGCAAACATAATTCTTGAATAACTATTTTTTTTTCATTTTTTGTCTCAAAAACATAGGTTATGACCCCTCGTTGGAACGAGCTCGACGAGCTCGTTCCAACGAGGGGTCATAACCTATGTTTTTGAGACAAAAAATGAAAAACATAATGAAAATTAATTGGCGATTTTTGAGAATAGCGCTGGCCTGTTTTGGCCGTTACGTTGGGTAAAGGGTTAATAGTTGATCATAGGCTTACAACACAAAATCAATATATTATTTATTTATTTCTTGGTGTTTAAGGTCACATACTTATGCACAATGGTTATTCGTGACCGCGACAGTTTTACGGGTGGAGGAAGCCGGCGTAACCGAAGAGAACCATCGAGCATCGACGAGCAACTGTCAGTTCCTCAATATTCTATGTCCGCTCAAGCAGGGTTACAGCGGTTGAAGACATGTACACCATCGACGTGCAGTACGCCTTAGTACACGGCGTCATCGTGCCCCATGTAGGCAATAAAGTGCCTTGCCCAAGGACACAACTCGGGACCTCTAGCATAGAAGACCAACAGTCTACCACTGAGCCACCGCGCTCCCGAAATCAATACTTAACAACTAAAATGGAGATAAAAATAATAAGGAGTTTTTTAACTGATTGAGGGCAAGAAGCCACAAGTTAAACGTAAATAATAGTTTGTTTATACAAATTTGTTCTATTGCCTGTTGGAACTCTCTAATAATTTGTAATAGAACAATGTTTGATGAACAAATTCTGACTACCAAAACTAATCTAGCTCTCAACCAGTTAAATAAATATTTATTTTGTATACATATGAGAATCGTGTCGCATTTCGCGAAGAGAATAAAAATGCTGTATACGACATAATGCATCGCAAATCGCGATGTGATACCGCTAAAATCACACGGTGGTTTTGTACATTTTGAATTTTGCCTCCGAAATGAAAATGATGAACGCGGGCCGAAAAAAACGAATGCGCTGGTGCCTGAAAATCAAAAGATTAAATTTCTTTACCTAACATAATAATATAATATCACTTTGGCCAGCCGCTGATTTGTCGCGGCTCTCGGACGAGAAGGCCATGGTTACCCCTGAACTCCCAACTGCCTCCCTATTCCCACGCTTCTCCTCTCTCCCAACACTCGGAGACGAACTGCTTGATGACATCCCTTGCCCCATTCTTCCCAATCTCTCCGATTAGCATATTAACCCTCTCCTTTGAGTCTCCCCCAACCACATGTCCTTCATGTCTGAATGCTAAATTTTGCGATTAGTGCTGACCGCATATTATCGTTATTTATAAATTGATGTTTAAGTCACATATGTCTGCACAATGGCTAATGTATAATGGCTAATCGTGAAGCAACATGGATATAAAGTCAAGTTCATCTAATCGTTTATATCCTATGTTGTCCACTTTATAGGGCTTCCAATCCAGGCAATGGTTATCAGGTTCCAGTTAACCAGTAAAACAGAGCGTGATTACAACAGTGAACAAGTTCTGCTTCACTTTCCGGGGTTGCCACGGGTAGATCTTTTCCTTCCTTTTGGCAATGGGCTAAACTAAAACTCAGTAAAGTCCCACAAAGAACATCGACCTTGACCTTGCGTGGAATATGCATATGAATGGGAAAATGGGACAAAGGCGTAAATATTTATTTATTTATTGGTTTTTAAGGTCACATACTTTTGCGCAATGGCTTATCATGACCACAACACGGAGATAAAGTCAAGGTCAATCAATCGTGTATTCCCCATACTGCCTATTGTAGAGGACTCGCACCCCAAGCACTAGTGACTGGGTCCTATTTTACCAGTGAAAAAGAGCTTGTTTACCACAGTAAACAAGCACTGCTTCACTTTCCGGAGTTTCCACGGGGAACAAGGGCGTAATGAAACACCCTGAAAATTTGATAGGGTGCTAAAACTTTATTTATTCATTTGTTTATTTACTGGTGTTTAAGGCCACATATTTCTGCACAATCGCTAATTGTGACTGCAACATAAGACAAAGTCACGTTTAGTCAATCGCTTATACCCAAGTTGCTCGTTTCAGAGGACTTCCATCCCTAGCATTGATGAATGGATCCTATTTTATCAGTAAAACATATCTTGTTTCCCACAGTAAACAAGCACTGCTTCACTTTGCGGTGTCTCCACGGGGGGTGGGGGGTGGGGGTGGGGGGGGGGGCAAATACGTTAAGTACAACCAAATCCAAATATCCATTCTCACAAACGACTATGGCCGTATCTGTGAGGGGATGCAGTATGTACATATGAAACAGAAAATTTAGACTGAGCAACTGCTTACATTTTAATTCAATATTCTGGCAAACATTTATGTATTTCTAAGTTATTCGTCAACCCTTTAAACACTGGTGGTATACCCCGTGTCAATTCAATGTGAGCCATTGGAAGAGTCCATGTTCATTATATGGGGGGTAGACCAATCAATATTTTCAACATGCAGCCTTGGGGCTGCATGTTGAAAATATCGATTGGTCTACCCCACATATTCACTAAGCAGCCTTCCTAATTAATGAATGTAAGACGTATCATGTTCATGGGCCGGAAAAGCGGTCTCTCGGGTTCAAAAGGTCAACTTCCAAAGTTTTTTGGGGGGGTGGGCGGACGAACTATATTCGACCGACTATCACATAAATTGCCCTGTTGTGCTTACGTACACATATCTTTGCTTCTTGGCGAGCTGTTCAGACAAAGTGACTACATTCACGGTACTTAGTCTGGGCGATCGGAATTGTTATAACAGGGGTTCCAGACTGCCACAGCTTTTACCGCGAGATTTCTGATTGACGTGGTTTAATATCTAGGGCTCACCCGACTGACACCTCACCAAACCAGCAACCACATTAGCAGTCTTATGCCTGTGAAAGGCTTTTGAGCACGTCATTGATCGGGCAACTTAATGTCCCACTGATGACCGAAGACATAAAGAATTACTGGGAGTGAGGTGATACCCTCTCGGCCTCTACAGCTGCAGGATTTGTGCCCTTGAATCTGATTCACAATTCAGTTACTGTGATTAGATGTTAAACAGAAATCGTTGGGCTTGTTCCAGTGAGAGGTCATAAGCTACGTTTTTAGATAAACCATCAAAAATTTAAGTTATTCAAGATTTTTTCACAAGTCTCATCTGCTATTCCTACTGTGCAAAGTGGAAATGTGTTTTATTAAAGTTAAAAAAGAATTGGGTCCACTGAACGTGAACATCCTCATATTAGAATTTAGTATGACACCTTAGCAATTTTTTTTTAATTTATTTTTATTTTATTTATTTTATTTTTGATTTATTTTATTTTTGATTTATTTTATTTATTTATTTATTTATTTATTTATTTATTTATTTATTTATTTTATTTTATGTTTTTAATTTTTTTATTTATTTTTTTTATTTATTCATTTTTATTTATTTATTTATTTACAGCTACAAATGTACAACTTAATGAGATTCGAAACTGGACTCGATGAAAAATTATCTGCCTGGTTGGATTCGGGATTCGATTTGACCAGACATTTAAGATTCGCAGAGCTCCGGTATTTTTACACTGGTCGTTCTGTGTCAAGCGATTGATCCGACACTGGATACGAAATACTCACTTGTATTCATTATTTTCCTCGTCTATGCCAGTCAGTGGCACTCCTTCGTTCTCCATGATTTCATGGTGATTGCTCGACGAAGTACACGGACAGACAATTCGCCGAAATAGCCTCGAAAACATCAAAAGGACATAAAAATTCACAGAAAAGTTCACAAGCATAACAGCATGGGCAACATGCCAGGCAATATATAGAGCTTGCTTAGACACTTCATGTAAGTGATCCTCACAACATTCTCTGAGGGACATTTCAACTATTTCGATGACCGCTTTTGGAAAGAGCGCAAAAAAGGAAACAACGATGACCACAACTAAAGCTGCGGTCATTTTTGTATGTTCGTTTAAATTATTTCGCTTTGAGATATCCCGCAACGTTTTCATTGTGTAGGAATTCAAACAAACTATAACCAAAATTGGGATCTGTGTATGAATCAAAGTTCCTATAACGAAGGCTATTGTCATATTTTTCACAAAAGAATGGCAGTATGAACAGTCTATATAACAGGCTGTCTCGTAATCACATATAACAAACGTGAAATAAATGGGGATTGCTAGTAAAATGACTCCTATACAGCAAAAATGGGTTCTTCTTCTTGTGGATACAGTACGCCAGTTCGATGGGCGCACAACTGCTTGTAAACGATCTATGCTGAGCCCAACCAAGAGCCACGGTGAAACGACGCGAGCTAAAGTGAGGATACTTGTCCAAATATAACACGGAGTTCTTCTTGTGTAGAACGTTTCAAACACCACCGTACCCGAGTAGAACTTCTCCAAAGTGTCTTCTGTTGAATTGCACACAAGGACTATAGTATCAAATACAGCGAGGTATCTCAGAATGATAGAGAATGAATAATGTCGCAGTGTCTTGTTGAACATGAGAATGAATAGAAGAATGTTGCCAATAATTCCTATTCCCGCTATTATGTCTACAACGATTGCATATGCTTGACCATTAAAATTAAATTTCTGTGTTTCTGTGATGTTACTGGTCGTGTTCAAGGTGGCGCTCAGGGTGTAGTTCATTATGGTGTTCATTGTGGAACTCATTGTGGAACTCACGGTGGTACTCATGGTAGCCTCAGTTGTTTTCAATTTATCAGAGTTTTACTCTAGACATCAAATCAGAACGGTAGAATCAACACGTAACCAAGGGCGTATCTTGCCTGTGATATCGTGAGTCGGACCTGTGAACAAAGATTAACGTAAGATTATTAGAGAAGCTGGAAGCCAATGTGAAATTTTATACTATGATTATCTAGTCTACTGTATATAAAAAGCCTATGACATAAATTTTAGCTTTACACACCAACCATGGTGAACACGCCAGCAATGGGATTTCACCAGTTAAAATTTACACCTACAGTGGAACTACATCCAAGTTGACCTTTGGTGACGTCGACCTGAATGGAAACTTGTCCAAATTTATCACTCGTCGTCTCGTGAAGAATGAAACGAAACCCTCTTTTATTTATTACGTTTTTAAATAGGTTTACCCCATAAGATACCAAAAATTAACAAACACACGTTGTCTCATGTTAATAAAGCTTTCATAACTCGAAATAGTATGTTATTATGTAATTAAAATGAAAAAGGCCCTGTAATTTGCGGTCTCGTTTTCTATTTCGTTTCGGCAATAAAATTGCCACCGGAAGTACCGCCCACCGGTGCCCATGTAAACAAAAACAGAGTCGCACGTATGTACGTCTGCTGCTCAGTGAAATGGAGAAAAATACTAGCAACTCTTAATAATCTGACGATCATGGTATAAATAAAATATACCCAAAGTAGCTTGGTGTACCAAATGTTCACCACTTCACCACTCGTGGTGAACATTTGGTATACCAAGCTACTATGGGTATATTCTATATAACACACACTCTACTATCAGGGCTGACTGGGCCCAAACATTTTATGAGGAAATGCACAGAGGTCCGGGGGGGGGGGGGGGGTGGTGGTTGGAGACAATTTTGATTTTTTATAACACAGATGGCATTTGTGATGGCATTTTTATATCATCTTCGTCGCTCAATTCGCAAAGATGGTCGCGACAGGCGTGGAGGGGGGGGGGGGGGGGGTTAATTCATAGGGTCGACCACAGTTCGAATCAATGGGAGACCATTTTGATTTTTGGAATGAAAGGAATGTCGTTTCCTTGCATCTGAGCGATCAATGGCAGACTAGATTATTGCTGTATCGAAATACACCCAGTGTGGACTGCCAACGGTAGTCCACAGAGAAGGCGTTTGGATATAGACTTCAGCTATCTTATTCAATCAAAGCCATTTCGCCTTCTGGTCAGTTTCGCGAAATTTCATGCTCGAACAGGTTTCAGTTGCATCAGGTTTGGGTGTCACAGGGAGTCCCTTGTAGGGGCCCACCAGCTTGTCCGCCTCTGTATACTATATTAGGTAACTAACGGACTGTGTAAATATGTCTTACCGACTACTATTTGTGTACTCTGAACTAACATCTGATCAAACAATAAATGATTGAAATCTTCTTGTTCAACGTGAAGCAATTATCGTCTGCCATTCCAGACTAAAAGCGTCATGAAAATCGACTTTCGATAAAGTTATCTCTATTGAAATTATTAGAATAGGCCCAATAAAATGATTGAGTTGTTCTTGTTTAATGTGAATCAATTATCATCTGCCATCCCTGACTTGCATCGTCATGAAAATCAATTTTCGACAAAATTATCTCCCTTGAAATTATCAGAAGCGCGAGGAAGGTGCAACTAAGAAGCACTTGATTGTTGAGGAGAGAGCTATGACATCAACGAAAAAAATAATGCCCAGTATCCCTTTGTTACTTTTAATGAACAAAAACAACAGACATCTCACAGAGTTGTCTGTTGTTTTGAGGTGACTCTGGTGTCGAAAGTGGCGTCAAACCACTGTAAATAAATAAATTAAAAGTAACAGAAGGAAACTTGGCCTTTATGGCAAGTAATTAGAAGCAACCTGTCCACAGATAATCCGTCATTTAGCCCTTTTCCCAACGAATCGCCCGCATCCGCCCGCGTAATATGCAAATTCAGCAGTTGAAAAAATATTATTTTTCAAAAAATTTCAACAAAACCATATCATGTGACCCCTCGTTGGAACGAGTTCGTCGAGCTCGTTCCAACGAGGGGTCACATGATATGGTTTTGTTGAATTTTTTTGAAAAATTTAAAAAAATTATATTTAAAATAATAAATTTTGATATTGTCTGCGTTGGGTAAAGGGTTAAAATATCTAAGATATCGCACCTTTCTACGCTACGAGTCCACTTTGGCTCTTTGTTTAGCGAATACGTTTTTACACTAATTTGCAAGTTTTTTTTATTCTTCTCAGAATTTTTTTTATTCTTCTCAGGAACAAAATTAGCAAATCGCATCCCAAGACCTTAAAATAACGGAAACGGTCGTGTTTTTATTGTATATCATGATGCGGACACTGTTGATATAATGGACAAAAATAAAGTTACAGAATACCAAAAATTGATGAAACGCCGTTTTCTTTTTAACCCTTTACCTAACATGAAAAGCAGACGACACTTGCAAACAAAATTATTGAATAACTATTTTTTTTCATTTGTTTGCGTCAAAAAGGTAGCTTGTGGCCTCTCATTGGAACGAGCTCATTTGAGGCCAAAATGAAAAAATAATGAAAATTAAATGGCATTTTTTATGAATAGCGCTGGCCCGTTCTGGCCGTTTCATTGGGTAAAGGGTTAAATGGGTTGCAACAGAGAATAATAGTCAAACGTTCAAACGGATTGGGAAAACAAATTGTGAAAAAGCCAGCTTCTGTTTTTTATACCACTCTGCAGGAAAATACCTGAAGTTTGTGAAATGATTGGAACAATGATGATACAAATTCGATAATATTTCGAAGTTTGAATTTCCATATGAAATTCTCATACCCTAAGTGTTAAATTTACTGGAAGTTTTAGGAAATTAAGGACAGTTATCATTTTCTAGTGACGAGAATTGTCAGCCATGCCGATATTTTGAAGGATCAATAAACAACGGGAAACAGGCCATGAGCTACCAGGGTGCCCATTCCCTCACCCTTACCCACAAGGAATATATGTATTTTCTACACCTAGTTTTCAGAAAGTCCAATGTCACTAAAGCATTTTCCCATTTTTTGCCACTTGTCGACAGGGCGTTTGTGAAATACAATGTGTAATATGTCTTTACCATAAAAAAATTGTCAAAAAATTGTTAAAACTTGAAAGTTAAAAATAGTAACTCGATTCTTCTCCAAAAGAACAAAAACTGCTTTATTTTATGAATTAAATTATTGGTAGCCTGGCTATATAATTGTTTCACACTTGTGTACCCATTTGCAGGTTGTTTTACTTTAATTTACTTTAGCGTAGGTTACTTCAAACGACAAGGAATAGATTTCAATTTATTACTTTTTTCTGAAAACAAACATACGCCAAGTCACCTCATTTTAAAACACTTGAAGCATAACCAATAAATACACAGAACGGCACATGCGTGTGAATGGGTTAATCGATATGGCACGAGTGCCAGTGGTGAAGGATAGAACGAGAGGCCTGCTTCACCCGCAGGCCTCTCGTTCTATTCTTCACCGCTGGCACTCGTGCCATATCGATTAACCCATTCCCAAACGCGCGTCGCTCTGTGTTTATTACACGCCCTCACGTCTATAAAATAACTATTAGAAGGACACTCAGCAATTCATTTGACTGCTATCAACACAAAGAACACATTCTATCGCCAACCAAATTTGCGAGGGGAAACCGTGTTACTATTTCGTCCCCCGAGTTCCAATGTGTTCTATGAGCCTACTGGCACATAGAACACATTGGAACTCATGGGACGATTTTTAGCTATCGCTAGGGAATCAAATGGTAATTAGGATGCACGATTTGTAGAAAATTCAAGTGAAATTTCGCTTCTGTTTAAAAATAGTCTGTCAACGATTTCCGTTCCACATATATGTGCGGAACAGATTTTTAGTTTCCGCATGGTTTAGTGTTCTGTACATAGGAATGTCATAGAGCAGGCGTGTAATAAAAAGAATTCTAGTTGACTTTAGTTACTTGAGTGGTTTTCGCCATGAGGATTTCAGAAGTGGAACAGGGCTGAAGACAGGTGCACCGTCGATGTGCAGTAGATCTTAGTACACAGCACCACGTGCCCCCATGTGGGCAATAGGGGTGAAGTGTCTTGTCCAAGGACACAACGCGGTTGCCGCAGGTGGGATGCGAACCGAGGACCTCTTGGCTTGCAGCCTGCACCTCTACCTACTGAGCCACCGCACCCCAACTAGATTCATTGTAAGATAGAGATTGAGGTGGTAAATGAGTAAGGGAAATTAGTTCACTTTTATAATTTGCACCACTGATACTCCATAAATTCAAATTAATTATACACAAATAATACATGAAAATGAAGGTGGTGATCCACAGAAAAAGAAATATATATGTAATCAACTCATAGGGTTGACAGCACACAACAATGGTTCCTGGAAATATGCTACTGTATTTGTACCACAACTGATAATAAAATAATTTATTATACGCTAAACGATAGATTATCGAAGAAATTGCGGAAAGATAGAAATCGTACCCCCCACTGTGAAGATATAGAACTTTTCACTTTCACTGTATCAATCAAAATGGCGGCTTCTAAAGCATCACTTCAAGGTGAGTACCAGTCAAATTATCACTGGAAATGATCAATCTGTTCTAAAAACGTACAATGAAAAGTAAATATAGTGTTTTTGAGTAGATACTGATAATTTCCAGCAATAATTCAACACGTATTCACCTTGAATTGATGCATGAAACCCGCTAGTTCAAACATGGCCTGAAAGTCCGTAATATAAGTTTTTGGTTTGGTACGTTCTTTCAAAGAATGTACCAAACCAAAAACTAAAATTAGGGACTTTCAGGTCATGCTTGGACGAGAAACCCGCCAACTGAATCAGATCGCAAGACGCTATCTGTTCACAGAATTTGACAGAATACAAATACAGTACGTTTTAAGAGAAAAATAATGTTACAAGATTTGATAAATGAGTAGATGTATACCGTGGGGAATGACATAGTCTTGTGACTGTCTTCCTGTCATCCCTTCGAAAAGAAATAGAAAAAAAAAACCAAAAACACGTGGCATATAAAACAAAATTAAACAAAAAATAAATATCAAATACGGCTTATGACAATTTTTTAGAAAGGTTGATCTGGACAGTAGATGGTTAATGTGTATAGTTCAGAACAGTGTTGGTTTATTTTGACATTTTAACTCCACTTTTAGATTAGTTGTTATTCTGACCTTGTGATCAACCTTGTGTTCAAAGTATCGATCGAATCACTTCCGCGTATCAATGATTCAATGCGCTGTTTACTTTCATGCGTTAATTCAAGGCTGAAACGAGTGGAATTATCAGATTCTTGTGAAAAGCGTATAATAAGACGGCATTGTATATCGATGCTTTTTCCGTTCGACGACCTTGACCAGAAATCGAAATAAATTTACAATGTAAAGAATTCCTACAGTTTTGGAATTTTCCCCACGCAGCTGTGTCGAAGCGTTTTGAAGAATTTTGTTGTCCTAGCTTTGTTCTTGGGTATCTGAAGCACATTTGGCCACGTGTTTGCCTGAATTATTTTATTAACAGCTCTGGTACGAATTTTTTACAGGAACTATTGTTGTCTGCTGTCAATTCCGAGTTAATTTCATAAACACCTGCTTTTCCGACAACTTGATCCTGAAATACATTCTAGACCCCTTGAGTCACAAAGAAGAGGTCAGACAACCCCGTTTTTGGGAAAGCACTTCGAGACACTGATGACAAAGAGACTTGATATCTTTCATTTTTTTACGGAAATGGCTGGAAGATAGTCTTGTAGAATATGCCATTTCCATGCTGTATACTAGCTTAGCTTATGTTCTTGTTTGTTGTAATGTTATATTGTAATCAATTGACTAGCATACTGCAAAATAAAGATCTATCTATCTGTGGTGAATGGGGACTGTTTGCAAGCACTTGGGACTTTTTGCTTGGTGTCAGTGTGTCCTCCAGTGGAATGGAACAGACCCGCTGTGAGTAACCCCGTCCGTGCTGACTTCAACAGATTTGTGTATTCACCTGACGGGCAGAGAAGAGAGTGAACGTCCCTAAAGGCAGTAAAAGTGCTTGACTGAGGCTTCTACCGAGTGTATTTATGGTGAGTTTCCAATATTATAGAGTAATTCTATAATATATCTATCAACCTTCATTTTGATGTATAATTTGTGTATATTTAATTTGAATGTAAGGAATAACAGAGGTGGGAATTTCAAAGTCAACAAATCAGTTCTCTTACTTATACAGCGCCTCAAGGTTCTATATGAGTGAAGTCTAGTGAATTTAATATCAAAATCCCAAATCTGTAATGTCACAAATTTCAAATTAATATACACAAATTATACACCAAAATGAAGGTTGTGGTGTACGGAACAAAAATACACGACTCGACTGCAAAATTGCTGGCAGGAATGAAAGTTTACTATCGCATACAGTACGGCTGCCGTGGACTGGCTACTTTCCACGGGTGGGCAATATTTACACGGGCGCAATAATATTAGATTCCAAACACTAATTACAGGAATAATCATTGACAATTTAATTAATGAAGACCCGGGTACAATCCGGTGCTTCATTAATTAAAATTGCTGCTGATGATTTTAGTACCTAGTGAACATATTCGAGGACATCACCGCCCACGCGTGGATTACGACCAATCCACGACAACTATACATACGTTGGCTGGAATGTGTGGTTCTTGGACGTCTACTATCGCATGAGGTGATAAAAAAAAATATTATTTCATTGGCAACAGATGTCCAAAAGGAAAGCCAGGAACTCAAAACACTTCAAAATGGACTTTCAGACTTGGGATTATTATAGTAAATTCATTTGTCGTAAATTATATAGCACCTTGTGGTGATGGTAATGTGAAGAATGTTTTCAGGGTTTTTTGCGACTCCAGGATTGTAGTGTGTTTACTTATGCAACCTTTACCATACTTTTGTGGGAACATTTGAGCATTTATTAACCCCTTGCTGGGAAAGTTTGATAGAAATCAAAAAACACAATTTTTGTGAGTTTTGAATTTTCATTTTTTCCTATATAATATCATTCTTTCACAATTACAGATGTCAGTCCTGACTCATCACGGGAAAATAAAATAAATTGAGTTTTTTGATAAGTTACCATCTGTCTCTGAACACAAAATCAAATTTTCAGCCATTTTTGGTCAGGTTTTCATCACTTTAACCCTTCAACTCTGACGCCCCTTATTTTATCGTCGTCTACACCACTGTATATACAGCGTAATGGACGATTCTACTACCTTAGGGCCTTGCAAATCGGACCTTTTCCGTTCGAATCGAATCGCGTGTTTAAGGTTCGATCTCGAACCGAATTCGAATTGAACGGAAGTTCAATCTGTATAAGTGGTCAGGGTTTTCCGTACGCAGCTTTAATGATTCAAAATAATCGTACATTTGGGGGAACATATTCAGATGTTTCGACACATAACACGGACCGAGACGGAAGAGGAAATGATTGTTTGTTGTATAATAATATGGAAGATGTCGCCGGAACGAAATTGTGTTACTGTCCACGTTTATGCAAACAGAAGTTCGTTTGAGGAAACAACTTTAATGAATACCGAATGCTGACACATGTCTCGCGTTCCCACTCTTTCAAATTGTTGAGCCGTCTGTGGAACTGATACACGCGCATGCAATTTGACATAACGTCTCCTTGGTTGCTCCTAATGATTCTATTGGGAGCCCGGTGGCTCAGTAGGTAGAGATGCAGGCTGCAAGCGGAGAGGTCCTCAGTTCGACTCCCGGCAACCGGCAACCGCGTTGTGTCCTTGAGCAAGACAGTTGATCCCAATTGCACGTGGGGTCACAGTGGCGTTGTGTACTAAGGCGTACTGCACGTCGATGGTGCACTTGTCTTCAGCCAATGCTGACCCTGCTAGTGTCTGACAGTTGCCCGCGTTGCTCAGTGGTTCTCTCCGTGTACTCCAGCTTTCTCCATCCGTAAAACTGTCAGACACGAGGTGACCCTAGCTGTCGAAAGTGTCGTTAAATCCCAATAAATCAATCAACGATTCTATTTTTGCCCGGCTACTGACCTTTAATCTAATAACCACCCGACACCACTGACTGACCAGTTAATCGTAATATTCTTGATATTAACATAATTTTTTAGATATAATGACCATATATAATGATGTACTCTAAATGAATGGACATAAATTTCCGTTATCGACGTCGAGTTATTAAATTTCAGTATTCGATGGTCGGGTATTAGAAATTCGAATCCGACAAACGATTCGAAATTCGAAACGAATTCGAAGATTCGCATGGCCATAGTCTGTCTTGCATTTGCGGCGAGTTATAGTAATAATTTAATCCTATAGTCCTCTAGGGCTGTAAGATGAAATTATCGCTACCTACCCCCCCCCCCCCCCCCCCCCTGTCCACTTAACCCTTTACCTAACATGAAAAGCAGAGGACACTTGCCAAAAAATGCTTGCATACTATTATTTTCATTTTTTGTCTCAAAAACATAGGTTATGACCCCTCATTTGAACGAGCTCGACGAGCTCGTTCCAATGAGGGGTCATAACCTATGTTTTAGAGATAAAAAATGAAAAATAATGAAAATTAATTGGCGATTTTTGAGAATAGCGCTAGTCGTTTTTGGCCGTTAAAGGGTTAAGGGTTTATTACTTCCTCTACTCGCGGATTGCCAACTTTTGCTTCACGCAAAAAATATGCATACCTGTTTGGAGGGGTTATTTTTTATTATTGGGGTTTAACGATACTTTCGAATAACTGCACTACAGGATAATACCATAGTGTCGCCAGAAGACTCTTCTTGATAGCCCTTCTCTATGTATATATATTTCCAGCCACATACCAACCTACAAACAGGACCGTAACTAACTCAAAATATTGGGAGGGGTGAAGCCCTGTGCTAGTCTCCTAATAGTGCTAATTGTCGCGTTTCTACACCTACCTTTCCAAAACCGTATGCTAGCATATCACGCGGGGGATGGGCTGATAAGCTGAAACTGTTCGGAACTACACAGGTACGTCGCAGGTGCGCCAGCTGTAGGGAACTGTACAGGTACACGGCAGGTGACCGATCCCGACAGGGTACCATAATTGGCGAGATGGATTTTCAACGCCCAGGACAGTATTACTACACCTTTCATTTTCTAAAAACAATGGAAAATTATTTTCATTTATATGGAAAGAACCATTTTAAAAATTAATCCATTCATTTTTCTCTTCATTAATAAAGCCGTTGTCAGGATTGCCTCACATTTTACATCTTTGTTTTTATTGAGAATGGCGGGAAGACAGCCCTAGTGGCTATGCCATCTCCCTGTAGTGCAACCTTGCATTTGAAATAATTGTATGTTGCTGTATTTAGTTTGTATTTGTATACATGTTGTATTACAAATTAAAATCATTCATTCATTCATTGACCTTAAAACTGTAACCCCTGTCCGTGGGCGGTTGATTGCGCAGCCTGCCTAACTACTGCCTTTCGAACGCATATCTCAAGATCCTTCGGCGACTGTAACAGCCTCCCAACCCCCAACCTCACCCCCCCCCCCCCCCCAGGTTTGAAGCCTCTGATTATAAGGGCATTTTCACTCTACGTGTGATGCGAGCATTGCGATAAAATAAAAAAAAAATAGCCCATTTTGTGCAATTTCTACATGGGGGAGGGGGGCGGGGGGTGCCCTCGCTGAACTGATAGCCACAATGATGAAACCAACGTGCAGAATGAAATAGATCATCTCTGAATTTTAGCAAATAGTTTGTGATTTCATCATGATAGTGTATTGTTGTGGACATAATATTATTCTACCATACCTTTGAGGAACAATTAGATATTTATTGACCATGATGCAGGAAAAGTTTGATTCAAATCAAAATCACAAAGTTGGGCGAGTTTAATTTTTTGTTTCTCATTATTTCTACTTAATATAATCTTTCATTATTATAGATGCCACATTATTTATTTATTTATTTATTTATTTATTTATTTATTTATTTATTTATTTATTTATTTATTTATTTATTTATTTATTTATTTATTTATTTATTTATTTTCGGAGAACAACTTGTGGCCAAATGTTCTTCGCATATCCAAGAACAAAGCTAGGCATTCCAAACACTTTAGAGCGCAACGATAGGACTACATTTAGGAAAAGGACAACTCTGTCTCCGTTTTTTTTTTCTTCTTTTTTTTTTTTTGTTGAAGATGTATTCCATGTTGGACGGACATCCTCAAATCACTCGATATCACGAATTTCCATCGAAAAACAAAATCGTAAATCTAAGAAATTTCATCAGGTGTTATAATACCTTGCACAGAATATAGCAACTGTGCAGTATCGATATAATAATATTATGCTGTATTAAGGCGATCTTTCTCATTATTTGATTTCAGACGGCGTTGTATATCGATTCTTTTTCTGTCCGATGACGTTGGCCGGAAATCGGAAGTAATTTACAATGTAAACAAAGCAGACAGTTTTGGAATTTACCCCCATGAAGTTCTATCGCTGTGTTCTGAAGAATGGTGATGCCATAGCTTTGTTCTTGGATATGTGAAGCACATTTGGCCACAAGACGAAGGACACAAATTCACACAATTGCAGTTATCCCTGATGGGGATCGAATCGACGACCTTTTGGTTTGAATTCCCATACCGTAACCGTAACCACTAACCCCCCCCCCCCTCCCTTACACATGACTTATTGCTTGAAAAAAACAAGAAGTGTCCATATATTTCAAAACACAAGTCAAATTATCAGCCATCTTCGGAAGCCTAAATATCATCACCTTATGAAATACAATTGCGACAGAACCTGAAATTTCACGACAGTACCCCCCCCCTCCCCACCCCCCACGCACCCTGTGTCTACGCCCCTGGACTTACTAAAACATTCAAGCCTTGCCCATTTGCCAAATTATGGGCTTGAAGTCTGGAAAACATAAAATAAGTTATTCTTTCAACTCACCGACTGCGAATCACTCCGTTGGTTTCAAACGCTGTCCGAAGACAAATGTAAACAAAAACTGCGGAAGAACCCGTGTGCCCGAAGTTCATATGAACTGAATGAACAAATTATTTTTCCGTAGACGGTGTGGTCCAATCATTAAAAACCATGATTTCAATCATTTTTGTCTCAAAAGATGAATATCGCTCAGCGCTCAACAGTGAATTGACAACTGATTCAATTCAGTCTTCAGTTTGTCATAACTCTTGCGTGATCAATCGGTTCTGCTTGAAGGACAACAAATTTGACTTTCGGCAACACTCCAACACTTTTTAGTTTCTAAACATCTCAATGAAATTAACATTTTTCAGTCGAGCTGCACCGTTCGTCGTTAACCCCCTGCACACTGATGTCGAAATATCTAAAGTTCAAGGTGCAATTTTTTTCCATAATGCAACTAGAAATTTAACCAATTCAGTCTTGTTTGACAGAGCTCATTGAGCTCTGTCAAACAAGATTGAATTGGTTAAATTCCCAGTTGCATTATGGGAAAAATGGCTACTTAAAATTTGGACATTTTGACATCAGAGTGAAGGGAGTTAAAGGATAATTCAATCGACTCAGAGACGGCGGAATTTCGATAAAAGTGGAGGGGTACAAATTTCCAATGACCACCATGGTTCGGTTCAGTGGGAGAAAAGGTTACAATCGTATATCAGTAAATGTGCCATGGCACACTATAGTCTGTGGTTCAGATGAGCATGCAGCGATGTGGCCACTGTCCTGTCCATTTCTTCCACTTCAGTCATCGACCAACTCGAAGGCGAGCTGGTCGAAGTAGAAGAAATGGACCAAAGCGACCGAAGGCGGGATTCCCTGGCCAAATGTGTGGATTTGCAAATAATATACTATTAAAAAAAACTAGGGGATATTTGATAAAAGTGAGATATATGAAGAAATATATTTATATTTTCATCAAAAAGACAGTTGATGCATTTCACTGTGACATCTGGTGAATGATTTCAGCGATAGTTGGGTGTCTGACTAGCACACATTTCACGCACTGTGCTGTAGAAGACATGGACTGTCAGACAGAGAATTTTCTTCCTGCAGTGCAGCGGCGAGTTCCTGGACATTGGTAGGGGGCCGTTGGCGTTGTTGTATGCGTCTGCCAAGCATATCCTAGATGTGCTCGATTGGTGAAAGGTCTGGGTTCAGTGCTGGCCAAGGCAGTGAAGTGATGTTCTGCTCCTGGAGGGACTCTGTAGTGACACGGGCCCTGTGTGCTCTTGCATTGTCATCATGGAAATGGCACAAATGGCACCACATGAGCTGCTAACATGTTGTCACTGTAGTACTGCCCTGTGACACGCCCTTCGATGACATGTAATGCTGTTCTGCCTGCCATGGTTATGCCTCCCCACATCATAACCGATCCACCACCAAAACGATCGTGCTGCCTAACGGTTACGTCGTGGTATCGTTCGTTTCGCCGCCGCCACACTCTGTTTCGCCTGTCGTGGAAGTCGAGAGTGAACCTCGATTCATCGGAAAACATGCCTTTGCTCCACCGACGATTGTCCCAGCGCTGTAATGCACCACGCCAATTACGCCTTGCTGCGATGTGATGTTCAGTCAAACGTGGAATTATTCGAGGTCGTCGAGCGTACAAATTCCAGCTGTGTAGGCGATTTCGTATAGTCGGGCCACTGACTCGCACATCTGTAGCTCGGTGCAGCTGTTGTCCAATTTCTGAGGCACCTTGATGGCGGTTACGAAATGCTGATGAAACGATCCTGGTTAGCAGCTGTCGCCCTTGGACAATCTGAACGACGTCTGTCATCAACATTGCCTGTTTGACAGTAGCGTGACCACAACCTGCTAATCACCGATTGAGAAGTGTTGAGAATTTGAGCCACTGCAGTCTGTCTGTTGCCAGCTTCCAGCATACCAACGGCACGTAAACGTTCCACGTGTCAGTCTCCGCATACCTCAAAAATTACGTTTCGACCAGAAACTATTGATGAACGAGTTTAAACCAAGAAAAGAACGATGAGACCTCCGAAAAAGCTCGTCCTTTACAAATGAAAATTTTTCAAAACGTACCCCAGACATTAACGCGGACAGACATTTTCGTCCGAAAAACCAGCACGAAGTTTTCGTAGGCCGGTGACATTTATGATCCACACTAAACTTGGTAACATTTTGATGTGTCCAACCATGCACATTCAATACTATTTTCCGAAACTATCAACATCAGTTTGGATATCCCCTACTTTTTTGAAAAGTATATTTTACAGGAATGCATGTATATTGGCACGTTTGCATGCGCAACTCACGGTGGAACCACGCAACATGTTTGTGGAAAAAAGTGGAGGGGCACATGTCCCTTGAGCCTCCCCCGTTCAGCCGCCACTGAATCGACCCACGGTATTCTACCAGTTGATAAGCGACGGCTTTGCCCTGGACCATCATCTGTCCGAATATCGTGTGCCTAGTGTATCATCTGACGTCAGATAATATTCTTTTCGTGAAAAAAATGTTTTCATACAAAAACAAAAGTGCAACGATTCAGACTGTACAATATGTGTGCAGGGAGCGCGTCACTCACTGATTACGCTATTGGACTTTGTAACACCCGAGCCTTGACTCTCGAACCTTCAGTTCGTAGAGTGCTGACTTGAGTTCAGGTTCAGTGGCGCGTCCCACGATCTTACTTGGTATATCCAATACCACAAACCAGTTATCGCACTTGAAATGGGTTATCTGCTTCTCCAAACTGGACTATTAAATACCCCATTTCATCATTTAGGGATCTCACACAAAATTGGTTTGGAGGGGAGAGGGCGCAACCCCTTGGATAAGATTATGGTCCCTTAGTTGCTAGCAGGAACGTGGTGACGGGGTTGGGGGATGGGCGGGGGATGTCACCACCCCCCCCCCCCCCCCAATCCTGGCTAAAATTTACTATAGTTGGAAATTCGGAGGGCAAGTCATGAGTAGTTGGAAATTCCATTTATCTGGATTTTAGAGCTTCTTTGGTGATGCTGATGTCTCCTTTACTTCCCAAAATTCCAATTCGGATTCAACTCGGCAAAAATTCTAACTGTTACTATTTACAGCGACAGTGTACGCAATATCGAGCTTCTTTCAAAGTATGCATGATGTCAATCGATACGAGATTTCTATAGTACGTTACTTATCATAATAAAAAATCCTCGAAATGCACTTCAAGAAAATAACATCATGTAAAATCGTTATCCTGAGTTAATTCCATCATTCACAGTTACTAAATGATGAAACATCGAAAACTGATAATTCCTGCATAAGATTTGATTCAATGTTAGGACAGTGTGAATTGTTCAAAGTTCTTAGCTTGAGCATATGTTTAGCACATATTCAATTCCCAGAAGAATGCCAAATAATAATACCCTGATCATAAATGTGTTGGCAGTTTAGTTACTAGAATCAATTTTATGCCTCCTTTCATGGCTTCATTTTCAAAATCTTTCTAGGTAGTGAATTTCCAACTACGGGAAGGGACCGGGAGGGGGGGGGGGGGGGGTCCCCTTCCCGATTCCTCCCCTAGTTGGAAATTCACTACCATACACCCCTCCAATCGGAAACGTCCCTGGTTGCTAGCACTTTGGTGGGCTAGTAGAACTGAAACATGTCAACAATTGTAGAGGATTCATAAAAAGAATTATTAAAAAAAACAGTGTTATAATCATCAAAAGTATTGAAACTAACTTATTTTTTTTACCTTTTATAACTACCACTTAAATCATAAATTCTCCTGTGTCCAAATCCCCCGAGGTATACATTTCAGTGAGCGTCCCGCAGTTGCAGGTGAAGAAAAAGGGTGTGAATAAATTCACAATGTTTTCAGTTCCCCGGCAGTTGCTGGAAGCCCAATGAGTATTTGCATTCTCCGGTGGAAAACTTCACGGATTTAATGAAGCTAACATCTCTTGATTAACCCTTTGGAATCTGGTGGTATCTTCCATGCCAGTTCAATAGCAACAATTAGAAGAGTCCATATTCTTTATTTGGGGTAGATCAATCAATATTTTCAACGTGCAGCCTCTGGGCTGCACGTTGAAAATATTGATTCGTCTACCTCACATGTTTAATGAACAGCCATCCTATTTAATAACGTTATAGCGTATCATGTTCCTGCCGAAAAAGCGGCCGCTAGGGTTCAAACGGCACTGAATGTCCCTTCGCTGTTCATGCCTGGCGTCCAAGCTACGGCACTGTCGCGTCATTTCATAACAGTGGAATAAACGTCATTAAAAAAAACATTAGCTGATCATGTCTGCTGTCCGAGCGTCAGCAATGTCGCGTCATCTCAAGACAGTGTATTAAACGTCACTGAATGTCTCTTCGCTTACCATTTTTGGCGTCCGAGCATCGACACTGTTGCGTCATTTCATTATAGTGGATTAAACGTTATTGAAAGTCCTTTCGCTAATCTAGTGAGAAAGAACCAAAAGCCAACAGAAACAGTGGAATATAGTTCTTCTTTACTGTTTGCATTTTAACTCTTTGAAACTCTAGTGGTATCTTCCGTGTCAGTTCAATGGCAGCAATCAGAAGAGTCCATATTCATTATTTAGGGTCGACCAATCAATATATTCAACGTGCAGCCTCGAGGCTGCACGTTGAAAATATTGATTGGTCTACCCCACACATTTACTGAACAGCCATCCGATTTTATGATAAATAATGACGTTATGACGCATCATGTTCCTGGCCGAAGAAACGTCCGCTCGGGTTCAAAGGGTGAAGGTTAATATACCCCACCCTACTCCCCCAACCATACTCCTGATGTAACCGTCGCTAGTTGCAGCAATCTCATTTGCTTCAGAATATAAATAACTCTCAAAGAATCTGAAGTTTAAATTTTCAAAAACGAAGTTTTACCAGAAAAATCAACAAAAATAAGTACAATCACCAACTATTCATATAATAATTAAATTACGTATTGTAGACCGTTGAGCTCGAATTTGTAACTTACCTTTTAAGGGCAGAGAAAAGAAAACATCTAAATGACACGGGTAGAGCGGGGGGAGTTGAGTTATAGGGGTAAAAAAGTTTTCTGCATGAATCACTCCAAATCCTTCAGAATGCATTTTGGGGAAAATTGCCTAAAACACGCGTGTGTGTGTGTGCGTGTGTTTGTGGGATGGGGGGGGGGGGGGGGATGCATTTTGGGAGAAAGAAAAAAAATGCCTAAATGACACGGTTGTGGGATGTGGGGGGGGGGGGGGGGTCCGGTTGGGTTAGAGGAGTCAAAGGGGTTTTTTTTTGCATGTAATAACTCCAATTCCTTCAAAATGCATTTTGGGGAAAATGCCTAAATTCTTGGGGGTCTGGGGAAGGAAGGGCGGTACCTCTGACAATTTTCATCGGATAACGGTGGTCATCAAACTTGAGGTAGACATTGTTCCCACAGAGATATATACCCCAACAATTGATATTTGGTTACCGATGTTATAGTTATTCCATAAACAACCATTACACGACATTTATTAACAAAGGGTAATAACTCCCATAATTTTTATTGGATATGGCTGGTCATCGTACTTGACGGAGACATTGTTGCTATAGAAACATATACCAAAAAGAATTGAAATCCGTCAACTAGTGCTCAAGTTATGCCATAAACAAAGTTCTGAAAAAAATGTTGATGAAAATATGCAATTTCCAAGTAGAAAAGCCCAATACAACTCATCGGACCATGCCCCAATTCGAACTTAACCTTCATTTTGATATAACTGAGACAGAAAGCAAGTTTGGTCCTGATCTATGAATTGAAATTCAAGTTATAATCCGAAAACCCAAATGTTGATGGTAATGAGAAATTTCTAAGTCGAAAAGAAAAATAATTGGACGAAAAAAAACACAATAATCGAACTTGGCCTGTATTACTATCTGGGTAATACTTTGGTTTAGACCAAATAATCCAAACTGAAGTTATCGGTCGGAAACCAAAAATGTTAATAGGAGGTAAAATTCTAAGTCGAAAAAGGGGCATAACTCATTTAAAAATAAATGGACGGAACCTATATTCGAACTTGGCCTGTATTACAAGTGGAGGAATACACGTACCGACTTTTGATGAGATCAAATTATCCAAACTGGTGCCATCGGTCGGAAACCAAAAATGTTAATAGAAGGACAAATTCTAAGTCGAAAATGGGCCATAACTCATGTAAAAATAATTGGACGGAATCCATATTGGAACTCGTCCTATATTACTAGCTGGGAAATACACATACTAACTTTGGTTGAAATCCAATTATCCAAACTGGAGTTATCGGTCGGACACCAACTGTTTACGGGACGGACGGACGGACCATTCACATCTTCACCATTTTACAAACGGGCGTATAAAATTGAATACCAATTTTTGACATGTAGTGGGAGGATATCGACATTTCAGTAGACAAATGGTTACTCAGTTGTCAACCATGTTGTCAACAATGCATCGTGGGTGCTACGTCTCCGTTTAGCTTTCAGCGTTGAAATCAAACTTTTCAATTTTGAATTTGAAAAGAATATTTGTGGAGATGAACAGTAATCATTTAATCCTATTGCTCAAAAAGGCCGTACGAATAAATTTTACCCCATTTACCTACTCACTGTCTGTCGTGTAATCTGATAAAAATATATATCAGTTGTGATCCATGTGACGTAGTGGCATGATAAGACTACAAAACACAAAACTTTGTTTGGGACTCACCGTGCTTGTCGATTGTCGTCCTTTCGGTTTAATTTGAGGTCTGCATATTTTTTGTGATAGTTCAATTGGAGGCTTTCGCGCCACAACTTCAATGCGTTTGCGTAAGTCTTCTGTAACGACGTTCTGCGCGGTCTAGCACACATCCTGTAGTCTTTTCAAATTTCCAGTCTGAAGTTGTAAGGTTCAGACCTGTTTTGCATATCCTTAATAGCATATGATCAGTAAATTCCATAAGAAGGCAGTAAATTCCATAATGTGATTTAACACTTCTACACGCTAAAAACTAAAGTGTGAAAAACTACACTTGAAGTGCTGTATTTAACACTTACTAAGCGCTGAACTAGCACTTTGTGCAAGTGTAGACATCCCAGAACTTGACAGTTGTTACAATAACACCACTTGACAAGTATAATGTCGCGACACTTAAAAGGAAACAACGCAGATGACGCGGATCAGGCTCGAACTCTCGAGCCTGATCCGCGTCATCTGCGTTGTGTCCTTTTAATTATGTGCCCACCAAGCGCAAATCAAATTATGGACGATTCTGGAAGAACCACCAATGCTAGACACATGGGAAGTGCCATTCATTCAAGTTTCAGATGTCTGACGATTGTAATGTCTAAGTGCTCAAGGCATTGCACTTTGAGTGTTAAAATCAAACCCTAAGAGTTAGAATGGGTTTAGTTTTTATTGTGTACCCTTTGTTGCTGAATAACATCACTGTACTTTAAAATCAGTCGGGTTAGAAATTAACCCAAATCAACTAGGCTGAGTGAATATGAACCCATCTGGTTTCCTATTCACACAACACAGTTGATTTTGGGTTGCTTTTTATCCCAACTGATTTTAGAGTGTATTACCTGTAATCAAAATTGCCAATAATTTGTTGTAGGACTTGTATGATTCAAGGGCGGTTGTCCCTTCAGAAAACTGGGCAGGTGCCTGTTAAATCTCCCCGTATATGCTCAGGATGCCAAAAACTGCCTTTAACTCCTTTCCTGGTGTCGGCCTTTTTTATGTCAAGTTCAAATATACCCAATTACCAAGTAAAACCCAAATCTTGGCTACTGTTAATATAATATACCTTTACAAATAAGAGTAGTACAAATGATTTCTTGAAGCCAGACTTACTTTAATTTTTCATCAAAACAAGGCTGCTCTATAGATTTTACGCGAAATTAAAAAATAAAAACACTCCGCATGTCAAGAGTTAAACTTATTCTTCTGTCTGATCTTTCACTCCCCCCCCCCCCCCAATTAAGGTTGCACACTGATGTCGAAATATCTAAAGTTCAGGGTGCAAATATTTCCCATAATGCAACTAGAAGTTTAACCAATTCAATCTTGTTTGACAGAGCTCAATGAGCTTTGTCAAACAAGATTGAATTGGTTAAATTCCCAGTTGCATTATGCGAAAAATAGCTACTTCAAATCTGGATATTTTGACATCAGTGTGCAGGGGGTTAATCCCGGGGCGAGAATTTCACAGCTCTCCGGCTCCAGGTTCTGAGAGTCAATCACGGTACCCGCGGAAATTCATAGGCCATGATTGCAATGACGGCGCAGTATAGTTCTGGAGATAACGGTGAATATCAACTTCTTCCGAGACCAGCAACGCCGTTGCCGCTATGATTTAAACTAGCGAACGGGGATTTTCCGGTTAACGGTTCTGAAATTGAGTGCGAGTACCCGGAAAATTCATAAACTACAATTGGGAATCAAAAGTTGTGGAACTTTGATTCCAGGTCCCATGATTTTTCCGGGATTCGGGACTGATTTTCAAATGACATCCGTAAAATTCCCGTTCTGACATTTAAGAACCAGAAAATTCCCCTTCTCGGGATTAAACCCTACCACCAATCCACCCCATCAACAAGCAAGAAGGTATTTTAATGTACAAGTCCCGAGGTGGCTCACAGCATACGAGATTTGGGTTCAATTTCAGCTGCAGAGATGCTGAAAAATACATTTCAGATGGAACCTTAAGCGAAAAATATTATTCTTTTCAGCTCTGTGTTCCTCAATAGCAACGTCGTATGAAACACTGTCAACTGCAAATTGACACATTTTCTTGATATTTAAGGGTGTGTGTGTGGGGGGAGGTGATTATTGAATCCTATAACCAAAAAGGACTGCTTTTGAAAACGTGTTCTATTCGAAATTCGATTTTCGTGAAAGACTCAATTTTTTTTGTCAATAGTGGGCTGTCAATAATCGAGATAACTGATAAAATTCTGTTTTGTTTGGAATTTGCTGAATTGTCCGGCGTTGCGTGTAATATGAAGGTGATAAATTCAGTAACCGTGATGTTTTCTTCATGTTACCGATGGGGTGGAGATTAGGTGCGGTGGGGTGGGGTGGGTTGCTGAATAGTATGTAAATTACTTGACTTGGTTTGTGCCCGTTTATGTGAAACATCAAACGTCGTATACAGATGAACGATCCCCTACAACACAGTGCGCTTATTCCGACAAGGTGTGATCGGTGATGGCTGAAATCGATCCATGTTATTCCATGGACAAACTTCCCCCGGGTGCCAAATTTTAGTTCAGTGTCTTGCAATTGATCGGAAACTATAGCCAACAAATGAAAACATGTAACTAGGGTTTAATCCAGGGAATGGGAATTCCCGGGTTCCCGCTTTCGAAAGCCTGTCACGATACCTGAGAAATCTTTAGCACGGAATCGGGAATCACGATTAGCTCTGTTTGCGTGTTAAACTGAGTTTTGTAAATTGAAAAACTGCCCCACCGTAACATTGTAAGATTTCGTCAACCCTTCCACGCCTGAGCTTATTACAGTCCTGATCCCTGAAGATCACTGTAGCTCTCGATCAGTTCCGGAGGACTCTCCTCATCAAGAGCAAGACTTTCACCCGCTTCAAAATTCAAACTCGTCTTCAGAATCACTAGTATCACTCACCATTCACTACCTCCTTCTTCTCTGCCGCTAGAAGTCTTCTCTGCTTCAGGCAGAGGAAACTGGTGACATCAGTGAAGAGAGGGTTGAAGCCACGAGGAACTGATAATAAAGCTAGCGATTCTTAAAATGAAGACGAGTTGAAAGCAGGTTTGGGTGTTCACACTTCTCTTAGGAAAAGAACTTTTGCAAATGGCGATGACAGATTGCCAATAAAATATATTCATTTTCACAAAAAAAGGCGTCTTGTTGCACTCCTAATTTTAATTGATAGTCAATCAGACGGACGGACGGACGGACGGACGGACGGACGGACGGACGGACGGAGACAGACAATGTGATAAACTCATTACTTCAATGGTTAAATCGATGATGTTATTCTGGGCTCAAATGTGATGAATTTATTAATTTATTTACCATGGTTGTGGTGACACGTGACCCTTTTGACAAGTGATGTCATAAATTTGTAAAATTCGATGTCTGGATAAGTGCTTTTCAATTAGAACGGATATAAATAATTTTATTGCAAGAATCATCACAATAAATTAAAACCATAGTTTTGTTTGTTCATTTAACCCTTTATCTAACGAATCGCCCGCATCCGCCCGCACAATACGCAAATTCAGCAGCTGAAAAAATATTATTTTTCGAAAAATTTCAACAAAACAACCATATCATGTGACCCCTCTTTGGAACGAGCTCGTCGAGCTCGTTCCAAAGAGGGGTCACATGATATGGTTTTATTGACATTTTTTTTAAATATTTAAAAAATGCTATTTAAAATAATAAATTTTGAAATCGTCTGCGTTGGGTAAAGGGTTAACCGCTTCTCTGTCGATATCCTTTCAACAAAAAGTAACAATAATAGTATTTCAGTTTATGTTCGCCCCAGCTGATCAAATAATGGTATTTCATTCATATTCTCTTTTAACCTTTTATCCAACACGAATAGAAGACAAGACTTGTTGGTTGCCGCTGCTCGGTGGTTCTCTTTGGTTCACCAACTTCCATCTCCCATAACAAACTGTCCAACGCTAGGTGGTTCAGTCTGTCAAAAGTAAAGTGGCGTTAACCTCTAATAAAATGAATAAATAAGCGATCACTTGCAAAAAGAATTTCCGGAAAAACTGAAATTATTCATTTTCTTCTCCCAAAACACAGCTTGTGACCTCCGCTGGAACGAGTTTTTTGATCTCGTTACAATAAGGGGACAAAAGCTATACTTTTGAGACAAAATAACAAATAAAAAGTGGTTTTAATTTGATTTTTAGGAATAGCTCTGATCGGTTTTAACCTTTAGCCTGTAAAATGGTTAAGAAGTTCTCTTGACTGTGTCTGGCAAAGACCTGGGAAGGGGACAGTTATACGAGGGCTGTGGCCCCCTTCCTACTCTATTTAATGTAAAGAAAGGGGTATATTATTATGTACCATTAATAGTACACAGTGCAGCCGCCGTGGGATGGTCAAAATCCAGTGTTACCCACGGGTGCTTTTCTCCATCAATAATTAGTAGGTTTTTTAGCAAATAATCAATGAAAGAAGCACTGGGTCGAACCCGGTGCTTCATTCATTGAAAATTTGATGGCGGTTCCATTGTTTTATTTCGGACATTCACTGTTAACCCTTTACCCTACGCAGACCATATGAAAATTTATTATTTTAAATATCATTATTGGAAATTTTTCAAAAAATTTCAACAAAACCATATCATGTGACCCCTTCGTATTTTTTGAACTGCTGAATTTGCATATTACGCGGGCGGATGCGGCCGATTCGTTGGGTAAAGGGTTAATGTATGGGTGGAAATATTGCCACACGCGTAGATGTTGGCCTTTCCACGACGACCGTACTATACTCGTAAGTTACATTTGACGGGCAGTATTACCCCTTCTATTTACCATACTCATTGTCTAGATGACAAGCAGAATTTCCCGTTCGGTTAATGTTGAATGTTAGTTATTACCGATACTAGCGGCGTATATATAGGGGGTAGCCTCTTCTTGTCCCTGTACCAACAATTTTGTTAAGCATTTTGAAGAATTCTGTTGCATTTTTGTGCTAAAACTATATTCTGCGCATTCAAGCCCACTCAATCGGCCCCACCTCCCTGGTCTCATATACGTGTCGTCATGTAGCGGTACATTGGTAATGTCATGCAGGTTGTTAAGGTAGCGCGGGTAAGCGGCCATGTTGTGAGGCCATTTTCATGCTGATAGGTGGTGACACTCGCATGGGCAGTGCGTGGTGTTAAGGTGTTGCGTGTTCTCACCGTCCATTTTATTCGTGGGGCGTCGCCATCTTCATTTCTATGGTGGCACGTAGTTGGTATGTTTTGGAAGTTGTGTAGATGTGTGTTTTAATGACAAGTTTCATTCAATAAAGAGTATATCGAATTACTGAAAATGGTTCGACGATATATAATTACCGGAAATTACCCCAAATACCGCCTTGAAAGCACGCCATCTTGAACGGTATTCGATTGGTGCGTGTATTCCGTCTTGTTATAGGGCCCCAAACAGTGTGTTGATGTATTCGAGTCATTGGAGTACAGCATGAGATGTGCATACGCATTGGTACCACCCATGACCATATAACAATGTCGTCACAACATGGACCCCCACACGTGTCTCTTAACGTTATAGAAATATCCTGTCATTAGCTCCATTTTCAAAAATCGCCATTCAAATTGGATAAATGGTCGTGTTAGGGAAAGGGCTGATGTCCCCATTTAACACTATTTCTGCAATCTAACCACTGATTCCTTCTTCCATATTCAACGTATGACGTGTCTCTGTTCGTGTAAGCAAAGTAATTCCATCTTGTCGACATTCTTAATAATTTTAGGTTACAACAGTCCGGGTATTACAGTACGTGGAGAGTGTCTTATCACTAAATCACCCGCAGAAAGGAGATTCCACCCGAGCAATAACTACAAATTTGTTGCAAATCAAACAATAAAAAACAAAGTTCCAGCCAATGGAACTCCGGGTTAAACCCGGAGGTCCATTGGCTGAAACATTGCTTACGTTTTTGTCCATATCTACAGAATTTGAAAGTGATACTTTGGGTGATTACTCCACTCCACGGACGATTTAGTTACAATCCACTCTCCACGTACTGTAGACTTATTTTCCTCTTGCTCCTGGTGCTCAGCACTGTATGGTCATAAATCTGTTACCCACAATCCAAGTTATTGTTTCTACGGATGAAGCTGCTTTATACGAAAGTATTGCAGCATACTAATAGAATGTTTAATTTATTTGAAAACTGAAATTGGAGGCTTCTTGACGCTTCGGGTGGTAAGGGAGGGTAAGATGGGGTGTATATTACTGGTTTCCCTGTTTGAGGTCTTCATCATCTTTGTAGGGGTTGATGAGGTTTGAGGAACGCGATGGCTCTTTGGTTAGTGCATTGGACTTTAAACCGACGGTTCGATCCTGAACCGACACAACCAGGGTTACTTTGTCTATCCGATCAAGGGGCGAATACGACGTGTTCTCATTGTCACATTTCCTCCCTTATTGATTCGTTCAAAGGCCGAGACAAGAAGGGGAAAATGTGACAACGAGAACACAAATAAAGATTAGATGCACTTTATTCATTTGTTACTCTTATTCATGTTTTTCTGTGACAGGCTAACCAACTTATTCCCTAGAGCCCATAAGATTGATCAGAGGGAAGTTATGCTGAGCCGAAAAGAGACACTTACACTGCGGCCGCCATGGACTGGACACTTTCCACGGGTGGGCAATATTTCTACGGACGCAATAATATTAGATTCCAAACACTACACGCTAAAAACTAAAGTGTTAAAAACTACACTTGAAGTGCTTAACACTTACTAAGTGCTGAACTAGCACTTTGTTCAAGTGTAGATATCCCAGAACTTGACAGGTGTTACAATAATACCACTTGACAAGTGTAATGTCGCGACACTTAAAAGGAAACAACGCAGATGGCGCGGATCAGGCTCGAACCGTCGAGCCTGATCCGCGTAATCTGCGTTGTGTCCTTTTAATTATGTACCCACCAAGCGCAAATCAAATTATGGACGATTCTGGAAGAACCACCAATGCTGGACACATGGGAAGTGCCATCCATTCAAGTTTCAGATGTTTGACGATTGTAATGTCTGAGTTCTTAAAGCATTGCATTTTGAGTGTTAAAATCAAACCCTAAGAGTTAGAATGGGTTTAACACCTTGAAAGTGTTAGTTTTAACACTTTAGATTTTAGTGTGTATTTATAAGAATAATCATCAAAAATTTAAATTTAATTAATTAAACACAGGGTACAACCTGGTGCTTCATCAATTAATATTTTGCTGCTGGTGAGTTTTATTTCATGGTGAACGCATCCGTGGACATCACTTCTCACGCGTGGATTACGACCAGTCCACGGCGACTGCACTGTGCAAGCAGAGCTTTTTTCTGATAAATGGTGTCGTACGGTGCCAGAAAGTGTTACATACCATAAACCGAGGTTTTTTTCTGAAACCGAACTGAAACCTATTTTGAAAAATTAAAATCTCCCAGCTCTATTGGTTAGGACATTGGACTTTGAATCGAAGGTTCAACGGTTCGATCCTGACCCGCGCCACATTCGCCGTGTCCTTGGGCAAGACGTATCATCCTGATTGCACTCATTGGAGCACAGTGATGCTATGTCTGAGGCGTACTGCATGTCGATGAGGCACTTACCTTCAATCGCAGCTGGCCATTCCTGATCTAGGTTAGTAAGTTGGATGGTTAACCCTTTACCTAACATGAAAAGCAGACGATACTTGCAAAAATAATTCTTGAATAACTAATTTTTTGTCTCAAAAACATAGGTTATGACCCCTCGTTGGAACGAGCTCGACGAGCTCGTTCCAACGAGGGGTCATAACCTATGATTTTGAGACAAAAAATGAAAAAAATAATGAAAATTAATTGGCGATTTTTGAGACTAGCGCTGGCCGGTTTTGATCGTTACGTTAGGTAAAGGGTTAAGGACGTGGTAGCTCCGTGGTTACGGAATTGGCCTTCAAACCAAAATGTTCACTGTTCGACCCCACCAGGGGGTAACTGCGCTGTGTCCCTGGGCAAGGCACTTGATCCCGATTGCCCACGTGGGGTCACAGTGGCGCTGTGTACCAAGGCGTACTGCACGTCGATGGTGCACTTGTCTTCAGCCAATGCTAACCCTGCTTGTGTGGAGTTAGTACGTTGAGGAATCTGGCAGTTGTTTGCCGTTGCTCCGTGGTTCTCTCCGAGTACTCCGGCTTTCTCCACCCGTATAACTGCCCAACACTAGGTGACGGAGTAATGAATTGCTCACCATTGCTCGATTGTTCTCTCCAGGTACGTAGGTTTCCTTTAATCCTTTACCCAACGTAACGGTCCAAACCGACCAGCGCTATTCTAAAAAATTGCCAAATTAATTTTCATTATATTTTCATTTATTTTTTTTTTGTCTCAAAGAGATAGGTTATGACCCCTCATTGGAACGAGCTCGTCCCAACGAGGGGTCATAACCTATATGCTTTAGACAAAAAATGAAAAATATTAGTTATTCGAGAATTTTTTTGGCAAGTTTCGTCTTCTTTTCATGTTAGGTAAAGGGTTAAAACTGTCTGACACGATATGAACTTGGTTATAGAAATTGTCGTTAAACCGCAATAAACAAACAAACCAACATTCGATAAGGTTTATAATTACATCTGCTATTTTGAAGGGCA
Organism: Pictodentalium vernedei; assembly: GCA_031216915.1. NCBI lineage: Eukaryota > Metazoa > Mollusca > Scaphopoda > Dentaliida > Dentaliidae > Pictodentalium > Pictodentalium vernedei. Next base: position 339,157,444 of record CM062289.1, on the reverse strand, counting down.
GTTCAGGTTTCTGGAGGTATTACGACATGTGGTGGGTGAATGCCCATTAAAATACACACTGGGTTGAATTTCCACCCGACTGTGATCCTCGCTCTGTGGAGCAATAATAAAAAACAGAAGCAAATGTTGGAGGTTTCAGCTAGGTTGAACCTCCAATATGTGACTGTTTTGATGGTAAACCACTTTACAGGTACTGAGGGATTTCACACCACTATTTGCCCTCCCTGATCTTGGTCTTCGGAGGCGAGGGGTAACTAAGAAAAAATAACGGCGACTGCATTTAAAAAAGTGACCAGATATGGCTTCAGTTTTTATTCGTTATTTTTTTGCCCAACCGTTCCTGAAATAATCAGTTCCTCGAAGGGAAACCACTGACCAGTTGCGAAAAGGGCACAGCAAGACGAAAATGGCACACCTAATGAGACAGATAAACCCTGCAAGAGAAGACTGTCCCTATACCCATTACAACAAGGGGGAAATACTTGTTAAAAAGCATTGAATAACAAGAAAATGTTCATTTTTTTCACAAAAACACACAAGGAGCTCGAAGAGACGAGTTCACACTAAAAACTGAAGTGTTAAAACTGACACTTTCAAGGTGGTAAACCCATTCTAACTCTTAGGGTTTGATTTTAATACTCAGAGTGCAATGCTTTAAGCACTTAGACATTACAATTGTCAGACATCTGAAACTTGAATGGATGGCACTTCCCATGTGTCTAGCATTGGTGGTTCTTCCAGAATCGTCCATACTTTGATTTGCGCTTGGTGGGTACATAATTAAAAGGACACAGCGCAGATGACGCGGATCAGGCTCGGGAGTTCGAGCCTGATCCGCATCATCTGCGTGGTTTCCTTTTAAGTGTCGCGACATTACACTTGTCAAGTGGTATTATTGTAACACCTGTCAAGTTCTGGGATATCTACACTTGAACAAAGTGCTAGTTCAGCACTTAGTAAGTGTTAAATACAGCACTTCCAGTGTAGTTTTTAACACTTTAGTTTTTAGCGTGTTCATTCCACTGAGGCACTATAACATTTTAGAGACAAAAATTGAAAAGAGAGATGATAAAATTTGGAAATAGCGCTGGCCAGATTTTGGCCATGACGTCAAGTAAATTGCTACACAACTATTACACCCTGGGTCTAATGTATTTGCAGGTTAAGGAAGCAACTTGAAATACCTGATACAGTTTGTGATGAGTGGATTGTAACTAAATCACCTATGGAGTGGAATTATCACCCAAAGTATAACTTTCAACTTCTGTACATATGGACAAAAACACAAGCAATATTTCAACCAATGGACCTCCAGGTTAAACCCGGAGGTCCATTGGCTGGAACTTTGCATGTGCTTGTTATGCTTTGCAACAAATTTCCAATTATTGCTTGGGTGGACTCTCAACTTTACGGGTGATTTAGTGATAATAGACTCTCCACGTACTGTAGAACAATAGATTGGGTGTTCAATTGACGTCACTTGAATACCTCGGAGTGTCCGTGCGTTTTGTTGATTGAACAAAGGACAGGATTAAGTTAGCTACCAACCTCGCAGCGTCCGCGCTGTCGATATTCCATGAACTTGAACCACCTGTCCCATACTGTAACATCTCGACGAAACGCGACTCGGTGTCACCCAGCGCACGGGACAGGTTGTTCAAATTTGAGCAGTACCTCCAGATCGATTGGTAACTATTACAGACACCGATGACATTTTTTGGAGCAACCCACTTTGCCCCCAATTTTCTCATTGTGTTCAGAATCAGAACCCATCAACCCCACACAAACTGTGAATACACTGTGACCTTAGTTTGTAGGACTGAGTTGAAAACAGCTTGGCACGATTATAAAGATTTGGGATTGGGTTAATAATTAGTAGAAAGGTGTTCCCAAGTTTTGAAAAAAGTTTTACGATCACAAAAATAAGACAGTGGGGTGACCTTGGTGCGTTTCAGTAACAAAAATTTATGTTTCCATTTACGACAGTTTTATTTATTTCAGCAAAATAGAACTGAAGCTATTCTCTCGGTATGTTTTCTCCTGTCATCTCATGTGAAATATGTTGTCACAGAATTAACTGAATTAAATGCCCGGTAAGTAGTATATGTCACCCAGACAGCCACAAACTGAAGGATAGTTTATATTTTTAGTTCGCAGCCCCCAAAATATTCAGGTGTAAATTGAACATTTCAGTTATTTATTTATTTGTTGGTGTTTATCCCTGACGTCCCCGTACAGCCACAAATTTCTCCTTTCATATTGCTCTGGAAAAGTTGTCCCAAGTGTATTCTACCTTGAGAAATCTACTTGTAGGCTGCATTTATCACGACATTGTTTATACATCATTGTTGGCTGCCTCTACAGGCAGCCAACAGTGATGTAGAAACATTGTGAAGTCATCTGACTCTGTGTACAAGTATATACGAAATTTATTTATATATTTATTTGGGGTTTAACGACACATTCGACGGTCAGGATAGCCTCGTGTCTGGCTTTTTTACGGGCGGGGAAGCCGAAGTACCAGGAGAGAACCACCGAACAGCGGCGAGCAACTGTCATACTCCCCAACATATTAACTCCACGCATGCAAGGTTAGCATTTGTTGAACGCAAGTGCGCCATCGACGTGCAGTATGCCTTAGTACACAATACTACCCTACACTAACGTGAGCAATCCTGATTAGAAACATTGTCAAGTCATCTGAAGCTGTATTTATTTATTTATTTATTTATTTATTTATTTATTTATTTATTTATTTATTTATTTATTTATATGGGGTTTAACGATACTTTCGATGGCCTGGATCACCCTGTGACGGGCTTTTTTTTACTGTTGGGGAAGCCGGAGTTCAAGGAGAGAATCACCGAGTAGCGGCGAGCAGCTGCCGTACTCCCCAAAGTAATAACTTCACACTTGCGCTGTTAGGCAAGTACACCATCGACGTGCAGTAAGCCTTTGTACACAATACCACCGTGCCTTATGACACAATGCAGCTACCCAAGTCAAAGATCGAGCCGTGGGATCGCGGTGGCTCAGTGGTAGACTGTTGGACTTCTATGCTAGGGATCCAGAGTTCGATCCCCGTCCGGGATGACCTGCGTTGTGTCCTTGAGCAAGGCACTTCATCTCGTTTGCCTACATGGGGCACGATGGCGCCGTATACTAAGGCGTACTGCACGTCGCTGGTGCACTTGTCTTCAACCGCTGTAACCCTGCTTGAGCGGAGCTTGAACAGAGTTAGAATGCTGAGGAGCTGACAGTTGCTCGTCGATGCTCGGTGTTCTCTTCTGGTACTCCGGCTTCCTCCACCCGTAAAACTGTCACGGTCACGATTAGCCATTGTGCATAAGTATGTGCGACCTTAAACACCAATAAATAAATAAATAAATTGTGGACTTCTCAGTTTGAAGTCTGAATATAATACTCTAACCAATGAGGCACCTCGCTCTCATACGGTAGTTATTATCATAAAATTAAACTGAGGATTTACGGGTTGAAGCGTTTACACCTTATCGTAGAGGAGGGGGCGCTTATAACTCACACTCATTTTACTTGTTTGTTTTTTTTTCAAAAAAAAAGCTCGGGGGCTCGGTGGCTCAGTAGGAAGAGGTGCAGGCTGCAAGCCGAGAGGTCTTCGGTACAAATCCCACCTGCAGCAACCACTTTGTGTCCTTGGGCAAGACACTTCATCCCCATTGCCCATGTGTGGGCACGGTGACGTTGTGTACTAAGGCGTACTGCACGTCGATGGTGCACCTGTCTTCAACCAATGCTAACCCTGCTTGTGTGGAGTTAGTATGTTGGGGAGCTGACAGTTGCTCGCCGTTGCTCGGTGGTTCTCTCCGGGTACTCCGGCTTCCCCCACCAGTAAAACTGTCGTGGTCATGATTAGCCATTGTGCAGAAATATGTGACCTTAAACACCAATACATAAATAATATTCATAATATTCAACGAATGCTCTTTAATGAAACAAAGAAACTAAGATCATTTATTCACACGGACTGGTATCGCAAATACAATGCAAGTATGTCTGTGATATCTACAATTAAAACTAGAAGCCCTGTCATGAAATGTGCACTAATAGCACGTCGATCTGCGCGTTAATCTGCGCGTTATGATCATAGTAAGGCTATTAAATTCTATACATATGGCCTGTGCACAAGCAATGTTTCAGCCAATGGACCTCCGGGTAACCCGGTGGACCATTGGCAGAAACATTGCTTGTGTATGCTATGAGTAACCAGGAGAACCTGCCGTGCTTTGGGATGCCATTCGATATGGCAATTGCCCGCTATTCATACGCGCAAATAAGCCTAGATAAGCGCACAGTTCGTGGCAAGACTTCTAGTTTTAACTATAGTGGTGCAGCCAGAAATAGTAAGAGCAACGGCAAGGTGTTCCCAACACGTCGGAAGATTTTATTCATAAAAAAAAATTATTTTGAAATGAACCTAGTTACAAAAAATCTTCGAAAATCATTGAACAACGATGTAGCTTGAATCGCAAATAATAACGCAACTTTGAATGACTCCTTCAGCCTGCCAATGGCGTTGATAGCCTTTTTACGATGGTGAGGCAAGACGATACATTTTTCCACAAAACATAACAGAGAAAAGTGTGCTATTTCCTAAAGTGTGGACAAAAATTTAAAGTCGTGTAATTATCTTGGAATCATTGTTCCGACTTCCAATCACCCGAATGAATTGTTAGTTGAGGAGAGCAAATATGACAGAACCAAAACTTTTCCGACAAAACTCTTGGTATGGTGCCACCCGGGCTTTTTTGTATCTGTACCCCTGAAACCAACACCTCCTATCTGGAACATTTTTCGTACTTTGTCTTGGCCAAGGTAAATATTAACCTGGCATGATGCATATTATTTCACTATTTCGAGGACAGACGCCATGTTTTAATTAAAACCTGTGACACAAAAAAAATCCAGAAACATTGATACTAAGACTTCAACACAAAGCGGATCATACACATTGAGGACTACGCACAGAAACCCCGGGAAGCAGGGCCCTGAGAAGCTTCGACTTTCGAGATCCGGTTCGATTTCGAATCATAAGTTAATATTCGATTCGATTCGAAATCAGCTGCCCGATTCGTTTCCTTTCGAATCTTTACACGGGAATATATACCGAGTCAAAAAAGAAAGTATAATAAACTTTGAGAAGCAATCTTTTTAGTATTATCGACTTTAATCCCAGACAAATTATTGTATTCATATTTCGAGTCTAGCTGTATGAATTTGCATAATTTCATGTTCTTACTGTTGCCAGCGTCATGTCAGGACGTCGCAATTCAGACATGGGGTGAAATGAAAAGGTCACACATGCAGACAATAGCGTGTATGTCCACTGTTTGCCTCTTGGATGGCAAGACATCGACGGCGCATGGACCTGATACGTCTCTGGATGTCACTTTGTGGTATTGCGTTCCACCCCTGCCTTAGAACATTACGTAAATCGCCTAACGTCTGAAGATCATGAAGTCGTACCCGATGGTATAATTGATCCCAAAGATGCTCGATTGGCGTCAAATCTGGCGAAAGTGGGGGCCAGGGAAGAAGTTTGATGCTCTGCTCCTCAAGAAAGTCACGACGGATACGCGCCACTTGACATCGGGCATTGTCTTGCTGGAATAACTGCAATCCGACGTTAGCGTTGAACAACGGGACAACATCAGCGTTAAGAATTTCGTCCCTATATCAGATTCGTCCATTCAGATTACCATCGATGAAGATCAGCTGCGTTCGATGGTGCAAGGAAATTCCCGTCCAAACCATTACACTACCCCCGCCGAAACGATCGCATTCCCGAGCGCAAGCATCCGAAAACCATTCTCTTCGTCGGCGATACACTCTTGCCCTACCATCAGCGCGCCATAGACAAAATCATGATTCATCACTAAAAGAACTGTGCTCCAATGCTACCGAGTCCAGCGAACACGCTGGCGTACCCATTCCATTCTGACCGCAGGATGACATAGGGTAAGGATTGGTCCGCGGTATGGACGCCTACTTCGGATGCCGTGTTCAGCGAGAACCACCGAGCATCGACGAGCATCTGTCAGCTCCTCAGCATTCTAACTCTGTTTAAGCTCCACACAAACAGGGTTTCAGCGGTTAAAGACATGTGCACCATCGACATGCAGTACACATTAGTACACGGCGTCTTCGTGCCCCCATGTCGGCAACCGGGATAAAGTGCCTTGCCCAAGAACACAACACAGGTCGTCCCGGACGGGGATCGATCTCGGGACCTCCAACATAGAAGTCCAACAGTCTACCACCAAGCCACCGCGCGCCCTGTATACCCACATAAAGTCATCGTTTGACCTTAGTATATTTTGGTAATCAAAGCATTGTAGATTTGTTGGAATGGATAGTCTCATTTTACGGGCGGAGGAAGCCGGAGTACCCGGAGAGAACCATCTAGCATCAACGAGCAACTGTCAGCTCCTCGACATTCTAACTCTGTTTAAGCTCCGCGCAAGCAGGGTTACAGCGGTTGAAGACATGTGCACCATTGGCATGCAGTACACCTTAGTGCACGGCGTCTTCGTGCCCCCATGACGGCAACCGGGATAAAGTGCCTTGCCCAAGGACACAACGCAGGTCGTCCCGGACGGGGATCGATCTTAGGGCCTCCAGCATAGAAGTCCAACAGTCTACCACCGAGCCACCGAGCGCCCTGTATACCCACATAAAGTCATCGTTTGACCTTAGTATATTTTGTAATCAAACCATTGTAGATTTGTTGAAATGAATAGTCTCATTTCGAAATTAAAGCTGCAATCCGTTCCAGTCCTTACAAAGGCTTAAATGTTGACATTCAACAAACAATATTGATAAAGAATGTTTCCAAACTCTTCCAGGTAACCTAATTATAGAACCTTTTTATTTGAACAATGCGAAGCTAAGAATTTCGATTCAATTCGAGGTTCAGTAATTACTTTGATTCCGTTTATGATATCTTTTGATTGAGTTGCGCATACAGACGAGCTGTTGTTGAATGCAGCACTCAAGTGGAATAGAAGGCAATATTTACAACGGTTTAACCCTTTAACCAACATAACGACCAAAACCGATAAGCGCTATTCTCAAAAATCGCCAATTAATTTTCATTATATTTTCATTTTTTGTCTCAAAAACATAGGTTCTCACCCTTCGTTGGAACGAGCTCGTCGAGCTCGTTCCCACGAGGGGTTATAACCTATGTTTTTGAGACAAAAAAATGAAAAAAATGAGTTATTCAAGAATTTTTTTTACAAGTATCGTCTGTTTTTCATGTTAGGTAAAGGGTTAAGAGTGTGCTTTTTCCAACTTGAGATTCGATTTGAAATTAGATTCGAAATCCTCAACCGAATTCGTTCGGGATTCGATTGAGATTCGCACACTCTATTTTTCACACTTTTTCAGTACTTGAAAAGCCTAAATATAGGGTCCATAATATAGGACCGGGGAGAGGGTGGGGCCCTGCGTAATAGCTCCTGGGCCTGAAACTTTGGGGGCCCGGGTTTGCCCCAGGATTCTTGGGTTAGGCCTGCCCCCCCCCCCCACCCCACTCCCGTCCAAACATGGCCTGAGGGATGTATTCAATTTTTTGGCTTGGTATGTCCTTTTAAAGGACGTACCAAGCCAAAAATTTAAGATACGGGCTTTGAAATGATGACGTATCATGTTCATCAGCCGAAAAAACAGCATATCTTGTCCAAAGGGTTAAACGTGTGTTGTTCTCTTGAATAATTAGAAAGTTTCCATTTTGGGGCGTCAAAAACATAGCGTATGGCCTCTCACAGGAACGAGCTCGCACAGTTCGTTCACATGAAGGGTCATAAGCCATACACTGGCTGTAAAGTTTGAAAATATGAAAAAATATTTGAATAATGATTTACTTCGTTCACCCTGACTGACTGAAAATTAATACCCAAGGTGCTAGTCCTTCCTATTCGGATATGTGGATAAGTTCATTAAAAATTTAACCGTGAAACACCATAAATCTTTCTCGAATCGATGATTATATCATTTGGTCTGCGTGCTCTTTACTTGTCACTTTCGCCCCTTATTGTACATGCCGAGTTGAATGGGTTCATCCCGTAGGCATATGCGAGGGAAACTAAATGAAAGAGGGTGTGTTGGTGAGGGTATCGGGCGTATATGTTCGCCCTGTGAAATACCATTTCCTTGATCATCAGGCTCCTCTTTAGCTCATCTCACTGAAAGTCTGGTTGGACAGTACTGATCACTCTTCTTCTGTGGTCCATTTGTTCCTCCTTAGTTCGTCGTAATGGCGGCGTTTGACTCTTCTCCTCCCAACCCTAGACCAGTTGTAACACTATCTCATGTGTTCAATTCTGGCGTGAGATCCTGGGCAATGGGTGGGTGGGTGGGTGGGTGGGTGGGTGTGTGTGTGTGTGTGGGGGGGGGGGGTCCATTCCGCGATTATATTTTCTTTCAAACGAGCTTTGTAGGATTCCGAGTGATTTTAAGCAAACAGTCATCCAGTTGACCCGTATGGGAGTGATCGGCTTTATCACACGATGTGTTTCGTCCCTTGAAAGCGTACATGTGCCGACTACAATGCTGAACATTACAGTTGGCACCTCTATGCTTTTAATGTACGATATTCACGAAGAAAAATACTAGAAAAAATTGTAGATGCCTTTTGAGTGTGGGTGAATTCGTACGTTATGTTGCAGTGTTGCAAGTGGTCAGAAACTTCCTGTGTATATCTTAGCCCCTTGAGCTCTGGTGGTATCTCCCAGATCAGTTCAATAACAGCAATTGGAAGCATTCATATTCATTATTTGAGGCTGCACGTTGAAAATATTGATTGGCCACCACACAGATTCTATGGACAGCCATCCTACTCAATAAAATTATGACGTATCAAGGTCCAGGCCAGAAATAAATGCATCATGGGTCCAAAAGGTTAAAAAAGGTTAAAGGTAGTATTTATTTCAAATCAAATAAATTTATAAAGATTAATATTAAATATTAACAGGATTCGGGATTCGATTGAGATTCGCACACTCTATTTTTCACACTTTTTCAGTACTTGAAAAGCCTAAATATAGGGTCCATAATATAGGAGGGTGGTGCCCTGCGTAATAGCTCCTGGGCCTGGAACTTTGGGGGCCCGGGTTTGCCCCAGGATTCTTGGGTTAGGCCTGCCCCCCACCCCACTCCCGTCCAAACATGGCCTGAAGGGATGTATTCAATTTTTTGGCTTGGTATGTCCTTTTAAAGGACGTACGAAGCCAAAAATTTAAGATACGGGCTTTGAAATGATGACGTATCATGTTCATCAGCCGAAAAAGCAGCATATCTTGTCCAAAGGGTTAAACGTGTGTTGTTCTCTTGAATAATTAGAAAGTTTCATTTTGGGGCGTCAAAAACATAGCGTATGGCCTCTCACAGGAACGAGCTCGCACAGTTCGTTCACATGAAGGGTCATAAGCCATACACTGGCTGTAAAGTTTGAAAATATGAAAAAATATTTGAATAATGATTTACTTCGTTCACCCTGACTGACTGAAAAATAATACCCAAGGTGCTAGTCCCTCCTATTCGGATATGTGGATAAGTTCATTAAAAATTTAACCGTGAAACACCATAAATCTTTCTCGAATCGATGATTATATCATTTGGTCTGCGTGCTCTTTACTTGTCACTTTCGCCCCTTATTGTACATGCCGAGTTGAATGGGTTCATCCCGTAGGCATATGCGAGGGAAACTAAATGAAAGAGGGTGTGTTGGTGAGGGTATCGGGCGTATATGTTCGCCCTGTGAAATACCATTTCCTTGATCATCAGGCTCCTCTTTAGCTCATCTCACTGAAAGTCTGGTTGGACAGTACTGATCACTCTTCTTCTGTGGTCCATTTGTTCCTCCTTAGTTCGTCGTAATGGCGGCGTTTGACTCTTCTCCTCCCAACCCCTAGACCAGTTGTAACACTATCTCATGTGTTCAATTCTGGCGTGAGATCCTGGGCAGTGGGTGGGTGGGTGTGTGTGTGTGGGGGGGGGGGGGGGGGGGGGTCCATTCCGCGATTATATTTTCTTTCAAACGAGCTTTGTAGGATTCCGAGTGATTTTAAGCAAACAGTCATCCAGTTGACCCGTATGGAAGTGATCGGCTTTATCACACGATGTGTTTCGTCCCTCGAAAGCGTACATGTGCCGACTACAATGCTGAACATTACAGTTGGCACCTCTATGCTTTTAATAAACGATATTCACGAAGAAAAATACTAGAAAAAATTGTAGATGCATTTTGAGTGTGGGTGAATTCGTACGTTATGTTGCAGTGTTGCAAGTGGTCAGAAACTTCCTGTGTATATCTTAGCCCCTTGAGCTCTGGTGGTATCTCCCAGATCAGTTCAATAACAGCAATTGGAAGCATCCATATTCATTATTTGAGGCTGCACGTTGAAAATATTGATTGGCCACCACACAGATTCTATGGACAGCCATCCTACTCAATAAAATTATGACGTATCAAGGTCCAGGCCAGAAATAAATGCATCATGGGTCCAAAAGGTTAAAAAAGGTTAAAGGTAGTGATTGGAAACCATAACCTATTTTCTCAAGAACACTGCAAAAAAATATAGATTCTCTTTAGAACCAAAACTGGTTCTAATCTTGTCCCTGAGATGGAACCAGTTCTGTTTAAACAGTATTTATTTCAAATCAAATAAATTTATAAAGATTAATATTAAATATTAACAGAATTAAACATAAATTGAGGGGGTTTCAGCCGTAAGTTTAGAGCTTATACGAGGTTGTCTCAAATCATTATTTAGCAAAGGAGATATGAACAGTTGGCATATCGAACCAGTTTTGGTTCTGTACAGAACCAAAACTGGTTCGATATGCCAGCTGTTCATATCTCCTTTGTTTCAAAATGTTTGGCGACTGCGTTGAATAAGCTCCAAGTTTACTGCTAAATCTACTTCAGTTCATGTAATATTCTGTTAAAATTGAATGCTAATCTTGGTAAATTTATTTGATTTGAAATAAATATTGTTTAAACAGAACTGGTTCCATCTCAGGGACAAGATTAGAATCAGTTTTGGTTCTAAAGAAAACCTATATTTTTTGCAGTGAAGACCCAGCTTCGGAGACATCATTCTTATCATTGTCTGTGCGCGGAAGGGGGGGGGGGTGCTTCTGGCCCAGTGGCCCAGTACCAAACCAAAAAAGATGATAATTCCTCTACGCAAACGGTGATTTGTAGTATTTGAGGGAACAAAAAGCAACAATGAAGAAACAGCATATTTTCTATCTTTGGCATGATCCATATCAATATAAATAATTTATTATGAAGGTATACATCATGATAGCGTACAGTGTTTGTATATATGTTCTGTAACATTACTGCTAATGCCGATTAATCAATTATATTGAAGCGAGATAAGCATTTTAATATAGTCAAGGTATTTCCTTTTATCTTTACAGGGAACACTTCTAAATATATTGGGCTGCTCATTCACCTTATTAATTCGACTGTCATTGCTTAATTTTGTTAGTGAAAACATTCATACAACGTCCCCGATTGGATGTGAAGTACTTAAACACTTTCATATTTTCAATAATGTAATTAATATCAACACAAGTGTTTAACCCCTTGGCTAGTGGATCGAATACACCTAGGGCTGTACACAGAATCGTCTTTCAATTTTATTTTAATTTTTGCCTTCAAAACATGGCTTATTATATCTCATCAGAACGATTTCATTTAGCTTGTTTCCAGAAGGAGCCACAAGCTTTTTTATTGAAGGAAAAACTGTTAATTGTTAGCTATTCAAAAAATGTTTGCAACAGTTTTACGCTGGCTGTGTTGCGTAAAAGTAACGTTACTTCAATTCCCGGGGACGTTATTTTTTCCCAGTTCCTTATTCGACATTCGTTATCAACCGATAAAATCGGTTGATAACGAAAGTCCAATAAGGAACTAGGAATAAGTAACGGTTGTCACGTCCGTCAGTTCCTGGATACTGGTGACTCGCTCAAATTATTGCTCAAAAACACAATGCTCCCCATCGGAGTGCTGCACTATACACCCGATCAAAGACATCGCGAATAAGACCCATTAAGTCGGGGGTTCGGTGGCAGTGTAAACCTGAGAATACTCCAAGTGTATCATCGTCAATTTTGACTTCGGTGAGTGCAGATCTTGACGACGCAGCTGGAATATTAGTCAGTCGGGATTATATTCATACACATTCAATCAAGAGTTCTTTGACATTTTCTATTATATGGATAAATAAAATATACACTTGGTAGTCACGGGGCAACTTCTTATTTAATTAACACACATCGCACTGCAAATTGGTAATGCTGAGCCCCAACTTCCCGAGTCGGGAACCACAGACGTAATTTTGTATGAATGACTCTCTGTGTGTCGACGTATCGAATCTTGTCTCGTCAGAAAGTAAATGATTACATACATGAGCGAATGAAGATCTAAGACGCAAATCCAGACGTATATGTTCCGACTGGGAACAGCACTGAGAGTGGTGTGTCACACCGCCTGAACTCATCTTCGCTACGAACCTTTACCTGTGTAGTTTGGGAATAATGGTTCAAAATAGAGGCGGATGATCATATGGAATTTTTCATTACATGCCTATCTCAAGGGCTGAGAAAGACGTAACCACTTTACTTAAGAGTATCGCATGGTTGGGTTTTGAACTTAGCCTGTCTACAACGTTTTCGAGATGCCAATCCTCCAACTTGTGCAGAGAATGTATATGTAATGAAACAAATCTCGTTTTCTTTACGGAATCCATTTGGGTTACATTTTTTCATGTTCGCGATTCTTTACTTTCGCTGAAAAATAATTAGGTAATGCAAATCAGTGACTGATTGAAAAGGCGATAACTGACTGCGATGTGATGGAATATAAACAATAGCTTTGTGAATTTTGCTAACAATGCAAAGCTGATTGTCAAGTGATTTTGAATAGAGTTGAAACGTCTCTTTGGTCAATATCATTTAACATTTTGTTACTTCTTTGCTCATAAAATCTTATTGAGAATGGCAACCAAATATGAGCTCACGATACTACAGGACACAGGTAATGACACTTGAGGTGGATAATTGTAAATACCTTCATTAAAAATCTTAATCATGACGAATATTGGTGAAAATGATCCACACGGCCCTGGCAATGAGATATATTTATATTAAGTAGTGAAGGAAGACATTTGAAGGATACCTGCTTTTGATCATCCCAAGTATTAATCCTATGCAAATTAAGTGGGTGGCGCTAGATTCCCATTTGATTACTGCAGAAAATAACCAAACAAGATGTTCTTTAACCATTGGAACCCAGAGAATTTGCTTTTTCGAACAGGATCGTGATGCAACCCGCATTCATAAGGCAGATAGTTGCTTCGTGAATTTATACGGTAGACCAATCAACATTTTCAACGTGTAGTCGGAAGACTGCACGTTGAAAATATTAATAGGTCTATCCTAAAGAACGAAAAGAGACTCTTCCAACTGACGGTCTTAAACTGGCAGGGAAGATACCATCAGGGTTGGAAGAGTTAAGTGGCTACCTTTACAACTTATGTGACTTATCAAGGTCGTCCGTGTTCAGCTCTAAGATAATATGCTCTTAATGTTGGGTTCTTAAACCACTCCTCCTTGTGGGATGCTAACACTCTAGCTTTTACAGGAAATGCACACCTACACCTTAATGGTGATAATGAGGCGGAAAATGGGTAAGAGTGAGACAGTGCCATGCTATGGATACCACCTGATGTCATGTAAGTGTTGGATCTCACCATATGTACAGCGCACCATGGTACTTTCTGCTATCAAACTGTCTGCAGGGAAGAAATGTTCTGATGGATCGCTTATTGACAGAAAATGTCCTGTCGTCTGTTTTTGTTTTTTCTCTTCTAATTTTATATGTGTGAGGCTGTAGGCAGGAGAGTGACCCCATCACACATCTATTTATACCACATAGTGGTTGAGCGCTACTTCAGTTGGGAAGAGGATTTGTAAAGGTAGGAACATTCTCATTTAAATAACTGCACCAAACTATAATTTTATGCAAAAAAGTTGGGGATTGACTTTGAGGGCTGTGAAGTCCAGTTTACTGGAAATGTACCTTGTCAATTTGGATACTTGGTTGACGCAAGTGATGTATGGGTTAAATTGATTCGCTTGTTTCAGTTGTATGTCCAATAGATTGGTGGCGAGACATGTTATCTTTGCAGTAAAACGCCTCGGGGATTTACAAGTTCAGCAGTAATATAAAACGAGAGAAATTTTACTGTGATCAGTAAATTTGAATCTGTGTGAAAATGGTGAAAGAATCAGAACTAAACTATGGATGGAGACTTATTTTCGGGAGTAAAATCTCTTTACAGAAATCAGAAATGTGATTTTGTAAACATCATTTAAAGATTTTCATTCAGGAATCAAATTAAATATTTCAAGAAACCAGAATTAACTTCTGTGCACCGCATTTAATGTGATCGAAAACGGAAACAGAAATGGATATTTAAAAAGGCAGGAATAACTTGTGTACTGTATTTAAAGTGTTTCAATAAAAACACACACAAATGATTTGCAAAAAATGAAATCCTGCTCCGAGTGACCCCCTCCCTCATATTTCACACCTTGTAGCGGGCCCAGGTCAATATGTCTGATGCGCAAGTGTTTTTCTGCTTTCAAACTTTTGACTCGATCCCCATTCAAAACTTTTGGCGCCGTCCACTTTTTAGGCATTTAATTTTACACATGAACTTCAGGAATGCATTAGAGGGTCTAAATTGTGATTACCAGTCGCTATGATATGCATTCAGTAACCACATGGTGACTCGAAAGGTCCTGGCACATATATTGTTGATAATGTCACACCATACTTGAGATATCAGCGAGACCCTCTTTCAAAATATATGGTTCTGTCTATTTTTAACCTTAGATTCTGAAAAGTGGGCGGGGAACAATAATTTTGAAAGTGAGTTACATACAAAATGTTTGGCTCCGCCCACTTTTCTGCGTACTTAAATGCCCGTATGAACTTCGGGAATGCAATATGGGGTTATAAATGCAATTTCCAGCAATTATGAAAAATGGACCTAATGACTCCTGGGTGACCCCACTGACCTCGACCCACAATTTGAACCTCATTTGGTGTGGGTCATAGTCCCACAGATCATACATAACTTGTTTGAGATATGAGCGTTGTCCACTTTCAAGAAGTTAAGACTCTTCCCACTTTATTGAGTGTAGAAATACATGTATGAACTTCGGTAATAAATGCACGCAATGACCCCTGGGTTACCTCAGTGACCTTAACTATATTTTGAACCACCAGTGAGTTTTGACTCATTTAGTGTTGGTTGCAAGTCCATAGGTTATACCATGGTTGAGATGTGAGTGTGGTGCACTTTCTAACTTTCTGACCCTGTCTAACTTTTTGAATTTAAAAATACATGTATGAACTTCGAAAATGCATTAGGGGAGCATAAAATGCGATTTCCGGCAATTCTGAAAATTACACTGAATGACCCATGGGTGACCGCAGTGACCCTTGACTCATATTTGAAGCCACAGCGAGTTTCGACTCACCTGGTGTTGGTCCCAGTTCCATGGGGCATACCAAATTCGTGATGACAGCAAATATCGTTTAGTTCAGGATATAAAACCTGATGGAATATTTGACCCTGTAAAATATTCAGTAATATGGAATCAATATATTTGTTTCAAAAGCCTTAAAGGCCCCAGGGGCACTAATGACTGCCCAATGAAAAAAAGAAGAAACCACACAAAAACAAATAGATTATTTGTTCCACGCACTAATAAGAATGAATCAATCGAATTTAAAAAAATAACAAATGCTCAGCCTGCATCGTGTTCCTCTGTCTGTCTCTTTGTTTATGACGTCGCTCCACGTAAACTTGTTTCAAGCTCTGCAATGATCTAGTATAGAATACTTGGGTTTTTGAAAGGACATTTTCATGTAAATTTGAAGAAATAAAATGTTTGTAGATGAGTAAGAAAACAAAACTGAAATCAGATAAAAAAACAAACTGAAAAATCACACCCTTTGTCTTCCAAGGATGTTGCCATTACCTTGTCTTGAATAATAAAAATAGTATTTTCCGAAACACGGCTCATGAAGTATAACGGTTTAATTTCAATTGTGGTCTCATAAGCTATATTGGTGTGGTTGGGCAGAGGCGGCGGAAGCTCGATAAAAGTGGAGGGGCACAAATTCACAATGCTACCATGGTTCGACCCAGTGTGAAAAAGGTTACAACCGTATATCGGTAAATGTACTATGACTCGTTATAGTCTCTTGTTTAGATGAATATGTCGCTGTGTGGTCAATGTCCAGTCCATTTCTTCTTCTTCAACCATCTTCCAACCCGAAGGCTAGCCTTCGGGTTGGAAGATAGTTGAAGAAGAAACGGTCCGGAGCGACCGCAAGTGTGATTCTTTGGCTAAATATTGTTTGGATGGATTTACAAATAATGTTATTGGAATGCCATATCTGTGGAAAAAAAGTGGAGGAACACGTGCCTCCTATGCCCCCCCCCCCCCCCCACACACACCTGGCTCCGCCGCCTCTGTGGTTGGGGGAACATGAATGGACACCATATTCTTGTTGATAAAGTGTTCTTCCAACAGTTCGTTATATAATAGCATACCAACAAACTGTTGAAATACACACTTATATTAATCTTCTGTACACCGATGACAAAATACCAACATTTGAGGAAGAAAACCTTTCCCAAAATGTAACTTGGCATTTTACCAATTCAGTCTTGTATGACAGAGCTCTATGAAAAGATTTCTGTCAAACAAAGTTGAATTTGTTCAATCCCCAGCTGCATTATAGGATAATTATGATGTTTCACATCAATGTACAGAGAATAAAAGACAGGGACGCCGGAAGTACGAGGCAGAGGGGGCAGCTGCCCTCATTGCTTTCGGGACGAGAGGGGGCAGACAATGCCCTTCCCAGGTTCGTCACATAATCTTTTTCAATGATTTAATTTATTCTCGAACTTACGCTAAAATACACTCCAAATCCATTCTGGAAGTTTTCAAAAATTGAATGGGGGAGTTACGGGAGTTTGGGAGGAGGTGCCCCCCCCCCCTCCCCCCGATGAGAGGGAGAAACATCATTTTAAACTCCCCTATCTCGGGCCTTCTGCCTTCCAGACATGTATGACTCGGCAAGTCATAGGTGGGCTACTAGTGCCACTATATGCCCTTTTCCCTGGGTCTGACCCCCTTGCTCTGAAGTGCTCCCGGTGCTCCTGATAAAGGAGTAGTATTCTTAATACGAAAATCGTTAAGTTCTCTGCAACACTTTATGAACAGTTTGTCCTTAGATTTACCAAGACTTTGTACTGTCTCTGTAATTTCCGGTGAGTGGTACGTCTTCATTTTCCTGCATTCCGTGTTGATTTGAATTCAAACTACACGAGCACAAAATGTGTCTGAATAGTCTGGAAAAGACGAACATGATATAGAAGTTCAAGGCAAAATTCCACACCATGATTGCTATACACACGTGACCTGCAATTGCCATTGCTTCTCCAAACCAGATCTCCATGCAACACGATGCCACAATCCACTGTACAATTCTCAAGATTGCTATGGGAAGCAGAGCTAGGAATGAAACAAAGATAACTGCAACCAATGCGACAGTCATTCTGGAAACTCGCTCAGGTTTTGCACGCCTCATAGCCTGTTTGATAGATCTAATTATGCATACTATCAAACACAGTATCGCCACAACTGGAATCTGGGTGTTGATCACTATTCCGGAAATGACAGCCTCATAATAATTGGTGAGGTATGACTTACAGAGTGAGCACTTTATAAAGCAAGCTGTATTTGCATTGCAAATTACATGAGTGAAACATGCGACAGCAGATAAAATAAATATAAAAATACAAATAAGATGTGCCTTTATTCTTGAAAATCCATTTGGTCTGTATGCTGTGTCTCTGACGGCTATCAAACGATCTATGCCCAGACCTACTAACAGCCAAGGTGCAGCTGTTCTACTGGTTGTATATATACCGGACCAAAAGTAGCATGCGATCTTGCCATGGTAAAGCGACTTAATCACTGTTCTTAAAGAATGGAATTCAACAATATTCAGTTCCGTGGCGTAACAAACCAGAAAAGCGGTATCAAATACAGCGAGATATTGGAGAAAAACGGCGAAAGAATATTTTCGCAATGTCTTATTGAACAGGAGAATAAACATGATAATGTTCCCGAGAATGCCGATCCCAACGATAGAGTCCATAGCAATTGTGAAGGCTCTAATATTTATATAAACGTCTATGAACTTGTCCGTGCTGTATGGGTATAACATAATTGTTCTATTACTCGCCATCCTGTCTGTCGTTCTTCTGTTTCTGGGTGTATTGTGATGTACCTTTCGAAATATGTGCTAGCAGTCAGAAGGATTTGTAATTATTTGGTGTATGAACTGTTGATAAGAAATAGAAGGAAAATACTCTTTAAATCGTAGAGATAATCAGAAACTTCCAAACTATAGAACTACAACGTCAGATTTCCTTTCTCGTGTCCACTCTTTGAGTCCAGGCGTCTTCAAAAGCTGAAAAATATATTTATGAGTAAAACACTGCTGTTGAAAATATGACAAACAGATGGGCTACCTTCTGTAGACCGTGAAAAATTATAGTCGCTTTCGGCAGCGTAAGTGTCAATCCTTTCTTATTTTTGACTTTTCGAATCAGACAAAAGCACAATAATTACTTCGGAGCAATGAGTAGAAAACCAAAGGCTGGTATCAACATCAAATAAAGCACAGTTGGTTTGGAACTTTGAAGACCTGCAAAGTTGGGTTCCTAGCTTTCACGATTTACGTCACGACTACTGTGTGTATTTAACGTTACGCGATGCGATACAGACACCAGGAAATATGTGAAATACGCCACGCGTGAAATCCCGATTGCTACCAAAGGATCTTGGGCGCATAACAGAATTCACCACAAGGCTCACTGAACATTGTTTCATCCTCGCACCTGTGCTCATACTTGTATGCGTGATTATTTCTTAGCCTCTAGAACCGGTTCTCACCTTGGCAATGTCGGTTATGGCTTCATTGATATGATGTATATTTAGACTAGTCGAAAAGTGCCCTCGGGTGTTTAAGGTGCGAGTATTGATTTAAAAGCTCTTATGTTTGAGAATAGTGTGCTCCTTATGCGAAACTTTGACAGAAAATGTTGAATGTTTACTGTTCGCAAAACTGCTAAGCGTGCAAATCGTGCGATGCAAATAGAGTTGCGGATTGGACTGCAAAATACCGGCCCGGTACCGTTCTAGGGCTGGACCACGATCCGCGCCAGATCACTCGCGCTGTACCGGCATAAAAACAAGCTGGACCGCTTCGAGCGGTCCAATGCGGTACAGATGGGCATTGTAATGTGCCAAATTATTGATAGTTCTGGACACAACGCCCATTGTGGACTTTACCTTGCAAATTAACCCTTGGCATAACCAGATTACTTCTTGGAACACGCTTCTTTCACAGCGTGAGGCCCATGTCGTTCCAGATATGAGGCCATAAGGGGTGATAGTAACCGTGATACAATATAATCCGACCCTCGAGTGTAGCAAGGCGTCATCTGCAATTATAAAACATTACAAAATGTATCTTGTTGCAATCAATGTTAACACGAGAAGATATTTATATCCGTTTATCACAAATCGTTAATCCCATTTTGATGGCAACTTATCAAACATGCCTGATATCAACTAAAACCCGCAGTCACCCTCCAGCCATCGAAAATATACACGTGATGGGTCAACATGTCATATACTGGGTAAAAACACTGTAAAAACACTATAGTTGGAGAAAAAACCGGACCACATTCCCGGGTTCCGGACCGTAGCGGACCGCTATTTTTTTAACTGGGCCACTAACGACGTCCTGGTACCTGTCCCCCGTGGACTGGTCGTAATCCACGCATGGGCAGTGATGTCAACGCATGCATTTATGAGACAATAAAAATCATCATCTGCAAAATTTTAATTAATGAAACACCGGCTTGTACTTTGGCTGCGGGTTAAGGATATTAATTAGTCTACCTTAAAAATTGATTCTTCTGAAGCAAGGCATATTGCATCGTGGACGATTTCATTTTGCAAAAGTAGGAATTATAGAGTAGAATGTGTTCGCTCTAAAAAAAAATTAATCTCCTCCACTATTTGAGCACTCTTTTTTAGTTTTCATACTATGAAACTTTGTGCGGTAACAGTCATTACCGGAAATGTTACGGTACAAGTAACGGCAATCGGTTTCCATAATTTTAACAGTAATTTTTAACAGTGTACTCTTCCGAGGGGTGATAAACACAATAATCAAAACAAGGTGCGCTGACCTTTAGAGGTCAAAGTTGAAATGTGCTGAAAATGTCAGAGTTATGTCTTTGAAGACGACGCATTTATGAACTTTTCATGAATGTTCTTATGTGTTATATTATCAGGGTACAACACAGCCGCCGTGGGAAGGTCGTAATCCACGTGGAGGCAGTGATGTCCACGCATGCGTTTACCAGGTAATCAGATACTAAAAATCATCAGCAGCAAAATTTTATTTAATTTTTTGATGATTATTCCCTTAAATTAGTGTCTGGAATCTAATATTATCATCAATTCTTTGTTGAGCGCTACCTTCATGTTAATGCTAATTTACACAACTAGTAAGACAGCATAATAAACTTGAAACAAAGTTTGTAAAGCGTAACCATGGCTAGTTTTAGTTATTGGCACCCGCGGACCGGCTATCACGTGATGACGTTTTGTGGATGACGTCATTTCGTCTCCCTGGAAATCTGTTTACATTTCCCTAACTACAAAAATAAAAAGTCGAAATTAAATTGCTTAATAAATGGTGTTTCATATTGATTCTTTTCACGAACTAATATAAATTTAAAATGGTCGAAAAGCGTTCTTATAATTTCTAAGTATTTAGAACAATAATAGCGGTCCAGTGATGGATCTCAACGCCCTCAAAAATCATGTTATTTTATAATTATTGCAACCGTGGAAATATTGCCCACTCGTGGAAAGTGATCAGTCCACAAAGTGTGAGTAACAAAGCTCTAAAATTATTGTCTTTGGGTTTTGTATGTTCGTGTTGCTCGAATGTTCGAATTCAAAATTCAAATTTCCTTTTAAAGCTGCAAAGTGCTTTTGCCTGTGGCCGCCGTATAGAGTCTATCGGAAAATTGTTGTCGTTCTTGGACTAACAACTACCGGTTGATATTTGCGTGTTATTTGGTATTTAAGACAACATTTGATTGCACATTTTCAATTGTTCCTTGGGAGGAAACTCAAGCCTGAAGGATTGGTAGAGTGGAAAGGTTACGAGCTGGTCTATCGTAGGAAAAATGTGCGTGACAGTCAACATGAAAATCAACATTGGCTTGTACATTAAAATCACGCTACGACATGACTGTTGACAACTTTGCCGGTGTAATTATAACACCCATTTAGGCGACAGAAGGGCTTTTCCTTTAGTGTAATCCCAGTTTTGACCACAGGTACTCGGCACAAGATGAGAAATCGAAAAAAAATTATATCTGACAGCATCTTTGGGTCGATGCCCACGTGTCCCCTTAATGGTGTGTAAATAAAAACAAGGGACACAACTCGCTTTTCGTAAACGACAGCACCCATCTTCATTACACCCCTCTCAAATTTGATTCACCCAAACTATCTAGCAGTACCCGGTGTCGGTGGAAAGGGCAAGGAATAAGCTTTACAGTGGTGTGTTACATGACCTTTGAGTGTTCTTGGATTGTTCTTAATAACTGGGAGAAATCGCAGAAAAGGCCGAACAACACAGTCGGACAACTTGCTGTTCAGTGGAAAGTGGGTTATGAGTGACAATTCTCCGATTTATTACAGAAATTCGAGGTCCCGTTGTCTATGGAGGACAGATTCAAATATTAACCCTATACCTTTATCAATTTTTAATCTAATATCCACATTTATTCATTTCTGGTATTCACATTTACTGGTTATACATACATTTTTTTCTTCATTTGAAAACTCAACAAGCTGTCGGCGTCCATCGAAACAAGATTCGCTCAAAAACATCCCCATTCTCCCATTGGCTTCTTTTCAAGTATGATTTTTTCGACATGAATAGTAGCCAATGGGAGAATGGGGATGTTTTGTGAGAATCTTGTCGCTTTGACATACCCCTTCAAAGTATTCTCAAACATTTCGACCGTAGAGACAGAGTACAGTTCGCAAGTTGGATAACCAGACCTTATAAGCATTTTCATGGTTAGAAGTAATTCAAAATGGATATCAACCATCACTAGTATTCTAACATTGCGTTATACTCTTGGTGGACTGAACACATCCCTGGAACACCCCAATGAGTGCTGAATCCAATTCGCTTGCATTGCCACTACGGAAACGCAAAATGGCCGCTTCACCAACTAACTAAACTGTGGAAAAACGCACTGCACATATAATTAATTCCGTTAACAACAGTGTCGCTCATACACATTCCCATGACAACGCACAAGATACTCTTATCATCCACAGCAACGATGGTATCACCTAAATCCATTCAGGAGATAACGGAGATATCTTCAATGTGGATTGATTGATTTTCTACTAGCACTTCAAGATTTCTTTGACCTTAGATCACTCAGATCAAATTCATTTGAAAACTGTTTTCTGTGTTTTATTTATTCATTTATTTATTGGAGTTTAAGGTCATATATTTCTGCACAATGGCTAATCTTGAACACGATTTCGATGTTTTACAACACATGGAAAGCAGTTTATTACTAACACAACGATATATCAGAGCATTACCCAACGTCCCAACGTAACGGCCAAAATCGGTCATCGCTATTCACAAAAATCACCATTCTATTTTCATTATTATTCCATTGTTTTGTCTCAAAAAATAGCTTATAACCCCTCATTGGAACGAGCTCAACGAGCTCGTTCCAATGAGGGGTTATAAGCTATGTTTTTGATGCCAAAAATGAAAAACATTAATTATTCGAGAAGTTTGTTTGCAAATGTCGTCTGCCTTTCGTGTTAGTTAAAGGTTAAAAGGTCACGTAAACTCAAAAGAGAGCAACATTGTAATCCACACCCTATACCAGGAGGACAAGATTAAGTGTTCGCCCTTCTATATTCAACCAAATTTTTTTGTACAGAAGTTCTCACCGTCACTTCATACTAAGACTTCACTTTTCAGAATCAGTACAACATTGGCTGTCACGCGCGAGTCATCAATTGTTTTGGCGTGATACACCTCAATACAACCCCTCTGGTCTCTCAGACTGAAGAGAGAAGTTCCAGTTTTTACTGGTATTGTTGTATAATCCACTGGTACAAGAAGGTATTAACAGTGTGAGAATTTTCATCATCTTTTTCTCTTTAATGGCGTATACGGGCTCTGCCTTCAGGCACGGTCAATGTGCATACCGAGTTTTAAAGACCGATCTGCGCCCATGCGTGTCCTTCTCAAAAAGTATATAGCTCATACGTCAATCCCAAACACTAGTTCGTCAAACAACGGGAGTCCAATTGACGGAGCCACTTATTGTGTGGTATGAATTACATACGTCGTGGTCAAATAGACAGAATGTACAATGAAAAGAAAGGTGTACAAATATACTATTACATATTGTCAAAAATGAAAAATTGTCTCTCAACAGAACATTAGACGTTGATAGGGGTCTCGGCCCTCTATTCCCATCTCTGTGATCATTGAACTTTTCAAGTGTCTCTACAGTATGTTAAGTGCTTCTGCGCGGGTGCAAATATATAACTACATACGTTCATCGGGGTATACGAAATGGAAAACAAACATATCAAAGGTATTAGGGTATGATGTTTGATGATTGCACAGGGAGCCAACAATCTGTCGTTCGAGCAAAATGTCAACGGCTCTGGAGACGTACTTATTTTCCACGAGGATGGAGACGGGGAGTGTTAAATGTGCTACATGAGATAAATAAAGCACTGAATTGCTACTGAATGTAACACTTTGATACTGAGAGACCGTTTTTCGGTCCAGGACATGATACGTCTTACTTTTGTTAAGTAGGACGGTCGCTAAGTTGAAGTGTGGGGTAGGCCAAACAATATTTTCAACATGCAGCCCCAAGGCTGCACGTTGAACATATTAATTGGTCTACCTCCAAATACTAAAACTGGACTCTTCCAGTTGATTCTATTGAACTGACATGAAAGATACTATCAGGATTCAAGGGGTTAATCTCCAAATTAGTTTCCCGAATACAGGGCAGTGAGATTGTGCCAACGACCGCTTATTTCGCTTATTTGGAAGTCTCCTTGGTTACGAATCGAAATTAAGTATTTTTATTGTTTACTAATCATATATATTTCATTTTCAGGTTATTTTATTCAACTTTGTGGGGAGTTAGTTTAGTATAGTAACTGGGACAAAGTTAGGAGGTCTTAAATAAAACTGTGAGCGCTAAGTTGTCGAACGGTTCGTCGTGTTGCCTTTTGTCGCGTGTTTACAGTTTTTCCTGTCCGATCGCGTAATTTTGTCTTGATGATGGCGAGCAAGTCTGTTCAGACGGAGGTAAGTATGGAGGCAAATACGTGTAATATCGCGGTCCAGGTCAACAGTGCCAACGAGGTAAGTATTGGTGTGCAGACAGAGGTCACTGGGGGTGTCGGTCAGAGCCGGGTTGGTGGGGCCACCGATGGCGATATTGGGCTTGAAGTTTGTAAACAGTGTTCTATGATGTATGGGGACTGTCGTTCGATCGGATATGGAGAGGTATGTGCAAACTGTCAGGAAATCCTCCGCCTACTTGAGACAATTGTTAAGTTTGAGGGGGAGATTGCTGAGCTGAAGGGAAAACTTGGTAGGGCGGGGCTGTCTGGAGTTACGCCTGTGAAAGTAGCTTTCCGAGAAGGATGGGTGGTTGTCGGTGGTTCCAAGAGGAAACATGGGGGTAGAACCTTTGATGTGAATGAGGTAGGTGATGAGGTGGGGGCTGCTAGAAAAGTACGTAGGACAGATGAGGGGGGCCCAGGCCGGAGCAATGCTGTAAAGCGTTTGGCGTGGACTATCAAAAGTGGTAGGAAAGGGGGGCCAGAGAAGCAGGTAGATAGGGGTGTAAAGTCCAAAGGCAGAGGGGAGTGCAGCACCAGAAACAGATTTGATGTGCTCGATTCGGAAGAGTCAGAGGAGGAGATGGAGGTAGTTGCAACAGATAGTAGCTTGGGGTCTAGGCCAGGAAAAAGGAGGAGGGATCCGGGAGAAGACCAGGGGAGTAGTCCAGGTAGTTCAGGGCCTGGAAAGAGACGGAGGGACAAGGATAGGAGTAATCCTAGGTCAAAGATACCGATACCGATATTGATTCCGAGTGGGGCTGTTGGAGAGGAAGAGGACGCTGTAAACAATAGGAGACTAGAGGAGATAAATAGGGCGAGGGCCAAAAGTAAGTTGGTGGTTGCGGGAAGTAGCATAGTTCGGGGGATCGACAAGGTTGTCTGTGGTCCGGACAGTAAAAATAGAACAGTTCTGTGCTTTCCGGGGGCTAAAGTGGAGGACCTGAGGGATAGAGTGGACGGTATAGTAGCTGGGTCGGGGCCTGATCCGGTAGTGGCATTACATGTGGGGTCCAATAACATCAGGGAGAGGAAATCAGTTCGTTTGGTGGACACATACAAGGACCTAATTAGTAAGCTACTTAGCAGGAATGCTCGGATCATCGTTTCAGGGGTGCTCCTCGTTATGGGTGGTGGGAATGAGAGGAACTCGCGGATTATGGCACTAAACGAGGAGCTGGAAGAGCACTGCAAAGACTTGGGAATACATTTCATTGACCACTGGGATTCATTCTGGGGACAAGGAGAGTTGTATGGGCGAGACGGATTGCATTTAAGTAGGATGGGTACAGACCTGTTGGGCCAAAAAATTTTACAGGTGGCTGGGCCTTTTTTGGAGAAAAGGGGGGTAGGGGACCACAGCCGATAACCCAGAGGGGCACAAATGCTGGGAACATAGGAAGAACAACAAACATGCACAACACAGGGACATACCAGGGTTATAATAATGTGCCAGTGATGACAAAAAAACAAAGATTCATTAAGTTTGGGTACTGCAACATCCAGGGTCTGCACAAGAAAGTAAGCGAAATATCAACAATGATGGACGAAGGAGACTTCGATATAATGGGTCTAAGTGAGACGTGGATATGACGGGATGAGCGGGTTGATCAGATGAAGGGTTGCGTGTGGATAGGAGCTGGGCGAACTGAGGGTCAGAAACGGGGTGGGGGTGTTGGCATCTACGCTAAAGAGGAATTACAGCCCTCATTGATTACAGATCTCACAGAAGCAAGGACTCAGATTCCAGTATCCAACGAAATAGTCTGGGCAAAAATCAAGTTAGGAAGCAGGAGTGTTGCCGTTGGTGTTGTATACTTAGCAGTGGAGGGAAGTAAGCTCGAGTGGAATGATTCAATATATACAACTCTTAGATCGAATATCACAGAGCTTGAAAGCAGAGGGTTCAGTATTGTCCTAATGGGGGACTTCAATGGGCACATCGGGGATAAGGAGGAGGGCATACAGGGAGGTGATAGGAAAATTAACACGAATGGGAGGAAGATGTTGGACCTATCAAAAGAGCTTGGTTTAAAGATCCTGAACAGGGATGCGAAATGTAAGGGTAAATGGACCTGGGAGAGGAACGATAAGAAAACAATAATTGATTATATACTCACTGACATTAGCGTATGGAGGGAGGTTATAGATGTAGAAATAGATGACGAGGGAAAAAATGACTTGGGTAGTGATCACAACCTGATAACAGTTAAGATTATGGGCAAAAAGACGAATAGAGACAGAAATACCTTCAAGGAAGTTTGGGGACTAAAACAAGGAGCCGACTGGAAGCAGTTTCGGGAAAAACTAAAACCAAATCTTGAATGTATACCTAGGGATGCAAATGTCCAGATTATTTCAGATGGCATAGTAAATAGCCTAACAGAGGCAGGGAAGGATTGTATAGGAAGGGTGAGGGTCCCAACGAGAGAGCTTGGATACAGGGTTAACGAGGGATTGAAGAAGGCTATAAAAGAAAGGAAGGTAAAATGAGCTGCTTACAGAAGAAGTAGGAAGCTTAAAGGGGTGGATAACAATGACACGAGACTAATGTAAGGAGAATATGAACTGGCACGGAAAAGGGTGAATGAGATAAAGAATAATAATAGGAAGGAGCGCAATTGCAGTCTTGCCAGAACAATAAAGAAAACGGGGGGTTCGAGCTCAAGCGTATTTTGGAACTGGGTAAATAAACGGGGGAAAAGTAGTGTGCAGAGTATCAAAGTGGATGGGGAAAGTACAGAAGATAAAGTCCGTATCGCTTCAGAGTTAGTCAAGCACTGGGAAAAGATAAACGATAGGCGATGGGGCAGTGGGTTCCCACCAAAAAGAAATACACTGGTGGAGGAGAACCTATCCAATCGTGTATGTAGCGAAATAACGGCAGAAGAAGTGCGGAACGTGGTCTCGAAATTAAAAAATGGGAAAGCGGGAGGGACTGATGAAATTCCGAACGAATTCCTCAAAAATGGAGGGGAGGCACTTATTGAAGTCCTGACAAACCTTTTCAACCTGGCTCTGCGAAAGCAAGAGGTCCCCAGAGAGTGGAGGGAAAGTAAGGTGCCGTTCATACACAAAAAGGGGGATAAGGAAGTTCTAGATAATTATAGGGGGATACCAGTTAGTAGTAACATCGGAAAAGTATTCTGTAAGGTCATATACGGTAGACTAGAGGAAGTTATTGAAGAGAAAGGTTTTTTAGGAGGAAATGGTTTCAGGAAAGGACGAAGAGTCACTGATCACCTATTTACACTCACCCAACTGATAGAATCAACAAAGGCTGAAAAGAAAAAGATGTTTCTGGCATTTCTAGATGTGAAAAAAAGCGTACGACCGAGTGTGGAGGGAAGGTATGTGGCGAAAGCTCGAGGGCATCGGACTGGGGGGTGACTTTGTGGGAATCATGAAAGCACTGTATACAGATGTGCAAAGCCAACTCAGTCTAGGGAGTATCACTACAAAACGAGTCCCTATGGATATAGGCATCAAGCAGGGGTGTATCTTTTCACCGATTTTGTTTGCATTGTATGTTAAAGATTTAGGGGACGAACTAATTCAGAGTGCGGAGGGGGTAAATGTTGGAGACATAAAGATACCAGGCTTATTCTTTGCGGACGACATGGTGTTAATGTTTAGAACTGAACAGGGACTAGAGAAATTGCTGGAAATTGTTGGTAGATATGGGAACACTTGGCGGCTCGAACTAAATGAAAATAAAAGCAAGGTAACACCCGTTGGACGCAAGGTAGATATGACGAAGAGATGGAGAGTGGGGGAGTTCTCAATCCCCGAAGGGGAAAGCAAACAAATCACTGTAGGAGAAACGGGAGAGCATTAGTATCTAGGGGTAAGCATAAATATAACGGGAAGAGGGGTGTACAGAAATTACTCAGCCAAACTGATTCTGAAGGGGAAAAGAATTCTGAACCAACTAAAACTTTTAGGGAAAAATAATTTCAACTAGGTCTTTGCGGGGAAAACACTGTGGAAGAGGGTGGGTTTACCAAGTATAACGTATGGCACGGACGTGATTCCATTGAACCAAACCGTTATTAAGAAGTTGGAAAGTACTCAGAATGATGCCGGCAGATGGATAACAGGGTCGAGTAATGCTGCAGCTTTGGAAGCAGTAAGGGGGGAGCTTGGGTGGATGAAAATCAAGGACAGGGTAGATTTGGGAAAACTGTGTTACTTTAACTACTTGAGAAACCTGCCTGACAACCGGTGGTGCAAATTGATGCTCGATACCATTTGGAATTCTAATATAGAAACGGGGTGGTCAAAACATGTGAGGGAACTAATGGACAATTACTCTATAGAGGTCACAAACATAGAAGTAGGAATGAAAGAAGGCAAAAGGTTTGTCAAAGAGAGAGTCATGGAAGATTGCAATCGAAACTGGCGAGCAGGGGTTAGCGTGAAAAGATCACTGCAGGGGTTACAATATAAAGAAAAGCCAGCTTTTGAGAAGTACCTAGATGGCACCTTTGGAGGGTCACTGCTGTTCAAACTGAGATCAAGATCACTGGAGCTTCGGGGAAAAATTGGGAGAGATGGGGAAAGGGATGCCAAATGTGCCACTCTGGAGTAGTGGAGACCCTGGAACATTTTTACTTGGAATGCCCACAGTATATACCTCATAGAATAAAATTTACTGGAAGAATAATGCAGAAGTGGGGTGAAGAAACAAAGGATAGATGGCTGAAGGGGGACACGAGGGAGAGGGTAGGAATGCTTATTGAAGAAATTGAAAAAGAGGAAGTGAGGGACACTATTAAGCAGTTTATATCTGAATGCTGGGAGGAGAGGAGGGGAAGAGGGGGTGGGGTGCAGGGGGAATGATGGCCTTCTCTTATGAGGACCGCGACAAATCAGCGGCTGGCCAAAGAGTTATTATTCGCCAATAATTCGGTTCAAGAAATAAGGCAACCAATTTTTCGTTCGCCCGGATTATTAAACCTCAGGCAAGTACCATGACCTTTATGTTCACTTGTCAACTCTTCCAGAACTGTGATCGCTGATAATAAAAATAAAACTTTCTACATTGACGCTTAAATGTTGTGATGCAATACATTGTTGACAGTGGCTCTTTCAACAGTGTATTTCAACACCGTGCTGTCATCACAGCATGTTGGCTTAATGAAAGAGGCTCGGGAAGTCAGGTAGTAAATTCTGGGTTCTCTCTCATGCCAAAATTTGCATCAACATTAAACATATTACAATTACGTACTTCTTTTCTTCAAAAGTCTGGAAAATGGTCAGCCGAAATATGGTTTGCCAACAGCAATACAAGTAAAGGTAACATTTTTGTCCATTCATCTTAATTTCTAATTTGTATAGCCCTACGAAAAGCAACAAAACTGCTGTTCATTTTTTTATTTTATTTCATTTTCGGTGGGGTTTAACTACACTTTAGACAGCTAGGATTACCGCGCGTCGACAGTTTTACGGGTGGAGGAAGCCGGAGTACCTGGGGCGAACCACCAGGCAACTGTCAAACTCGCCAATGCACTACTTCTAAACATGCAGGGTTGGCACTGGTTGGAGACAATAGCTCCATCAACGTACAGCACGCTTTAGTACACAGCGCCACCGTGTCCACGCGTGGACAATCGGGGTTAAGTGCATTGTCCAAGGACACAACGCAGTTACTTCTAGTTTCAGTTTGAAGTCCAATACCGTAACCACTGAGCCAATGCGCACCAAGCTATTGTTTATATTGATAGAGAAGGCAATAAAAGGTGTTTGGGTATTGACAAGATGAATATATATTCGTGCTTGTGAAATATTCTTCAAGCGAAATGCTGCGGCAACATTTTTTGTTGTAATGCATCTTACATCAGCACGAAGTTATACGTGATCAGGTAAATTATCAACACATTTAAGCCCTCTACAATACATTCCCATCTCACAAATAGAGTATATTTAATGAGTGGAGATTTCGAATGATATTTCCCAGTGTCGCTAACGCAACGCCTAAAGCTGGCCAGCGCCGCTCACAAAAATCGCCATCCAAATTTTATTTTTTTAAATTTTTGCCTCAAAAACATAGCTTATGGCTCCTCACTGGAACGAGCTTCTCGCGCTCGTTCCAATGAGGGGGTCATAAGCTGTATTTTCGAGACATAAAAACTGAAAATATTTAGTTATTCAGGAAATGTGTTGTGCAAATGTTGTCTGCTATTTGTATTGCGAAGACAGTTATTGAAAAAAGAGAAGATTAATTTAATTCTACTTCCGAAACCAACCCACTCATAACGTTACGTCGTCGACGTTGACTTCTGACGTCATTCCCGTATTAGACGTGTTGTGAACGATATTTTCCGTAAGGAGATATTTGATGTTGATTATATAGAGGATTTCAAACGAGTGATGTTTGGATATAAGATTTTTTGAAACGAGTTTGATGAATTTGATTCACAACGAGCCTTTAGGCGAGTTGTGAATCGAATTCATCAAACGAGTTTCAAAAAATCTTATATCCAAACATCACGAGTTAAAGATTCTGTATATCACATGAAATTTCGAATGTTTTTTACACTTTTTATTTAATTCATTGTCGCTAAATTCTCCCAAAACAACCGACAATCAGTTCGTTGGCTCAGACGCGTCACACCATGAAGTCATGAATGCGCTTTACTTGCACCTGTTGTCGCAATTGACGTCATGTGAACTACGCACAAGAACACAATGCTGCAGCTATAGGACCACGCGCCGAGTAGACACTAGTTGATAATCAGGAAATAAGACATGGGCTGTTACGTCGAAATTAACGACGTTTCATGTGATATATGATAAAATGAAATAATTACATGAATAAGTTTAGTGCCCGAAAACTGCTTACGATTTTAACTAATGTTTACGACTATTTACCACTAACATTAATTATTACAATATGGGTAGATGCAATATGTGGTGTGCATTATTGCAATACATGTACATGCAAAATGTGGTATGCATACACAGGGGGTTGCTGTTTCAAACTATTTCCAAGTATCGTATGCATTATATATTCGGGAAATGAGGATTGCAAATTAATTAGAGATGGTAACTGGTGTAAATGAACTATCCTCGATATAAAGCTTGAAAATCATCCTTGGCCGAGTTCGATCCCCGTCCGGCACGTTGTGTTCTTGGGCAAGGCACTTTATCGCGGTTGCCTACACACTGCACGTCGATGGTGCACACGTCTTCAACCGCTGAAACTCTGCTTGAGCAGAGCTTGAACAGAGTTAGGACATTGAGGAGCTGGCAGTTGCTCGTCGACGCTCGGTGGTTCTCTCCGCGTACTCCGGCTTCCTCCACCCGTAAAACTGTCACGGTCACGATTAGCCATTGTACATAAGGTGTGACCTTAAACACCAATAAATAATAATAATCTCGTCATGAAAATCTACTTTCGATAAAGTTATCTCCCCTGAAATTATTAGAATGGCCACTGGCGAGGAATGTCCAATTTAGAAGCATGCAATTGTTGAGAAAACACCCATGATATCAGTAGAAAATAAAGCCACGTTTCCTTTTGTTATTTTTATAAACGAAAACACCAGGCAGTGAATGTATTTTTACAGTAATTTACGAGTTTTTATTCTTCCCAGGAAAACAAATTAGCAAATCTCACCTCCCAGACGTTTATTTTTATGGAAACGATAGCGTCACGGTGCGCTCACATTTGATAAGATGGCGAGAAAAAGATTACAGAAAAAACCAAACGATGGTGAAAGCGCCATTTCATTATTTTTAAATGAGTTTAACTAGTAGAGTGCTGGAAGCCCATATTTGGGCTTTATTCTGAAGTGTCGGTCCCGTAATTTAAAAGAGTTCACATTCTGTGGATGTGCATCATATTATCTTTAAAATGATATTATTTTATCTGTTAGGAGTTGCCTTCTGGCACTCTCCCATAAATTGTAACAAGGCAAAGATGTACAAAGAAATTTTCAGGACTAAAATAATTTAGCACTTTACCAGCTAAACAGAGAATATTCAAACTTCAAACTGATTGGAATAAAATGTGAAATGTCAGCTTCTGTATATTTATACTACTCTACAGGAAAAGGACTGAAGTTTGTGAAATGATGCGCAAGTCGATGATAAAACTTCGCTAACATTTGGAATTTTCAAGTTTTATATGAAATTCCCATACCCTTAATGTTAAATTTAATGACAGACTTTAGAAAATCAAGGATAGCTAACTCTTCTGTAAATCTCTTCCAATTACGAAAATCGTCAGCCATGATCTTTTTAAAACATCGTGTAAGTGACAGCTAGAGCCAATACTTTAACATTTTTACAGTTGTATTTTGAAGAATTGTATCTTCCAGTTATGACTTTAAATGGGTTGAAATGAACCATTAGCATTTTAAAAGATGTGGCAATTTGCCATATCTTTTAAAATGCTAATGATTCATTTTAGTCATTATATTAATGGGTAGAAAATACAAGAGAATCCAATTGTAAATGCTTTATAGCATTGCCTCCTGATGTGTTGTGCTATCAGAATTTAACATATAAATGCGAAAGTTTGAAAATTGTGTATACAAATATATATTTGGTATAGCATTTAATAGTTTACAGTCGGAATGTCGTGACCATCCACTCGCGGATGGTTGTTGCATTTTGATTACTAAACAATCATATTAATGTTTGAATATTAAGGTGATTCTTCAGTCTGGTATATCAGAAAAAAACATCTATATAATCTATATATGTTTTAGGTTAATGTAGGCAAATATAAATTACTAGCGTGTGTACCCAACGTTGCACGGTTCGAAGGATTAAGACGATTAATTGACCCTACTCTTGATAAAAAAATCGTCCCTAGTTGCCAAATTTCAGATGGATATCTCTGAAAAAGTAATAGTACACCCTGGCATTGCTCATGGTTGAAAGTTTTCGTCAGTGGAAGAGGTTTATGGGAAAGCAAGCTCCCTTTAATTTCCTAAAGCTGTCAGTAAATTTAATATTAAGAGTATTAGCATTTCATATAAAGATTGAAATTTCGAAATGTTAGCGAATCAATTTGAATGATTGACTATTATTCTCGGCTGAATGCGTTCTGACGTACGCTGTTCCATTCACGAAAACTTGTAAACTAAAAATATATAGACATCACTTGAAACAATCAAGCGCAGCAATTTACATTTTAGAAGATCTCCATTTGTCATAGCGACCATAGTAAGAAATGCCTTCAATATAGAGAACTTGAAGGACATTGTCGCTGACACCATCAAAACCCTATCGAAATGCAAGTACAATATGAAAGCTTCATTTTTGTAAACACTCTGCTTTACCTGACCACAAAATACAAATGTCGTTGTAGGTGAAAGCAGGCCTTTGACTTTTGTACTCATTACTGATGGCAAATAATAAGATTGTTTGAAGCACACATGTGGCAAACAATCGGCATCATAACAGTGATTCAATTCAAAGTTGCTGTATATCAGCATGGTCTTCACCATTCTGTGATCGGTACACTAATATACTAAGGTAGAGTTATGGGCACCCTAATGACGTGAATGGATTCCAAGGTTAAGAAACCAGTGGCGGACCCGAAATTCTAGGTTTAGGTCTGCCATATTTCAAACAGGAGCCATAATGTGAGTCATAATCTGAGGAGCGACCCCAAGAGGAGTCATATCTGGGGAAATGGAAGGCCGGTGTGACCCCCCCCCCCCCCCCCCCGATAGCCTCTTTGCACATGGCCGCAATGTTTTCCAGCCGAAATGTCGCAACAGTTTTATTTAGACTCATTCAAATTTTGAAGAAATGAGGCCAATTTATAACGGCTCACAGGAGACACACGCAGGAGCTATGGGTGTAAGCACTGGATGCTGTATTAACCACAATACTACATGAATATCCACCACCTCCGGTAGTGGACGCCCATGCGTTATCACGAATAATACCGTGTCACTTGGAATCGGTGCTTGTGAAAATGATTTGAGTTACAATAAAATAGGATGGGGCGCGTCGGAAGCACACTCCTCTGGATCCACCTATGACGAGCTCACATTACATCAAAGCGTCACGATGAAACTCGTGTCTCTCACTGAGCTGTCCATAATTTGAAAAAAGCTGGATTCGACCCTTCATCTTCAAAATTGACGAATCCACCAGTTGAAAACAAACACAAAAACCGCGAGTTGAACTGTTGAAATTCTTCTTGTTTCCAACATTTACTTCCGAGACACAGTTTATGATCCGCATAACTTCAAATGGAAATAAAAATGAAAATTTCCAACTGTTCATACAAAAGATGTTACAGGAGTCGTCTATCGCCATGTTAGGCGAATGATAACATATTTTCGGCTTCCCTAATACAGTATTTAGCTCAGAGCACAGAGCAACAAAGAAAGCGACTAATGGTTCAAAGTTGTGTGATAATGTTCAATACAGATTATCATGATAATGTGCATGTCCTGTGATTTGTATCAGATTCGAGGTGGTGTCCAGAATGGGATCTCAATGAGCCGGCTTTGCCGGCGAGTTGTGATCCCATTTTTGGATACCACCGAGAATCAGATGCAAATCACAGAACATGCACATTATCATGATAATTCATTTATCTAACAATTCTGTCACATAAACAGATTAAATCTTAACACTTTTACCCAACGTAACGACCAAAACCGGCCAAAGCGATTCTCAAATATGGCCAGTTAATTTTCATTATTTTTTCATTTTTTGTCTCAAAAACATAGGTTATGACCACTCGTTGGAACGAGCTCGCCGAGCTCGTTCCAACGAGGGGTCATAACCTATGTTTTTGAGACAAAAAATGAAAAAAATTAGTTATTCAAGAATTATTTTTGCAAGTGTCGTCTGCTTTCATGTTAGGTAAAGGGTTAAATTATTTTTAAACAATTTGGGGACATAATGCCCGATCGATCACTGAAACGCATATAGAATGTATCCATGCGCCTGTTATTATAGCCCGTAGCGCTACCGGAAACGAGTCGTCTATATGATACGGAATCAGAATGAGTCGTCTATATGATACGGAATCGGAACACATTATGCGATACGTACCGTTTCTCGTGGTTTTCAGCCCAAAATCTATATGATTGTTAGATAATAAGAATTATTATACCTTCCTTGTCAGTCGGTTCTGAAGAATAGAATTATTTTGCATGACAATTTGTACCACGTAAATGCAATCTTAGGAAGCAACTGTCAGAAGGTTCATTGTTCAGCCAGTTGTAGGATGTTGTTGCATGGCATAACAATGGATTCCACGTGTGAAAGCCTCCGAAATACTATTACACTTTTTAAAACTTTAGACCTACAATCATTTAATGTCGAGTTCGCAATGACATCCCTCAACTAATGTCGAGATTGCAATGATCCAACTGAAGAGTGACAAATGGACATAGTAACTGTGCAAGACATTCTGATTCGTTATTATGGGTAACCTTTATCTTCCTCGTCCCTCTTAGTAACAGGCGACCGTGCATTGTCCTGTCTAAATGCTTTTAAACAAGTTTCGTTCCATTTGCACAGAATCTATCCCCACTCAACACACAAACACGCGCAACTGTTCTCCGCTGCGTGGTACTGTAAGTGAAGCAAAAATAGCGCATCTAATGGGTTCTGTGAGAGCTAGTCCGAATATTATGACATTTGTTTGAGCTATTATGACGAGTCAGTGCCCATTACTACTACACACTTGAGCAGGGACCTTGATTCCTGGAAGTTATGCCAAAAAGAAATATCTATCAGAGGAGACGGGGGCGCGGTGGCTCAGTAGGTAGAGGTGCAGGCTGCAAGCCGAGAGGTCCTCGGTTCGAATCCCACCTGCGGCAACCGCGTTGTGTCCTTGTGTAAGACACTTCACCCCCATTGCCCATGTGGGGGCACGGTGACGCTGAGCAGTAAAGCGTACTGCACGTCGATGGTGCACCTGTCTTCAACCAATGCTAACTCTGCTTGTGTTTAGTTAGTATGTTGGGGAGCTGACAGTTGCTCGCCGTTTCTCGGTGGTTCTCTCTGGGTACTCCGACTTCCTCCACCCGTAAAACTGTCGTGGTCATGATTAGCCATTGTGCAGAAATATGTGACCTTAAACACCAATAAATAATAAATAATAATAACAGAGGAAACAGTCGATGGGCCAAACCCTCTGATTATCTTTGTTAATCTGTACGTGCATGTTTGGCGAGCAGCTTAGATGCTGCATCTCCCAAACCCATTGCTTTTGTTGAAATGGAAGATCTGGAACATCTAATGTTTTGAGCTGCCAACTGCACCTTCAGTTTATTGATTCAGAGGATATTCAATATTTAATATTCAGTCCCAAATCGTTACAATATGCAGTAAATCAACCACATTACTGACATTGGTTAACCAGCGTATTAACCCTCTGAATACAAGACGTCGCTCTCCGACCTAGGAACATAATACGTCATAATTTCGTTTAGTGTGATGGCTTCTAAATGAATGGGTGGTGTGGACAAAACAATATTTTCAACGTGCAGCCTGAAGGCTGCACATTGAAAACATTAGTTGGTCTATCCCCAAATGATGAATATGGACTATTCCATTTGCTGCTATTGAACTGGGCTAAAGTGTTAAATCGGCGGTCTGTATTTACTCGTCAACTTGAACTTGCCACGAAGCCTGCGACTGAAGCTGGTCGCCACTCATCCAGAGCGCTTTAGATGGGAGCTTTTACTTACGTTCCTCGATTTCTGTTTTGAAGAGGCCCGATAACTTTATCTTTTTGGTGTGACCTTTTTCTGTACATCAGTGAACGAATAACTTTAACATAAGTGTCACCTCCACTGTGTTACAGTTTCATCATTCCGTTTATAGAAATGTCAATCTTTACGTGTATAGAATACTTACTATGAATTTTTAGTCGACAAAATTCTTAGTTTTGAACCGATACGGCTATATCCTTACCAGTGGCACCAATGATCGAGAGAATAAGCTCATTCCATACAGAAATAAAACAGATGGAGTGTTTCTGTGAAAATCTGCAGTGTAAACATAGAGCAACGCTATATCTTTCCAAATTGTCGAACGACGTTTGAAAACCAACTGTTAAATAAAACTACACCCTGGTTTTAGTGTATTTCTTCTCATTTACATACTGGAAGTTTGATTCATTACATTATTATTGTGACTGAAACAGCCATTGGGAGATCTGATGCGTAACAAAAAGTCACCGATTCGGCGTCGTACAGAGACCTGTCACGTAGATATTTCACTTTCACATTTGCATACATCATTTCATTTAACCACTTCCGTAAAGAAAGAACAAATGTAGACAAACGGTGCCACATGCTGGCATTATATGTTGCAACAATTTGGTGTCTGAAAGTTTTATTATGAAATTCTGCGAATGTACACTGCAGTGTTCTGGAAATTAGCCCCCATATCTTATAAATCTCTTCACAGCTACGGCAGACTAAATTTTAAAAAAGAACATACGGCGAAGCTGGCAATACGCCAGTCTGTAATTTTTAACACCCTTTTCAACACTTAGTCCTCTTCTAACATTCAATTATAAATAATCGACTATTAAATACAAAATTACGTTTGATCACAGTTATTAAACTGAGCTTTTTGATGTCGCGACAAGACGAGGCTTGCAATCAAATTTACTCTTTTCTGTGATGATTTATATCATAAAACGCGTGAACGGTTGATGATTTTCAATCTTAAATCGGATATGGTGGGGGCGGGGAGGGGGGCACACTCTGTATTCACAAGCACCGAGACCAGGAACACGGTATTGTGTGCGATAACACATGGAAATCCACTACCAGAGGCAGTGGATAATCGAAATGGGTTTTGCGGGGACGCTGTGGGGCAAGCCCCTTTCGACCCTCTTTAACTGTAAATGGTTTAGACTAGTCTGCCCGTGGCAAAGGAGGAAAGTGATAATGGTACTCAGCGCCGTCTGTGTTTCCTTCTGTTCTTTTTTGGAGGAGGTGGCTGCGATGGTGATACCTCCTTTGGTGGTGTTGAAGGAGGAGTGATGGAGGGTTGAATAGGTTGATACGGTCTAGCCCTTGCAGCTGCCGGTGGTGGAGATCTCTTTGGAGTTGTGCGGAGATAGTGGCTGCTGACACTCTCTATTGCTACTCTAATCATGTTTCCATTAAGTCCGCGGTTTTCCAAGTTTTTCATCGCTTTTAGAAGAAAGGCTAGGTGTTCGTCATCTCTGACCTTTTCCCCTAGGATGCTCTCCACGGACTCCGCGGTCTAAGCTTCCTGGATGGTGTCCTGATCGGAAAAGGCTGGAAGAGCAAGAGCGGGTTTAGCAACATGTGCGATGTCCGGCTCAACTTCCTGCTCTATAAACAAACCTTCTTCCTCCATCTCCTCTTCCGAGGAAGAGTGTGATGGGATGAAGACTGGAGTGTTACTTGGCGAACCAACGTCCTCTGGACCCTCCACAGGAGTGGAAGGAACCGAGCTGAACGTGGAACGACTAGGGGTAGCAGACATTGAGCTTTCAACGCCATGGTTAGCCTCCCTCTCTTCCTTTTCCGTCCTTTTCTTCTCCAAGAACACCGTCAGTCGGCGGGCATCGCGTCGTCTGGCGGAAGGTCCCTTCTTTCTCTTTCTTTTTTTTTCTTCACGTCGGCGGCTTCTGTCTTCTTAGCATCATCCAGCAAGTCCATGTCACTCGGAGGGTGACCAGTGCGGGGAGAAATCCCCTCACGAAAGGTACTACACCTCTCCAAGGACGACGATTCGGCTTCTTTCTCACTGTCAGGTTAATTTTACCCTTGAGCACCTGGATACTCCAGGTGGTAGCAAGGGTAGCCTTCACTCCGACCAGTGTCTCTTGTAATACAATTGGGAGCTCCATTGTCTAGTTGTTAGCAGCTCTGAATCCAAGGTGTGAGTGTTTGAATTAAAATGAACATTATCTACTTTTATACCATGCTCGCCTACGTTACTTACTACCCGTGAAAAGCCTGGATGTTAAATTTTAGCCACTACCCCACTACCGGTGTAAAGCTTCTACTGCGGTTAAAAATATTTACACCTTTTGTAGGAAGTTCATCCAACATGCCAACTTCGATATATTCACACTTCGCGATGTCTCGTTACGTGCAACGACTTATTAAGTTTAAAATACCTACAATTAAATATTTAAAATAAAATTTAAGAATTGTTAATAATAATTTGACTGAAAAGGCAAGGTAAATTCAATCAACTTTGACGATGTGTCTAGCTGCCAATCATGCATTCACGTGCAGCCGGTTGTACTGTCCACCGGCGCAGATGCAACAAAACAAACCTGTGTGTTTGCAATAGAAAGTGTCGCGTTTTTCTCCATTTTAAGCGACAAAGTCGATTGTTTATTAAGAGCACGGTATAAATAAAACAAATAGGTTCTAGGGCCGTTAATCAGATTTAAACCACGAGTAGAATAAGGGTTTTAACCGGTCGAATCTCCATTATCACTTCCACTGTCGATCTGTTCGGACGCTCAACTGGATTCTCCGTTAGCACCACTAATCACAGCAAAATGAAACTACCACTGAAGCTATCTGACATGCTAACATGTCTGAATGTGGATAACACCAGAAACTGGACCATCCATGTTTCTGGTGATACCTGCCAGGTGATATAGGACTTTCCAATACCACCTGGAATGGCTCCAACAAGGAGACAAAATAAGCCAGCAGCCAGACCATCGGGCCCTCTGGGGAGTGGTAGTGTCTTAGCCCAATCGGGCTCTGGTCCACACCCACAGGACCCTGAAAAGGCCAAGTTCAAGAGGAAGAAGAAAAGCCCACCCACTAAGCGCCGGGACGCCAAGCGCCTAGATGCCTGGAGAAGTAAGTCTGAGGAAAGCCGCAAAGAGAAGGAAGAGGAAATGGAAGTCCACTCCCCCATCCAGACGGAAAAAGCAGCACCAGACACCACCCAGTCATCAAATGTCTCCACCTCCAGTTCCATCTCAAGCTTGGACCTCCACGCTGAGGCGGAAGACGACGAAGAAATAAGCAAGCTTGCCCACGAACTGGTATACCATATCGTGGGCACTGAAGAAGAAGAAGAGCCAGCACCAACAAAAGAGTCCTTAGATAAAGCGCTAGCAAAACTAAAAGCCAACGTCGCTTTTACATACGCACTAGTACAAGAAAGGATGATACTGCAACCTCCATCGCCATCGCCAATAATCAAAGAATCGCCTCCTCCACCTCCAAAGAAGAAACGGAGGAAACACAAGAAGTTGGAGGGAAGACCAGCCGAGCAGCCACCAGTCCACTACGGGCAGT
Organism: Pictodentalium vernedei; assembly: GCA_031216915.1. Classification (NCBI taxonomy): domain Eukaryota; kingdom Metazoa; phylum Mollusca; class Scaphopoda; order Dentaliida; family Dentaliidae; genus Pictodentalium; species Pictodentalium vernedei. The sequence continues at coordinate 339,116,540 of CM062289.1, read as the reverse complement.
ACGCATACGAGAAATCAAAACATCGATATCCATCCACTTATGGGATGCACGTCGCATCCCCAAGAGCAGAATCTTTCGCACAAGGGTTTTAACCGCTCGGCAAGCCGAGTACGGGCGGGCGGGCGGGCGGGCCGGCGGGCCGGCGGTCTGTTTCTATCGTCTTTTTTTTGTTTTATTTTTTATTTTTGTTATTATTTCTTTGCCATCAAAAGTTCATGTTCTTGCTTTGTTTTATGGTTTAGGCCTCATATCTACAGACTAGCACTGGTGGTTGTGTATTTCGTCCCTTAAGAGCACGAAAGCTTTGCAATGCAAAGCCTTCTTGAAATCAAGGGACAACTGTATCAATTTTATTAACTTGGGTAAAATATCAGACCTAAAGCATTTAATTTTTATTTTTTTATGATTATAAAAAGAGAGTATGCGGCAGCCAAAAGGACCAGGCGGGAGGACCTGAGAAACAGATTTTTTATTTTTTTACGCCTAATGCTTGAAATATAAGTGCCCTAAGCATTCATTGAAAAGTGACTCATGGTACTGTAATTTTCAACTTTCAGACAACTTTTATTTACGTTTCCATATTGTATATTATTTACTTTCTTGTGGTTCTGATGTTGTTTGTCTATCTTCAACTGCACAACTTCCTTCAAGTGTATATTATAATTGTGAGAAAGGGAAGGTTGAAACGAAGACATGATTGCAGTTGTGGGGATTTATGGTTTGCAGTAACACAATTTGACAAATCCGTTAAGCATTTTGTGGACCACTGTGCAATGAACGCGCGAACCTCTCAAGGATGCCTACAAAATGTGTGGATGAGGACTAGTGCTCGTTCTGACTTGTGGAATAGAAGAATGTAACTCTCTGCAGCACAGCACAGTCGTCGTGGAAAGGTCAAAATCAACACATGGGCAATATTACCACGCATGCGTTAGTGGTGAATCTCCGACATAAAACAATGGAAGCGCCCTCAACGTTTCAACGAATGAAGCACCGGAAACGACCCGGTGTTTCTTTCATTGAATATTTGCTGAAACTACTGTTTAATGACTGCGAAAAACGCCCATGTGCAGCACTGCCCAAACGTGGATTTTATCCATTCCACGGCGACTGTGCTGTAAATGTTCCATGTTTCACTGAAGGGTTGTGTTCGCAAGTCTGTACACCATTGTCATACAAGACAGGCATTGCATATCTTTGGAAGGTAAAACAAACGCAAGTAATTGTACATTGCAGATTCTGTTCATGGAGTTTCACATATACTCCTACCCGTGAGTAGCAGCACAACAGTGTACATTGAAGTACGCTGATCTCGCCTTAACCCTTTACCCAACACAGACGATTCCAAAATTTATTATTTTAAATATCATTTTTTAAATTTTTTCAAAAAATTTCAACAAAACCATATCATGTGACCCCTCTTTGGAACGATCTCGACGAGCTCGTTCCAAAGAGGGGTCACATGATATGGTTTTGTTGAAAATGTTCGAAAAATAATATTTTTTCAGCTGCTGAATTTGCATATTACGCGGGCGGATGCGGGCGATTCGTTTGGTAAAGGGTTAAAATCCACAATTCCACAATCAATGCAAGTACTAAATCGCTGAAGTGCGATGTCAGCCATCCATGTAGAGGTTTATGAGACTACATGGTGGCAAATAAGTGGGAGACGGAACAAAGGGCTGCATGCTGGTGTGTAATTCAATAGTATGCTATCAGATATGAGAGCAAGATTGTGTCATTCGTATTGTGGTATCATACAGACTATTGTGTCAGTATTATCAGTATGGATAGTGGAAGCCCGCTTGCTCATCCATTAGAAATCTGTTGTGACTAAATAGGTTGTGACTCGGTCTGAAAGGCACCTAGATTGAGAAGGGGAATAGGAAAGTGTATGGGCCTAGGAGAGGGTTCAGTTTTAGAGTTTTAGAGTAAAAGTATCTACAATTCACTAAGAAGACCCCAATGAGACTCAAGTTATGAATCCGTTGATGAATATGTATATGCAAACAGGCATGGGTGAGATCGGTTGAGAGATGGGCATTGGATGACTTCAGTTTACGGGACTCCGTCAATGAATCAGAATGCGACTATTGCAATAAAAAAGAGAATAAGACATAACACAGCGAGGATGGAGTACGGAGGACAGGAATCAACGACCTGAGTTGGAGTTTTCCAAAGGCGCGCGTGAAATACAGCGAAAACTTTAACAAGTGTCGTTGATTCCTGTCCTCTGTACTCTACCCGAGTTGTGTTTTGTATCTATACCACGATTCAACCGGAATTAAATGAATAAAGCTGACATTTTGAAAGAAAACATCTGAGGTCTCTTCACTTTCTAGCTTGACGCTCGTTTGTGTCAAAGCATTTCTCATACGTCATAGCGTCATTCAGACGTATAACGTCCAGTCAGATGCGTTATTACATGACGTTCTTTAGCGTCATCTGGATTCCACGCGAGGTTTGTGTCGCACTTTTCCCAATATCTATATTGTATCGCGTAACGTTGAATACATACAACAATTGTGGTATATGAATATTTATTTATTTACTTATTGGTGTTTAAGATCACCTACTTATGCACAATGGCTAATTATGACCGTGACAGTTTTACGGGTGGAGGAAGCCGGAGTACCCTGAGAGAACCACCGAGCAACGACGAGCAGCTGCCAGCTCCCCAACATCGTAACTCCGCACTGCAGCACCGGCAGGGTTAGATTGGTTGAAGACATGCGCACCATCGACGTGCTGTACGCCTTAGTACGCGGCGTCATCGTGCCCCCATGTGTACAATCGGGGTTAAGTGCCTTGCCCAAGGACACAACGCGGGAGTCCGAATCGATCGCCCAGACGGTCACCCATCCGAGGATTAACCAGGCTCGACGTTGCTTAACTTCGGTGGTATATGAATTAAGACCCCACTGGGCTGGTATAAAGGGGAGACAACATCACAATTATGTTGGACAAGCAATGTTGTGTGAAACATATACATGTTTACACGGCCACTCGATGGCGACTGTTTCAAAGCTTCAGTCTCTGTTCTCCACGATGTTAGATATCAAAGAACTGGGATTGAAACCAAGTTAGTATAACTCCAGGGATTGAAATTGGAATGCGGATGTTTATTAGAACTGAAGACAGTTGGTTTCAACTGCGTCACCCCCAACCGCTACTCATCGAAGACTGATTACAATACACATGTCGAGGCCAGTGTGTTTTATAACAGTAGTTAAAAGATAAATAAATCACAAAGTCAACGAAATAAATTAGACCAGATCATTTTTTGCCATGGTGATATTTTATGTGGGCCTACCATTTGTCAGACCTGAAAAATAAAACAAAGAAACGCACAGCTGAAACACTATTATAAACTTCGGCGGTTGTAGTAGAAGTAGAATAATGGGGATTACGTCATGCATAGCTCAAGAACGCAATACCATGGCGTCATGACCTTCATTCATAAAAGTTAACTCACAGACGCAGAATGGTTGTCAAAATATATACGAATACGTCAATAAAGGGAGGAAATTGTAAGATAAATTTGATTATTACCACCAAGTGGCTTTCCGAGATGGTGTATTGAAGTCTCGACCTCGCCTCTGAGTCAAATATTGACTCGTCCTAACGGACTAATCAGTATATGCCAAAAGAGGAGGTCTCGACTTCTATACACCATCTAGGAAACCTATATGTATATGGTACAATACGAAACTATCTAAAGCCCAAAACCCACATCGTCAGATGAATAAGGCAACTTCAATGAACAAGGCAACTTTAACGATAACAGATTTAGTAAATAAACCTCTATTGTACCCTACGGCGTCACTGGACAACGAAAATTTAATAACTTGGATAAAGGTCGAGGTTACTCCATCCCAGTTCATATCATGAACAGGTTCATGTTTCCAACTGTGATGGAGAAACCTCCACTTTTTATAAGTGGGTTGTGAGTATACATGAGGTTGAATGGTTTCGCGAGCGGTAGGCGCGCAGGGACGCTGTGGGGCAAGCCCGTTTCGACCCTCTTTAACAGTTGAGGATTTGGAAGCTGCATGTCTGGGCGTGGTGAAGGTGGAAAAGGATCGGGTGTTCGGCAGGTGTCTCTGGTGAAATGGCCAGATGAGGTTGTTGGGTTGTCTTTTGATGGTTGTTGATTCTACCTTCGGGTGAGGACCAGAGTGAGAGGGAGTCCTCTCACAAAGGTGCTACCTCTCCCCGGGGGCACTTTGATGGTGATTTTCGGGCAAGTAGAGTCTGCCACTTATACGTGTAGTTAGATGGGATAGAGATGGGATAGAGAGCCATCATTGGCAAGTATAGACTGCCTCAGGCGGTTCGTGGTAGTTGAAGCTGTGTCGGATTTCAGGATAGCACTTGATGTTATCGTTCGATACATGAGTATACATTCATAGAATGGTCGATTTTATAGGCAGTATGCACTTTGAACCTCCTCCCATTGTTATCACCTTTTCAAACATTTCATGTAGTGACGTCAGTCGATAATATATACCACTGGAGCCGCAAACATAGAAAAAAAACTAAGAGAAGTCTTGTCCAATCAGAGGGCAAGGATTTCAGTCTTATTGGAACATAACGTTATTCGAAACGTATACTACTCAAGCTATATTTATTAGCATTTAAGGTCACGTATAGCTACTCTCGCTATATCACGGTCCTGGCATAAGCATGGACCTTAGTATAGTCAATCGTGTATACACGTGCTGCTCATTTCAGAGAGTTTTAACCCGAACGCTGGTTACCGGGACCAATTTTACCAGTAAAACAAAACTTGTTCCGATCAATGTTCTACTTCCTGGGGTGCCCGTGGGGAACACCACTCAAGCAACTGTTCGCTGTATGTTCGATGGTTCAGTGGTTTCCTCTTTATTTGATTAAATTCAAGACGTACTCTTGTTTTAATATTTAAGTACACAGTGAGGCATAAACCACATTCATCGCACAGATGATGTATTATCTCCCTCGCAAATCACAACGCATATGTGTGCGCTGATAAATGTGGCACTATGCTATACCGAAATTCGCACGCGCATTGTGCGCGTGCGATTTCGGTATAGTATAGAGCCCTAATTTATGTTTGATCCACTGCTGGTAGCTCATGAACTATTAACCGAGTCGTGATCGAAACGCGATCGAATCGCGAGGGGATCACCCCAAAAGACCACGTTTGTGACCACAGGTCTCCATTATATGTACAAATGCTCACGAATAGATAAAAAAGTGGGTATTCAGCTTGTCGGAGCCTATTGAGATATTGACGGCCAGCCGAAATCATTAAGTTGTCAAAATGATTAATATCTATGTGACCGGATACTTTAGTAAGTCAAAGTATCAAATATACTCTGTACACGGTCACTTGGGAGAGCAAATCAATATGGAAAAATTCTAATCCTGACAAGAATGTTCCGAGTGGAAAAAACATTATTGGATGGGGGTATTACCACATCTTATCAACTCCCACCCCATACTCAATCTATTTCACATCTCAAGCAAATGTTGTGAAGAGATCTTCTTCCATCTACATTCTATCGTTACCCGTTTGGTAAAAATACCTTAAATACTTTTTTTACTCGAGTGAATTGTCAGTACAATATCTCAACCGATCTTAATATATACCTTGCTCGCATATTCAGCCAGTGATTCTTCACACAGTTTTCAAAGGCAATGTTATTAACTACGAATTGGGTCAGTGAACAGTAAAAGAATCTATTTTAAGAATAAATGGAGATCCAGTATGGCGTATCATCCTGGCGCGTTCAAGGAGTGCATACATATTACGTTAAAACACGCTCACTATTTATTTATTGGGATATAACGACACTTTCGAAAGCCAGTGTCACCTCGTGTCGAAGAACTCGAACATGACATGAAATGATCGCCTGAAATAGAGGTAATTTACGAGTCAATAACCTCGTAACTGTCTTCAGATATTGGATAAATGGTTCACCTGAAGACAGGATCTTAAAATTATCCAACATGGCAGGGTGAGAGTTAAACTTTTCCGACAGTGTTCCAAGTCCGTGTACCGTCCAATGCAAGCTGAAATCGAACACAATTTACTTCTTTAACTGACTAAGGGCTAGATTATTTTGCGTGGTCTGAATTTGTTATTCAAAATTTGTTTTACTACAAATTATAGGAGAGTGCCCACAGGCACTCTCCAGTAATTTGTAATAAAACAAATTTAATGAAACAAAATATTATTTGAGTTTGACTGAATTTGAAACATGAGCAAAGAAAACGTTGGCTTTTGCTCTGGTACCCTCAATTTGTTGAAAGCCCTGATAGTGGCTTCTGGCACTCAACCTGTTAAAATAATGATAAACGAAACATACCCGAAACGTTCACTTATTATTATTGTTTTAATAATACATGGACATTTTTCATGTACGTGACCACTCGATTGTCATACACTTAAAACGAGCACTTTCAAATGAAAGTCATACTGGTATATTTGCATAATTCCTTATATAGTCAACATTTTTTTAAAAAAATGGAGGCTTTGAGAGAAAATGGTGACGTTCGGGCGACCAACAATTTTCGCAGAATAACAACAATAAATTCCGACAAACATGGTTGTAGATTGGAACGGACCGCCCCGTCTAGCTTCGACCGCCCCGTCCAGTTTCGAGCCTGGTAGAGGGAAGGTGAGTATAGTATGCGAGCCGAGTTTGCCTGGCCATCCCATAAAGTTGCCCGACTGTTTTTACATACATGTATATGCATGCTGCGCGACGAGAAATTCGGACATAAGTCACCACAACTTACCACAGCAATCGACAATATCGCAACAAATAGCGTGGCAGCATTGCTGGTTGTCATGGCTAATTTCGATGGTTTGACTCATATATCACCAAAACTAGTAACAACCTGTGGAAAGTTTATGCGAAGAAATTAGAACAAGCCAAGCCGCCACACTTGTTTGACCCTTTAAACAACATAACGGCCAAAAACGGCCAGTGCTGTTCACAAAAATCGCCATTCAATTTTCATATTTTTTTCAGTTTCTGTCTCACAAAAATAGCTTATGACCCCTCATTGAACGAGCTCGTTGAGGTCGTTCCAATGAAGGGTCATAGGCTATGCCTTAGGGAAAAAAAGATTTTTTTAGTTTCTCAAGAATACGCATTTTAGTTGTGTAAGGTAAATGGTTAATATTACAGTTACTACTTCTAGTGCACTGTTAAGGTGCTAAAGAGTAATGGGAATTTTTTGAAATGGGGAGGGTCGTAAGCTATGTTGTTGACGCAAATATTGAAAAAAATAGTTATGCAGGAATTTTGATCGCAACTGTCCTCTGTCTTTCGTATTAGGTACAGGGTTAACAATGGTGGACATCCTGGGGATCCCATATGGATATCTGGGACCGCGTATTCTTACTTTGGGTTAGTTCAAATTTAAACATAAAGGTGGAAATATTATAATATTAGAACGTTCCTTTTCATGTTCTATCGGCCGATAGTACCTGAGTTTGGATGATTTCTGAAATAAAACCTGAAGCAGCTTCGCTGCTTCGGGTTTTATTTCAGAAATCACCCAAACTCAGGTACTATCGACCGATAGAACATGAGAAGAAACGTTCTACTTATTTTATTATGCCGAACAAAAAATAGCTTTCATTGTTAAGCGTTAACTGCAACATGCCATCAATCTTGTAATAATAATGTAGTCGAATCCAAAAACATGACGTCATTTCGAACAAATGACGTCTGTTTAGGAGTTTCTGGATCACCAAATTCAAAAATGATTTGTCACAAGTGCCGTCGCTTTGGGAGTTTCTATGTCACCAAATGCCAATGTTTACAGCTGTATCATGCTGTTCATGTTATAATTCATTATTAATGCCTGTGTGATAAGTGGTAAAATGGAATATTTGTTAGAATTAAGCGGAGTGAAACAATTTATTTTGAACTTGAGGCGGAGACCCAGTGAGGTCGAGGAGTACTAAACTTGTGGAAATATAACTGATTGAAGTCATAACTCATTTCAGGATTCACTAAAGTGGTGAACAACACGTGAGTTTTTAATATTTCTGATTCTTTTGAGTTCATTGTTTGCAGTTAAAATTGAAAACACACCCACTGAAGATGATATATTTGTTGGTAAGTTTGTGTCTATCGGTGACGAAAAAAGTTAAACGGACACGGCGCAAGCGTTTGGTGTTGAGAAATTTCAATCAGAGCGTGCATAATCGACGCTGATCAATGGAAGTGGAGCTTACTTTTTCTTTGTTTTCTTGTCTCCAGGGAAGAACGTTCCGACAGTACCCGTGTTTTGCCCCAAAACTCTAGTACTATGACTTTTAGAAGGTGTCAAATTAACCAATCACGGCTGATGTTATAAACGCGAGGCAAATAAAATTCTCTGGTATTGTACGTCGTTTGAGTTCAAGTCTCTAAATATCAATTCATTGATGAAAATGTGAGTCAAAATTTCACACGGGTATCCTACTTTATTATAAATTCTCTCAGTGACACGAACACGATTCAATCAACAAATCTCTCCTATATAATCAGATGGAATGTGATACTCTGTTACTAGAAAACCTCACGCAACGTGACACTGCAAAATTGAAAACGAGACTGGTTGAGAATGGTGTCCTCTTCTTCCATCTCACGCAATCAAATGTTCTATAAATGAACCAACCGTCAAATAATTATGTCTTTTTACATCTTTGTCGTTGTACAACGGCATCATTCATTCTTGAACATTATGTTCTCGAACATACATTAGATTTGTTTCAGATTCCAGGAGCAGAGCATCACTACACTGGCTTGGCCAGCAATAAGTCCAGACCTTTCAGCAATCGAGCACGTCTGGGATATCCTTGGCAGGCGCCTACGACAACGCCAACAGCCCCCTACCAATGTCCAGGAACTCGCCGCTGCACTGCATGAAGAATGGAATAACATCAGTCAAGCTGATATTGGACGTTTGGTGAGGAGTAAGCCACGTTGGATCCGCGCTTGTCTCGCGAACCGAGAAGGATTTACAAAGTATTGAGGTCTTGGACTGAATGTAGTAAATTCTCTGACTGACCATCCATGTCTTCTACAGCTCAGTGCGTGGAATGTGAGCTTGTCAGACACTCAACTATCGCTGAAGTAATGCCTCAACTATCTTTTTGATGAAAATATAAATATATTTCTTCATATATCTCACTTTTATCAAATATCCCCTACTATTTTTGAATAGTATATGTCCGATTTGGAGTGATAACAAACTAATTATGATGATTATGCAGTGAAATTTAACGTAGTTTCTGCCGAAAAATTCACTATTTCATTACACCTGGTCTTCAAGTCTTGAAATGCGGGGCTCAACATTAATTATCCGTTTCATTTAATATGTAAATGCGCAGAGACTGCCAAAAAGGTCCTGTCACAAACATGAAATTCTCTTCATATTTACTTTCAGTCTTGACCGGAAGCATTGAATGAAATTTGACGGGTGCACGTGACGATTTCCTGCACTTCGATTGCCCGAGGCTGTAAAGTGATAATCACAAAGGGGCATGGCTTTCTATTGGCTCATTAACACTTTACGTTTTCGATGATGCATTTTCATCGATAAACAGGTCACAGGGGTTGTCACCTTAATATTAACACCTTTCCCTTTTTACTTGAGTTTAACAATTAAAAGCAATTATTGTCATCACCTTTGAGAAAAATGGTGGCTGGACTTTATTTTTACTTGACTTTGTCAACTTCTGTAAGAACGCAGTGGAATTTATTCAATAAAATTAACTGCTAAACACCAAAGGGCTGTTTTGATAAGCGTCAGACCATAATGAATGAGAAAACAAACAAAAACTCCATGCCTCCGCCATTTACATTTCACTGATGTTTAACCCTTTACCTAACATCGCCCGCATCCGCACGCGTAATATGCAAATTGAGTAGTTGAAAAAGTTAAATTTTTCAAAATATTTCAACAAAACCATATCACGAGACCTCTCATTGGAACGAGCTTAATAAGCTCATTCCAATGAGGGTTCACATGATGGTTTTGTTGAAATTTTTTTAAAAATTTAAAAAAAATGATATTTAAAATAATAACTTTTGATATCGTCTACGTTGGGTAAAGGGTTAAAATGTATCAAAGTAAATGGGTTAGGTGACCCATTGTTCAAAAACACAATAGGTCCCCAATTACGTGCTCTGACACTACCCAATATTGCATTATCGAGCCATGTCATATGCATGTATAGCGGTAACTGGAAGGTATTCCTCACAAAGTGCGCGTCATTTTGTTTTCAAGACATTTCGAGAAGTTTTTATAAATAAATTTAAATTGAATTTAATTATAGATTTTTTAACGAAAATTATTAATATATTATATTAAATGAACATACGTCATAAATATTTGAAATATCACACCATTTAAAATTAATTATCCATTTCATAGATACTTTAACGAAAATTATTGAAACCCAACTTGTTACGCCATTTAAATTCAAAATTTCATTTAAATGATTATACGTCTTTCAGTTATTAGGGGGACTTCGTGATAGTAATTAAAATTATCTGCTAACCCCTTTCAATTGTAAGGGGTATTACGTCATAGCAATTAAAATTATTAAAATAATTAAAATAAAAAAATTAATTTTTTTAAAAATATGACCGCACCCTTGTCTCCTTCGCCCCTGCACATGACCTTTTTTGACTCCCCTTGCCGGAGGTGGAGCCAGGCGCCACGCTGGCACCACCTCCGGTCGACCATGTCTGATTTCCGCATCCCTACTACCGACACGGGTCATGACTTCTCGTTGGAACGAGCTGCTTTAATGATTCAAGAGTTTGTTACCTGTAATGTCGTCTGCTAACCGGAGTAGGTAACGAATTAAAAACCAGAACGACTGTTTCTAAAGTGTCTGTTGTCTTTTGTTGTTCGTCTGCGTCCCATCCTCATCTGATGCGTGGATTTATCAGTTAAAAGGTTTCGAAAACAAATTTACAACTCACCACGACAGCGGTATGATAGTATTATAAAACAAGAGGCCCCAAGGGGCCTTAATCGCTCATCGGGCAATGTGATTCAAACAAAGTGGTTCAAAGAAGTATTTGGGGTCACATTCAGTTAGACATGGTTCGTCAACACTACAAAGGAATGAAGTCATGAGAGACAAATCTTATGGAACTAGGGACATGGCCTGAACAAACTTGAATCTTACCCCCCTAAGGATGCTGCATACCAAATATCAAAAGCATTCATCTGCTGGATCTGAAGAAGAAGATTTTTAAAGAAAATTCCTCATTTTGAACTAAGTTATCATTCGGGCTCCCACAGTGAGCCCAATTATGAACCCAGGGACTTGGCTTTAACAAACTTGAATCTCACCCCCCTAAGGATGCTACACACCACATATCAAAACATTCCGACTGCTGAATCTGAAGAAGAATATTTTTAAAGAAAATTCCTCATTTCGAACTAAGTTACAATTCAAGCTCCCACAGTGAGGCCAAATATGGACCTAGGGATATGGCTTGAACAGATCTGAATCCCCCCCCCCCCCCCCCCCCCAAGGATGCTGCATACCAAATATCAAAACATTCCGACTGCTGGATCTGAAGAAGAAGATTTTTAAAGAAAATTCCTCATTTTGAACTAAGTTATCATTCGGGCTCCCACAGTGAGCCCAAATATGGGCCTAGGGACATGGTTTTAACAAACTTGAATCCCCCCCCCCCCCCCCCAAAGATGCTGCATACCAAATATCAAAACATTCTGACTGCTGGATCTGAAGAAGAAGATTTTTAAAGAAAATTCCTCATTTTGAACTAAGTTATAATTCGGGCTACCACAGTGAGCCCAAATATGAACCCAGGGGCTTGGCTTGAACAAACTTGAATCTCCCCCACCCCTAAGCATGCCGCATACCCAATATCTAAAGATTCTGCCTGCTGGATCTTGAGAGGAAGATTTTTAAAGAAATTTCTTGAAATGCACTAAGTTCAAATTTGGGCTCCTATACTGAGCCCAAATATGAACCCAGGAGGCCGATTTGAACAAACTTGAATCGGATCCACCCCACAATGTTGCATACCAAGTATCAAAAGATTCTGCCTGCTGGATCTGGAGAAGAAGATTTTTGAAGAAATTTGCCTGAAATGCACTAAGTTCGAATTCGAGCTTTTATAGTGAGCCCAAATATGACCCCAGGGACTTGGCTTGAACAAACTTGAATCTCACGCCCCTCCCCCCCCCCCCCCCCCCCTAAGCATGCCGCATACCCAATATCTAAAGATTCTGCCTGCTGGATCTTGAGAGGAAGATTTTTAAAGAAATTTGCTTGAAATGCACTAAGTTCAAATTTGGGCTCCTATACTGAGCCCAAATATGAACCCAGGAGGCCGATTTAAACAAACGTGAATCAGATCCACCCCACAATGTTGCATACCAAATATCAAAACATTCTGACTGCTGGATCTGAAGAAGAAGATTTTTAAAGAAAATTCCTCATTTTGAACTAAGTTATAATTCGGGCTACCACAGTGAGCCCAAATATGAACCCAGGGGCTTGGCTTGAACAAACTTGAATCTCCCCCCCCCCCCCCCCACCCCTAAGCATGCCGCATACCCAATATCTAAAGATTCTGCCTGCTGGATCTTGAGAGGAAGATTTTTAAAGAAATTTCTTGAAATGCACTAAGTTCAAATTTGGGCTCCTATACTGAGCCCAAATATGAACCCAGGAGGCCGATTTGAACAAACTTGAATCGGATCCACCCCACAATGTCGCATACCAAGTATCAAAAGATTCTGCCTGCTGGATCTGGAGAAGAAGATTTTTGAAGAAATTTGCCTGAAATGCACTAAGTTCGAATTCGAGCTTTTATAGTGAGCCCAAATATGACCCCAGGGACTTGGCTTGAACAAACTTGAATCTCACGCCCCTCCCCCCCCCCCCCCCCCCCTAAGCATGCCGCATACCCAATATCTAAAGATTCTGCCTGCTGGATCTTGAGAGGAAGATTTTTAAAGAAATTTGCTTGAAATGCACTAAGTTCAAATTTGGGCTCCTATACTGAGCCCAAATATGAACCCAGGAGGCCGATTTAAACAAACTTGAATCAGATCCACCCCACAATGTTGCATACCAAATATCAAAAAATTCTGTCTGCTGGATCTTGAGAAGAAGATTTTTTAAGAAATTTGGCTGAAATGCACTAAGTTCGAATTCGGGCTTCTATACTGAGCCGAAATGTGAATCCAGGGGGCCGATTTGAACAAACTTGAATCAGATCCACCCCACAATGTTCCATACCAAATATCAAAAGATTCTGCCTGCTGGATCTGGAGAAGAAGATTTTTTAAGAAATTTGCCTGAAATGCACTAAGTTAGAACTTTGGCTTCTATAGTGAGCCCAAATATGAATCCAGGGGGCTGATTTGAACAAACTTGAATCAGACCCATACCAAGATGCTGCATACCAAGTATCAAAGGATTCTGCCTACTGGTTCTGGAGAAGAAGATTTTTTAATAATGTTTCTGTAATTCATACGGTGCTATCAGAGTTATGCCCCATACAGAGCCTCGATGGGACGTGGCCATTTCATTTGAACAAACCTGAATTGCCATATAGTAATAAACATCCACATGAAGTTTCGTGAAAATTGAACCAGTGGTTTCAGAGGAGAAGTCGTTTGAAAAATGTTCACGACGACGGACTTCCGTCGTTGACGGACGACGACGGACGACGACGGACGGCCGGTGATAAGTTAACCTCCCTTCGGTGAGCTAAAAATAAGTGGGACAATTGAGTATCTCAAATGAAGAATAACAATATTCCCACGCGCAACGTGTCATCAATACTACCCGGGGTGAAATAATATTGCTTTTGAAACGCTGAATATTAATTTCATGAAAACCTGTCAAGGGTGACAACTCAAACGGTCTTGCTCCATCGCAAACATTGTCGATGTGGTTATATGATTTCTTTTTGAATTACCTGTAACTGAACAGAAACTTAGTGACATATCTTTTATTAGCCCATGTCAGATAGGGTCATTTGATATATTGTCGAAAAGCTTACATGAATTTCATTTATTTCAGTTCAGGTTTGGCTTTTTCTCTCCAGATGCAACCACAGCTTCTTCCTAATATAAACTGGAAACGGGATATTTTAGGTCGTGCATAGCTCTTAGGGGATTCATTTATGAATGCTATATGTCAACTTGAGTGTTTTACAGCAATAGACATAAACGTTCAGATTTTCACAAGAAAAAAGTACGGCCTACTGTTTATTCCACAGATTACAATATGTTCCATAATATTACATGTAGAGTTTTTGGAATGTTTACTCAGGACTAATTGTGGTTTCCAGTTAGCAAGGATGTTTAGGAACTGAATTTTTCATTCGACAAAAGTATAACTTTTGAAACCACCCGTATAAGTATACTGTTTGTTCTATTTCATTGTGTATTGAAAACTCAATTCTCGACCAATTAGAGTTTCGTTCTTATGTGAATCACATGCAGCTTCTGTAAAAGAAACGGGTGGAGAGTTTACATGTTATGAAGTTTTGTTGTAAATAGAAATAATGGAGACAACAACCGCATATTCAGCAACTGACGACACTTATGATGATGACTATTTTTACACATTCATGGACGAAAAAGCGTACGTGGTTGTTATTGACATCATCGCATGCATTGGAGCTGTAGGAAACATTTTGATGTTTGTACTTATGTTTCACAAAGCGTTCCGACGTCAATCTTACTCGACGTACCTACGTTTCCTCGCTGTTTTTGACTCGATCGTCATCGTGTTCACAGTGGCGGAAGATTCGATAGAGAAATTGAATTCTCATGAAACTCTTTTCGACACACTTTTCTCGGAAAAAGCGAAGTGTTTTACATGGACCATACTTTTAACATTCAGCCGTTTCGTGTCACCATGGATACTAGCGGGGCTCAGTATTGACCGCTGTGTGACAGTAATGAAACCTTTACAACGTGAAATATTTAGTACTCTAATTAAAAGCCACGTATACTGTGTTGTAGTATTCTTGGCAGCTTTTCTTCTACAGTTCATGTTTATTATTTGTGACGACGAGACTGCGTGTTACGTAGAAGGCACTGTTTGTGAAACTGTACATAATAACTACATTGTGTTTACTGTATATGACATGATGGTGAAGACGATTCTGCCCTTGATCGTAATATTTATAGCGAATATGTTGACCATAGTAAGACTGAGGCGCGTTCCGGCTTATGAAATTGGCGGTTACAAACGTTACAATACAACCATAGCGCTAGTGATTATTTCTGTTGTGTCTTTTATTGCGCTTTTCCCAAAGGCAGTAGTTGAAGTTATTGAAATAGTTTTTGGCGAGTGCTGTCCAGATAAACTTGAAGGAGAGTCTGGAGAGAAAATTAATTTAACTTGGCACATAACCAACGCGCTTATGCTCTTCAACTTTGCTCAAAATTTTTATATTTTAATGTTTTTGTCGAAACTACACAGGCAAGGTTTGAAGGAAATTATCACATGTTACAAGGGTTGGATGCAAGCACCAGCGGATTTTGACCGGGTTGATCAAACGGAAATCGGTGATATAGCAATGGTAGATTGTCCAAACGAGGTGGAACCATTGTCTATGCGAAAGACATTAAACAACCTAGCAGATCTTCAAACAAATGCGGCGACAAATGATAAACTGATAACCCACAAATAAGTTCATCGTGCATCAAATACAATCCTGACACCGTTTTCAGAAACCAACTACTCGGCTTTATAAACTGATTATTTCCAGAAAATTGAATTCGCCTTTAACCCTCTCAACAAAGGAGCCCTGGAGGGTATCATTTCAGTCAATACTGCCAACAGCGAAATGGGCGTAACCATCCTGGTTTGTTGGGAGGTTCAGTAATAATTTAACCCAACAGCTCTGTCGAGCTGTTGGATTAAATTATTAAAGAGCCTCGCTTCAAATTTTCTGCTCTTTATATCGTCTGCTCGTCGACTACATTTTTTTTCTTCATGCAGAAAATTATACACATCGAGTTGAAAGGGTTAAAAGCCACATGCCCTGAATCATGCTCTCGGGACCAGTTAAATTATATAAGGAATTCGACGCTGTTATTGGCTATTGGTTTACCAACTTGTAAGACAACCATTGACGTAATGTGATGTCCCGTTACTCACAAAGATATATAAAAATTCGATCCTGCTTCAGTTACAGATTTTCCAGTCAATGTGTATTTAATTCCCCATGAAAACATTAAGATATTAACACAATTAGTTGAACTACATTAATATATCATAAAACTATGTATATATGTGTGTGTGTGTGTACATCCCGACGAACCCCCCGAAATATGTTTTCTTATTGATTAATGGTCTGACACAGAACAGTGCTTGATAGTTCTTGGGGGATGACAGGCAGACAGCCAATCTGGCTATGTCATCCCTCACGGTATACATGTTTATTTAGGTATTATTGTAAGGCCAATAGTCTTTATTTCTACGTTCAATTTGTAATACATGTATTAATGAATGATGAACGAATGATTTATTTGCCTTATACATAGACAGAACGCGATGTGTGTTTGAATCGGTGGGTGATTTACATAACGAGTTGGAATGGCGTAGTCATATTTCGCGAGAGCCTTTCCAACAAGTTATGTAAAACACCCACCGATTCAAACACACATCGCGTTCTGTGTTTATTACGAAACCCATACATAAAAATTCATTTAAATAAACAAATTTTATTTCCAATGTTTAAACCCAAAGGTGAAGAGTCTGTTTGTTTTGACTGAAGCTGTATTGATCAAATGGATCGATAAAAAATCAAAACAACCTTTCGGAACCAGTGTTTGTTGAAATTCGTATCGCTGTTTGTCTTCGGCTAGTGCCCATTCACGCCTAACCATTTGGTGGCTATTACTGTTAGTAAAAATATAAGTACCAATTTGTGCAGATTTGCAAAATAGCTGGGAGAAACATTTTTAAAAGAAGTTCGAAGCATGTCAAGATGTACGAAGATTTACCGAAATAAAGTTGACCAATTTAGATATAACGGATCCACGAAACGAGAAGGCCACGGGACTGGGTTAATGTTCTGGTTGGGAATGATTGGTGGTGGGGGGGGGGGGGGGTAAAATATTATCTCATTTTTGGTTAACTAATTTTTTGTGAACCGACTTTATTTTGATTTGGACGTTTTCATTTTCACACTATGCGACAACTAATGACTCGATGGGAAAGGAACTAGTATGAACGATGCTGGGAAAAAAGTCCCGGCTTGTACATCACCCATTGAATACAGAATCATTTATGTCATAGCGGCTATTCCATTAAATATAAGGGATTAAAGTTAAATGGATGTGTAATAAAGTACACATACAATATAACAGTAGAAAGAAAATACAGTTAATTTTTTTTTTTCAACATATATAACCATTTTCATTCCGCTAGGGACAATACTACTTCTAACTGATTTGTTAATAATATCTGATAAAGGAAAAGCAATTTCACCGATTGTTTGCTTTAGTAGCCATGTTGATAGTCCATCAGAGCCTTTGGTTTGTTAAGATTTAAGTCTATTTGAAATACAGATAATTTCACCGGGAGTTGTTGGTTCAATAAAAAAACTATCAGGAAAATTGCCGGTCAAAAAGCTAGTGTAAGATTATCAGAAATGGGAATGAGGTTAGTGTTCAACCGATTACCAAAAATGGTCGCAGACCGATTACCGGTTATTTGAGCTCACAATCGACCGATTCTGATGCCGATCCCGATTGTAATACCATGCACAACGAGACAAGTCGAGGCTCGAAAGAACTACATTAAACTAAACATTTTTTCTTTATTGACTGGCGCCGTAGTAAAATTACCAGTCGCGCACACTTGAGTGGTAAACGTGGCTCTCACAGAGCCACGTTTACCGCCCAAGTGTGCGCGACTGGTAATTTACTGCGACCTGAGTCAATGGAGTACAGTCTTCGCTTTCCTGGTAGGAACTGGCGATTGCCGCAAGTACGTTCAATTGTGAGCTTCATTTGTCGTTCAACTTGTGTATCCCGTAAAAGGGGCGTCTGGAGAGATTAAGCATACACACTGTGGTTCTTTCTCAACTTTATTGAATGGTATCATTGGCATCATTTTACATTAACAGTTGAACAAGATAATAAAATGCGATTAATGAATCATTGCAAAACGCTTGGCAACAATCGGTTGAACCGATGTTCCAGGAGCCGTTGCCGTTGTCATCCGATTGCCGACAATCGGCCGATTGTGGTGGCCGATTCTGATCATCGGTTGAACACTAAATGAGGTCATTAGTGGAAGACCCAATATTAGAAATGAACTTGTTGAACGCATTTGCTATTTCATTGGGATCTGAAACTTCAGTATCATGAATCATAAAAGTATCTGGAAGTTTACCAATTTTGCTAGGTTTTTTGATTACATCATTTAGGATTTGCCATGTTTTTTTTAATATTATTTTTACTTTCGGCCAGGAGGTTCTTATAATACAAGTCTTTACTCTTTCTTTTAGTTGTATTAAACAATTGGCAGTATTGTTCGTAGTTGATTTTGTTTTCGGTAGATGGATTTTTAGTTGACTATTATAAAGCGCGTGTTTATATAGAGATGACTGTAATAGACCACTAGTCATCTAGGGTTGTATCTTTATATATCTTACCTCCTACAAGTATCTGGGAATTTCATTGGTTCAAAGACGTCACATGCAGACTGCATATAAAACCATATACTGCCTGTCAAAATCAATATACGCTGACAGCTATGCGTAATCTCCCCTTTGTTCATTGACAATTCAAAATGGCGGCAGCCGATAAACGCTTCAAGTTGAAAAATTGAGTGTTGGAAGCCCATATTTGGTCTGAAGTGCAGGTTAGGCAACTTAAAAGGCTTCATATTCTGTGGATGTGTGTCGTGTTACCTTCGAAATGAAACTGTTTGGTATGTATGAATTTGCCTTGTTACAATTTATGGAAAGTGCCCGTAGGCACTCTCCCATAAATTGTAACAAGGCAAAGACACGTGAACACATTGTGAGAATTCTCTCATTTAATTTTGATCGCTGTTGTTATTAGTTCTGTGCATCGATGCAGCAGTCGGTAAGATAATATTCTTCATTCAGTTTGATTTGCTTCAAGGGGAAGACGTCCACAAAAAAAACATATCACGTGACACGCAACAGGAACGAGCTTCACTGAAGTGTTTCGATTCCACTTACATGTTATTTACCTGCCCCACAGAAACCGTATCATGTGACACCCAACATGAACGAGCTCCACGAGCTCATTCCAGTTAGATGGCACACAGTAAGGTCCCATAGAGGAAAATAACCACAAGACAACCCCAACTATTTACTGCTTTTAACATGTATTATTTGTATTATGTCTAATGACCTTCAGATCAAAAACAAAAGTCTCCCATCACCACACGCAACAGCTCGTTCCAGTGAAATGGCACACGATTAGGTCCACTGAGGAAGATAATCTTAATTTTCGATCAGTCACCCTGATTTTGATTGTGGTTTAACGACTCTTTTATGCAGACCCAAAAATGTGAACATTTCGAAAATGTTTAGATTCCACTTACATTTCGTTTACCTGCCCCACAAAAACCGTACCATGCAACACCCAACCGGCGCGAGCTGCACGAGCTCGTTCCAGTTAAATGACACACGACGCGATCCCATTGGGGAGTTAACCTCAATTTTCAATCAGTCACCCTGATTTTGATTGGTGTTCAGTGCCACTTTTATGAGGACACAAAAATGTGATCATTTCTAAGGTATTTAGATTCTACTCACATGTTATTTATCTGCTCCCACAAAAATCGTATCATGTGACACTCCATAGGAATGAGCTCCGCGAGCTCACTCTAGTTGGATGGCACACGATAAGGTCACATAGAGGAAGATACCTACAAAAAATTTTTAAAAAACTTCCACTACTTTGTACTTTTAACAATATTTGTATTATGTTCCAATAAGACTGAAATCCCCCTCCTCTGATTGGACAAGAGATCGCTTTGTATATTCTATGTTTACGGCTCAAGTGGCAAATGTTACCGTCTGACGTCACAATGCGAAATATCTGCAATGACGTCGTCCGTTTCGTAACTGCTCCATCAACGGAGTGACTAGCCAGCCGCTTCATTTTTCTGGATGTTTCATGTGTGCAGCAGACGGTGTTCCGGATGAAATTACAAACCGATTTACGATTTGAATGAAGACGGAATGAGTTTATCTGGTTGATTGATTATTTATCCAGTGCCGTCGTGGATACACGAGAGGTTTATTTACTAAACGCGTGATCCTTAAAAGTTGCCTTAAACAAGGCAACTTTTAACGATCACAAGTTTATTAAATAAGCCTCTCGTGTTTCACGATGCAGGTTTTGGGCTATGGGTAGTATCTATTGGAATATATACGTTATTGTGATGAATTGACGGTAACATGGTCTGAGGTTTGCGGCTCGGAGCGTATGTTCAACCTTGACGCTTCGCGTCTGGGTTGAATATAAGCTCCGAGCCGCAAATCTCAGATCACAATAACTTATAATGTTTACTGACCTTCAGATCAAAAACATGTGAATAAAATATTCAAAAGCTCCATCAATAACGAGTCCTGTGTTGTTCTGTTGAAGTCACAAAAGTCTTCCATCACCACACACAGGAGGAACGAGCTCCACGTTTGTTCCAGTTGAATTGCACATGATAAGCTCCAATGAGGGTGATAAAGTCAATTTTCGACCAATCACCCTGATTTTGATTGGGGTTTAACAACACTTTTATGAAGACCCCAAAATGTGGTCAGTTCTAAAGTGTTTAGATTCCACTGACATGTTATATACCTGCCCCATAAAAAAAACATATCTTACCTCCTACAAGTATCTGGGAATTTCATTGGTTCAAAGACGTCACATGCAGGCTGCATATAAAACCATAAACTGCCTGTCAACATCAATAAACGCTGACAACTATGGGTAATCTCCCCTTTGTTCATTGATTATTCAAAATGGCGACAGCCGATAAACGCTTCAAATTGAAAGATTGAGTGTTGGAAGCCCATATTTGGTCTGAAGTGCAGGTTAGGCAACTTAAAAGGCTTCATATTCTGTGGATGTGTGTCATGTTACCTTCGAAATGAAACTGTTTGGTTGGTAGGTCTGAATTTGCCTTGTTACAATTTATGGGAGAGTGCCTGTACTCTCCCATAAATTGTAACAAGGCAAAGACAGGTGAACACATTGTGAGAATTCTCTCATTTAATTTTGATCGCTGTTGTTATTAGTTCTCTGCATCGATGCAGTTTCGCTCTCGTCCAATATGAAATTAACTGACACCATATATACATATTAGGCCACCAACAAACTCTGTAATTAATAATATCATGCGCCACCCAACAGAAACGAACTCAACGAGCTCGTTCCAGTTAGATGGCACATGATAAGCTCCCATAGAGGAAAATAAACAAGAAAACCCTCCAACTACTTACTACTTATTACATGGAAATATTTGTATTATGTCTACTAACCTTCAGATCAAAAACATGTAAATAAAATATTCAAAAGCTTCACCAATGATGAGTTCTGCGTTGTTCTGTTGAAGTCACAAAAGTTGAGAAAGATAACGTCAATTTTCGATCAATCACCTTGTTTTTGATTGTGGTTTAACCCTTTACCCAACGAATCGGCCGCATCCGCCCGCGTAATATGCAAATTCATCAGTTGAAAAAAAATATTATTTGTTCAAAAAATTTCAACAAAAATTTCGTCGAGCTCGTTCCAACGAGGGGTCACATGATATGGTTTTGTTGAAATTTTTTGAAAAAATGATGTTTAAAATAATAAATTTGTCGTTGTGGAGACCTTTGTCGTTGTGGAGACCATAACTATAATTATTTCGAAAGTGTTTCGATTCCACTTACATGTTATTTACCTGCCCCACAAAAACGGTATCATGTGACACCCAACAGGAATAGCTCCACGAGTTCGTTCCAGTTAGATGGCAAATGATAAGGTCCCAAAGAGGAAAATAACCATAAGAAAACCCTCAACTACTTGCTACCTTTAACATGGAAAATATCTGTATTATGTTTCTGACCTTCAGATCAAAAACATGTAAATAAAATATTCAAGAGCCCCAACAATAATGAGTTCTGTGTTCTGTTGAAGTCACAAAAGTCTCCAATCGCCACACGCAGGAGGGACGAGCTCCACGATCTCACTCCAGTTGGATCGCACATGATAAGGTCCACTGAGGAAGATGACGTCAATTTTCGATTAGTCACCCTGATTTTGATTGGGGTTTAACGACACTTTTATGGAGACCCGAAAATGTTATCATTTCTGTAGTGTTTCGATTCCACTGACATGTTATTTACCTGCCCCACAAAAGACAGTATCACGTGACACCCAACCGAAACGAGCACCACGAGCTCGTTCCAGTTAAATGACACATGACACGGTCCCATTGGGGAAGATAACCTCAAACTTGACCAGTCACCGTAATTGTGATTGGGGTTTAACGACACTTTTATGAGTACCCAAGAATGTGACCATTTCGGAAGAGGTTAGATTCCACGAGCTCGTTCCAGTTAAATGCCACACGACAATATCCCACCAGTCACCCTGATTTTGATTGGTGTTCAATAACACTTTTATGAGGACCCAAAATGTGATCTTTTCTAAAGTATTTAGATTTCACTGACATGTTATTTACCTGCTCCACAAAAACCACATCATTTGACACCCAACAGGAGCGAGCTCCACGAGGTCCCACAGAGGAAAATAATCACAAGAAAGCCGTCCAACTACTTACTACTTTTAAGATGGAAATATTTGTATTGTCTACTGACCTTCAGATCAAAAACATATAAATATATTATCTTTCAATCTAAATTATTTGGTCTGTATCGATTTTACCTTGTTCCAATTTATGGGAGAGTACAGGCACTTTCCCATAAATTGTAACAAGGCAAATACTTGTGAACAAATTTTGATGACTAAAAATAATTTATCACTCTACCAGTTAAGAACAGGTGTTTATATACAGTGAAGCCATCTCTATTGGAACCACATGAAGTGAAGAAGTGCTTGTTTACTGTGGTGAACAAGCTCTGTTTTACTGGTAAAATAGGACTTGGTGACGAAAGTGCCTAGCGTGAAAGTCCTCTAAAAAGGGCAACATGGGTAAAAAGAATTGGTCGGACTTGACTTTATATCCATTCATTATATGACATTCATGTAGATAAGATAATTAATTATTTATTTATTAAGGTTTTAACGACACTTAAACAGCCAAGGTTATATCATGTCGGTGACAGTTTTACGGGTGGAAGAAGCCAGAGTACCGCAGAGAATCACCGCGCAACGACGAGCAGCTGCCAGCTCCCCAGCATCGTAACTCCGCATTGGAGCACAGGCAGGGTTAGACTGGTTGAAGACATGCGCACCATCGACGTGCAGTAGGCCTTAGCACATGGCATCATTAAGCCCCCATCTGGACAATAGGTGTTAAGTGCCTTGCCCAAGGACACGACGTGGGAGTCCGAATTAATCGCTCACCCATCCAAGGATCAACCAGGCTGGTTGGTTAACTTCGGTGAACTGTCGAGAACCGGTTACCGCAATTCCACCGTGCCCCCCCCCCCCCCCCGCCCCTAGATAAGATAATAAACTCAAGTTAATTGAAAAATAAATCTTGTAATATGTCAAGAAATGCTGACAAACACCAAATTCTCCTTCCTTATAGACCTATCTGACCTCTGTTCATCCAATATAGACATTTAACTGGTTGAGTACTAGAAGCCACTATCATGGCTCTATTGAAAGGTGCTGAAAGTCGCTATATTAGTGGCTTTACACAGTATGCATTAGCTTGATTAGCAGTGGAACAAAAACTGTTTATTTAAAATTGTTTTGTTACAATTTATTGGAGAGTACCAAAAACAGGCACTCTTCAATAAACTGTAACAAATCAATTGTTCATGAACATTTTTTTTCTAAACCAGAGTTAGTACGTTGGGGAGCTCCATGAGTTCTGTCAAACATGATAGTGTAGATTAAATGCTCAGTTTATCTCCATAATACATGAAAATGAGCAAATCCCTGTTAATTGAAAAGCCTGTTAACTGAATAATTAAGGAGTATGCCGGTCAGTAGTTAGAGAATTAGGCTTCAAACTCAGAGGTCCATGGTTCGATCCTGAGCAGGGGTAACTGTTTTGTGTCCTTGGGCAAGGTAGTGGGCACGGTGACGTTGTGTACTATGTCATACTGCATGGCAGCGGTGCAAATATCTTCAACTAATGCTAACCTTCCATGTGTGGAGTGAGTACGCTGGGAAGTCTGACAGTTTCTCGGTGGTTCTATCCGCGTACTCGGGTCTTCCTCCACCTGTAAAACTATCAAACATGAGGTGAACCTGGCTTTTTTAAAAAGGGTCATTAAACCCTACTAAATAAATAAATTCCCTCACCGAGTTGTGTGTGTTTGTGAGGGGGGTGGTGGTGGTGGTGGTGGGGGGGGGGGGGTATACTGGAATCACCTTGTCCGCCCGTCCGTCTGTCCGTCCGTCGTCTGTCTGTCCACCCGTCTGAACATCACTCTGAATATCCGTCTGTATGTCCGTCCGTTCGTCCGTCCGTCCGTCCGTTGACATAATTTTGTCCGGAGATTTTCTCGGACATTTAGGACTAATTTCCATGAAACCTGGTATGAACGTTCACCAGCATGTGAACCTGTGCATCTGTGATT
Source organism: Pictodentalium vernedei (assembly GCA_031216915.1). NCBI lineage: Eukaryota > Metazoa > Mollusca > Scaphopoda > Dentaliida > Dentaliidae > Pictodentalium > Pictodentalium vernedei. Next base: position 339,091,779 of record CM062289.1, on the reverse strand, counting down.
ATAGTTCCAGTCAGATTATTTTTGCCAGAATTATGCCCCTTTTCGACTTGAAAAAGCAGGCATAGAATTTTGCCTGGAGATTTTCTCAGATGTTTATGGGTCGATTCTTTTGAAACTTGGTATAGCTGTTTACTGCCTTGGGATCCTGTGCACTGAGATTATAGTTTTAATCAGACTTTTTTGCCAGAGTTGTACCCCTTTTCGTCTTAGAATAGTCATGGTGGCAGGTGTTGCGGGGGTGGGGGTAGGGGGTACAGATAGGCCCATCTGGAATAGTCACACTTCTTGCATTTTTTTTCTGATATGAATTCTGATTAAATATTTAAGGTTTGAAGACCTGTAAATTGGGGAGAAGGATCAATCATTTCATTCTTGTTGCATTTGCACAAAGCGTATTTCATAATAATAACAGTCTTTCTTTCTTCCGAGTAAATTTAAGGACTTGTGTTTTATAAATCATCAAATTTTCCAATTTGTATAAAGTTGTCAGCGTGTAATTCAACATGCAGTGGTATATAAAAAGAAACAAAACAAAAAATCGATAGTATTCTGTCACATTCCAGATTGACCTACCAGTTCACATTTTTTGGTAATTTTGACATGCATGGCGAATATGTATTAACAAACACGATTAATACTGTTTTGAGCTGAGAGTAGCATAAAAATGGCACTGTCCCCCGTGGGAACTCATTAAGTATTTTTTGTTGGCCTAACTACAAAAAAGTGACCTCAAATACCAATAAATAAAAACAGTAACCACGTTATCAATGACCTCCATTAACTGCAGTAATATAATATATTCGACAGAATTTGATTTTGGTTAAACTTTTCCCGAGCCGCACCCCCCCCCCCCCCCCCCCACCACCCCCTGGTTATGTACTCGCCCACCTTCCCGACATATCACCCGGAATGTCTTTTTTCACATTTTCGGTCTGATTAACAAGATATGTAAGGCTCTGCCTTACACTTATCTTGAAAAAAATAATAGTTTATTTCAAATTTTTGTAAAGATTTTCAGTCATCGCAGCACCTATTCATCTTTTCCACACAACAAATTTAGAGAGAAAAAAATACTGGAAAATGTAAATTTCAGAATTATTGTCTCATCTATTTGTTAAATATTCCTTGAATAATTGTCGTGTTAGAAATAGCCCCCCCCCCCCCCCCCCCCACCTCCCATCCAATCCGCCAAGTTTACTCCACACACAGTTGAGATCATTGGCAACCTGTTGAGCAGCAATATTTTGCTGTTGAAACTTCCTCCCGCTGCAAAGAGTCCCGTTCCGACGGCGGTAACTGTTCCTGTGAATTCAATGAAAATTGAAAAAGGTGGGAAAAAGACATATTCAAAAAATTATATAGACGAGAGGCCTAGAGGGTTAAAAACATGATTAGGGTAATCTGACATATTCTCGGCCACACTTTTTTTCTGTTGTCCGTACCCCCATCGGTAATGTGAAACCATTGCAAACTTACTACCTTTTCAGAAGGTGCATACTTCCTCTACATATTGTCGGCTCTTATAGACGTGTTTGGTGCTCTTTGTGGGGATGGGGTTACCTCAAAGTAGATCGATACAATTCACTAGTTGTCGGCTATGGTTAACTTATTATCGGCCTTTCAGTAACCTATTGTCGGCCAATGAAATAAAATATGTTCGAAGCGACACTGTGTGCATAATCCCATACGGCATTAAGGGAATCTAAAAATCATATAGGCCTAATATGATTTTAGCATCATATTGTCGTGATGATCAGTGTGGGGATTGTGGCTGAGAGTCCTTCTAAGCAGACTGTAAATTGGCAAGCCCTTCTTCAAACCTGAGGCTATTTTACTAAAAAGTAGGCTCTGTTCCAAGAAATCAAATCAGGATGTTAACCCTTTACCCAACGTAACGGCCAAAACCGGCCAGCGCTATTCTCAAAAATTGTCAATTAATTTTCATTATTTTTTCATTTTTTGTCTCAAAAACATAGGTTATGACCCCTCGTTGGAACGAGCTCGTTGAGCTCGTTCCAACGAGGGGTCATAACCTATGTTTTTGAGACAAAAAATGAAAAAAAAAAGTTATTCAAGATTTGTTTTTGCGAGTGTCGTCTGCTTTTCATGTTAGGTAAAGGGTTAACAGATTTTTTCATGATCGACCAGCCTACTTGGCCCACTGGCCCATCGAGACATCTCACGTCCCCCGACACTGTTTGCGCCAATCGCTGCGATATAAAAGAACTAATTTTGTTTACCTGCCCCCACGGCCACACCTCACCTCACCACACACACTTGGTAATCCAGGTATACAGACGCATACTCGAAAGCTCCTAATTAGCAACCACACTAATTAGTGGAGATGGATTTCCTGCCTTCGCAAATCAAAGAAAAATTGATGGGATTGAACGCCAGCTCTCAAATTAACTGGTCTGTCCAAGTTAATGGGGGCCACGTTCAAATCTCCATCAAATTTAACCAAGAACCCTCCCAGGTAGTGGTAGTACCTTTCGCGGGTCTTCCCGTACTGGTCCACATCCGGGGAAGGAACTGAGACACACCGCCAAGTCCAACAAGGAAAGTGGAACTGAAAAGGGCCAGAAGAAGAAGAGGAAGAAGACTCCATCAACCAGACGTCGGGACGCCAGGCGTATGGAAGCTTAGCTGAAACGGAGAAGAACGGCGGAGAACCAGGAGAAAGATCAAGTGGCAACTGTCAAACCACCACCACCACCACCACCACATTCGTCTCCCTTGCCAACCTGTACCTCATCACCTAAGAGGTCGAAAGGCAGGGAGGTAGACATGGAGGTGGAAGGGGAGAAGGTAGTCGCTCAATCCGAACCTGGATCTCCCATCCGCTCGGATCTATCCAGCCTCAGCTCCTCTCTCAACACTACGGATAATGACTCGGACTCAGATAGCGACTCGGAATGGGGTGACTTCATCGAAGATATGGATGAAAGATGCATCGCAGCCCACGGCAGCCTCAAACTTGATTTCACAGGAACCATGGGCCAGTATATGCAATTCGTCCTAACCAAATTGGACAAGGAATGCCAAAAGATAGCTCTGGAGCAACGCACATACCGACAACTTGAGGCCATGAAAATTCGCACCCCGGAATTCCAGTAATTTCTGAAAGAACTCCCAAAACGCTTTCTTCCTTTGCCACTGCCAGACGAGGCAAATTCTCACACAGTTACAGAGGGTCGAAAGGGGCCTGTTCCCCATACCGTCCTTGCGCGCCTTCGGCGCGCGAAACCATTCCATTCGACCTGCCCCACACACGCCCGCACTACCACACTCATCGCATAAAGATGTTTCTACCTCCTTCCCACATTATTAAAAATAGAACGTTCTCTTGCCCTTGCCCAAGCTTCCTTCCATTTAGCCGCAGGAGCGGCGGAAGCTCATAAAAGTGTGTGTGGGGGTAGTGTGTGTGTGGGGGGGGGGGGGGGTGGATCACAATTTTCTGGTTAATTGCAGGGGTGTAGAATGGAAAATAACTTGGGGGTCGATGGGGTGGGGTGGGGTGGGGTGGGGTGGGGTGGGGAAGGAGTTGGAGGGGTACATTGGCATCGCGTATGTCATGAATATGGAACGAAATTATACGCAACTCCGGAAAGGAAACACATGCGCGTTTTTCCATAGTCCAAACTTGGACCCAGGGCCTGCGATATAATTTTAGGGTTTGGTACGCCCAAATAACGTACTAAACCAAAAATTTATATAGCGCACTTTGAGTCCAGGTTTGGACCAGTTTTTCCATAACTATAGTATAGTGTGTGCTTATTATGACAAGTTGCGAACTTGCAACCTGCAATACCTCATTATATAAAATGGACAGCAACGTCGACAGTATTATGTTGCTAATTTTTATAAAAGCATCTCCCACCTGCTCTCACAGTCAATGTGGACACCGGGGATGTGTACGTTATGTTAGGGTCATCATAACTAGCTCCGCGCCGCTGCGTTTAGCGCATGCAGAATTACGGGTGCTTTTTTAAATGAAGTATGGTTATAGATACGCGCTGAGATGCTCTCTCGCCAAGCAGGCCCGAAGTCAGACTGTTCCCTACAGGGGAGCGACGATTGAAAATTTCCGACAGAATTTCTTTACTGTTTACCCAATGTAACGGACAAAAACTGCCCGTGCTTTTCATAAAAATGGCCATTCAAATTATATTATGTTTTCCTTTTGGTCACAAAAACATAGCTTAGGGTCCCTCATTGAAACGAGCACAACGAGTTCGTTCCAATGAGGGATCATTACCTATGTTTTTGAGACAAAAAATGAATTTTTGTTTAGTTATTCAAGAAATTTGTTTGCAGGTGTTGTCTGCTATCCACATTGAAGCCGGAGATTATTTTAAAAAATCAAAAGTCAAAGCAAACATGTATTTAACCCTTTACCCAACGCAGTCGATATCAAAATTTGTTATTTTAAATATCATTTTTTTAAATTTTTCAAATTATTTCAACAAAACCATATCATGTGACCCCTCGTTGGAACGAGCTCGACGAGCTCGTTCTAACGAGGGGTCACATGATATGGTTTTGTTGAAATTTTTTGAAAAATAATATGTTTTCAACTGCTGAATTTGCATATTACGTGGGCGGATGCGACCGATTCGTTGGGTAAAGGGTTAACTTCAAATACAGAAGGATTGAGAAATTGAGAAAGTCAAGCAGTTATTGTCACGTCAAAAAAAAAACTATTCGTAAAAAAATGTTGAATTCTCAATGAAAGATTAAACTTTAAATGTTTGATAGGGTCACATTTGAAATAGTTTTGTTAACATTCTACCCCTATGAACTGCACAAGTCACACAAATATGAACCATCATTCTCTGTGCCACCACTGCATGCTTCGTGACCCCACATTTTACACTTTCCACACTGAATCCAATTTTCAAAGATAGGATAAAACCCTTCCTGATTGCACAACGCGCATGTCCAAGTTTCTTGGAGGTCAACATTATTTGGTGATGTAGCTTGAGTAACTTTTTTTGAATTTTTTCGGATATGTTTCATTTTAGTTGCTTTGATGTCAGCAGTGTTCTTTTTTTATCTGCTTTCTCTTTTCGCACTTTTATTCGTCTTTCCTTTTCCTTTTCTTTCTTAAATTTTTCTCCTATATCTTTTTTCTTGGATTCATAAGCCTCGTTTGATGTGAGAACAAAGAAAACTTGCTTCTTTGTCTGTCGTTTTTTTCTACTTTCCTGGAATTGTTGGATACAAAAGGATATCCCTGTCAGTGTCTGTGGGGGATGAGCAATTGCTAAACGGAAAAGAGGTTGACTGACCAGATGGAGAAATAAAACCCGGGTCGGGAACATTCGTCTCTATAGAAGAAATATCCCTTGAGCGGGCTCAACAGGAAAATTACTCATCCTGTCAATATGAGAGTCTCTCAAGTTTGGAGCAATAGGACTGTCTATAATTTCAAAGTGAATCTGTTCAGTTGTTGGCCTTTCCCGGCATTGACAGTATTCTGACTTGTCTTTTCCTTTCGACTCCCCCATGCCTTGAACATGTCTACTGGAAGATCAATTCCCTTTCCATACAGTATGCATAACAAATTGTTATTGGTTTTAGACTGGTTCGCTGGGTGAGTAATCAAGCCGTAAAGTGCCTTAGTCACGTTAGGACTTGGTTGCTCGTCTGGCGGTCTGACCTTGAAACCGATGGCGATTGGTGGCCATCACTGATACCTCACACGCGAATCAGAACTCTCAGCATGTCTGTCTTGCCTGTCCTGGTTATGGCAGTGGTAGGGGGCTTTTTGGAGTTGTGGTGGTGTTGAAATATGCCTATAGGCATGTTGACTCAAATTGTCTGTTACGTTGTCTGGCTGTTACGCCATTACCCGCGACCATAAATTCAGGTGATGTAATATGGGAACACGCGTTATCGATCGGAAAGGTCCCGAGTCGAATTTCATAGTACCATATTTCAAGAGAGTTCAGGCAAAAATATGGTGGGGTGGGGTGGGGGGGGGGGGGGGAGTGCGCCCATTTCAGGATCCGCTCTTGCGACCAATACCCGCAGCTCAGGCCTACAGACTTCACGTTATGGGCAAACCTTGGATAACAGTGGCGTAGATACTGGACAAGCAAGTTGAGGCTGAATGTTTGTGGTTTCGCTAACACGACGTGTGATACACGCTGTTTTTACCCTACATGATAATCCTGCCCTTATAAAAAAGTACCATGGTAAACCATGGTAAATCCCAAAATACCCTGGTAATACCAGGGTATTTTGGGATTTACCATGGTTTACCATGGTACTTTTTTATAAGGGTGATGTTCCCCCTCTGCAAAGAAATGCTCGTGCTCCCTCCCCTATTGATTCATGGCTGCACGTGTAGCCTAAATACCATCAAAACGAAATATAAGTTATAAATTATAAATATTAATCAACAAAACCAAATGTCGGCCACTTCAACGTAATATCGGCCACGGCCGATAATAGGTAGAATATAATGGCAGCCAATATGTAAAAGTCGACCTCCCCCAATCAATCTCTCAGACATAAACATGTACTAAAACTCACGTTTTTATTGTGTTTAAAGATATTATTAAGTGTAATGTCAAACGAAATTCGTAAATAACAAAAACCTACAATATACATACCTATTTCTAAGTCAGTTGTTTGTGAGTGTGCAATGGAATAAGAGCCTTCTTTCCAAGATGTATTTCAATTTCGCACCACTGGAAAACTATCACGATACAAGCGCCACCTATAATGGTTACATAAAACTTGCCCTTGTTTTATCGAGACGAAACAGCCAAGAGCATACGAAAACCGCGTCAAGTGCAAAACAGAAGACTGAAAAACTGCCGAGAATATATCAATGGCCGAGAACTGGTGAAATTACCCTAGTGTGTTGTTATTGTGGGCATACATTTGAAAAAAGTTTATTCACCTGCGTGGATTAATGCTCTTTTTCTCTGTTCCTGCATTCCTGAAATTAGGTATCCGTTCCTGTTTCATGTCCTGTTCCTGGGAATAGGTGGTCTCCCACTTTACAGGTTAGATGTTCAGCAGGACACTTTCTGCATCTGTATCTTCTAAAACGCGTTTCATACAGCCATCTTCTTTAACTTGACAGCTTGCATCCAGGACAAAAACAACGATCCTTGATGAAATGAATTAGGCCAAAGCGTTTTACAGAAATATCCTCTTCAACCTTTGATCTCTGGAATGACAATGTCTGAAATTACGAAACCGCTTACAATTACCATGTTCTCGTCATTTTGGGCCTATCTCTGACACATTGGGTAATTTGGGTAATACCTAATGTGTCAGATAAGGTCAAAATGTCGAGAACATGGTAGTTGTATTATAAGTGGTTTCGTAATTCCAATGGGTAATGCATGGGCGGATCGTGAAATTAAAATACGGTGGGGGGTGGGGGGGGGGCTGATGAGATCCGACAGAGTCCTAGCATCAGTCGCCGAAGGCGACTGCCGCACGTGCCGAAGGGACGTGCGTTTGTGTGGGGGTCTCTTCCCCCACCCCCAGAACATTTTTGAATTTCAGGTGCTCTGAAGTGGCTCCTAAATGCATTCTGTCATCCAGTTGAATCATATATCCGACGGCGAACGCAATTCGATATTTGTTAGAAAGGCCATGTCACACCACACACCTATACAAAATTTCATCAATTTGCCTCTGCTATTATATGAGTTATGGCCCGGATCACGATGGACATTTGACCGACGCATCGACCCACGACCCCTCGACGGACAGATGCAATCCAGTCTATATACCCCGCTTTTCAGAAAATGGCCGGTATAATAAGTTTAAAGACTGATGTAGGCACTGTGGTGTGCGGCGTGTGTCACAATGAGAACTCGACCGGTCAACTGAACTGGCCATTCGCAGATTCGGGCGAATTGCCAGTTGAGTTGACCCGGCGAATGCCAGACGCCCTCAATAAAATTAGAACTGGGAAACATACGCGACTGGAAATATTGGCTCACCATTAACATTAACTTCAAGTTTGGGGAATGCGAAGTAAAAATAATGATACCAGGAACATACCATTTCTTCGGCCTTGTGGCGTCAAAATATTCTTTTATACTTCGCTTCATTGCGTCCCGCTTTCGACTATCGATTTTGCAGACAGTGGATACTTGCAGACGTGACTGTAGTCAGTTCTATAAATAACCGATATTCTGCGGATTCTAAAAGAGTATCATGGCCCTTATTTGACAACGTGATGTCATTAGTTAAGGAGAGGCGTTATAGGAAAAGACTGTGTGGAATAAGGCCATGACTTTTTAGTGGGCTCGGGGAGGGGGGACTAGCCGACCCCAACCTTACTAGTGACATGTATAAAAAAGTACCATGGTAAGCTATGGTAAATCCCAAAATACCCTGGTAATACCATGATATTACCATGGTATTTTGGGATTTACCATGGTACTTAAATTTTCTTGGCAGTGACTGATGTCAGACAATTAAGATGGTGAATTACTCAATTAGGAATTAGGTAGGCCTACCATGTAAAGTTGTCAGATAACCCACATAGGCTTATAAACATTTCAATGTTGGCCTAGTGAAGAGAGGTTACAAATCGCGATATAGCTTGCAGTTGGCAATATCTAACTCCCTGTCACTGCATCCAATACCGAATACTGGTACGCACATCTGCATGTCGGAAATTGACTGCAAACAGTGACCTGTCTTCTGATGAATATTAATTAACCCCCTACTGATTTAAATAAAAAAGCTACCCACAAATCATTGCTGTGTATTGATGGTCGCCATATTAAAATCAAAAAATGAAATATGAGCTCTTAATTTCCAGTGTATAAAAATAGAGAAGGGCCCTCCATCAATAATATTATAACAAACCCAACAAGGTAACATGCTGTCCGAATTTAAAACATTTATAAATTGAAGATGGAAAATTTGCCAGCAGCGCCAGAAAAACTAAAATTAAGGGCCAAAAGGCTATATGCGAAGTAATGAAATAAAAACAGCAAACAAAATTTACTGTGACAATACAGAGTCTGAAATTCCATAAATTCCAAATAAATATACATATTATCCTATACAGCAAAATGAAGATTTTGAGGTATAGAACCTGAATAAATACACGCTACTTACTCACCTAATATATGTGAGGCATGAATGGTTCCTGAAACTTCTGCTACGGCATTAGCACTAATAGCACTGGAACTGAAAACCAAACAATTTCTCATGAAAAACATTTAGCCTATGGCTAAACCTGCTCAAAACATCAAAGAACAAAGCTAGGTTGTTAAAACAGTTCCCAATGCTTCAGTTGGGATACTGAAAGAAATAATTGCAACCCTATACATTCTCTCCAAAGAAAAAGTGGTAAAGGCTAAGAATAGAGGACTGCGCGTCTTTTAAGAAGATAAAACATTTTTTACAACTTTTTGGAGTTTCTTGTCATTCTAAGACATGTTTTACACAAAATTAGCCCAAAACACCGAAACCTACTGACAAAAATCATCACTTTTAACCCTTTTTATACGCCCGTTTGAAAAACGGGACGTATTATAGTATGGCGTTGTCCGTCCATGCGTCTGTCCGTCCGTCCGTTTGGTTTCCGAACAATAACTTCAGTATTTGTTTTCCGATCGGCTCCAAATTTGGTATGTGGTTTAATCACAACAAAATATAGGTCAAGTTCGAATATGGGGTTGGTCTGAACAATTTTTGCATGAATTATGGCCCCTGTTGGACTTAGAATTCTTCGTCAAATATTTGGTTTCCGGATAACTTTAGTATTTGTTTTTCGATTGGCTTCAAACTTGGCATGTGGTTTAATCAAACAAAATACAGGTCAAGTTCGAATATGGGGTTGGTCCGAACAATTTTCGCCTCAATTATGGCCCCTGTTGGACTTGGAATTTGTCAAATATTTGGTTTCCGGAATCACTGTCAAGTGAAGCTAGAGAGGTCGAACAGGTTCACAGTGTGATCATGGGGTCTCAACCATATAAATCTAATACTCACTTCAGATATATTGCAAAACTACCATGAAACGTTGGAAAATGCAAATAAAAATGTATGAAGTTCAAAGAAAACACACCAATATTGTGTGACTTACTGCGTCAAATAATTAATTGGTCAAATAATTACCCAATTAACAAACTGACTAGTCAAATAAATCTCATGGTTTTGATGTGTTTTATTTAAACTTTATATCTTTTTCTATACACATGCCTCTATGTAAACCACAGGAAGTGAAACAGTACTTGTTTTCTTTGGAAAACAAATAAGATTTTACAGTCCAAATAGGATTCATTCACCAATGCTTGAGTTGGAAATCCTCTAACCTTAAACACCAATAAATAAATAACTAAAGATAGGAAGCTTCAGTGTTTCTAATATATATATATCTATATAAATATGTTACAGTCAAACTGTGAAATCAAGAATTTTTTTTTGAAATTATTAAATTATTGAGTCCTTTTGTGAAGCTATTGTCCTTAATTTTTAGTCTTTTTCTCAAATGACTGAAAAATTTAGTCATTTCACAAAATCACTGATTTCAAAGTCTGACCGTAACATATATATATATGCCAGTATAAATTTCTTGCACTCAAAAAAAATTGCAAATGTGTTAAAATGGTACAATTTGAACAGTTCACGGGCGTATGATGCAATGCCCAGCGCTGCTCTTGTTATCCACTGTTAACTTTATTCTCCAAACAATTTCAACAACAAAACCTGCGGTAAACAGGTACGCGATTCTTTGTTTTTTTCCGCTATCGTATTCACTCCATTTGATCTGAGTATATGAGGGTGTAATTACAACGGGAGAACGAATAAGGGTCAGTTTGGGAAGGATACAGGTTAGCTAACCCATACCCATCCTAAACTGACCCTAGTACGCAAACAAGGCAATGATTAGAATATGGCGACCAGTGCATTAGGGTCAGTTTAGGATGGGTATGGGTTAGCTAACCCGTACCCATCCTAAACTGATCCTAGGATGCAAAGAAGGTAATGATTGCTCCCCTCACAATGAAACATCCTCAGCTCCATTTCAGAACGCAATCAGAAATTCATTTGTTTCAAAAACCCGTCTCAGAAAAAAGGGTTAAAACTAAAATATTATGATTTTTGTGAGTGGGATTCGGTGTTTTGGGCTAATTTTGTGTAAAACATGTTTTAGAATGATAAGAAACTCAAAAAAGTTGTGAAATATGTTTTATTTTCTTAAAAAACGCGCGGTCCTCTATTCATGGCCTTTACCGAGAAAGCCATCTTTGTTATTGTTTGTCTTTTTGCTGGGGTTTCGTGTTCTACACATCTCAACCTTCATTTTGGTGTATAATTTGTGTATATTTAATTTGAATTTAAGGAATATCAGAGGTGGGAATTTCAAAATAAACAAAATTCCATTACTTATAAAACACCTTAAGGTGTCATACAAGTAAAACACATTTGTTGACTTTAAAATTCCCACCTCTGAAATTCAATAAATTCAAATTCAGGTGCTATTTGAGTGAAGGAAATTTATTTCCTATGAAGTTCCCACCTCTGATATTCCAAAAATTCAAATTAAACATACACAAATCATAAATCAAAAGGATGGTTTAGAAGTGTAGAACACGACAAATATATGGAAACTCAATGAGTTGACAGCAGGAACCAATGGTTCCTGGAAATCACCAACCTTATCCATACCAGAACTGATAATAAAATAATATTTCAAAAGTGCAGTTGGTGGCCAAATGTGTTTCGGATAACCAAGAAGAAAGCTAGGATATCAAAATTCTTCAAAATGCAGGGACAGAACTGCATAGGGTAAATTCCAAAACTATTGGCTTTGTTCGCATTGTCCATCTGTTTATATTTTTGGTCAAGGTCATTGGGCCAAAAAGGCATTGAAAAACAATCCCGTCTGAAATCAAATAGTGTGAAAGATCGCCTTAACACTATGCAATGTTATCATGTGGAGACTGCACAATTGCCATATTACTTGCAAGGTATCGTGACACCTGAATTTCTCAGAATTACGTGATTGTTTTTTCAATGAAAATTCATGGTTTTCGTGTTTTATGCTCAAGTCCATCGGTTATGGAGCCCATCTTCAGTACCAAAAAAACCCCAGCAAACTGTTCTTTCCCCAAATGCAGTCTGTCGCTGCATCGTAAAGTGTTTTGAATGCCTAGTTTTGTGCTTGGATATCTGAAGCACATGTTGCTAGAAGTTGTTCGTCAGAAATATTATTTGATTATCAGTTCTGGTACGGATACGGTAGCAGACTTCCAGGAATCATTGATACCTGTTGTCAACTCTGTGTATATGTCGTGTTCTTTACACCACAGCCTTAATTTGGGTGTATAATTTGTTAGCTCATCTTGACAAAGTCAAGCTGAGCTAATCTCATCGCTTGCCGTCCGTCGTCTGCCGTCCGTCTTCCGTCAACACCATGTTTTAGTCTTCTCCTCCAAATCCACTGGGCCAATTCAAGTGAAAGTTTGTGTGAGTGATGGTCCCAAAGGGGCATTTCATTTTTGTTCAACTCAGCATGCCCAGCCCCATAGGGAGGGAGTGGGGGAAAATGCTCCAAAATATTTTAAAAATCATCTTCTCAAGAACCAGTGTGTACAATGACTTTATATTTGCTATGGAGCTTCCATATGAGGTGTAGAATCAAGTTTGTTCAAACGAAGTTCGTGAAGTAATATTTGGCTTTGTAATAGGAGGGGTAAGATTTTTGGCCCCGCCCAAAATTTCTATTTTCTGAACCGATGGTCCGGTATGAACCAAATTTGGTTTGTGGTAGTATTGGGTCATAAGTACTTGACCCATGCAAAAAAAAAATTTCCCACATCCCCATGGGAACCCTGGGAGCTAAAAATAGAAATATTTTCAAACGCCCATATTTCCCAAACCCCACGGAACAGAGAGCTTTTATTTGGTATGAAGTATCCTTATGACCAGTAGAATTGAATGGTAAAAAAAAAATTGCCTTTGGTTATGTTAGGTTGTTCTGTAATGGGCATCGAAAAAATGCTGAGTCAGCATATTTGCAAAAATTTAAAAAAATCTTTTCTCCAGAACCAATCATCAGAACCTTTTGATATTTGGTATACAGCATTCATAGGGGGGACAGATAAAAGTTTGTTGAAATAAAGCTCATTGGTTCATATTTGGGCTCTCTACAGGAGCCCGAAGTTTTAACATAGGGTAATATGGGGAATATTCTTTAAAAATCTTCTTCTTCAGAACCACCAGTCAGAATCTTTTAATATTTGGTACACATCATTGTTATGAGGGTCAGATTCTAGATTGTTCAAACCAAGTCCCTAGGTTAATATTTGGGCTTCCCATGGAAGCCCAAATTTTATCTTTGTTCAATATGGAGGGTAATTTAAAAAAATCTTCTTAGATCCATCAGTCAGAATGCTTTGATATTTGGTATGCAACATCTCTATGGGGGTCAGATTCAAGTTTGTTCAGATCAGATCCCTAGGTATATTTTTGGGCTCACTATGGTAGCCCAAATTTTTACTTAGTGCAATATGAGAAAATTTCTTTAAAAATCTTCTTCTTCAGATCCACCAGTCGGAATGCTTTTATATTTGGTATACAACATCTCTAGGGGGGGCAGATTCCAGGTTGTTCAATTCGAGTGCCTAGGTTAATATTTGGGCTCCATATGGGAACATGAAATTTAACTTGGTACAATATGAGGGAATTTCTTCAAAAATCTTCTTCTTCAGATTCACTTGTCAGAATGCTTTCACATTTGGTATACAACATCTCTAGGGGGGTCAGATTCAAGTTTGTTCAAATCGGATCCATAGGTCAATATTTGGGCTCGCTATGGTAGCCCAAATTTGAACTTAATGCAATTCGAGGAAATTTCTTTACAATTTCTCTTCTTCAGATCCAACCATCAGAATGCTTTCATATTCGGTACACAACATCTCTAGGGAAGTCAGATTTAACTGTGTTCAAAGCAAGAGCCTGGGTTAATATTTGGGCTCTCTTTGGGAGCCAGAATTGGCCATTTTGCTGAAGAATTAAAAAATTTGTATTCAGTACCCTCTAGAGGTACTAAGACAGGGCTTGATTTAATCTGAAAATTTTGAATAGCAATTTACTATTCACCTTGGAAAATTGATTAGCGGTTGATCCAAAAGCACTTGAAACTAATAAATCTTGAATAGCAAAATTCAGAAATTGGAGAGCAAAGTGCTATGCTAATCCAGTTAAATCGAGCCCTGTACTAAGATTAATCCACATAGGTTGTATCAAGGGGCTTCATAGGGGAGCTCTACATTTTACTTATGATCAACTGAAGAAAAGGCATGATGCCTAGATTATTTTTGTCACTTCTGAGGGACTCAAGGATTGACAGTGTAGCCTATGGAGATGGCTTGCTTAATGTAGACTCATTCTTGGACTCTGTTTAAATTGTGTTCTGTACAAGATGAGCGCTTCAGGCCCCGTAGGGCCTCTTGTTTATACATGTATTTAATTTGAATTTATGGAATAATAGAGGTGGGAATTTCAAAGTAAACAAATTTCCTTACTTATATAGCACCTTAAATATATACCAATTATACATCAACATGAAGGTTGTGAAGTATAGAACACATAAAATATATGCAATCAACTCACAAGGTTGACAGTAGGCACCAATGGTTCCCGGAAGTCTGCTACCATGTTCGTACCAGAACAGAACAGTCGTGTGACCGATTTCGAGAATAAGGTTTTCAACTTGAAGATTTTTTCTTTTTCGTACAATTTTGTGGGGCGTTTGTGACACATCACAGATGAAATTTTAAGATGTGCTTTCTCAAAGACTTGGTTCTGTCCTGGTTCTCCGGCTTCCTCCACCCCTAAAACAGTCTAACAGCAGGAGGTGACCCTGGCTATCGACAGTGTCATTAAATCCCAATAAATAAATTTCCCAAAGACTGAAGTCCGAAGTCACTTATTTGAAACTCAGTCATTGGGATTGCCTATCTGTTTGTGATTGTTGAAGCTGGTATGCTTATAGCATTTGAAGTTTTACTGTCAGCAAACTCATAAAAATAGTTTTTCTTTCGTGAAAAAAGTGAATATATTCCATTTCCTTGTATTCTAGTCATTATTAGCTCGATTGTTTACCGTGAGGGCTATAGTCATGACTTTTGTCTGTCCGTCTGTTAACATTCAGAGTTTTGGTTAAAGTTTGTGGTTAAAGTTTTTTAATGAAGGTTCAAGTGGGGGTTTTAGTCCCCTACCGGCATCGCCGGATGGGACTATAGGTTTGCACTCTGTCCATCTGTCAGCCTGTTAGTCTGTTAGTCTGTCAGTCTGTCAGTCACACTTGAGTTTTCCGGAGTTATTTTGGAAACGCTTCAACGGCATGATTTTATTTTTGGTAAACTATTATAGAACGATGACTTACAGATCAAGTTTGAATTTCATGCTGATTGCATTATTCTTGTGTGAGTTACGGCCCTTGGAAATATGGAAAAGCACCAAAATATCGGTATTTTTATACTGTACCAATGACCCAGACATAGCTGGTGCTAACTCTTAATATATAGGGCCAAACACAAATTTTGCCCCCCAATCCCCAAAATTTGCATCTAAAACCAAAGAAAACATGTCCTGAATGGCCCTCCACACTTCACCTCTACTGCGCATGTGCAGTGTCAAGGACGTTCCGAAATTGGCGCCATTAATCATTCTAAGTTTGGCCCTTCATCAGTTAACATCTGACTGACCTTTGTGCTTGTAAATCTCAGTTTAAATGATGCCAGACACATAAATATTAGTGAAATGGTGATTCTAAGGAGGATAGAGAAGGAGGAGAGGAAAAATGTGTGACAGAATATTATCAGGGCTGTAACTTAAAATTTTTTAATGAAATTATGTTAAGTTACCTATTTTCGAGGCAGCAGCCATTTTGTTGTCATTCTGATTATTTAGTTACACTGATTTTTCAGTGTTTTCCTCTCTCCCTGTCCTACAAGTCCCCCCTTGCTATTCTCCCATGCTTTTGGCATAGTTTCTGTAATTATTATTACTAAATTTTCTTGGGAGTTTTAGCTGAATAACAGAATGAATTCTGTTCTTTTCCCCATGTTTACGTCTTCACCTACGGGTGGTTAGGCGTTGTGTTCTGCATCTACCATCTGATGTTCTGCAGTTTCTTCCCTGGAAGTCTCTGTTTTGCATCAGATAGTGTATTTTTGGTAACTGATTCCGGGCCTGGGTGCCTGGAGTCTTATTTTAGTGTTTTTACATTCATTGTTTACTTTTACAACAGCCCTCTGTGTGAGGGGGGGATTTCTTGAAAATAATATCTTGATGTTATTTTAATCATAACTAGATACATTATTATTGTTCGTAAGTGTTGAATAAATTGTTTAAAAATATTTTTAAAATTTTTGTCCACACTTAGGCTTGGGATCCATTGGGGCTCAACGTTACTTTTCAGAAACTTGGGCTGTTCTGAAAAAATATTTTTTCAAAATATTTTGATTTCAATTATTTTTTCTATATTAATGGATCATATTATTATTATGTATTTTGATTGCCAGGGGTTGGTGCGAGTACCAGGACTTGGTTTTCTTTTCACATTGAAAGGATTTTGATCAATTGTAATAAGAGGAAGTCTTCCTCTGACTTTTATAATCATTCTATATGTGGTCAGTGTACTCGCATTAACTCCTGTTCTGTATCGTATGATTTCGATGACAACATGGGAAGCGTATGTCACGGTATGTTAGTGGGGAATTGGACACTCCGGTCCTTTCCCCGCAGGGTCACTCTACTTTATCAATTTCTATTTCAGACGATCAAGATTAGGGTGATGTATCTGTGATGTCTTCCAACAGTGTGCCTCCGTCGTCACAATTAATGAAGGGCTAGTGGAAAAGTGCTCATGTAAATACGCCAATTGCCTAAGAGGACCCTAGTAGGTTCGACGGCCTTTGACGTCCGCTAGCTCGCCCAGTGTAGCGTCCATTCATCGAATGGTTCGGCAGCCGGGTTCGTCCGTTGCGGTCTAGAAGGAGTTTTGGGGTGATGCGAGCACTATAAATCAACCAAATGCACACCCAGTGATGGCGGATTAGAGGGAGAATGGAGGAAGCCTTTTAGTCCGGTTCATAGCTCGTTCTGGTCCATCCGGACGGCGAGCGAGAGAGGCCCCTCTCTCGTACAACAACATCTGGCCCCAGATGTTGTGGTACAAAATGTTTCGCATTCGGAGCATACGTCCGTCGCTTGGGACGCTCCGACATATAGTCAGTCCGGAGTAGACTGTCAATAAGGCTTCCTCATTCTCATGGTAGCGCACACGACTGCTCTTGGCTACGTGACCTCGGATATCCAGTCAGCTTCGCCAGTCAGAGAATCATCGGCGACCAGGTCACACCATCCGGTAGCCAGGGACACGAGGCCTGCAGACTCCGGACGTTCGCATAGGAAAGTGTGCGGGAGTCAACGTACACGGAGCTTCCGGCGGCAATGCATCGTAAGACCGCTACTGCACAGGCCTCGGGAACGGACGTGCTTTCCTAAATAGCACAGTTTATCGCAGCATCCCAGCATCAACTGAATCTGTCGCATATTTTTTATCCGACGATGCTGGGTCGGGACCCTCCGCGGAAGCGGGTACGGACGTCCGAAAATTTCATCCGGTCCGACGGGATACCGAAAGGGATTTGGAGGATTTCGAGCTTTCCCTTTCGGAACAACATATGCTGTTGTGTATGTCATCTGACTTGATCTTCTACAGCTTCTTTCGTCGGACCAGAATGCTGGATAAGAAACTGATAGCGTCGGTGAACTTAGAAATTTTTGGTTCGGTTCAGGGACATCGTCCCTCAGTTCCGACATAGTCCAATAATGTCACACAAACTTTCGAATTATTGAACGACGCTATATATATTATTATTATATGCTTGCTATAACCAAGCATTTCTGGTTTCTTGTTCGCAAAGTTACGGAGATGTCTTTCAAAAGTGTGCCTCTGTCGTCATAGTTAATGAAGAGCTAGCGGCAATAAGTGCTCATGGAATATGTCTATCGCCTAAGAGATCACTTGTAGGATCGACGGAGTGACATTCGCTAGCTCACCCGGTGTAGCGTGCATTCATCGAATGGTTCGGCTGCCAGGTTCGTCCGTTGCGGTCTAGGAAGGAGATTTGGGTGATGCGAGCACTATAATTACTTTAGTACTCACCCAGTGACGGCGGATTGAGTACAGATCGGAGGAAGCCTGTTAGTCCGGTTCCTGGCTTGTCCAGGTCCGTCCGGGCTGTGAGCGAGAGAGGTCCCTCTCTCGTCCAACAACATAGGGGACCGCATGTTGTGATTCAGATATTTTACATTCGGAGCATATGTCTGTCGGTCGGGACGCTCCGTTATATTGACAGTCAGAGAGACTGTCCATAATGCTTCCTCATCCTCACAGCAGGGCACACGACCGCACATTGGCTGCTTGACCTCGAGTATCCGATCAGTTTCGTCATTCAGTGATTCCACGGCGAATAGGTCACGCCATCCGGTAGCCAAGGGACACGAGGCCTATACACTCCGTTCGCTCGCATATTGGTAGTATGCACGGGGTAACGATCACGGAGCTTCCAGCGGCAATGCATTGTAGGACCGCTTCTCCTCAGGCCTCAGTGACGGACGTGCTATCCGAGTTAGCACAGTTGTTTCGCAGCATCCCAGCAATCGACAGTTTCTTACTCGAATCAGGAATTATCTGACGGCGCTGGGTCGGTGCGGTCCGCGGTTGCATCAGGTACGGACGACCGAACGCTTTATAGGGTCCGACAGGATGGCGAAAGGTATTCGAAAGATTCCAGTTTTCCCTTTCGTAGCATCGGAAGCTGCCATTCTTATCTTCTGGCATTATCTTCCAGGGATTGTTATTTCGGACTACATTGCTGCGATGTTGGATAAGAGACTTATAACGTCATTGGACACGGAATTTTGGATCAGTTCAGGGACATTGTCCCTGACTTACCGACACAGTCCAATAATGTCATTACAACATGTGTTTTATTTTTCGACGCTATATATGCATATAAGCCTGCTACCAAGCATGATAGTTTAGTTTCTTGTCCGCAATGCTCATTTCTGCCGTTTTATCATTTATACGAATAATTTATTTTGGCAGAGCAGGGCATACCGAGAGTTCATATGCGTCTAGACGGCGTGGTTAAAGACTGGAAATATTCTTTTTCGCCGTCTATGTCTTTTCCAACCACAATGTTGGAAACGACAATGATGTCTAGTAGACTTAACTTAGACGCTTTATCATACGTAATCAACCTTACTGAGGCGTTGTCATTACGTCTTCAAGAAAAGATTTACGGGATATTATTCTCAATGTGATTTCTTTTGAGGGCAATAGTTTGTTCACGTATAACTCCGCCCTTCACTGGCTGATTGGAGTTGGTTAGACGTGACGCAGCCCTAGCTACATCCACGCGCGTGGATAGTAAGGTGAAGAACTCTCTCAGAGTCGCTTCGTTCTCGGAGAAGCCTCTCTTCGACGGCAACTTTTCGGCAATCCATGAATTGCTCGATTTACACGTTCTCTTGTCTATCTAGTGTTACAAGAGATTCAGACTGGGGCAAACATTCGGTGGTTGACTCAGAGAGTGCCACTGCAGTTGCCGGATCCGAGTGTTATGGTTATGACGGTTGCCAGTCAAACAGATTGGGATATAATATTGATCCCAATTGATTCGAAGTGCCAGGGTCTTTGGGTTCCGCAGTCTCTAAGCAAGCAATTATCTTCCGCGGAATAATGTTTTTAGGCTTGCTTTATGTCATTGCATGAACATTATTCAGAAACGCATGTCCAAATCCTGTCCGTTAATTCGACAGAAGTGGCGTATCTCCGGAACCAGGGAGGCACTCATTCGTTTCCGTTATTCAATTTAATGGAAAGAATCCGTCTGTTGGTTATAGTACACCAAGTTCTGTTTTGGTCCGTCATATTCCGGGTCGTCTGATTGTTTTACCGGACTCCCGTTCACTTAGGGGTCGCTTGTTGCCGTCAGAATGGACTCTCAACAAACAAGTATTCAATCACATTTGCTATCTCTGGGAGCGCCCAATGATAATTTATTTACGACACAGCTTGCTAATCAATTGCAGACGTATGTGTTGGCTTGTCCGGATCTCTGAGCTTGTTGTTAACGCTCTATTGATCTAATAGGACGGAATGATAGGATACGCGTATCCTCCGGCGCTGTTGTTTCAGCAGGTATTGCTAAGATAAACAACCACAATACATTTCTGTTGATAGCATCTCTATCTTCACAGAGACCGTGGGTAATTTACTCTGATGTCTACTGTGGGACTTAACACGAAATCTTCCTCAATGAGAGGATCTTTTTTCGCTGGGTAAATCGTGTCATCTTTATCACAACCCGCAAGGTCGCATCCTTCACGTATTCCGTTGTGTGGTCCGTATTGCATTGTAAGCATTGTACTGGACGAGCTTTGGGCGCGATTTCTTACTATAGGAGATCCTCTTCTTCGCTATTCTATGCGGCTAAAGTGGAGGCTCTTCCGTCGTTGGTGTAGGGATCACTATGTTCATATTGTTGATCCCTCCATACTACTCATTGCAACTTTTTAGTATACTTGTTTGACAAGATCTACTGCAGCCTGTTATTATTAAGGTTATAGGTTTATGTTACCTCATACCTATGCACTCTATGATAGTTTACAATTGAGTCTTATGTCTCTTTATCTAAGTCAGTTAGTAACTTTTTGATAAATAGACTTAGAATCTTTAGATTAAATTCCTATATGGAATTTAACTTTGGTTCTTATTTAGCTAAGTAATCATTTGAGCCTTTGGAAACAGTAGTTTTCAAATTCTGACCTTTTAGACAGTAATTATGTTGGCTTCTCTTTTACTGAAGAGTCAGTGAGTTTCATGCACTATCGATGGATGATTTTCACTTTCGTAGTTTCGGAATCACTACTTCCTTTACTATTTAGGTTGGATTTTTGCATAAGAGTTAGGCTCCTAATATCCGGAACCTATTGTTATTAAGGTCCTTCCGTCTTCGTACAGGCATAGGCCTTTACTCTGTCCGGTTAGAGTTTATGTATTTATAAACAGATATCTGTTTATTACTACGGGTGTAAGCTTCTTCTGTCTTTGATGCCTAATAGAAGGACGTTACGCTCCATTCTATTGCTAATGGATTCAATTAACTATCGGTACTGCTTATAGTATATCATTGACTCAGCAGTTGTGCTTAAGATTTCGGCTCATGAAGTAAGAGTTCTTCTACATCTTGGGCTTACATTAATAGTGTCGCTATTATAGATTTTTGAAGGCTGCTCATTGCGCTCAGCCATCCACATTCATGAATTTTTATCTCAGAAATATCGAGTCCATTTCTGGAGGCCTCTATTGTTAGGTCTATTATCTACTGCTCAGAATGTCATTCACTTAACAGTTGCTGCTATAGCTAGGTAGGCTGTCTGTTTCGGCAGTGACTCCGTTCTGCTGCCCTCTTTGCTCTGGGCTATTTGACCCAGGGCAAGAAAAAGGGGGGGGTGGTGAGGGTGTTCCCTTGGGTCACCTGTTTTACTATGAAAACAAGGGGATACCTCCTCCGGAGTTAGTAATTCTGAGCTGTTATTGGGATGGTTGTTTAGTGAGTAGTTATGTTTTAAAAATTCATTCAAGTCTTAGTTTTTAAAGTATAGCTTTTGAATATAGCACGTGTCAACGGACATGATTATGCAATCCTCAGACACTTTTAAGGAGTATAAGAGTCTCTATTCTCTAGACTTACTTTATTTATTGGCTTACTTTAAAAATTATTAGTATAAGGATTATATTGGATATTAATAGAGTACATGGATGTATGATGCTCAATTTTGGAAGGTGTTGTATCTTTCTAATTTATCATAAATAAGAAAGATACATGTAAGGCCTATTACTTCTTTTTCCCTAGAGGGGATGACTCTATTTTATATCATTGAGCGTATTCCATCTTGCTCTATGTCCTTGGCCCTCCAGCCTTTTTACTATTCAGCTATGTCTGGGTCATTGGTACAGTATAAAAATGTTAAAAAATTTATAGTAATTTCTATATTTTTATATTTTTTATACTTACCAATGACCCAGACGGGGATGGCCCTCCCAGGAGTTGGGAACTCTTGCCTCCCCGCTGAGTACATAGCGCTTACCAGGCACTGGTTATTAGAATGATTAATGGTGCCAATTTCGGAACGTCCTTGACACTGCGCATGCGCAGTAGAGGTGAAGTGTGGAGGGCCATTCAGGACATGTTTTCTTTGGTTTTAGATGCAAATTTTGGGGATTGGGGGGCAAAATTTGTGTTTGGCCCTATATATTAAGAGTTAGCACCAGCTATGTCTGGGTCATTGGTAAGTATAAAAAATATAGAAATTACTATAAATTTTTTAACTTTCCGGAGTTTTTTTTGGAAACGCTTCAACGGAATGATTTCATTGTTGGTAAACTTCTATAGAACGATGACTTACAGATCAAGTTTGAGTTTCATGCTGATTGCATTATTCTTGTGTGAGTTATGGCCCTTGGAAATATGGAAAAGCGCCAAAATATGTTTTCCAGACTTTTTTTGGAAATGCTTCAACGGAATGATTTCATAAAATTTTTTGGTAACCTAAAATAGAATGATGACTTACAGATCAAGTTTGAGTTTCATGCTGAATGCCTTATTCTTGTGTGAGTTATGGCCCTTGGAAATATGGAAGCGCGCCAAAATATCAGTTTTCCGGACTTTTTCTGGAAACGCTTCAATGGAATGATTTCATTTTTGGTAACCTACTATAGAATGATGACTTACAGATCAAGTTTGAGTTTCATGCTGGTTGCATTATTCTTGTGTGAGTTATGGCCCTTGGAAATATGGAAAAGCGCCAAAATATCAGTATTTTTATACTGTACCAATGACCCAGACATAGCTGGTGCTAACTCTTAAAAATATAGGGCCAAACACAAATTTTGCCCCCCCAATCCCCAAAATTTGCATCTAAAACCAAAAGAAATCATGTCCTGAAGGACCTCCATACTTTGCCCTTACTGCGCATGCGCAGTGTCAAGGACGTTCCGAAATTGGCGCCAATTTTCATTCTCTCTTTGGCCCTTCATCAGTCAACATCTCACTGATCTTTGTGCTTGTAAATCTCAGTTTAAAGGATGCCAGACACGTAATTATTGGAGAAATGGTGATTCTAAGGAGGATATAGAAGGAGGAGAGGAAAAAGGAGTGACAAAAAATAATCAGGGCTGCACTTAAAATTTTTTATGAAATTATATTAAGTTGCCTATTTTCGAGGCATGGGCCTGTTGTTGTCATTCTTGCTATAAAGTTGCACTGCTTATTCAGTGTTTCTTCTCCCCTGGTCTTCTAAGTCCCCCCTTGCTATTCTCCCATGCTTTTGGCATATTTTTGAGAAAGATCATTTCTAAATTCTCTTGGGAGAGTTACCTTGGTTACAGAATGAATTCTGTTATTTTCCCCATAGTTACGTTTTCACCCATGGGTGTATAAACGTTGTGTTCTGCATCTACCATCTGATGTTCTGCAGATTCTCCTCTGGGAGTCTCTGTTTTGCATCAGATAGAGTGTAATTTTGATGACTGATTTCGGGCCAGTATTGTCAGTGCCTGGAGTCATGTTTTCTGGTGTTTTTACACTGTTTGTTTACATTGGCAACAGTCTCTTTTGAGGGGGGCTGTTTGCCTTTGGAGTAGTTTATCTCACTATAAGATACATTATTATTATCCGTAAGTGTTGCATTAATTATTTTATATAATTTTAAAATTTTTGACCACACTTAGCCTTGGGATCCATTGGGGCTCAATGTTACTTTTCAGAAACTTGGGCTTCGCTGAAAAAATATTTTTCAAAAATTATTTTGATTTTCAATTGTTTTTTCAATATTAATGGATCATGTTATTATGTATCTTTGTGTTTAGGGGTTTGTGCGAGTACTAGGACTTTTTGTTGACTTTTCACAATGAAAGGATATTGTTCAAATTGTAATAGGAAGAAATCTTCCTCTGACTTTCATGATCATTGTATTAATTGTAGTCAGTGTACTCGCACTAATCCCTGTTCAATATGTCAATATTGGGATGACAAACATTGGAAACGTGTGTCACGATATGTTGTTAGTGGAGAAAGGGCTATGCCGGCTCTTTCTCCGCAGGGTCACTCTACTCTATCAGTTTCTATTTCAGAGGAACAAGAACAGGGTGATGTTTCCATGTTATCTTCCGCAAGTGCGCTTCCGTCGTCACAAATGAATACAGAGCTAGCGGCAAAAGTGCTCATGGAGATAAGACAAATGTCGTCCGCTAGCTCG
Organism: Pictodentalium vernedei; assembly: GCA_031216915.1. Lineage (NCBI taxonomy): Eukaryota > Metazoa > Mollusca > Scaphopoda > Dentaliida > Dentaliidae > Pictodentalium > Pictodentalium vernedei. The sequence continues at coordinate 339,067,437 of CM062289.1, read as the reverse complement.
CTCGGTGTAGCGTCCATTCACCGAATGGTTCGGAAGCTGGGTTCGTCCGATGCGGTCCAGGAGGAAATGTTGGGTGATGCGAGCGCTATAAACATTCAACGTGCACACCCAGTGACGGCGGATAGTAGGAGAGATCGGAGGAAGCCTTCGAGTCCGGTTCCTAGCTCGTCCAGGTCCAGCCGGGCCGCGAGCGAGAGAGGCCCCTCTCTCGTACAACAACATCTGGGACCAGATGTTGTGGTACAAAATGTGTCGCAAGCGGAGCACACGTCCGTCGCTCGGGACGCTCCGTTGTATAGGCAGTCCTCTGAGACTGCTCAGGCTTCTTCCTCTCACCAGCGCACACGACCGCACCTTGGCTACGTGACCGCCGATATTTTACCAGCTTCGCCGATCAGGGATTCTTCGGCGACCAGGTCACGTCATCCGGTAGCCAGGGACACGAGGCCGGTTGACTCCGGACGTTCGCATAGGAAGAGTATGCGGGAGTCACCAGATGCGGAGCTGCCCTCGGCGAAGCAGCGAAAGACTGCGCCTCTGCAGGCCTCGATGTCGGACGTGCTTGTTCAAATAGCACAACTTATCGCAGCATCCCAGCAACCGACAGAAACGGTGTCGGATCGGGAATTATCCGACGGCGCTGGGTCGGTACGCTCCGCCGAAGCATCGGGTTTTGACGACCGGGAGCATCATAAGGTCCGACCGGATGGTGAAAGGGATACGGATGACTTGGAGCTATCCCTTTCGGAACAACATAAAGCTGCCGTGGACTTCATCCGGCACTTTCTTCCTCAAGTTGTTCCGTCGGGCCAGACTGCTGCGGTTCCGGACAAGAGAATTATAGCGTCATTGGACACTGATTTCTTTGAGTGGTTCAGGGACATCGCTCCCGAGTTTCCGTCTCAGTCCAATAATGTCACAAGAACATTTGAATTATTGAACGACGCTATATTCAAACTTGCTTCCAAAACAGGAAAAGCGGGTTTCTTGTCCGCCAATACTCTCAACCTGCCTTTCATTAATGCAAGGAATAAATTCGATATGGCAGGACAGGGTATCCCGAGAGTTCCTCTGCGTATGGACGACGAGGCGGAAGACTTAGAATTATCATTACCGTCGTCTGCGTCTATTCCAACAGCGGTGTTGGAGACGACTATTTCGTCTAACAGAGCCAGTTTAGATGCTTTATCTTACGCAGACCACCTTACTAAGGCGTTATCACTGCGTCTTCAAGGGAAAGAATTCCAGGATATACAATCCTCTTTAAGACTTCTTTCAAGGGCAGCAGCTTATTCCACGTGTAACTCCGCCCTTTCAGTGGCAAACCTGGAGTTGGTTAGACGTGACGCAGCCCTAGCTACATGCACACTCGTGGATAGTAAGGTGAAGAACTCTCTCAGAGTCGCTTCGGTCTCCGGAGAACTTCTCTTCGATGGCAAGCTTTCTGCAATTTACGATAAAATTACTAAGAAAGCTTCGGATTCTCTGCTGTTTAAATCTGCTTCTAAGAAGTCGGACACGACAGATAAGAGTAAGACAGGCACTTCTAGGTCTAATGCGCCCAAGAGAGGTTCCTATAGAGGTTCCGGTGCGTCCTCTTGGTCTTATTCAAGAGACCGTCAAGGCAGCGACTCACGTGCGGGACGTCCTTCGGGCCGGGACAACCGGTCGGACACCCCGAGGTCGACGGGACGAGGTACAGGTCGTGGAGGACGTTTCTCCTACCGCAGGCCTCGCAGGTCCAGGAGGTGATGGCTTCAACCTCTATCGCGTGCCGGTTGGCAGAAGGTTGTCGAGTTTTTCACAAGAGTGGGCGTCGATTACGGACGACCCTTGGGTGAGAGGGGTGATTTCGGAAGGTCTAAAGTTTTCCTTCAAACGAAAGCCTCCATTAACTTGAAGTCCAAAATGGACTCAACTTCCGTCAAATCCGCAGAAAAGAGATGCTCTGTTATCAGAGGTGCAGTCTCTTTTAAGGAAGAACGCGGTAGAGGTCGTAGAAAACCAGGAGTCACCGGGATTCTACAGCCATCTGTTTCTGGTTCCGAAACCAGACGGCTCGTTCCGTCCAGTCATAGATTTGAGCTGGATAAACAAGCTGATCGTCGCTCCGAAGTTCTATATGGAGACGATTCGATCGGTCAGAGCGAGTATTCGGGTGAACGATTATGCAACAAGCATAGATCTCAAAGATGCGTACTTTCACGTCATGGTACATCCGACATTCCGAAAGTATCTACGCTTCGCAGTCCTAGGAGTAGTGTATCAGTTCCGGGCCATGTGCTTCGGATTGAATCTAGCACCCTGGGCTTTCACTCGGGTAATGAACTCGGTAATGATCTACTTCCGAGCTCATTCGTCTGCGGTAACGTCGGCCTACCTGGACGACATTCTTCAGAGGTACGGCAACAAGTTAACGCTTCAGAACAATGTGCAGAATCTGCTTCTATTGCTCCGACGTCTCGGTTTTATAATAAACGAGAAGTCGGATCTGGTGCCGTCCAAGTCATTCACACATCTTGGAATGAGCTTCGAGACGCACAACAATCTCGTTCGTCTGCCGTTAACCAGAGCGAAATTAGTCAGTTGTTACGCTCGCTATTGTCTGCACGCAGACAAAGTCACAGCGAGGGAGTTCATGAGACTGATAGGTCTGTGCGGAGCCGCTGCGGATCTCATTCCGATGGGGCGGTTACGCACGCGTCCTCTCCAAATTTTCTTGACTCAGAATTGGAGTGTGAAAATTCATTCGCACGACATAGACGTTCTCTTGTCAGATCAAGTGAAACGAGAGATTCAGACTTGGGCAAACATTCAGTGGTTAACTCAGGGAGTTACACTGCAGTTGCCGGATCCGAGTTTTACCATTATGACGGATGCCAGTCAAACAGGTTGGGGTGCATCATTGATCCCAACGGATTCGAGATGCCAGGGTCTTTGGGATCCGTAATTCCTGGGCAAGCACATAAACATCAAGGAAATGATGTCAATTTGGCTTGCGTTACATCATTGGATGGACATTATTCACAATGCTCATGTCCAAATCCTATCCGACAATACGACAGTAGTGGCGTATATACTTAATCAGGGAGGCACTCATTCAATTCCGTTGTTCAATCTAACGGAAAGAATCCTTCTGTTTGCTCTAGAACATCATGTTCTACTCTCGGTCCGTCATATACCGGGTCGTCTGAACGTACTAGCAGACTCCCTTTCACGAAAGGGTCGCTTGTTGCCGTCGGAGTGGACTCTCAACAAACAAGTATTCAATCAGATTTGCTACCAATGGGAACGGCCAATGATCGACTTATTTGCGACACATCTCAACAATCAGTTGCAGACGTATGTGTCTCTGTGTCCGGATCCAAGAGCATTTGCAGTAGACGCTCTGTCGATCCCTTGGGACAGAATGATAGGATATGTGTATCCTCCAGCGCTGTTAATTCAGCAAGTATTGCTAAAGATAAAACAATCTCAATGCAAGATTCTGTTGGTAGCATCTCTGTCTCCACAGAGACCGTGGATAAATCTACTCAGGTGTCTGTTGTGGGACCTACCGCGGAAGCTTCCTCCACGGGAGGATCTTTTTTCGCAGGGGAAATCGCATCAACTCCATCACAACCCGCAAGGTCTCAACCTTCACGTTTTTCCGTTGTGCAGTCCTTCTTGCATGGCAAGCACATTACAGGACGAGCAGTGGACGTGATTTCTAACTGTAGGAGGACCTCCTCTTCGCTAAACTATGCGGCTAAGTGGAAGGTTTTTCGTCGTTGGTGTGGGGATCATTCTGTTGATACTTTTGATCCCTCCATACCAGACATTGCAAACTTTCTAGTATACTTGTTTGACGAAATCAAACTGCTGCCTGTTACTATTAAGAGTTATAGGTCTATGTTATCTGATACCTATGCACATCATGATAGTTTACAAATTGGATCTAATGTCTCTTTATCTAAGTTGGTTAGAAACTTCTCGATAAATAGACCCAGAACTCTTAGGTTAATTCCTAAGTGGAATTTAGCTTGGGTTCTTCTTAAACTGAAGGAAAAGCCATTTGAACCTCTTGGGACAGTAGATTTCAAATTCTTGTCTTATAAGACAGCTTTTCTCTTAGCTTTCTCTTCTGCTAGAAGAGTCAGTGAGCTTCATGCACTGTCGGTGGATGATTCTCACTATCGTAGTGTCGGGAACACTATCACCTTCACTACTAATGTGGGATTTTTAGCTAAGAATCAGGCTCCTAATAAATATCCAGAACCTATTGTTATTAAGGCTCTTCCGTCTTCAGACGGGCGTAGGCCTTTACTCTGTCCTCTTAGAGCGTTACGTATCTATAAACAGAGATCTCAGTTTATCAGAAAGGGACGAAAACGTTTCTTTCTGTCTCTGATGCCTAATAGAAAGGACATTTCGGTCCATTGTATTGCTAGATGGATTCAATTAACTATCCGTACTGCTTATGAAAATTTATCTTCTTCTCAGCAGTCTGTGCTTAAGATTTCGGCTCATGAAGTAAGAGCTCTTTCTACATCTTGGGCTTACGCTAATAGTATTGCTATTAAAGATTTAATGAAGGCTGCTTATTGGTCTCAGCCATCCACATTCACGAATTTTATCTCAGAAATATTGAGTCCATTTCTGGAGACCTGCATTGTTTAGGTCCGTTATCTGTTGCTCAGAATGTCGTCCACTAAACAGTTGCAACTATAGTTATGCAGGCTTTCTTTTCTGGCAGTGACTCCGTCCGGCTGCCCTCTTCGCTCTGGGCTATTTGACCCAGGGCAAGGGGAAGGGGGGGGGGAGGGTGTTCCCTTAGGTCACCTGCTTTATAGTGAAAAGCAAGGGAATGCCTCCTCCGAAATCAGTATTTCTGAGTCGTTTCCGGGATGGTTTTAAAGTGTAATATTAATGTTAAAAATTCATTCATGTCATATTTTTAAAGTGTACCTTGGTGTGAAGCATTTGTATATGTCAAGTGTCAAACGGGCGTTAATATACAATCCTCGGACACTTTTAAAGAATATAAAGAGTCTCAATTCTCTGGACTAACTTTATTTATTGGCTTACTTTAAAAATAATTAGTATAAAGGGTTATACTGGATGTTAATAGAGAACATGAATGTTATTGTGCTCAATTATGAAGGGTATTGTATCTTTCTAATTTAACATAAAATAAGAAAGATACATGTAAAGCCTAATACTCCTTTTCTCCTTGAGGGGTTGACTCTATATTATATAGTTGAGCTTATTGGATTTTCCTCTATGTCCTAGGCACTCCAGCCTTTTTACTATTCAGCTATGTCTGGGTCATTGGTACAGTATAAAAATGTTAAAAAATTTATAGTAATTTATATATTTTTTATACTTACCAATGACCCAGACGGGGATGGCCCTCCCAGGAGTTGGGAACTCATACCTCCCCGCCGAGTACATAGCGCTGACCAGGCACTGCTTGTAAGAATGATAATTGGCGCCAATTTTGGAACGTCCTTGACACTGCGCATGCGCAGTAAGGGCAAAGTATGGAGGTCCTTCAGGACATGATTTCTTTTGGTTTTAGATGCAAATTTTGGGGATTGGGGGGCAAAATTTGTGTTTGGCCCTAGTTTTTTAAGAGTTAGCACCAGCTATGTCTGGGTCATTGGTAAGTATAAAAAATATATAAATTACTATAAATTTTTTAACTTTCTGGACTTTTTTTGGAAATGCTTCAACGGAATTCATGCTGATCACATCTAGGTTATAACATTTGTATAATTATTAATGCTCATTAGTCCAGTAGGGGACATTGTATTGCTTCAGCGATACGTGTGCTCTTGTTTTTTTCCTGTTTAGTCATGATTTTCTTCTGTTTGTCTGTCTGTCTGTTAACATTTGAAGTTTTGGTTAAAGTTTTTGGTTAAAATTTTTGGTTAAAGTTTTTTAACTTTTTTAAATTGATATTACTATTGTTTGTATCATTCTCATTTTGTTTTTATTTTTTTTTCATGTTATTTTGGGAAATATTTAACCCTTTTTTCTATGGCAATTTAACTTTCAACTTCCAGGTGAAAGTTTTTTTTTTAAGGGGGGGGTGGGGGGTGTTTTAATTCTTCAAATAGTTTAGTGGAATGTCACTGTTTCTTATTTGGGACAATGTCTACTATCTACTGAATATTTCTACAGTGATTTTCATTAATATTGGCATGATTTTAACCACTTTTAAACATGTTTTCAGACTTACTTTCTTTGTATTTGAAATTAGACTTTTTGCCACATACTTTCTTACTATAATTCTTGCATGGTCACTACAACTTAATGATTCCATTTACATCAATGATTTCTTTTATCGGTTTTAGGAAATATTTATCCCATTTTTGCCAATCAATTTTACTTAGTATTCCCAGCTTAAAGTTTCGGATTAAAGTTCTGCTTTTCAAGGTTCTACCTTTCATTTTCCAAACACTCTGTTACAACGTCATTTCTTTTTTTTCATTTCAGGCAAGGTCTACTGAAGCTGTATACAGTGGTTTCAAATAATATTGACATTAATTTAACCCTTTTCACAACACTTTTCGAACGTACTCTCTCTAAATTTCAAATTAGACTTCTACCACATACTTTATTAATTTTTATCCTCTTCCACATGGGAGGGAGATAGCACAGAGCTCGCACCGTCCATCTATCTGTCAGTCCATCTGTTACTCTGTCCGTCAGTTCATCCGTTTGTCCAGACTTTCTTTATGCCATAACTTGAACAAAAATTAACAAATTTCAATTCTTTTCAGTACATGTCTCTAGATCAAGTTTGATGACCACAATTATCCAATGAAAATTGTTGAAGTTATTTCCCTGCCCAGCCTCCCTCCCCCAGTGACCGTTGGGAACGGCGAGCGATCGCGCCAGCGCACCATCGCGCACCGCTTTTTCGTATACCGCGAGTAATTAGTCGCGCACGTTTATCTTCCGGTCGTGTTCAAAGCCTTCGTCGGAGAAGTGCAAAGTACAGAAGAACCTGTCATAAGCAGGGGTCAGCCGAGTGGGCGACTTGGGCGAAGAAGTCGCCTTGTCATTCCTCAAGTCGCCTTGGCTTACATTGGGGGCGAAATTCAAGTTGCCCTCCCAAACTTCCTTGGGAGACATGGCAGTTTACTGTATTTTCTTATGTTTTATTTTTTAAAAACACACGCTTCCGCAAAAAACAGTAAACACGGTTGCTGTTAAAGTCCGTCACACGGCTATGAAAATAGCCTAAACTAGCCCAATTTTATATTTCTGAAAAGAACTGCAATTGCGTAGTCGTTCGAACAATTCGCCCCAACTGATAGCAACCAGCACAAAACAAAGTACCAGACAACAACGAATCACACAAGACACGCATCGAGTTAATTAGAATTTATTAAAGTTAACCATCGTTTCAAAACAAAAAAAATGTATTGGAGACAGCTCGTCCATATCGAAATTACTTGTGGTTACGCTCTGTTCCACTGAAAAATTGGCTGCATTGAAATTCGCCCCGCAATTTGCATTGAATGTTTTTCTTTGAAAACTTGTGAAGTTTGTTGGAAGGGGGTTAAATGTAATAAGGCTACAATAGAAATCACAGGTATTTGGATGGATAAGAATGGCAGACCTTCAAAGCACCAATCGCACGTGTCAGTGAAAGATGGTTGGCAGAAATTGTCAGTTTTCTGAACAGTGTATTATTAGTTTACCCAGCGCAGCCGGGAAGGGAGACAACTGAAATGTTTTGTCATTTACCAAAGAAATTAATTAACTCAAATTGTTAATAACGCTTAATTTACGAAGGATATCGAAAACTTTTTTAACTACGCTTTTCAACTCAGTTAGGGTATTCAGAAACCATGAATGACCCAGCTTCTTATATGAACTTGAAATTTATTTTAAACACTTTAAATATTTTTTTAAAAAGAATATACCTTCTGTTACAGAGAAGAACACTCTCACCATGGGTCATACTAAATTTCAAATCCACATCGTTGAGGCAAATACAAAATCAACTGCACGGTAACCTTAGTCATCACTGTTAGGCAAAGAGCCTCTTAGGGCCGAAACGTCTCAAGGCCGAAACGTCATAAAACCAATTATTTTGGAAATCGCGCGTTATTAGGCCTACTGATTTCTCAACAGCAATCACCACCAATCCTCGTTATTCCACCTGGGGGCGAATTGGCCCGAGGCATTATTTTAAAAATCACTCTCCTAAAATTTTTCACTCTCGTAAAATCTAAAAGTGGAGAGTGAATTTCCACTCTCCTGCTCTCCCGCTCCCAACGGTCACTGCTCCCCCCCACCCCCACCCCCCATTAGGCATTTTAAAAAAAATTTTTTCCAATATACATTTTGAATTATTTACAGTCACTACATGTGGAACCTTTTTTTTTTTAAACTCATGTAACCCCCCCACCCCCCCACCCCCCCCCCCCCCCCCCTCCCCCACCCTGGGGGCCAAGTAGGCAATTTTTTTTTCTTTCGTCAAAAATGCTTTTTTACAGTTTTGGTTAAAGTTTGTGCGAACCCCCACCCCCACCCCATTAGCCATTTTGTTTTTCTTTCATCCAATATGCATTTTGAACTATTTACAGTCACTACATGCAGAACCTTTTTTTTTTTAAACTCACATACCCTCCCCGCCCCCAGGGGAGGGGGGCAAATTAGGCACTTTTTTGTCTTTCCTCAAAAATGCTTTTTTACAGTTTTGGTTAAAGTTTGTGGTTCAAAACCTAGACAAACACCACCACCCCCACCCCCCTCCCCACGATGCCAGTTAGGCATTTCTTTCTCTTTGCTCAAAATGCATTCTGAAGGATTTAGACTTACCACATGTATGCGGAAAAAAATGGGCTCCCCTAGCACCCCCTCTCTTCCCCACCCCCTTCTCCATCTTCTCCTCACCCAGGACCATTTAAGCAATATTTTTTCTTTCGTACAAAGAGCATTTTTGGATTATTTGAATTCAACTAAAGTTGATGTGTATTTTCCAGCTAGTAATACAGGCCAGGTTTGAATCTAGCTTCCACAACTACCCCTCCCTTCCCCCACCCCCACCCCCACCCCACACACACACGTCACTTAGGCAATTATTCCCAAAATGCATTTTGAAGGATTGGGAGTTATTGCATGCAAAAAAGAAAATTGACTCCTTTTGCCCATCATTGCTTTATGTACTGCATCTTTGATCCTTTACCTAACACAAGTTGAAGCCAACAGTACAAATTATTTTTCTGAAACATCAGATTTTTTCATTTTTTTTTTTTTACTTCTAACCATGACTTATTAGTCCGTATTAAGCTCATCAAGCTTGTTCCATTAATAGGTCATGAGGTATGTTTTAGAGTTGAGAAATGAAAAAATAAAATTTGAATAGCAAATTTTGTATATCACGAGTGCAGATATGGCAGATTAGTTATGTAAAGGGTTAACAAAAAATGTCTCAGACTATTTTGTGTCTAAGCATTGCCATTGCTGGGACAGTCGGGCTGCATGTGTGACATCACTCTAGTTTTGATATATAATATGACTTTCTTCACTGTTTTCAGTGTTTTGGGCACTGGTGAAAATTTTCCCTAACGTTTTGCTGGACGACGACTTAAGATCTATGGGACCCAGTCAGTTTCTTTGTATAGACAAAAATAAGATCTAAAACAAGTAAAAGGTGCTTTTTAAGTAAGGGAAATTTATTTACTTTGAAATTCTCACCTCTGATATTCCATAAATTCAAACTAAATATACAGATTACGTATCAAAATGAAGGCTGTGGCATATAGAACATGAAAAATATATGCTTCAACACAGACTTGATAGCAGGCATCAATGGTTCCTGGAAGTCTGCTACCATATTCGTGCCAGAACTGATAAAATATTTCCGGAGAACAACTTGACAAATATGCTTCAGATATTCAAGAACAAAGCTAGGACATCAAAATTCTTCAAAATGCAGCGACAGAACTGAGTAAATTCCCAAACTCTCTGCTTGGTTTTCATTGCCTTTATAATGTTGCTCAAGGTCATCAGGCTGAAAAATACGTTCATATACAGTGCCATCCAAAATCAAATAATGAAAAAGATCGCCTTAAGGTGCAAAAGGCGATCTTTTTCAATCCCTCCAATTACTTAATGGGACATTTAGCTTCAAAATAGGTGACGTGTTATTTTGATGCTGCCAGAATTCTAAAAAATGTTATAATTTTTCAGTTTTTATGCCGCCCACCCCCCCCCCCCCCCAACTCAAGTCGGGTGGCATATAGTGATTGAAGTGTTATAACAATTATAAAGGATCGTGGGAGGATGTGTCACACACCATAGCCGGGTTTGTACCTTCAAGGTCGCATTTTAAGGTCATGCTAAAAATCGGTCAATATCATGTCTCAGCCATAACTCAGAAACGAATCATAGTACAATTGTTAAACTATTTACAAATGTTGAGGACAGTCAGAAGGTGTGTCGCGTATAATAGTTTCGCCGCATCTGGAAGGTGAAGATCACGGGGGGGGGGGGGGGGGGGGGGGAGGGGGGGGGGCTTGTTGAAGTTTAAAATTTCGAAGAATTGTTCATATATACGGATGGATGACAAACAAGTCACAAATAATAATATTTTTATACTGTACCAATGACCCAGACATAGCTGGTGCTAACTCTCAAAATATAGGGCCAAACACAAATTTTGCCCCCAATCCCCAAAATTTGCATCTAAAACCAAAGAAAACATGTCCTGAAAGGCCCTCCACACTTCGCCCCTACTGCGCATGCGCAGTGTCAAGGACGTTCCGAAATTGGCGCCATTAATCATTCTAAGTTTGGCCCTTCATCAGTTAACATCTGACTGATCTTTGTGCTTATAAATCTCAGTTTAAATGATGCCAGACACATAAATATTAGTGAAATGGTGATTCTAAGGAAGATAGAGAAGGAGGAGAGGAAAAAAATGTGTGACAGAATATTATCAGGGCTGTAACTTAAAATTTTTTAATGAAATTATGTTAAGTTACCTATTTTCGAGGCAGCAGCCATTTTGTTGTCATTCTGATTATTTAGTTACACTGTTTTTTAAGTGTTTTCCTCTCTCCGTGTTCTTTAAGTCCCCCCTTGCTATTCTCCCATGCTTTTGGCATAGTTTTTGTAATTATTATTACTAAATTTTCTTGGGAGTTTTAGCTGAATAACAGAATGAATTCTGTTCTTTTCCCCATGTTTACGTCTTCACCTACGGGTGGTTAGGCGTTGTGTTCTGCATCTACCATCTGATGTTCTGCAGTTTCTTCCCTGGAAGTCTCTGTTTTGCATCAGATAGTGTATTTTTGGTAACTGATTTCGGGCCTGGGTGCCTGGAGTCTTATTTTAGTGTTTTTACACTCATTGTTTACATTTACAACAGCCCTCTGTGTGAGGGGGGGATTTCTGGAAAATAATATCTTGATGTTATTTTAATCATAACTAGATACATTTATTATTGTTCGTAAGTGTTGAATAAATTGTTTAAAATATTTTTAAAATTTTTGTCCACACTTAGGCTTGGGATCCATTGGGGCTCAACGTTACTTTTCAGAAACTTGGGCTGTTCTGAAAAGTTAAAAAATTTATAGTAATTTATATATTTTTTTATACTTACCAATGACCCAGACATAGCTGGTGCTAACTCTTAAAATATAGGGCCAAACACAAATTTTGCCCCCCAATCCCCAAAATTTGCATCTAAAACTAAAGAAAACATGTCCTGAAAGGCCCTCCACACTTCGCCCCTACTGCGCATGCGCAGTGTCAAGGACGTTCCGAAATTGGCGCCATTTATCATTCTAATAACCAGTGCCTGGTAAGCGCTATGTACTCAGCGGGGAGGCAAGAGTTCCAACTCCTGGGAGGGCCATCCCCGTCTGGGTCATTGGTAAGTATAAAAAATATATAAATTACTATAAATTTTTTAACATTTTTATACTGTACCAATGACCCAGACATAGCTGAATAGTAAAAAGGCTGGAGGGCCAAGGACATAGAGCAAAATGGAATACGCTCAATAAAATAAAATAGAGTCATCCCTGTAGGGAAAAGAAGTAATAGGCCTTACATGTATCTTTCTTATTTATGATAAATTAGAAAGATACAACACCTTCCAAAAATTGAGCTTCATACATCCATGTACTCTATTAATATCCAATAATCCTTATACTAATAATTTTTAAAGTAAGCCAATAATAAAGTAAGTCTAGAGAATAGAGACTCTTATACTCCTAAAAGTGTGTGAGAATTGCATAATCATGTCCGTTGACATATGCAATATTCAAAAGCTATACTTTAAAAACTTAAGACTTGAATGAATTTTATAAACTTAAACTTCTCACTAAACAACCATCCCAATAACAGCTCAGAATTACTAACTCCGGAGGAGGTATCCCCTTGTTTTCATAGTAAAAACAGGTGACCCAAGGGAACACCCTCCCCCCCCCCCCCCCCCCCCCCCCCTTTTTCTTGCCCTGGGTCAAATAGCCCAGAGCGAAGAGGGCAGCCGAACGGAGACACTGCCGAAACAGACAGCCTACCTAGCTATAGTAGCAACTGTTAAGTGAATGACATTCTGAGCAGTAGATAATAGACCTAACAATAGAGGCCTCCAGAAATGGACTCGATATTTCTGAGATAAAATTCATGAATGTGGATGGCTGAGCGCAATGAGCAGCCTTCAAAAATCTAAAATAGCAACACTATTAATGTAAGCCCAAGAAGTAGAAGAACTCTTACTTCATGAGCCGAAATCTTAAAGACAACTGCTAAGCCAATGATATACCATAAGCAGTACGCTAGTTAATAGAATCCATTAACAATAAAAATGGAGCGTAACGTCCTTCTACTAGACATCAAAGACAGAAGAAGCTTACGCCCTTGTAATAAACAGATATCTGTTTATAAATACATAAACTGTACCCGGAAGAGTAAAGGCCTATGCCCATACGAAGACGGAAGGACCTTAAATAATAGGTTCCGGATAATAGGAGCCTAACTCTTATGCAACAATCCAACCTAAATAGTAACGGAAGTATTGATTCCGAAACTATGAAAGTGAAAAATCATCCATCGATAGTGCATGAAACTCACTGACTCTACAGTAAAAGAGAAACCAACAGAATTACTGTCTAAAAGGTCAGAATTTGAAAACTACTATTTCCAGAGGCTCAAATGATTACTTAGCTAAATAAGAACCGAAGTTAAAATCCGTATAGGAATTTAATCTAAAGATTCTAAGTCTATTTATCAAAAAGTTACTAACTGACTTAGATAAAGAGACAAAAGACTCAATTGTAAACTATCGTAGAGTGCATAGGTATGAGGTAACATAAACCTATAACCTAAATAACAACAGGCTGCAGTAGATCTTGTGAAACAAGTATACTAAAAAATAGCAATGAGTAGTATGGAGGGATCAACAATATGAACATAATGATCCCTACACCACGACAGAAGAGCCTCCACTTTAGTCGCATAGAATAGCGAAGAAGAGGATCTCCTATAGTAAGAAATCGCGTCCAAAGCTCGTCCAGTACAGTGCTTACAATGCAATACGGACCACACAACGGAATACATGAAGGTTGCGACCTTGCTGGTTGTGATAAAGATGCCACGATTTACCCAGTGAAAAAAGATCCTCACATAGAGGAAGATTTCACGTTAAGATCCACAGTAGACAAGAGAGTAAATTACTCATGATCTCTGTGAAGATAGAGATGCTATCAACAGAAATGTATTGTGGTTGTTTATCTTAGCAATACCTGCTAAAACAACAGCGCCGGAGGATACGCGTATCCTATCATTCCGTCCTATAGATCAATAGAGCGTTAACAGTATTAGCTCAGAGATCTGGACAAACCAACACATACGTCTGCAATTGATTAGCAAGCTGTGTCATAAATAAAACATCATTGGGCGCTCCCATAGATAGCAAATCTGATTGAATACTTGTTTGTTGAAAGTCCATTCTGACAGCAACAAGCGACCCGTAAGAGAACGGGAGTGCGATAAAACAATCAGACGACCCAGAATATGACGGACCAAAACTGAACTTGGTGTACTATAACCAACAGACGGATTCTTTCCATTAAATTGAATAACGGAAACGAAAGAGTGCCTCCCTGGTTCCGGAGATACGCCACTACTGTCGAATTAAAGGACAGGAATTTGGGCATGCGTTTCTGAATAATGTTCATGCAATGACATAAAGCAAGCCTAAAAAACATTATTCCGCGGAAGTTAAACTGATAGCTAAAAGACTGCGGAACCCAAAGACCCTGGCACTTCGAATCCGTAGGGATCAGTATATATCCCAATCTGTTTGACTGGCAACCGTCATAACAGCCACACTCGGGTCCGGCAACTGCGGCGGCACTCTCTGAGTCAACCACCGAATGTTTGCCCCAGTCTGAATCTCTTGTAACACTAGATAGACAAGAGAATGTATAAATCGAGCAATTCATGGATTGCCGGAAATTGCCGTCGAAGAGAAGCTCCTCCGAGAACGAAGCGACTCTGAGAGACTTCTTAACCTACTATCCACGCGTGGATGTAGCTAGGGCTGCGTCATGTCTAACCAACTCCAATCAGCCACTGAAGGGCGGAGTTATACGTGAACAAACTACTGGCCCTCAAAAGAAATTACATTGAGAATAATATCCCGTAAATCTTTTCTTGAAGACGTAATGATAACGCCTCAGTAAGGCGGATTACGTATAATAAAGCGTCTAAGTTAAGTCTACTATACATAATGTCGTTCCCAACATTGAAATTGGAAAAGACATAAACGGCGAAAAAGAAAATATGCAGTCTTTAATCACACCGTCTAGATGCATATGAACTCTCGGTACGCCCTGCTCTGCCAAAATAAACTATTTGTAAAAAAGATAAAATGGCAGAAATGAGCCACGCGGACAAGAAACTAAACTATCATGCTTAGTAGCAGGCTTGTATAATATATAAATATATAGCGTCGAAAATAAAAACACATGTTGTAATGACAATATTGGACTGCGTCGGTAAGTCAGGGACAAAGTCCCTGTACCGATCGAAAAATCCGAGTCCAATGACGCTATAAGTCTCTTATCCAAGATCGCAGCAATGAAGTCGAAAAATAATCACTGGAAGAAATGCCAGAAGATATGAAAGGCATCTTCCGATACTACTAAAGGGAAAACTCGAAATCTTTCGAATCCCTTTCGCCATCCTGTCGGACCCTATAAAGCGTTCGGTCGTCCGTAGCTTGATGCAACCGCGGACCGCACCGACCCAGCGCCGTCGGATAATTCCTGATTCGACCGAGAAACTGTCAATTGCTGGGATGCTGCGAACAACTGTGCTAACTCGGATAGCACGTCCGTCACTGAGGCCTGAGGAGCAGCGGTCTTACGATGCATTGCCGCAGGAAGCTCCGAGATCGTTACCCCGTGCATACTTCCAATATGCGAGCGAACGGAGTGTATAGGCCTCGTGTCCCTTGGCTACCGGATGGCGCGACCTATTCGCTGTGGAATCACTGGAATGCCGAAACTGATCGGATACTCGAGGTTACGTAGCCAATGTGCGGTCGTGTGCCCTGCTGTGAGGATGAGGAAGCATTAAAGACAGTCTCTCGGACTGTCAATATAACGGAGCGTCCCGAGCAACGGACATATGCTCCGAATGTAAAATATCTGAACCACAACATGCGGTCCCCTATGTTGTTTGGCTTCCTCCGACCTGTCCTCAATCTGCCGTCACTGGGTGAGTACTAAAGTAATTAAAGTGCTCGCATCACCCAAATCTCCTTCCTAGACCGCAACGGACGAACCCGGCAGCCGAACCCTTCGATGAATGTACGCTACACCGGGTGAGCTAGCGAATGTCACTCCGTAGGCGATAGACATATTCCATGAGCACTTATTGCCGCTAACTCTTCATTAACTATGACGACAGAGGCACACTTTTGAAAGACATCTCCATAACTCTTCGAACAAGAAACCAGAAATGCTTGGATAGCAAGCATAAAATAATAATATATATAGCGTCGTTCAATAATTCGAAAGTTTATGTGACATTATTGGACTATGTCGGAACTGAGGGACGATGTCCCTGAACCGAACCAAAAATTTCTAAGTCCACCGACGCTATCAGTTTCTTATCCGGCATCGCAGCATATGTTGTTCCGAAAGGGAAAGCTTGAAATCCTCCGAATCCCTTTCGGTATCCCGTCGGGACCGGATGAAACTTTCGGGACGTCCGTACCCGCTTCCGCGGAGCGTCCCGACCCAGCATCGTCGGATAAAATATATGCGACAGATTCAGTTGATGCTGGGATGCTGCGATAAACTGTGCTTTTAAGGAAAGCACGTCCGTTCCCGAGGCCTGTGCAGTAGCGGACTTACGATGCATTGCCGCTGGAAGCTCCGTGTACGTTGACTCCCGCACACTTCCTATGCGAACGTCCGGAGTCTGCAGGCCTCGAGTCCCCGGCTACCGACCCAGCGCTGTCAGATAATTCTCGATCCGACACCGTTTCTGTCGGCTGCTGGG
This sequence comes from Pictodentalium vernedei, assembly GCA_031216915.1. NCBI lineage: Eukaryota > Metazoa > Mollusca > Scaphopoda > Dentaliida > Dentaliidae > Pictodentalium > Pictodentalium vernedei. Next base: position 339,050,910 of record CM062289.1, on the reverse strand, counting down.
ATGCTGCGATAAGCTGTGCTATGTGCACAAGAATGTCCGGCGTCGAGACCTGCGGAGCCGCAGTCTATCGCTGCTTCGCCGAGGGCAGCTCCGCATCAGATGGCTCCCGCATACTTTTCCTATGCGAACGACCGGAGTCCATCGGTCTCGAATCCCTGGCTGCCGGATGGTGTGACCTGGTCGCCGAAGAATCCTTGATCGGCGAAGCTGGTAATATATCGGCGGTCACGCAGCCAAGGTGCGGTCGTGTGCGCTGACGAGAAGAGGAAGCCTTAGCAGCCTCAGCGGACTGCCTATACAACGGAGCGTCCCGAGCGACGGACGTATGCTCCGCTAGCGACATCATTTGTACCACAGCATCTGGGGCCAGATGTTGTTGAACGAGAGAGGGGCCTCTCTCGCTTGCCGTCCGGATGGACCGGAACGAGCTATGAACGGGACTAAAAGGCTTCCTCCGTTCTCCCTCTGATCCGCCGTCACTGGGTGTGCATTAAGTTAATTTTATAGTGCTCGCATCACCCCAAAATTCCTTCTAGACCGCAACGGACGAACCCGGCTGCCGAACCATTCGGTGAATGGACGCTACACCGGGCGAGCTAGCGGACGTCAAAGGCTGTCGAACCTACTAGGGTCCTCTTAGGCAATTGGCGTATTACATGAGCACTTTTCCGCTAGCCCTTCATTAATGTGACGACGGAGGCAACACTGTTGGAAGACATCACAGATACATCACCCTAATCTTGATCGTCTGAAATAGAAATTGATAAAGTAGAGTGACCCTGCGGGGAAGGACCGGAGTGTCCAAATCCCCAACAACATACCGTGACATACGCTTCCCCATATTGTCATCGAAATCATACGATACAGAACAGGAGTTAATGCGAGTACACTGACCACATATAGAATGATAATAAGGTCAGAGGAAGACTTCCTCTTAAAACAATTGATCAATATCCTTTCAATGTGAAAAGAAAACAAGTCCTGGTACTCGCACTAACCCCTGGCAATCAAAATACATAATAATAATATGATCCATTAATATAGAAAAAATAATTGAAATCAAAATATTTTGAAAAAAATATTTTTTCAGAACAGCCCAAGTTTCTGAAAAGTAACGTTGAGCCCCAATGGATCCCAAGCCTAAGTGTGGACAAAAATTTTAAAAATATTTTTAAACAATTTATTCAACACTTACGAACAATAATAATGTATCTAGTTATGATTAAAATAACATAAAGATATTATTATTTAGAAATCCCCCCCTCACACAGAGGGCTGTTGTAAATGTAAACAATGAGTGTAAAAACACTAAATAAGACTCCAGGCACCCAAGCTCGAAATCAGTTACCAAAAATACACCATCTGATGCAAAAACAGAGACTTCCAGGGAAGAAACTGCAGAACATCAGATGGTAGATGCAGAACACAACGCCTAACCACCCGTAGGTGAAGACGTAAACATGGGGAAAGAACAGAATTCATTCTGTTATTCAGCTAAAACTCCCAAGAAATTTTAGTAATAATAATTACAGAAACTATGCCAAAAGCATGGGAGAATAGCAAGGGGGAACTTAAAGGACAGGGAGAGAGGAAAACACTTGAAAAAACAGTGTAACTAAATAATCAGAATGACAACAAAATGGCTGCTGCCTTGAAAATAGGTAACTTAACATAATTTCATTAAAAAATTTTAAGTTACAGCCCTGATAATATTCTGTCACACATTCTTTTCCTCTCCTCCTTTTCTATCCTCCTTAGAATCACCATTTCACTAATATTTATGTGTCTGGCATCATTTAAACTGAGATTTAAAAGCACAAAGATCAGTCAGATGTTAACTGATGAAGGGCCAAACTTAGAATGATAAATGGCGCCAATTTCGGAACGTCCTTGACACTGCGCATGCGCAGTAGGGGCGAAGTGTGGAGGGCCTTTCAGGACATGTTTTCTTAGTTTTAGATGCAAATTTTGGGATTGGGGGGGCAAAATTTGTGTTTGGCCCTATATTTTAAGAGTTAGCACCAGCTATGTCTGGGTCATTGGTACAGTATAAAAATATATTTTTTCAAAATATTTTGATTTCAATTATTTTTTCTATATTAATGGATCATATTATTATTATGTATTTTGATTGCCAGGGGTTAGTGCGAGTACCAGGACTTGTTTTCTTTTCACATTGAAAGGATATTGATCAATTGTATTAAGAGGAAGTCTTCCTCTGACTTTATAATCATTCTATATGTGGTCAGTGTACTCGCATTAACTCCTGTTCTGTATCGTATGTTTTCGATGACAATATGGGAAGCGTATGTCACGGTATGTTATTGGGGATTTGGACACTCCGGTCCTTTCCCCGCAGGGGTCACTCTACTTTATCAATTTCTATTTCAGACGATCAAGATTAGGGTGATGTATCTGTGATGTCTTCCAACAGTGTGCCTCCGTCGTCACAATTAATGAAGGGCTAGCGGAAAAGTGCTCATGTAAATACGCCAATTGCCTAAGAGGACCCTAGTAGGTTCGACGGCCTTTGACGTCCGCTAGCTCGCCCGGGTGTAGCGTCCATTCACCGAATGGTTCGGCAGCCAGGTTCGTCCATTGCGGTCTAGAAGGAATTTTGGGGTGATGCGAGCACTATAAATTAACCTAATGCACACCCAGTGACGGCGGATTCGGAGGGAGAACGGAGGAAGCCTTTTAGTCCGGTTTCATAGCTCGTTCCGGTCCATCCGGACGGCAAGCGAGAGAGGCCCCTCTCTCGTTCAACAACATCTGGCCCCAGATGTTGTGGTACAAAATGTGTCGCAAGCGGAGCATACGTCCGTCGCTCGGGACGCTCCGTTGTATAGGCAGTCCGCGGAGACTGCTAAGGCTTCCTCTTCTCGTCAGCGCACACGACCGCACCTTGGCTGCGTGACCGCCGATATATTACCAGCTTCGCCGATCAAGGATTCTTCGGCGACCAGGTCACACCATCCGGTAGCCAGGGACACGAGGCCTGCAGACTCCGGACGTTCGCATAGGAAGTGTGCGGGAGTCAACGTACACGGAGCTTCCGGCGGCAATGCATCGTAAGACCGCTACTGCACAGGCCTCGGGAACGGACGTGCTTTCCTTAATAGCACAGTTTATCGCAGCATCCCAGCATCAACTGAATCTGTCGCATATATTTTATCCGACGATGCTGGGTCGGGACGCTCTGTGGAAGCGGGTACGGACGTCCGAAAGTTTCATCCGGGTCCGATGGGATACCGAAAGGGATTTGGAGGATTTCGTGCTTTCCCTTTCGGAACAACATATGCTGTTGTGTATGTCATCTGACTTGGTCTTCTACAGCTTCTTTCGTCGGACCAGAATGCTGCGATGCCGGATAAGAAACTGATAGTGTCGGTGGACCTTAGAAATTTTTGGTTCGGTTCAGGGACATCGTCCCTCAGTTCCGACATAGTCCAATAATGTCACACAAACTTTCGAATTATTGAACGACGCTATATATATTATTATTTTATGCTTGCTATAACAAGCATTTCTGGTTTCTTGTTCGCAGAGTTACGGAGATGTCTTTCAAAAGTGTGCCTCTGTCGTCATAGTTAATGAAGAGCTAGCGGCAATAAGTGCTCATGGAATATGTCTATCGCCTACGGAGTGACATTCGCTAGCTCACCCCGGTGTAGCGTACATTCATCGAATGGTTTCGGCTGCCGGGTTCGTCCGTAGCGGTCTAGGAAGGAGATTTGGGTGATGCGCGCACTTTAATTACTTTAGTACTCACCAGGTGACGGCAGATTGAGGACAGATCGGAGGAAGCCTGTTAGTCCGGTTCCTGGTTTGTCCAGGTCCGTCCGGGCTGTGAGCGAGAGAGGTCCCTCTCTCGTCCAACAACATAGGGGACCGCATGTTGTGGTTCAGATATTTTACATTCGGAGCATATGTCCGTCGGTCGGGACGCTCCGATATATTGACAGTCCGAGAGACTGTCCTTATGCTTCCTCATCCTCACAGCAGGGCACACGACCGCACATTGGCTACGTGACCTCGAGTATCCGATCAGTTTCGTCATTCAGTGATTCCACGGCGAATAGGTCGCGCCATCCGGTAGCCAAGGGACACGAGGCCTATACACTCGTTCACCTCGCATATTGGTAGTATGCACGGGGGTAACGATCACGGAGCTTCCAGCGGCAATGCATCGTAAGACAGCTTCTCCTCAGGCCTCAGTGACGGACGTGCTATCCGAGTTAGCACAGTTGTTTCGCAGCATCCCAGCAATTGACAGTTTCTCGGATCGAATCAGGAATTATCCGACGGCGCTGGGTCGGTGCGGTCCGCGGTTGCATCAGGTACGGACGACCGAACGCTTTATAGTGGCCGACAGGATGGCGAAAGGGATTCGAAAGATTTCGAGTTTTCCCTTTAGTAGTATCGGAAGCTGCCTTTAATATCTTCTGGCATTATCTTCCAGTGATTGTTATTTCGGACTTCATTGCTGTGATCTTGGATAAGAGACTTATAGCGTCATCGGACTCGGATTATTCGATCGGTTCAGGGACATTGTCCCTGACTTACCGACGCAGTCCAATATTGTCATTACAAACATGTGTTTTATTTTTCGACGCTATATATATATATATACAAGCCTGCTACCAAGCATGATAGTTTAGTTTCTTGTCCGCGTTGCTCATTTCTGCCATTTTATCATTTATACGAATAGTTTATTTCGGCAGAGCAGGGCATACCGAGAGTTCATATGCGTCTAGACGGTGTGGGTTAAAGACTGCATATATTCTTTTTTGCCGTTTATGTCTTTTCCAATTTCAATGTTGGAAACGACATGATGTATAGTAGACTTAACTTAGACGCTTTATCATACGTAATCCGCCTGACTGAGGCGTTATCATTACGTCTTCAAAAAAAGATTTACGGGATATTATTCTCAATGTAATTTCTTTTGAGGGCAGTAGTTTGTTCAAGTATAACGCCGCCCTTCAGTGGCTGATTGGAGTTGGTTAGACGTGACGCAGCCCTAGCTACATCCACACGCGTGGATAGTAAGGTTAAGAACTCTCTCAGAGTCGCTTCGTTCTCGGAGGAGCTTCTCTTCGACGGCAACTTTTCGGCAATCCATGAATTGCTCGATTTACCACGTTCTCTTGTCTATCTAGTGTTACAAGAGATTCAGACTGGGGCAAACATTCGGTGGTTGACTCAGAGAGTGCCACCGCAGTTGCCGGACCCCGAGTGTGGCTGTTATGACGGTTGCCAGTCAAACAGATTGGGATATAATACTGATCCCTACGGATTCGAAGTGCCAGGGTCTTTGGGTTCCGCAGTCTCTTTGCAATCAGTTTTCTTCCGCGGAATAATGTTTTTTTAGGCTTGCTTTATGTCATTGCATGAACATTATTCAGAAACGCATGCCCAAATCCTGTCCTTTAATTCGACAGTAATGGCGTATCTCCGGAACCAGGGAGGCACTCTTTCGTTTCCGTTATTCAATTTAATGGAAAGAATCCGTCTGTTGGTTATAGTACACCAAGTTCTGTTTTGGTCCGTCATATTCCGGGTCGTCTGATTGTTTTTACCGGACTCCCGTTCTCTTACGGGTCGCTTGTTGCTGTCAGAATGGACTCTCAACAAACAAGTATTCAATCAGATTTGCTATCTATGGGAGCGCCCAATGATGATTTATTTACGACACAGCTTGCTAATCAATTGCAGACGTATGTGTTGGCTTGTCCCAGATCTCTGAGCTAATGTTGTTAACGCTCTATTGATCTATAGGACGGAATGATAGGATACGCGTATCCTCCGCCGCTGTTGTTTCAGCAGGTATTGCTAAGATAAACAATCACAATACATTTCTGTTGATAGCATCTCTATCTTCACAGAGATCATGGGTAATTTACTCTCTTGTCTACTGTGGGTCTTAACGTGAAATCTTCCTCTATGTGAGGATCTTTTTTCACTGGGTAAATCGTGTCATCTTTATCACAACCCGTAAGGTCGCAACCTTCAGTATTCCGTTGTGTGGTCCGTATTGCATTGTAAGCACTGTACTGGACGAGCTTTGGACGCGATTTCTTACTATAGGAGATCCTCTTCTTCGCTATTCTAAAGTGGAGGCTCTTCCGTCGTTGGTGTAGGGATCATTATGTTCATATTGTTGATCCCTCCATACTACTCATTGCAATTTTTTAGTATACTTGTTTCACAAGATCTACTGCAGCCTGTTATTATTTAGGTTATAGGTTTATGTTACCTCATACCTATGCACTCTACGATAGTTTACAATTGAGTCTTTTGTCTCTTTATCTAAGTCAGTTAGTAACTTTTTGATAAATAGACTTAGAATCTTTAGATTAAATTCCTATATGGATTTTAACTTCGGTTCTTATTTAGCTAAGTAATCATTTGAGCCTCTGGAAACAGTAGTTTTCAAATTCTGACCTTTTAGACAGTAATTCTGTTGGTTTCTCTTTTACTGTAGAGTCAGTGAGTTTCATGCACTATCGATGGATGATTTTCACTTTCGTAGTTTCGGAATCACTACTTCCGTTACTATTTAGGTTGGATTTTTGCATAAGAGTTAGGCTCTATTTTAAGGTCCTTCCGTCTTCGTATGGGCATAGGCCTTTACTCTTTCCGGGTACAGTTTATGTATTTATAAACAGATATCTGTTTATTACTATGGGCGTAAGCTTCTTCTGTCTTTGATGCCTAGTAGAAGGACGTTACGCTCCATTTTATTGTTAATGGATTCTATTAACTATCGGTACTGCTTATGGTATATCATTATGGTATATCATTGACTTAGCAGTTGTGCTTAAGATTTCGGCTCATGAAGTAAGAGTTCTTCTACTTCTTGGGCTTACATTAATAGTGTCGCTATTATAGATTTTTATTGTTAATGGATTCTATTAACTATCGGTACTGCTTATGGTATATCATTATGGTATATCATTGACTTAGCAGTTGTGCTTAAGATTTCGGCTCATGAAGTAAGAGTTCTTCTACTTCTTGGGCTTACATTAATAGTGTCGCTATTATAGATTTTTGAAGGCTGCTCATTGCGCTCAGCCATCCACATTCATGAATTTTATCTCAGAAATATCGAGTCCATTTCTGGAGGCCTCTATTGTTAGGTCTATTATCTACTGCTCAGAATGTCATTCACTTAACAGTTGCTACTATAGCTAGGTAGGCTGTCTGTTTCGGCAGTGTCTCCGTTCTGCTGCCCTCTTCGCTCTGGGCTATTTGACCCAGGGCAAGAAAAAGGGGGGGGGGGAGGGTGTTCCCTTGGGTCACCTGTTTTACTATGAAAACAAGGGGATACCTCCTCCAGAGTTAGTAATTCTGAGCTGTTATTGGGATGGTTGTTTAGTGAGAAGTTTAGGTTTTTAAAATTCATTCAAGTCTTAGTTTTTAAAGTATAGCTTTTGAATATTGCATATGTCAACGGACATGATTATGCAATCCTCTGACACTTTTAGGAGTATAAGAGTCTCTATTCTCTAGACTTACTTTATTTATTGGCTTACTTTAAAAATTATTAGTATAAGGATTATATTGGATATTAATAGAGTACATGGATGTATGAAGCTCAATTTTGGAAGGTGTTGTATCTTTCTAATTTATCATAAATAAGAAAGATACATGTAAGGCCTATTACTTCTTTTTCCCTACAGGGGATGACTCTATTTTATATTATTGAGCGTATTCCATTTTGCTCTATGTCCTTGGCCCTCCAGCCTTTTTACTATTCAGCTATTTCTGGGTCATTGGTACAGTATAAAAATGTTGAAATATTTATAGTAATTTCTATATTTTTTATACTTACCAATGACCCAGACGGGGATGGCCCTCCCAGGAGTTGGGAACTCTTGCCTCCCCGCTGAGTACATAGCGCTTACCAGGCACTGGTTATTAGAATGATTAATGGCACCAATTTCGGAACGTCCTTGACACTGCGCATGCGCAGTAGGGGCGAACTGTGGAGGGCCTTTCAGGACATGTTTTCTTTGGTTTTAGATGCAAATTTTGGGGATTGGGGGGCAAAATTTGTGTTTGGCCCTATATTTTAAGAGTTAGCACCAGCTATGTCTGGGTCATTGGTAAGTATAAAAAATATAGAAATTACTATAAATTTTTTAACTTTTTAGCTCACCTGAGCGAAGCTCAAGGGGAGCTTTACTAATCACTTTCTGTCCGTCGTCCGTCGTCCGTCGTCGTCCGTCCGGCGTTAACTTTACATTATCGACTTCTCCTCCTAAACCACTAGCCCAATTTTATTCAAATGTTGGCTAAATGATTATTACCTAATGCCAATTCAGATTTGTTCAAATGAAGTTGCCCCTCCTCCTGGGTGGTGCCACGCCCCCAAGGGGCACCAAAATCTTTGTAAATCTTCTTCTCATGAACCAGCAGTAGCAGAGACTTGATATTTGGTGTGCAGCTTCCTTTTGAGGTGTAGACTCGGATTTGTTCAAGAGAAGTTTGTGGGGCTATACTTGGCGTTGTTATGAGAGGGGCAAAATTTTTTGCCCCGCCCAAAATTTCTATATTTTTATACTGTACCAATGACCCAGACTTAGCTGGTGCTAACTCCACAAAAACCAGGGCCAAACACAAATTTTGCCCCCCAATCCCCAAAATTTGCATCCAAAACAAAAAGAAATCATGTCCTAAAGGACCTCCATAGTACGACTCTACTGCGCATGCGCAGTGACGCAGTCGTCCCGAAATTGGCGCCAAACAGGGCTCGATTTAACTGGATTAGCATAGCACTTTGCTGTCCAATTTCTGAATTTTGCTATTCAAGATTTATTAGTTTCAAGTGCTTTTGGATCAACTGCTAATCAATTTTCCAGGGTGAATAGTAAATTGCTATTCAAAATTTTCAGATTAAATCAAGCCCTGCCAAATATCATTCTCTGTTTGGCCCTTCATCAGTCAACATCTCACTGATCTTTGTGCTTGTAAATCTCAGTTTAAAGGATGCCAGACACGTAATTCTTGGAGAAAATGTGATTCTAAGGAGGATAGAAGGAGGAGAGGAAAAAAGAAGTGGCAAAAAATAATCAGGGCTGTACTTAAAATTTTTTGTTGAAATTATGTTAAGTTGCCTATTTTCGAGGCATGGGCCTCTTGTTGTCATTCTTGCTAATTGTTGCACTGCTTATTCAGTGTTTCCTCTCCCCTAGCCTTCTAAAGTCCCCCCTTGCAATTCTCCCATGCTTTTGGCATATTTTTGAGAAGTTTCATTTCTAAAATTCCCTGGGAGAGTTGCTTGGTTACAGAATGTTTTCTGTTATTTTCCCCATAGTTACGTTTTCACCCATGGGTGTATAACGTTTGTGTTCTGCATCTTCCATCTGATGTTCTGCAGATTCTCCCCTGGGAGTCTCTGTTTTGCATCAGATAGAGTGTAATTGATGACTGATTCCGGGCCAGTTTTTTCAGTGCCTGGAGTCATGTTTTCTACTGTGTTTACACTGTTTGTTTTCATTGGCAACAGCCTTTTTTGAGGGGGGCTGTTTGCCTTTGTGGTAGTTTATCTCATTATAAGATACATTTATATTATCCGAAAGTGTCTCATTAATTATTTTATATAATTTTAAAATTTTTGACCACACTTTGCCATCGGATCCATCGGGGCTCAACGTTACTTTTCAGCAACTTGGGCTTCTCTGAAAAAATATTTTTTCAAAATTATTTTGTTTTGCAATTGTTTTTTCATTTATTAATGGATCATGTTATTATGTATCTTTGTGTCAGGGGTTTTTGCGAGTAACTAGGACTTATTGTTGTTCTTTCACAATGAAGGGACTTTGTTCAAATTGTAATAGGAAGAAATCTTCCTCTGACTTTCATGATTATTGTATTAATTGTAGTCAGTGTTCTCGCATTAATCCCTGTCCTGTATGTGAACATTGGGATGAGAAACATTGGAAACGTGTGTCACGATATGTTGTTTCTGGAGAAAGAGCGATGCCGGCTCTTTCTCCACAAGGTCACTCTACTCTCTCAGTTTCTATTTCAGAGGAACCAGAACAGGGTGATGTTTCCATGTTATCTTCTTCAAGTGTGCGTCCGTCGTCACAAATAAATACAGAGCTAGCGGCAAAAGTGCTCATGGAGATTAGACAAATGTCGTCCGCTAGCTCGCCCGGTGTAGCGTCCATTCACCGAATGGTTCGGCAGCCGGGTTCGTCCGATGCGGTCCAAGAGGAAATTTTGGGTGATGCGAGCACTATAAAAATAATAGATGCACACCCAGTGACGGCGGATAGTGAACGAGAACGGAGGAAGCCTTTTAGTCCGGTTCCTAGCTCGTCCAGGTCCAGCCGGGCCGCGAGCGAGAGAGGCCCCTCTCTCGTACAACAACATCTGGGACCAGATGTTGTGGTACAAAATGTGTCTTTAGCGGAGCATACGTCCGTCGCTCGGGACGCTCCGTTGTATAAGCAGTCCGCAGAGACTGTTAAGGCTTCCTCTTCTCGTCGGCGCACACGACCGCACCTTGGCTGCGTGACCTCCGATATTTTGCCAGCTTCGCCGATGAAGGATTCTTCGGCGACCAGGTCACACCATCCGGCAGCCAGGGATTCGAGGCCGATGGACTCCGGACGTTCGCATAGGAAAAGTATGCGGGAGCCATCTGATGCGGAGCTGCCCTCGGCGAAGCAGCGAAAGACCGCTCCTCCGCAGGTCTCGACATCGGACATTCTAGTGCAGATAGCACAGCTTATCGCAGCATCCCAGCAGCCGACAGAAACGGTGTCGGATCGAGAATTATCCGACGGCGCTGGGTCGGTACGCTCCGCCGAAGCATCGGGGGCGGACGACCGGGAACATCGGGAGGTCCGACCGGATGGTGAAAGGGATACGGATGAATTGGAGCTATCCCTTTCGGAACAACACAAAGCTGCCATGGACTTCATCCGGCACTTTCTTCCTCAAGTTGTTCCGTCGGGCCAGACTGCTGCGCTTCCGGACAGGAGAATTATAGCGTCATTGGACTCTGATTTTTTCGAGCGGTTCAGGGACATCGCTCCCGAGTTTCCGTCGCAGTCCAATAATGTTGCAAGAACATTTGAATTATTGAACGACGCTATTTTTAAACTTGCTTCCAGGACGGGGAAAGCAGGTTTCTTGTCCGCAAATACTCTTAACCTGCCTTTCATTAATGCAAGGAATAAATTCGACACGGCAGGTCAGGGTATACCGAGAGTTCCTCTGCGTATGGACGACGAGGCGGAAGACTTAGAGCTATCATTACCGTCGTCAGCTTCTATTCCAACCGCAGTGTTGGAAACAGCTATTGCGTCTAACAGAGCCAATTTAGATGCCTTATCTTACGCAGATCACCTTACTAAGGCGTTATCACTGCGTCTTCAAGGGGAAGAGTTTCAGGATATACAATCCTCCTTAAGACTTCTTTCAAGGGCAGTAGCTTATTCCACGTGTAACTCCGCCCTTTCAGTGGCAAATCTGGAGTTGGTTAGACGTGACGCAGCCCTGGCTACATCCACACTAGTGGATTCTAAGGTGAAGAACTCTCTTAGAGTCGCTTCGGTCTCAGGAGATCTTCTCTTTGACGGCAAGCTTTCCGCTATTTATGATAATATTAAAAAGAAAGCTAGTGATTCTCTGTTGTTTAGATCCGCTCCTAAAAGGTCGGATACAGCAGACACGAATAAGGCGGGCACTTCTGGGTCTTATCCGCCCAAGAGAGGTTCCTATAGAGGTTCCGGTGCGTCCTCTAGCTCTTATTCGAGAGACCGTCAGGATAGTGACTCTCGTTCGGGACGTCCTTCAGGCCGGGACAATCGGTCGGACGCCCCGAGGTCGACGAGGCGAGGTGCGGGTCGTGGAAGACGTGGTTTCTCCTACCGCAGGCCTCGCAGATCCAGGAGGTGATGGCTTAAACCTCTATCGCGTTCCGGTTGGCGGAAGGTTGTCGAGTTTTTCTCAAGAGTGGGCGTCGATTACGGACGACCCGTGGGTGAGAGGAGTGACTTCGGAAGGTCTAAAGATATCCTTCAAACGAAAGCCTCCATTAACTCGAAGTCCAAAGTGGACTCATCTTCCGTCAAATCCTCAGAAAAGAGACGCTCTGCTATCAGAGGTGCAGTCTCTTTTAATGAAGAACGCGGTAGAGGTCGTAGAAAACCAGGAATCACTGGGATTCTACAGCCATCTGTTTCTGGTTCTGAAACCAGACGGCTCGTTCCGTCCAGTCATAGATTTGAGCTGGATAAACAAGCTGATCGTCGCTCCGAAGTTTTATATGGAGACGATTCGATCGGTCAGAGCGAGTATTCGGGTGAACGATTATGCAACGAGCATAGATCTCAAAGATGCGTACTTTCACGTCATGGTACATCCGACATTCCGAAAGTATCTACGCTTCGCAGTCCTAGGAGTGGTGTATCAGTTCCGGGCCATGTGCTTCGGATTGAATCTTGCACCCTGGGCTTTCACTCGGGTAATGAACTCGGTAATGATCTACTTCCGAGCTCATTCGTCTGCGGTAACGTCGGCCTACCTGGACGACATTCTTCAGAGGTACGGCAACGAGTTAACGCTTCAGAACGATGTTCAGAATCTTCTTCTATTGCTCCGACGTCTCGGTTTCATAGTAAACGAGGAGAAGTCGGATCTGGTGCCGTCCAAGTCATTCACTCATCTGGGAATGAGCTTCGAGACGCACAACAATCTCGTTCGTCTGCCGTTAACCAGAGCGAAATTAGTCAGTTGTTACGCTCGCTATTGTCTGAATACAGACAAAGTCACGGCGAGAGAATTTATGAGACTGATAGGTCTGTGCGGAGCCGCCGCGGATCTCATTCCGATGGGACGGCTACGCACACGGCCTCTTCAAATTTTCCTGACTCAGAATTGGAGTGTGGAAATTCATTCGCTCGATGTAGACGTTCTCTTGTCAGATCAAGTGAAACAAGAGATTCAGACTTGGGCAAACATTCAGTGGTTAACTCAAGGAGTTCCGCTGCAGTTGCCGGATCCGAGTTTTACCATTATGACGGATGCCAGTCAAACAGGTTGGGTGCATCATTAATCCCAACGGATTCGAGATGCCAGGGTCTTTGGGATCCGCAATTCCTGTGCAAGCACATAAACATCAAGGAAATGATGTCAATTTGGCTTGCGTTACGTCACTGGATGGACATTATTCACGATGCTCATGTCCAAATCCTATCCGACAATACGACAGTAGTGGCGTATATACGGAATCAGGGAGGCACTCATTCAGTTCCGTTGTTCAATCTAACGGAAAGAATCCTTCTGTTTGCGTTGGAACATCACGTTCTTCTTTCGGTCCGTCACATACCGGGTCGTCTGAATGTGCTAGCAGACTCCCTTTCACGAAAGGGTCGCTTGTTGCCGTCGGAGTGGACTCTCAACAAACAAGTATTCAATCAGATTTGCTACCAATGGGAACGGCCAATGATAGACTTATTTGCGACACATCTCAACAATCAGTTGCAAACGTATGTGTCCCCGTGTCCGGATCCAAGAGCATTTGCAGTAGACGCTCTGTCGATCCCTTGGGACGGATTGATAGGATATGCGTATCCTCCAGCGCCGTTAATTCAACAAGTATTGCTAAAGATAAAACAATCTCAATGCAAGATTCTGTTGGTAGCATCTCTGTCGCCACAGAGACCGTGGATAAATCTACTCAGGTGTCTGTTGTGGGACCTACCGCGGAAGCTCCCTCCACGAGAGGATCTTCTTTGGCAGGGGAAATCGCGCCAACTACATCACAACCCGCAAGGTCTCAACCTTCACGTTTTTCCGTTGTGCGGTCCTTCTTGCATGGCAAGCACTTTACAGGACGAGCAGTGGACGCGATTTCTAACTGTAGGAGGACCTCCTCTTCGCTAAACTATGCGGCTAAGTGGAAGGTTTTCCGTCGTTGGTGTAGGGATCATTCTGTAGATATATTTGATCCCTCTATACCAGACATTGCTAATTTTTTAGTATACTTGTTTGACGAAATCAAACTGCAACCTGTTACTATAAAGGGTTATAGATCTATGTTATCTGATACCTATGCACATCATGATAGTTTACAAATTGGATCTAATGTCTCTTTATCGAAATTGGTTAGAAACTTTTCGATAAATAGACCCAGAACTCTTAGATTAATTCCTAAGTGGAATTTAGCTTGGGTTCTCCTTAAATTGAAGGAAAAGCCATTTGAACCTCTTGGGACAGTAGATTTCAAATTCTTATCTTATAAGACAGCTTTTCTCTTAGCTTTCTCTTCTGCCAGAAGAGTCAGTGAGCTTCATGCACTATCGGTGGATGATTCTCATTATCGTAGTGTTGGGAACACTATCACCTTCACTACTAATGTCGGTTTTTTAGCTAAGAATCAGGCTCCTAATAAATATCCGGAACCTATTGTTATTAAGGCTCTTCCGTCTTCAGACGGGCGTAGGCCTTTACTCTGTCCTGTTAGAGCACTACGTATCTATAAACAGAGATCTCAGTTCATCAGAAAGGGACGGAAAGGTTTCTTTCTGTCTTTGATGCCTAATAGAAAGGATATTTCAGTCCATTCTATTGCTAGATGGATTCAGTTAACTATCCGTACTGCATATGAAGATTTATCTTCTTCTCAGCAGTCTGTGCTTAAGATTTCTGCTCATGAAGTAAGAGCTCTTTCTACTTCCTGGGCTTATGCTAATAGTGTTGCTATTACAGATTTAATGAAGGCTGCTTATTGGTCTCAGCCTTCCACATTTACTAATTTTTATCTCAGAAATATTGAGTCCATTTCTGGAGACCTGCATTGTTTAGGTCCGTTATCTGTTGCTCAGAATGTCGTCCACTAAACAGTTGCAACTATAGTTATGCAGGCTTTCTGTTCCGGCAGTGACTCCGTCCGACTGCCCTCTTCGCTCTGGGCTATTTGACCCAGGGCAAGGGGAAGGGGGGGGGGGGGGGGCGGGTGTTCCCTTAGGTCACCTGCTTTATAGTGAAAAGCAAGGGAATGCCTCCTCCAAGACAGTATTTCAGAGTCGCTTCCGGGATGGTTTTAAAGTGTAATATTAATGTTTAATTTCATTCATGTCTTATTTTTAAAGTGTAGCTCGGTGTGAAGCATTTGTATATGTCAAGTGTCAAACGGGCTTTAATATACAATACTCGGACACTTTTAAATGATTATAAAGAGTCTCAATTCTCTGGACTACTTTATTTATTGGCTTGCTTTAAAAATAATTAGTATAAGGGTTATACTGGATGTTAATAGAGAACATGAATGTTATTGTGCTCAATTATTAAGGGTAGTGTATCTTTCTAATTTAAATATTAAATAAGAAAGATACATGTAAAGCCTAATACTCCTTTTCTCCTTAAGGGGTTACCTCTTTATTTTATAATTGAGCTTATTGGATTTTCCTCTATGTCCTAGGCCCTCCAGCCTGTTTACTATTCAGCTAAGTCTGTGTCATTGGTACAGTATAAAAATGTTAAAAAATTTATAGTAATTTATATATTTTTTATACTTACCAATGACCCAGACGGGGATGGCCCTCCCTGAGTTGGGAACTCTTGCCTCCCCGCTGAGTACATAGCGCTGACCAGGCACTGCCAGTAAGAATGATATTTGGCGCCAATTTCGGGACGACTGCGTCACTGCGCATGCGCAGTAGAGTCGTACTATGGAGGTCCTTTAGGACATGATTTCTTTTTGTTTTGGATGCAAATTTTGGGGATTGGGGGGCAAAATTTGTGTTTGGCCCTGGTTTTTGTGGAGTTAGCACCAGCTAAGTCTGGGTCATTGGTAAGTATAAAAAATATATAAATTACTATAAATTTTTTAACTTTCCAAACCGAGAGGCTGATTTGAACCAAATTTTATGTGAGGGCTTATTGGGTCATGAGTACTTGATTTATGCAAAAAAAATTTTTCCCGCAGCCCCGTGGGAACCGCAGGAGCTAAAAATAGAAAAATTTTAAAACGCCCATATCTCCAAAACTGCACGGCACTGAGAATTTTTATTTGGTGTGCAGCTTCCTTAGGACCAACAGAAAGGATTGGTAAAAAAAAATTGCCATCGGTTTTATCATAGGGTACAGTTTCGGGACTTTGAAAAAGTGCTGAGTCAGCACTTTTTAACACTGTAGGCAATGGGAAAAACATTAAAAAATCTTCTTCTCCAGATCCAGCAGGCAGAATCTTTTGATATTTGGTATGCAACATTGTAGGGTGGATCTGATTCAAGTTTGTTCAAATCGGCCCCCTGGGTTCATATTTGGGCTCAGTATAGGAGCCCGATTTCGAACTTAGTGCATTTCAGGCAAATTTCTTAAAAAATCTTCTTCTCCAGATCCAGCAGGCAGAATCTTTTGATATTTGGTATGCAACATTGTGGGGTGGATTTGATTCAAGTTTGTTCAAATCGGCCCCCTGGGTTTATATTTGGGCTCAGTATAGGAGCCCAAATTTGAACTTACTGCATTTCAGGCAAATTTCTTTGAAAATCTTCTTCTCCAGATCCAGCAGGCAGAATCTTTTGATATTTGGTATGCAACATTGTAGGGTGGATCTGATTCAAGTTTGTTCAAATCGGCTCCCTAGATTCATATTTGGGCTCACTATAGGAGCTCGAATTCGAATTTAGTGCATTTCAGGCAAATTTCTTCAAAAATCTTCTTCTCCAGATCCAGCAGGCAGAATCTTTTGATATTTGGTATGCTACGTTGCGGGGTAGATCTGATTCAAGTTTGTTCAAATCGGCCCCCTGGATACATATTTGGGCTTACTATAGAAGCCCGAATTCGAACTTAGTGCATTTCAGGCAAATTTCTTAAAAAATCTTCTTCTCCAGATCCAGCAGGCAGAGTCTTTTCATATTTGGTAAGCAACATTGTGGGGTGGATCTGATTCAAGATTGTTCAAATCGGCCCCCTGGGTTCATATTTGGGCTCAGTATAGGAGCCCGATTTCGAACTTAGTGCATTTCAGGCAAATTTCTTAAAAAATCTTCTTCTCCAGATCCAGCAGGCAGAATCTTTTGATATTTGGTATGCAACATTGTGGGATGGATCTGATGCAAATTTGTTTAAATCGGCTCCCTAGATTCATATTTGAGCTTACTATAGAAGCTCGAATTCGAACTTAGTGCATTTCAGGCAAATTTCTTAAAAAATCATCTTCTCCAGATCCAGCAGGCAGAATCTTTTGATATTTGGTATGCAACATTGCGGGGTGGATCTGATTCAAGTTTGTTCAAATCGGCCCCCTGGATTCATTTTTGGGCTCACTATAGAAGCTCGAATTCAAACTTAGTGCATTTCGGGCAAATTTCTTCAAAAGTCTTCTTCTCCAGATCCAGCAGGCAGAATCTTTTGATATTTGGTATGCAACATTGCGGGGTGAATCTGATTCAAGTTTGTTCAAATCGGCCCCCTGGATTCATATTTGGGTTTAATATAGAAGCCCGAATTCGGACTTAGTGCATTTCGGGCAAATTTATTAAAAAATCTTCTTCTCCAGATCCAGGAGGCAGAATCTTTTGCTATTTGGTATGCAACATTGCGGGGTGGATCTGATTCAAGTTTGTTCAAATCGGCCCCCTGGATTCATATTTGGGCTTAATATAGTAGCCCGAATTCGCACTTAGTGCATTTCGGTCAAATTTATTAAGAAATCTTCTTCTCCAGATCCAGCAGGCAGAATCTTTTGATATTTGGTATGCAACATTGTGGGGTGGATCTGATTCAAGTTTGTTCAAATCGGCTTCCTAGATTCATATTTGGGCTCACTATAGAAGCTCGAATTCGAACTTAGTGCATTTCAGGCAAATTTCTTAAAAAATCATCTTCTCCAGATCCAGCAGGCAGAATCTTTTGATATTTGGTATGCAACATTGCGGGGTGGATCTGATTCAAGTTTGTTCAAATCGGCCCCCTGGATTCATATTTGGGCTCACTATAGAAGCTCGAATTCAAACTTAGTGCATTTGGGGCAAATTTCTTCAAAAATCTTCTTCTCCAGATCCAGCAGGCAGAATCTATTGATATTTGGTATGCAACATTGCGGGGTGGATCTGATTCAAGTTTGTTCAAATCGGCCCCCTGGATTCATATTTGGGCTTAATATAGAAGCCCGAATTGCACTTAGTGCATTTCGGGCAAATTTATTAAAAAATCTTCTTCTCCAGATCCAGCAGGCAGAATCTTTTGATATTTGATATGCAACATTGTGGGGTGGATCTGATTCAAGTTTGTTCAAATCGGCTTCCTAGTTTCATATTTGGGCTCACTATAGAAGCTCGAATTCGAACTTAATGCATTTCAGGCAAATTTCTTAAAAAATCTTCTTCTCCAGATCCAGCTTCAGAATCTTTTCATATTTGGTAAGCAACATTGTGGGGTGGATCTGATTCAAGTTTGTTCAAATCGTCCCCCTGGGTTTATATTTGAGCTCCGTATAGGAGCCCAAATTTTAACTTAGTGCATTTCAGGCATATTTCTTAAAAAATCTTCTTCTCCAGATCCAGCAGGCAGAATCTTTTGATATTTGGTATGCAACATTGTGGGGTGGATCTGATTGTGATTCATGAACGTATTTATTTGTAAAGTTGATAGAATCTTAGACAAAATTTGCAGAAAAGATCTACTATAGAAGGGGTGGTATCCAGGGTGAACCGTTTACCCAAATCTAGCAGTACTAATGCATTATTCACACAAATCTCCGTTCAAATTTTATGACCCCTCATTGGAACACACGCATTCAGCTCATTCCAACAAAGGTCATATGCCATGTTTTCGAGACAAAGGAATAAAAATTTTAGTTATTCATGAAATTTTTAGGCAACTGTTGTCTGTTATTCACATTGCTTCATGAAATTTCAGTACTTTTAGAAGTTACCTCAGTAATCAAGGGTTAATTCCCCTTAATTAAATGTCGCCTCTAAAAAACAACCACTTTGCATATCTTACCTTTTTACCAGCATAACTGCCAAAACTTGTCAGCATTCTTCGCAAAAATCGCTATTCAAATTTTAATTTTTGTCTCTTAAACATACATGTACTTATCGCTTGTAAATACCCCATTGGAATGAGCTTTTTGTGCACATTCCAATGAGAGGTCGCATACCATGCTTTTTGAGTCAAAAAAGCAATTTTTTTAGTTATTCCAGAATTTCGTACGTAAAACACAGCTTTATGACCTCACATTAAAATGAGCTCTCTAAGCTTGTTCCAATCAACATTCACGCACTATGTCTTTCACACAAAAAATAAAATTTCCATTTATTCAGGAATTTTGTTTGCAAGAACACTCTTACCCCCCCCCCCCCCCCCCCCCCACACACACACACAAACACACACACACACACAAACACAGACACACACATCTAAAAGTTTGTCAGCAAAAAAACAGTTACTTCAATTTTTAAATGCATTATAGGAACAACTTGCCTAATCAAATTTAAATACTTTTGCATCATTCTGTATCTAGAACAAACCATTTACCATATCTTTGCGCAAAATTCTCCAGCATCATTCACAAAAAAACACCATTATTTATATATTCACATTTCTGTCTCAAAAATATACCTGATCTTCCCATACCCCTATTGGAATAAGCTGTTTGAGCTTGTTCCAATGATGATAAAAAAAACTAATATTTTGGAAAATTTGTGAAAATTTTTGTTTTCTTGCATGCAAATATATACATGTAGCACATGGAAGATATCCACAGTTGGGGAGAGATGTCCAAGGCTATCTCTTCACATTCCTTGTTTGTGCTTCATGCTAAACCAGTTTGTCTGCAGAGATAAATTTGCTTTATTAAAAATCATTGGAGATTGGCCACACACCAACGATTTTAAATAAAACTAATTTTAGGTAACAAATGTTGAACTTCAAACAAAATCTATCACTCAACCAGTTAATGTTGATGAGGCATGACATGGTGAAGGTGACCTAAAATACTTCTTAGAGTCACTTTGTCAGGTGAGCGATTAAGGCCACGTGGGGCCTCTTGTTTAGCTCACCTGAGCGAAGCTCAAGGGGAGCTTTACTAATCACTTTCTGTCTGTCGTCCGTCGTCCGGCGTCCGGCGTCCGTCGTCGTCCGTCCGGCGTTAACTTTACATTATCGACTTCTCCTCCTAAACCACTAGCCCAATTTTATTCAAATGTTGGCTAAATGTTTATTACCTAATGCCAATTCAGATTTGTTCAAATGAAGTTGCCCCTCCTCCTGGGTGGTGCCACACCCCCAAGGGGCACCAAAATCTTTGTAAATCTTCTTCTCATGAACCAGCAGTAGCAGAGACTTGATATTTGGTGTGCAGCTTCCTTTTGAGGTGTAGACTCAGATTTGTTCAAGAGAAGTTCGTGGTGCTATACTAGACGTTGTTATGAGAGGGGCAAAATTTTTTGCCCCGCCCAAAATTTCTATTTTCCAAACCGAGAGGCTGATTTGAACCAAATTTTATGTGAGGGCTTATTGGGTCATGAGTACTTGATTTATGCAAAAAAAAATGTTCCCGCAGCCCCGTGGGAACCGCAGGAGCTAAAAATAGAAAAAATTTAAAACGCCCATATCTCCAAAACTGCACGGCACTGAGAATTTTTATTTGGTGTGCAGCTTCCTTAGGACCAACAGAAAGGATTGGTAAAAAAAAATTGCCATCGGTTTTATCATAGGGTACAGTTTCGGGACTTTGAAAAAGTGCTGAGTCAGCACTTTTTAACACTGTAGGCAATGGGAAAAACATTAAAAAATCTTCTTCTCCAGATCCAGCAGGCAGAATCTTTTGATATTTGGTATGCAACATTGTAGGGTGGATCTGATTCAAGTTTGTTCAAATCGGCCCCCTGGGTTCATATTTGGGCTCAGTATAGGAGCCCGATTTCGAACTTTGTGCATTTCAGGCAAATTTCTTAAAAAATCTTCTTCTCCAGATCCAGCAGGCAGAATCTTTTGATATTTGGTATGCAACATTGTGGGGTGGATCTGATTCAAGTTTGTTCAAATCGGCCCCCTGGGTTTATATTTGGGCTCAGTATAGGAGCCCAAATTTGAACTTACTGCATTTCAGGCAAATTTCTTTGAAAATCTTCTTCTCCAGATCCAGCAGGCAGAATCTTTTGATATTTGGTATGCAACATTGTAGGGTGGATCTGATTCAAGTTTGTTCAAATCGGCTCCCTAGATTCATATTTGGGCTCACTATAGGAGCTCGAATTCGAATTTAGTGCATTTCAGGCAAATTTCTTAAAAAATCTTCTTCTCCAGATCCAGCAGGCAGAATCTTTTGATATTTGGTATGCAATGTTGCGGGGTAGATCTGATTCAAATTTGTTCAAATCGGCCCCCTGGATACATATTTGGGCTTACTATAGAAGCCCGAATTCGAACTTAGTGCATTTCAGGCAAATTTCTTAAAAAATCTTCTTCTCCAGATCCAGCAGGCAGAATCTTTTCATATTTGGTAAGCAACATTGTGGGGTGGATCTGATTCAAGATTGTTCAAATCGGCCCCCTGGGTTCATATTTGGGCTCAGTATAGGAGCCCGATTTCGAACTTAGTGCATTTCAGGCAAATTTCTTAAAAAATCTTCTTCTCCAGATCCAGCAGGCAGAATCTTTTGATATTTGGTATGCAACATTGTAGGGTGGATCTGATTCAAGTTTGTTCAAATCGTCCCCCTGGGTTCATATTTGGGCTCAGTATAGGAGCCCGATTTCGAACTTAGTACATTTAGGCAAATTTCTTAAAAAATCTTCTTCTCCAGATCCAGGAGGCAGAATCTTTTGATATTTGGTATGCAACATTGTGGGGTGGATCTGATTCAAGTTTGTTCAAATCGGCTTCCTAGATTCATATTTGGGCTCACTATAGAAGCTCGAATTTGAACTTAGTGCATTTCATGCAAATTTCTTAAAAAATCTTCTTCTCCAGATCCAGCAGGCAGAATCTTTTCATATTTGGTAAGCAACATTGTGGGGTGGATCTGATTCAAGTTTGTTCAAATCGGCCCCCTGGGTTTATATTTGGGCTCAGTATAGGAGCCCAAATTTGAACTTAGTGCATTTCAAGCAAATTTATTAAAAAATCTTCTTCTCCAGATCCAGCGGGCAGAATCTTTTGATATTTGGTATGCAACATTGTGGGGTGGATCTGATTCAAGTTTGTTCAAATCGGCTTCCTAGATTCATATTTGGGCTCACTATAGAAGCTCGAATTCGAACTTAGTGCATTTCAGGCAAATTTCTTAAAAAATCATCTTCTCCAGATCCAGCAGGCAGAATCTTTTGATATTTGGTATGCAACATTGCGGGGTGGATCTGATTCAAGTTTGTTCAAATCGGCCCCCTGGATTCATATTTGGGCTCACTATAGAAGCTTGAATTCAAACTTAGTGCATTTCGGGCAAATTTCTTCAAAAATCTTCTTCTCCAGATCCAGCAGGCAGAATCTTTTGATATTTGGTATGCAACATTGCGGGGTGGATCTGATTCAAGTTTGTTCAAATCGGCCCCCTGGATTCATATTTGGGCTTAATATAGAAGCCCGAATTCGCACTTAGTGCATTTCGGGCAAATTTATTAAAAAATCTTCTTCTCCAGATCCAGCAGGCAGAATCTTTTGATATTTGGTATGCAACATTGTGGGGTGGATCTGATTCAAGTTTGTTCAAATCGGCTTCCTAGTTTCATATTTGGGCTCACTATAGAAGCTCGAATTCGAACTTAGTGCATTTCAGGCAAATTTCTTAAAAAATCTTCTTCTCCAGATCCAGCTTCAGAATCTTTTCATATTTGGTAAGCAACATTGTGGGGTGGATCTGATTCAAGTTTGTTCAAATCGGCCCCCTGGGTTTATATTTGGGCTCCGTATAGGAGCCCAAATTTTAACTTAGTGCGTTTCAGGCATATTTCTTAAAAAATCTTCTTCTCCAGATCCAGCAGGCAGAATCTTTTGATATTTGGTATGCAACATTGTAGGGTGGATCTGATTGTGATTCATGAACGTATTTATTTGTAAAGTTGATAGAATCTTAGACAAAATTTGCAGAAAAGATCTACTATAGAAGGGGTGGTATCCAGGGTGAACCGTTTACCCAAATCTAGCAGTACTAATGCATTATTCACACAAATCTTCGTTCAAATTTTATGACCCCTCATTGGAACACACGCATTCAGCTCATTCCAACAAAGGTCATATGCCATGTTTTCGAGACAAAGGAATAAAAATTTTAGTTATTCATGAAATTTTTAGGCAACTGTTGTCTGTTATTCACATTGCTTCATGAAATTTCAGTACTTTAGAAGTTACCTCAGTAATCAAGGGTTAATTCCCCTTAATTAAATGTCGCCTCTAAAAAACAACCACTTTGCATATCTTACCTTTTTACCAGCATAACTGCCAAAACTTGTCAGCATTCTTCGCAAAAATCGCTATTCAAATTTTAATTTTTGTCTCTTAAACATACATGTACTTATCGCTTGTAAATACCCCATTGGAATGAGCTTTTTGAGCTCATTCCAATGAGAGGTCGCACACCATGCTTTTTGAGTCAAAAAAGCAATTTTTTTTAGTTATTCCAGAATTTCGTACGTAAAACACAGCTTTATGACTTCACATTAAAATGAGCTCTCTAAGCTTGTTCCAATCAACATTCACGCACTATGTCTTTCACACAAAAAATAAAATTTTCCATTTATTCAGGAATTTTGTTTGCAAGAACACTCTTACCCCCCCCCCCCCCCCCCCTCCCCCTCCCCCCCCCCCCCCCCCCCCCCCCACACACACACACAAACACAGACACACACATCTAAAAGTTCGTCAGCAAAAAAACAGTTACTTCAATTTTTAAATGCATTATAGGAACAACTTGCCTAATCAAATTTAAATACTTTTGCATCATTCTGTATCTAGAACAAACCATTTACCATATCTTTACGCAAAATTCTCCAGCATCATTCACCAAAAAACACCATTATTTATATATTCACATTTCTGTCTCAAAAATATACCTGATCTTCCCATACCCCTATTGGAATAAGCTGTTTGAGCTTGTTCCAATGATGATAAAAAAAAATAAAATTTGTGAAAATTTTTGTTTTCTTGCATGCAAATATATACATGTAGCACATGGAAGATATCCACAGTTGGGGAGAGATGTCCAAGGCTATCTCTTCACATTCCTTGTTTGTGCTTCATGCTAAACCAGTTTGTCTGCAGAGATAAATTTGCTTTATTAAAAATCATTGGAGATTGGCCACACACCAATGATTTTAAATAAAACTAATTTTAGGTAACAAATGTTGAACTTCAAACAAAATCTATCACTCAACCAGTTAATGTTGATGAGGCATGACATGGTGAAGGTGACCTAAAATACTTCTTAGAGTCACTTTGTCAGGTGAGCGATTAAGGCCACGTGGGGCCTCTTGTTTAGATTTTTGACGACATAGAAAACGACCTGTCATCTAATTTCAAGGTAATTTTCCATTAATTATATAGCCCCTTAATAGTATACACTATTTTTAAATGGAGATTGCATGATTGTCATACTACATGCAAAGTATCAGGACTACTGTTTGGATTTCTTTGAATTACCGGTACGCGATTGTTTTTCGGATAAAAATTTGTGGTATCGCGTGATATGCGCATGTCTGTCAGCCATGGTACCCATCTTCAATAAAAAAATTCAGTGTTGTCCTTTCCCCAAATGCAGTCCTGTTGCTGCATTGTAAAGTGTTTTGAATGACCAGCAGTAATATGTCTCACATGTTTCGTATGTTGGATGACCCCGGAAGTGAATGTCACGTGACTTAGTGGCGCCATGTGTTGCCATGGTAATCTGCATTAGTGGCCATGTTTTGACCTCATCCCCATAGTGATGCGTGATGTTAATGCGCATGCGCAGCGAGTGTTAGGGTGGTATGTGTTTCCATCCATTTTGTATACTGGAGGCCACCATCTTGGATTCTGTGGTAGCACATGGTTGCTATGTGACCCAAAAGCCTACAACAGGATGGGGTATGTTCGGAACTTCGGAGGGTGTTTTCCTTTGAACAGGAGTAATTTCCCGATTCGTAGAATTACCACAAACAACCCATCAATCCCTCCAAATCACCAAAATCCTTTTTAGGACCGCCATAC
This sequence comes from Pictodentalium vernedei, assembly GCA_031216915.1. Classification (NCBI taxonomy): domain Eukaryota; kingdom Metazoa; phylum Mollusca; class Scaphopoda; order Dentaliida; family Dentaliidae; genus Pictodentalium; species Pictodentalium vernedei. The sequence goes on along the minus strand of CM062289.1, from coordinate 339,025,745 downwards.
ATTGGTACTTAGAGCCCCCCTTGGTACCGAGGTGGCCATTTGGATTATAGCCAATTGATGGACAGCCTCTATGAAAGCCTATTTGATTCCTAAAGCCATGAACCTATCAAGTAGTTATTGATAAGTCATTGCTCGAACGACTCGAACCCTATCGAGCAAATAAGCTATCGAGCAATTGCTTGATCAAGTGACTCGCACATAAGACTCTTAGCCTCATTTTGGTATTTGAGGATACCTATGACCTGGCATTGTATTATTTGAGGATACCTATCAAGGATACCTTCTGGAGAATCCATTTTTTTGTTGTATGAGGGCCATGAAAAAATCCCTCAATGAGGTCTAATTTACTGTCCCTCTTGGCCTCATTTTGGAATTTGAGGAAACCTATGACCTGGTATTGTATTATTTGAGGATACATATCGAGGATACCTTCTGGAGAATCCCTTTTTTGTCGTATGAGGCCATGAGGGCCATGAGATAAGCCCTCAATGAGGTCTAATTTACTATCCCTCGTAGCCTTATTTCATTTGAGGCCATAAGGGCATTGATGAAATCCCTCAGGTCTAATTTACTATCCCTCTTAGCCTCATCTCGGTATTTAACAGCCATATCCCATAGCACCCCAATTTCAGCACCCCTTTTTGGAAAACGGTTGGCCTTTGGCACCCCTTTTTAGTCATAAGGGGCCATGATGGCTATGACAAAAGCGCTCAATGAGGTCTAATTTACTATCCCTCTTAGCCTCATTTCGTTTGAGGCCACAAGGGCAATGAAAAAATCCCTCAATGAGGTCTAATTTACTATCCCTCTTATCCTCATTTCGGTATTTAAGGATACCTATGGCCCAGCTCCTATACCGGTAGTCGTACCAACTGCTTCCATTTTATCTTCAAAGCTCCAAGGCCCCTACTTGTCTATGGTCTATTTGTCCTGGCATTAGCATCTACAGCAGTCTTGTGCCATTTCAGCCTTGTACCAGTACTATTGGCTATACTATCATCCATTAATATTGACTTGTAACACTACTTCCGAGCTATACCTTCACTCAAGCCTTCAAAATGTCCAATCTGGTTGCTTCATTTCCCCTGTATAACATGTATACATATAGACAGACTATATAAGGAATTCCGTAATTGAGATTCCTAGCCGGTTCTGTAAAGTTGGATTCCGTGTGACACTTACTGCCAGTATTTCTTTCTCATAACAGTCCCCAATGTAACAGTTATAAATCATACAACAGCAACATAAACTGTTACAAAATGTTACAAACTTTGCTGCAAAAACGTGTAAGATTAGGCTTAAAAAAATGTTTTGATTCTCAGGCAATCGCTTCTTGAATTTAAACCCCCTCATTGGACATTTTTATTGCCTTTCAGTGTCTCCCAATATTAGTACAAACTCAGGGAGACCTGAAACTTTTTACAGTTTTTTGATTGATGCATATTTGTTTAGTTGCATCTCCAATATGTTTGCCTTGTTACAATTTTTGTGAGAGTGCCTTTACCCTCTCCTATAAATTGTAACGAGGTAAATCCTCAAAGATTAAATACTTCTACTTCAATGATAATATGAAGAACATCGAAAGAATATGAAGCTTTTGAATTGCGGTACCTACAGTTTGTTTTTAGAGGAATGCTTTATTTGAAAAAAAATGTCAGTGAATTTATTTTGTGTGGCCTAAATCTCCATTTTTGTAATAAATGCATACAAACAATAAGGCCTTTGCTCGCTTTGTTTAGAAACCATATGGAAATGAGCATTTGTTACAAGAGATACATATATTATGGGAAAAACCTGACCAAGGCAGATGATTAACTCCCTGCACAAGCTCAAATAATAGCGGCTGAAGGTAAGAGCACTGTTGACGTGCAGTACCTACACAGAACGACACATGCATGTGAATGGGTTAATCGATGTGGCATAGAGCGCAATGATTCAGTGCTAGACTCTTGGACTTCCATGCTAAAGGTCCCGAGTTCGTGTCCGTGGGCAAGGCAGTTTATCCCGGTTGCCTACATGTGGGCACGACGATGCCGTGTACTAAGGCATACCGCATGTCGATGGTGCACGTCTTCATCCGCTGTAACCCTGCTTGAGCGGAGCTTGAAGAGAGTTAGAATGTTGAGGAGCTGACAGTTGCTCGTTGATGCTCAATGGTTCTCTCTGGGTACTCCGGCTTCCTCCACCCATAAAACTGTCACGGTCACGATTAGCCATTGTGTGTAAGTATGTAACCTTAAACACCAATAAATAAATGTATCGATATGGCACAAGTGCTATATCGATTAAAACATTCAAACGTGTCTCTGTAGTTCTGTGTTTATTACATTCCTTTATATCTTCAAAAAACAGTTATTAGAAGGACACTCCGCAATTCATTTGACAACTATCAATGAAAACAACACATTTTATCGCCAACCAAATTAGTGAGGGGACAATGTTCAGCTATCGCTAGCGATTCAAATTGTAATTACGTTGCACGATTTGTACAAAATTCTAGTGAAATTTCGCTTTTATTTAAAAATAGTCTGTCAACGATTTCCAGTCCATACATATGTGTGGAACAGACTTTCTTTTTCCGCATGGTTTAGTGTTGGTGTAGACGGGGATTACATAGAACAGGCTTGTAATAAACCTTGGCACACAACGCAAATGTGCATCCAAATGAGCAAGCGGGATTAAGTCTTGTCCAAGGACACAACACTGTTACTGCTGGTCAGGATCATACCATCGACCTCCCTGTTTTAAGTCCAATTTTCTAACCAGTGAGTCGCCACGCCCCCTGTACTTGGTTTATTTTGCATGACATTCTGCATAAGTAGATCAATATCAGATTGTCGAGATGTTGAAAATTTGCAGCAACCCGTCACTAAATAGTGTGCGCCATGTAACTGTCATTTCCTCACTCGAACTTATGGTGTTTTAGTTTTTAGGAGTTCCTCGCAAATGAATATACCTAACCTTTTGCATAATATTTATAGTGTTATACATGTCCCATTTAATTAGATATTTCAACTGATTATATTAACAGACGATCTTATCAGACAGATAAATGTCTTAACTGGTGAAATATTTCCTTCAGGGACAAATTTAGGTGAAGCTGCGATGTCCCATTGACAAAAATCAGGCTTCCCATACTTTTATGGGCAAACTGGGTAAGGACTAAAAGCTTATAGAATTGTTTTAATCGTTCGATATGAAGGGTAACAAAAATTCTGTAAGTAGTTACGTACTGTGAGAGAAGTAAACTCAAGGATGACATATGGAGAGGATGAAAGGATCATTAAGTTCCGTTCTTTGTGTTTTTATTTCAATCTAACGTTCCTTTTGTCAAAAATATCATTAATATATACTTATGCATTTTATTTTTTTCGTTTTTAGCTCAACTTTGGCGAAGCCAAATTTGAGCTTTTGTCCTGGCCCGTCGTCCGTCTGGCCGTACGTCAACAATTGGATACGGCTCGGGCTAGAGGCCGCATTTATGAACCGATCTTTACAAAACTTCTTGGGTACCTTTGTTATGACCGTGGGTCAAGAACGAGTGTTTTTGGGTGCGGTTCAAAATTCATGATGGCTGCTAGCTGCCATTTTGTACCGACGATGCAGAAATCTGTTTTTTGTACAGAACTTCCATATGAAAGCTCTGATTTGAATAATTTTTTGTATGAATGTTTAGTACCATGGGATACATCACATATAATACAGGTTTTTTTTCTCGTGCGTAAATTATGCAAATTGGACTAACTTGGATGTTTTTTGGTGTTACTTTCAGCACTATAAGTGCAAATGCCAATACGGCTCGGGCTAGAGGCCGTATTTATGAACCGATCTTTACGAAACTTCTTGGGTACCTTTGGTATCAGCTTGGGACAAGAACGAGTGTTTTTGGGTCCGGTCCGAAATTCAAGATGGCCGCTGGCAGCCATTTTGTTCAAAATTAGGGGCAATGAGATTTTTTGCACAGAACTTCCATATGAAAGCGCTGATTTGAATAATTTTGTGAGTGAATGTTTAGTACCATGGGATACATCACGTATAATACAGGTTTTTTTCTCATGCAGCAATTATGCAAATTAGATTAACTTTGATTTTTTCAGTGCTACTTACACACAGTAAGTACACATGTCAATACGGCTCGGACTAGAGTCTGTGTTTATGAACCGATCTTCACGAAACGTCTTGGGTTATCACCTTGGGATGAGAACGAGTGTTTCTGAGTGCGGTCTAAAATTCAAGATGACTGCCAGTGGCCATTTTGTAGCGAAATTAGGTCTAATCAGTTTTTTGTACACAACTTCTATACGGCTCAAGCTAGAGGCCGTATTTATGAACCAATCTTTATGAAACTTCTTGGGTACCTTTGTTATCACCGTGGGATGAGAACGAGTGTTTTTGGGTGGGTGTGGTCCAAAATTCAAGATGGCCACCCGCAGCCATTTTGTACCAAAATTAGTGCAATCAGTCTTTTGTACAGAACTTCTGTATGAAAGTTCTGATTTGAATAAATTTTTGTATGAATGTTTAGAAACATGGAATACATTAGTACATTACATATAGTGCAGGTTTTTTCTCGTGCAGAAATTATGCAAATTAAATGAACTTTGATTTATTCAGTGCTGCTTATACACTGTAAGTGCACATGTCAATACGGCTCGGGCTAGAGGCTGTATTTATGTGCCGATCTTCACAAAACTTCTTGGGTACCTTTGTTATCACCTTGGGACGAGAACGAGTGTTTCTGGGTGCGGTCCAAAATTCAAGATGGCTGCCAGTGGCCATTTTGTACCGAAATTGTACCTACACATTTGTTACCGGCTACGCTATTTATGTACAGGCCGTTACAATACTTTATATGTACCTTTGTTATCAGGTCATTACCTAGATGTTTGTCATTGCAGTGTCACATACTATATATGTACATGTCTTGACAAGTTGAGCTACAGTGTCATTGACACTTTCATTTTTTCCTAAATCTAAGAGACACAGAGGACGTGATAATAATTAAATTTGTGAAAGAAATTGTCATAAATTTAGTAATAGCATTTCTATAATTCAGATCCGATAGAATGGAATACCTCGGAAAAGCTGCAAGCATTACTGATGAAACAGTCATCCAACTTGCCCTGGCGCATCGATTTAAACAAGAATGGTGGAATGGAGGAAGCTGTCAGTTAAAATGTTGGGAGGATCTAAATATTTTAACTGCTTCTTGCCATTGACTTTGTTGTCTTCTACAAGTCTGGACCAAAATTTAACTAACCTCAGATATTTGTTGTAAATACAGATATAAATACTTAACAGAAACCTTTCGTGGAGATGATATCGGTTACTCGCCAAATGCTAGCAAAGTGGAAGTAACAGGCTTGTGACCAAAATAAAGCAGAACATGTAAAATTCACGGTAGCAGCTTTGGAGTCCGAATATCATCATCCGTTCGAAGACAAGTGGAGAAAGATCAAAACGGTTACCAAGTTGGAGCCTCTACAACTTTTCATTGACATATATGTTGTAATTGGAGAATGCCAGGAACACTTTGCTTCTGAAAAATGTCTTTCTCCAGGTGAGTAAAAGCATTAGTTTTTAGGAAAATGATGATGCTAGAGGTCCCGAGTTAGATCCCCATCCGGGACGACCTGCGTTGTGTCATTGGGCAAGGCACTTTATCCTGCATGGGGGTACGATGACACTGTGTACTAAAGCATACTGCATGTCGATGGTGCACATCTCTTCAACCACTGTAACCCTGCTTGAGGAGAGCTTGAACAGAGTTAGAATGTTGAGCTGACAGTTGATCGTCTATGCTCGGTGGTTCTCTCCGGGAACTCCAGCTTCCTCCACTTGTAAAACTGCCACGGTCACAGTTAGCCATTGTGCATGAGTCTGTGGCCTTAAACACCAATAAATAAATAAATATTAGGAATATGATTAGTAAAACTCAAGTGGTTGTACACCTTACAAAATAGTTCTTTCCCCGCTGGATACATCTTTGCTCTCTTGTCACTATTCTCTTTGAATGCGACCACAGGTATCCTGTTGGTGTGATGTTTATTGACTGTTTTGACCTTTTATGTTACCACCTGGGTTGAGGAGAGCATAGTAACTCATTGGTAAGAGCATTGGACTTTAAATCAAAAAGTCGATGGTTCGATCTTGACCAACCGTAACTGCATTGTGTGCTTGGGCAGTACACTTAATTCTTATTGCACATGCGGGGCACGGTAACGCTGTGTACAAATGCAGACTGTACGTTGATCGTGCACTTGTCTTCAACTTCAGCCCCTGCTTACTCTGCTTGTGCAGTGTTAGTAAATTGAAGATCTGAAGATTGCTCCATGTTGCACAGTGGCAATCCTGCCCCCCCCCCCCCCCCCCCCCCCCTGTCAGATCTGATCTTGGCTGTTCAAATTGTTGTTTAAACTCGATAAACAAACAAACATGGTTTGAAATGTCTTGAAGGCAACTCTCGGTATTCAAAGTTGTCCTGGATGAAAATAGAAATAAATTTTATATCCATATGGTATGGGCTGAAATGTACAAGTGTTCTGCTTCCATCTTTACTAAGTTTAAGTGTAGGTTAATCCTTTCAACACGTTACTTGTATTTTTGGCGTGAAGAGAAATTGATTGTCTATTAGCAAACATCAAAACAATCGATGGAGAGAGTGTTGGAAGAGTTTGCTGGTCTCTTGTGCCTCCTCTGTGCGAAGAGATACACTCTGAACGTAGTATTCGAGAAGAGTGAAGCCTCGAACTTACCGCTATGAAGAAGATGCATAACATGACTGCCAATCCTTATAAAATATTAAGCTTAAAACAAAAACAATCGGTAAACTGAATGAGGATCAGTAAGTAATAGAGGAGACCGGGGACAATTGTAACACAAGTCAATTGTAACATGATTGATATCTTCTTCATGTTTGAGGAGCCCCTCTGGTAAGTGGAGAGAATGTCGTGTGATACTCTACCGGTCTGTTGCCTCGATTAAAAACCTAAAGGATTTTTGAGAAGGAAAAAACGTTTTTTCAACCTGTCCAGTAAATTTTTGTACTTTTTTAAGAAACGTGATTGCCACCAGAAAGGCTTATAATAATAAAGGTTGAACTACACTTTCGAAACATTATAGATTTCTCTTTCAAATGGGAGCATGTGTTTTAAATATATTCTTCCTGTAAATCTTCGGCAAACATTTTTGTGAGTCGATCCTGCAGTGGGGTCGCTTGTAACAAACACCGCAGGGACAGATGTAACATATTACGACCTACTCTCTGGCTGTTAAATTGGTGTTGACTTAATATGGGCAATACACAGATAGACATGTACCACGAGAGGTGCGGACACGTAGTGTACACAAAACTAGTAGACCTACTTTGTTTTTTAGCTCTACTTGATAAAGTCAAGCTGAGCTATTGCCATCACTTCTCGTCCGTCGGTGCACGTACGTACGTCCGGGCAATACATACGTACATACCTCCACAATTTCCTTTGGCACGCCTCAAAAGTCGCATTTATGATCAGATCACTTTGAAACTTGGTATGCTTGTTTGGGGTGACCTCTAGATGGGAGCTATCGATTTTCTTCAATTTCCGTCGAAAAATGTTGCCACGGCCAATGCTCTTCGAACTTCGTTTCGTCAGACCTCAGTATTTCCTTTTGGCACACCCAACAGGGCACATTTATGATCGGATTGCTTTGAAACCAGGCATGCTTGTTTGGGGTGACCATTAGATAGGAGCTATCGATTTTCTTCCGTTTCCGTCAAAAAATGTTGCTGCTGGCAACGACCTTTGAACTTAGTTTAGTCAGGCATCAATATACTCCTTTGGCACTCCGTACAAGGCACATTTTTGATCAGATCGGGTTGAAACTTGGTATGCTTGTCTAGGGTTATCTCTAGATGGGAGCCATCAATTTTTTTCGATATCTGCCAATAAATGTTGCCGCTGGCAATGACCGTTGATGAACTTTGTGCAAGTTATGCATCAAAATTTCCCCTTGGCACACCCTGCAGAGCATAGTTATTATTGGATCACTTTGAAAGTTGGTATGCTTGTTTGTGTTGGCCTCTAGATGGGTGCTATCGATTTTCTTCCATTTTGGTCGAAAATTGTTGCTGCTGGCAACATTCTTAGAACTTAGTTTAGTCAGACCTCAATATTTCCCTTTGGCACACCCTACAGGGCACATTTATGATCGGATTGCTTTGAAATGTGGCATGCTTGTTTGGAGTGACCACTAGATGGGAGCTATTGATTTTATTCCATTTCTATCAAAAAATGTTGCCGCTGGCAAAGACCTTTGAACTTAGTTAAGTCAGGCATCAGTATATTCCTTTGGCATGCCCTACAGGGCACATTTATAATCAGATAGTTTTGAAACTTTGTACGGTATGCTTGTTTGGGATTACCTCTAGATGGGAGCTATCGATATTTTTATACAGTACCAATGACCCAGACTTAGCTGGTGCTAACTCTAAATTATTCAGGACCAAACACAAATTTTGCCCCCCCCCCCCCCAATCCCCAAAATTTGCATCAAAAACCGAAAATTAGATCTCCCATATGGTCCTCCATACTTTTACTCCACTGCGCATGCGTGTCAAGGAGGTCTCGAAATTGGCGCCAAATGTCATTCTTTGATTGGCCCTCAATTCAGTTACATCTCACTGATATTTGTGCTTGTAAATCTCAGTTTAAATGATGTCAGACACATAATTATGAGAGAAATGGTGGATATAAGGAGGAAATAGAAGGAGGAGAGGAAAAAACAGTGCAAGAAAATGTTTAGGGCTGTAACTTATAATTATTTTACGAAATTATTTCATGTTGCCTATTTTCGAGGCATGGCCCTGTTGTTGTCATTCTTGCTATGCCATTGTTTGATCAGTGTTTCCTCTCTCCCTTTCCTTTATTACCCCCTAGCTATTCTCCCATGCTTTTAGCTTATTTTTTGTAATGTTTATTTCTAAAATTTCTTGGGAGTTTTGACTTGGAAACAGAATTATTTTCTGTTTTTTTCCCCATGTTTACGTCCTCACCCTTGAGTGTTTAGGCATTTGGTCTGCATCTACCATCTGATGTTCTACAGTTTCTTCTTTGGAAGCCTCTGTTTTGCATCAGATAGTGTTTAAATTGGTAACTGATTTCGGGCCATGTTTACCAGTGTCTGGAGTCATGTTTCCAATTTGTTTACACTTTTTGTTTAGGTTGACAACGGTTACTTCTGATAGTGATTACTTGTCTTCTGCTTAGTTCAGTTCATAGCAAGATACATTAATATTGTCCGTAAGTGTTACATTAATTTTTCGGAATGATTTAAAATTTTTGTCCACACTTAGGCTTTTTTGGGATCCATTTGGGCTCATTGTTCTCATTAGGAACATGGGCTCTTCTGAAAAAATTTTTTCAAAAAAATTTTTTCTTTTTGAATTATTTTTTCGTAATGTTATAATGGATTATTTTATTATGTATCTTTATTTTGAAGGTTTAGTGCGAGTACTATGTTTACTTTTTTCACAATAAAAGATTATTGTTCAAATTGTAATGGGAGGAAATCTTCTTCTGATTCTCATGATCTCTGTATTAATTGTAGTCAATGTACTCGCACTAACCCTTGTTCAGTGTGTATCAATTGGGATGACAAACGCTGGAGACGTGTGTCACGGTATGTTGTTAGCGGGGAGAGGACCATGCTGGTCCTCTCACTGCAGGGTCACTTTAGTTTTTCACTCTCTTTTTTCAGAGGAACAAGAACAGGGTGATGTTTCCATGATGTCATCCAGGAGTGTGCTTCTGTCGTCACAATCAAATGAAGAGTTAGCGGCAAAAGTGCTCATGCAGATACGTCAATTGCCTAAGAGTTCCCTAGTAGGATCGACGGCTTTGGCATCCGCTAGCTCGCCCGGTGTCGCGACCATTCACCGAATGGCTCAGCACTCGGGTTCGTCTGCTGCGGTCCAGGAAGGAGATTTGGGTGTTGCGAGCACTATAAACATACCACGTGCACACCCAGTGACGACGGAACAGAGGATGGTACGGAGGAAGCCTGTTAGTCCGGTTCCTAGCTTGTCCAGGTCCATCCGGGCTGCGAGCGAGAGAGGCCCCTCTCTCGTGCAACAACACCTATATAGACAGTCTGGCGAGACTGCTCATACGGCTTCCTCATCCTCACGGCAGCACACACAACCGCACATTGGCTACATGACCAGCGATATCCAGCCAGCATCGCCGACCAGGGATTCCAAGGCGACCAGGTCACGCCATCCGGTAGCCAGGTATACGAGGCCTTCATCATCTGGATGTTCGCATAAAAGAGGTATGCAGGAGTCAACGTCCAGGGAGCTTCCGGCGGCTAAATCCCGTAAGACCGCAGCTCCACAGGCCTCCGTAACGGACGTGCTATCACAGATAGCGCAGATCATCGCAGCATCCCAGTAACCGGCAGAAACTCTGTCGGAACAGGAATTATCAGACGAAGCTGGGTCGGTACGTTCCGCTGCAGGATCAGGTACGGACGACTGAGATTTACAAGTGGTCCGACAGGATGGCGAAAGGGATTCGGAGGAATTGGATTTTTCCCTTTCGGAACAACATAAAATTGCCGTAGAGTTCATCCTGCATTACCTTCCTGATGTTGTTCCTATGGACCAAAATGCTGTGCAGCCAGATAGGAGACTTATAGCGCCACTGGACACTGATTTCTTCAATCGGTTTAGGGACACCGTCCCTGAGTTTCCGTCACAGTCCAGAAATGTCTCACGGACATTTGAACTATTGAATGACGCTATAAGTAAACTTGCTACCAAAATGGGCAGGTCAGCCTTCCTACCGGCAGGTGCTCTTCATCTGCCTTTCATCAATCCAAGGAATAAATTTGAAACGGCAGGACAGGGCATTCAGAGAGTTCCTCTGCGTCTGGATGACCAGGCCTAAGACCTTGAATTATCCATGCCGTCATATATGTCAATTCCTAACTCGACGTTGGAAATGGCAATATCGTCCAAAAGAGCTAATTTAGACGCACTTTCGTACGCAGATCACCTTACCAGAGCATTGTCATTACGCCTTGAGGGACAAGAATTCCAGGATGTACAAACCTCCTTAAGAGTTCTGTCGAGGGCCATACCATTCTCCACATATAACTCTGCCCTTTCAGTGGCAAATCTGGAGTTAGACGTGACAGGGCCCTAGCTACATCCACGCACGTGGATAGTAAGGTGAAAAAGACTCTCAGAGTCGCTCCGGTCTCCAGAGAGCTTCTCTTCGACGGCAAGCTTTCAGAATTTTTTGATCAATTAACTAAGAAAGCTTCAGACTCTCTGCTATTTAAATCCGCTTCCAAAAAGTCGTAGGCAGCGGAGAAGAGTAGGCCAGGCACTTCTGAGACGAGTACGTCCAGGGGAAGTTCCTATAGAGGTTCGTACGCATCCTCTAGGTCTTACTCTAGAGACCGTCAAGGTAGCGACTAAAATAGGAGCCGTAACGCTGGCCGAAACAACCGGTCAGACACCCCTAGGTCGACGGGGCGAGGTGCGGGCCATGGAGGACGTGATTTCTCCTCCTGCAAGCCTCGCAGATCCAAGAGGTAATGGTTTAAACCTCTGTCGCATTCCATTGGGCGGAAGACTGTCAAGTTTCTCAAACAATTGGGAATTAATTACGGAGGACCCTTGGGTTCGAGGGGTTATATCGGAAGGACTGAAACTGTCCTTCAAAGGAAAACCTTTGTCCAAGATGGACTCAGCTTCTGTCAAATCAGCAGAAAAGAGCCTCGCTTCTATTAGAAGTCCAGTCTCTTTTAGTGACGAATGCGATAGAGGTCGTAGAAAACCAGGAATCTCCAGGTTTCTACAGCTATCTTTTTCTGGTTCCAAAACCAGACGGCTCGTTCCGTCCAATCAAAGATCTGAGCTGGATAAACAAGCTGATCGTGGCTCCAAAATTCTATATGGAGACCATTCGATCGGTCAGAGTGGGCATTCAAGTGAACGACTATGCTGCGAACATAGATCTCAAGGATGCGTACTTTCACGTCATGGTACATCCGGCGTTCAGAAAGTATCTTCGCTTCGCTGTCCTAGGAGTCATATATCAGTTCTGAGAGATGTGCTTCGGTCTGAATCTAGCGCCCTGGGCTTTCACTCGAATTATGAACTCGGTAATGACTCATTTCCGAGCTCATTCATCTGCGGTAACGTCGGCCTACCTGGATGATATTCTTCAGAGGTACGGCAACGAGTTAATGCTTCAGAACGATGTGCAGAATCTGCTTCTATTGCTCCGATGTCTCGGTTTCATAGTAAACGAAGGGAAGTCAGATCTGGTGCCGTCGAAGTCGTTCACCCACCTGGGGATGAGCTTCGAGATGCACAACAATCTCGTTCGTCTGCCGTTAACCTGAGTGAAGTTAGTCAGTTGTTACGCTCGCTATTGTCTAAACTCAGAGAAGGTTACAGCAAGAGAATTCATGAGACTGATAGATCTGTACGGAGCTGCCACGGATCTCACTCCAATGGGCCAGCTACGCACTCGTCCTCTCCAAATCTTTCTGACTCAGAATTGGAGGGCGAAGACTCATTCGCTTGATACGGACATCCTCTTATCAAATCAAGTGAAACAAGAGATCCAGACTTGGACAGACATTCAGTGGTTAACTCTGGGACTTCCACTGCAATTGCCGGATCCGAGTTTTACAATTATGATGGATGCCAGTCAAACAGGTTGGGGTGCGACACTGAGCCCATTGGATTCGAAGTGCCAGGGTCTTTGGGATCCGCAGCTTTTAAGCAAGCACATAAACATCAAAGAAATGATGTCAATTTGGCTTGCGCTATGTCATTGGATGGATGTTATTCAGAATGCACACGTGCAAATTCTATCCGACAATACGACGGTGGTAGCGTATATTCGGAATCAGGGAGGCACTCATTCCATTCCGTTGTTCAAGCTAATGGAAAGAATCCTTCTGTTTGTACTAGAACATCAGGTTCTCCTATCGGTCTGTCATATTCCGGGTCATCTAAATGTATTAGCAGACTCCCTTTCACGGAGGGATCACCTGTTGCCGTCAGAATGGACTCTCAACAAAAGAGTATTCAATCAGATTTGCTACCAATGGGAGTTGCCAATGATAGACTTATTTGTGATGCATCTCAACAATCAGTTGCAGACGTATGTGTCGCCATGTCCGGATCGTCGAGCATTTGCAGTAGACGCTCTATCGATCTCGTGGAACGGAATAATAGGATATGCAGGCCTGGCATTCTGAAAAATTTAGGGGGGCGAAAAATCGCTCTCCTGAAATGATCTAGGAGAGCCAATGGCTCTCCTAATTTTTTTTTGACATGGAAGGCAGTTGAACCATGATATATCATATGAATGCAGTTCAACACTGTGACCAGACATGCTCTACTCACAAAGTTGCGTTGCGTAATTTGGATAGTTGTAATAAATACATGTTACTTCAAAGGTTACTCAATACTGTGTTGAAGTCGTCGGTCCCGACAACTCACAACTGTCACAAGCCAATGGCAATCATGGTTCAACTTCATTCCCTTCAAGTTCATCCCATCAGATAAATTTTGAATTTCAGTTCATTGCACCTGAGTCAGCTGTACAGTACATGATGCCAATTTAAGATTTTCTAAATGGTCCTGGGATAACACACTTTTTTATCTTCAAATTATTTTTTTATTCATTGCATTCGAAATTACTTGTGATGCGGTAAATAAAAAAAATGTGAACACTCTTAGACGGGGGCGGCTTTCTGGAATTGTACATCAATAGTCATGCCTATCGAATTTGTGTTGGGGGAATACCGTCACTCCACATGGTTCAGGTTATCACTTAATTTAAGTTCTTTGATTATCCGATGTCGTTTAATGGGAATATAAGTTGGTTTTGAAATGGGGCAATGTTTGATTAGTAATAGAAACTGTACATACCCGGTGAAAAATGAAACCAATCAAATAATTCTCGTGGGCAAGTGATGATGATGTTTCGAATATTCGCAGAAATTCACAAAAAAATCAGATTAATAATCTAATATCATGACAACCGAAAGTGAAAGTAAACACGACAGAGGTTTATAAATAGCCTCTGTTATGCTGTTCAGTGGTGATGCCTTGTGTAACTGACTAAAGATGGCATTGTGATACAGTAACTGTAACCACCAAAATAAATTGAGATTTTGAGCAACTTAACCCATGAATGATAATCATCCCAAGCCAAAGTACGTACGTTGTCACACCAGGAAGTTGGAACTGAGGAAGTAATAAACTCTGTTTTTGGTGATGTTACGATATCCTCCATGAAGCATGGAAACTAATATTTGACAGTGTTATTGATAATGACTTAATGTTATTTCAGGTTAACCGTTAGATTTTCTGCAGACATTTTGCCTGCACTGGAGTGCAATAATATTATTCTTTAATATTGTTTTACACCAGTGCAGGCAAAGTTTTCTGTGCCTTCCCAGAAAGTGAAATCGTAAGTTGTTGCACTAAATGCAGAACGGTTACGGTAAGAACAGTTGAACTAACGAGTATGATGGTCGACATAAGTTAATACTGATGGCACAAACAAGAAGCGAGGGCATTGGAGAAGATATAAAATGATTTATTATGTAATGTCACATTTTGTAACAAACTATGTATCTCACATTTCATCGAAAAACAGAAAAGAAAAAAAGATTATGAATCTGTTAAATTGGTCAGACGTTTGGAAGATCCTTCATGGCAGGCAATGTTGATAAGGAAAATGTGGTATATAATATGTAGTAGTCATCCCTGCAGCATGTTACTCGTGTCATACATCACTGATCATCATCACTCAAGTCCATAGGCTGATCAGAATCAGTTGTGTAAATGGATTCGTCGGTTTCGCTGGAGTCCTCACAAATATCATCATCATCAGACTCAATACTGCTATCAGAATCGCTTGCTGATAGCTTAGGTTTTCTGCAAAAATGCAACTGATTCAGTGCTTTCATTTTGACGGGGGCCGATTGGCCCCAGCCCCGTAAACGGCCCCTGAAAAAAAATTACGGGGCCGATTAATCGGCCCGGCAAAAAAAGTTAAATCACAAACACGTTATTGACGAATTGAACGGGTTGTCTCCATTTCGTTTTTTGTATATTGGTGCAAACGAAATTCTAACAACTTTGGTATCCGCTCAGCGAATGGAACGCAACCCGAGTGCATGATGATAAAAATTGAAAACTTTGAGACTGCCATCAAATTCAATGTCGAAATTTAAATCAAATAAAACTATTCTTGTCAGTACATTCAACAAATTTTCATTTGCAAATCAATATGAAGTTGAAACGCAACAGGATGATGATGGAAAATCATATGTTTCGAAAGTTACCTGCAAACTTTGCAGCAGACATCAGCAGGCAGTGATGCGGGCGGCTCCCAAAGGGAAAATACGTAAGTACATTATTATTTTTCCAATTATATTTATTTTCTGAAGTAACTGCAACCACAAATGACAAATATGATTTTCGGGCCATTTATATTTCTGTGCAGTAGCAGTAATGGCGCACCGCTTCAGGTTAACAAAATCTTTACACAGAAAATTTAAATTGTGCCAGTCTGCGCGTGCACTCACTGTTGATCTTGCCAAACAGTTCACTGGTTGTCAGGGTAACCGAGCATAGGTCGTTTCGCTCGGTGTTCAACTCGCCCCGAAGTCGATTCCTCCCAATTTCTCACACCTGTTCATTTCGCCCCAACTTCCACAAAGGGGTAGTTTTGTTATAAACTTTTGATAATATAATTTATTTGACTCTGTGTCTGTTTGAGTGTCAGGTGTGACTGTCTGTTGGCCTGTCAGTCTGACTCTGTGTTATACTCTCTCTCACCCCCCCTCCTCCCCCCCTCCCCCAGGGCCCTGCCTCGCTCTGTCGTCTGACGGTCTCCTGCTTAATCTTTCTCTCTCCCTCTCTCTCTCTCTCTCCCCCCCCTCTCTCTCTCTCTCTCTGGGTAATTATTTATTTTTTTTTTTCAGGTGAAACTGCTATGAGGTACGTTAATGGCCTATCTGGGTTCATCAGCAAGCATAACTTGTTACGGCACTTAGAAAGTGAAGGGCATAAGCGAGCCAGAGAAGATAGTATGGCAGTAGATGTTGCGGGAGGTGATGATTCTGCGGTTGGGTCATCGTCAGGTTCAAAACTCTCCAGTCCAGCAGCTCTTTTTCAGCCAACCATATCATCTGTTGTTGATAAGTTTACGAAAGATGTATACAACAAAATTTTCCGAACAGCATACAATCTTGTGACAGAACGGTTGCCTTTCAATAAATTCCATGTGTTACTGTAATGTTTGAAATAGTGTGGTGTCAAACTAATTGATGATAAAATGGATGGACGTGTTGCACGCGAATACACTAGTGTTCTTGCAGGAGTCATTAAAGACAAAATTTCATGTTTTCTTCACTCCCAGACAGCATTTGGAATTCTTACTGATGGAAGCGAGCCAAAAAAACAGGTAGTGAAAAGGAACTTGTGTATGTTCGAACAGTAAGACAGGGCATGCCAGTATACTTTTGTGTTGGACTGGAGAATGTGAAGGATCACAGGGGTGCAAATGCTGAGGGTCTCAAATCATGCATTGATAAATCTTTTAAGGACCTTCTCGTCTCTGATTGTGATTATATAAAATCTATGGTTTCAGCGACATCTGATGGTGCAAGTGTTAATACTGGTATTCATAGTGGGCTCTTCACTAGACTTAAGGCTGAGCGGCCTTGGTTACTAGGTATTCACTGTGTGAACCACATTAAAAAATGAACACATCAAGACGGCTGACAATTTTATGCAAAACATTTACTATCTCCATAAAAAATCAGGGAAAATGCGAATGATGTACAATAATGCTTGTCATGCAATGAATGTTGATGCATACACTATTCCCCCTGTACACGGAACAAGATTTGTAGCCCACCGCCTTCATGGCTTGTGTACACTCCTTCATGGTTGGATTCCTCTTGCAAACAGTTTTGGTGAAGCTCTTCAGAGTGGTATGCCAATGGACCCTGGCACCTGTGGAAAAATAACAGGTTTTCTAAAAAAACTGCAAAGCTTTTCATTCCTCAGAATAGTTCACACTTACAAAGAACTTCTACAGGCACCAGTTGAGATCTCACTCTGTTTTGAGCAAGGTGATGTTTTAGCTTGGACTGTAGAGCCAGTAGTAACCAATGCCAAGAAAAATCTCAATGATTTATTAACTTGTACTGTTGATGATCATTCTGCAGGACCGTATTGTTTAGTTTCTGACAGTGATTCCTCTACCGGCTTTTCCATTGCTGCTGATATTCATAAACAAGGTCATATGCGTCGAAAACCTAACAATCGAGAAACTGTCAAGCTCGTATTGAATCATATGACACACACTGACAAAAGTGCATCAGCAAATATTATTTCGACCATCAAACACAACATTGTACCAAATATGATTGACAAAATCAGTGAGTGTTTCCGCTCATTTTCTGATAATGATATATTTTTAAATATGGGAAATTTTATGGATCCAAGTGATTGGGTCACATCTGATAAACTGTTTGGAGTGGATGACTTGAATAAGATAGCAGAACATTTTGAAGCAACTTTAGAGCACAGAGATTTTGATAAAAATGCCGCTCAGAATGAATGGAATGACCTGAAAAATTTAAGGGACTGAAAATACCTTGGGGTGAAATGTTTGCCGTTTTGGAGAAATATTCTTGTTTATAGAAGGGATCTGTTCCCAAATATATGTCTAATTGCAGAAATTTGTTTGGGTATCCCAATTTCGAATTCCACAACTGAGAGGGGGTTTTCTTTACTTATAAACATTTTAACTGATAAAAAGGTTATCCATGCACCACTCTGCTGAAAGAGATCAAATAATTGTTGCAGCAAATGATAAAGGGGGGGGGGGGGGGGGGTGAGAGAGAGTATAACACAGAGTCAGACTGACAGGCCAACAGACAGTCACATCTGACACTCAAACAGACACAGAGTCAAATAAATTATATTATCAAAAGTTTATAACAAAACTACCCCTTTGTGGAAGTTGGGGCGAAATGAACAGATGTGAGAAATTGGGAGGAATCGACTTCGGGGCGAGTTGAACACCGAGCGAAACGACCTATGCTCAGTTACCCTGACAACCAGTGAACTGTTTGGCAAGATCAACAGTGAGTGCATGCGCAGACTGGCACAATTTAGATTTTCTGTGTAAAGATTTTGTTAACCTGAAGCAGTGGGCCATTACTGCAACTGCACAGAAATATAAATGGACCGAAAATCATATTTGTCATTTGTGGTTGCAGTTACTTCAGAAAATAAATATAATTGGAAAAATAATAATGTACTTACGTATTTTCCCTTTGGGAACCGCCCGCATCACTGCCTGCTGATGTCTGCTGCAAAGTTTGCAGGTAACTTTCGAAACATATGATTTTCCATCATCATCCTGTTGCGTTTCAACTTCATATTGATTTGCAAATGAAAATTTGTTGAATGTACTGACAAGAATAGTTTTATTTGATTTAAATTTCAACATTGAATTTGATGGCAGTCTCAAAGTTTTCAATTTATATCATCATGCACTCGGGTTGCATTCCATTCGCTGAGCGGATACCAAAGTTGTTAGAATTTCGTTTGCAAAAATATACAAAAACCGAAATGGAGACAACCCGTTCAATTCGTCAATAACGTGTTTGTGATTTAACTTTTTTTGCTGGGCCGATTAATCGGCCCCGTAATTTTTTTTCAGGGGCCGTTTACGGGGCTGGGGCCGATCGGCCCTGTCAAAATGAAAGCACTGGTTCCGCATCTGTCCAGCTGGAGTCGTTTCCTTTAATAAGCAGCAAACTCTACATAGTGTTGTGATTCATACATAGTCTGCGGTCAGTAAGCATGACTGTGAGAACACTAAAGCCACGCTCCACAATACAATTACTCATCCCGATGCACAGGAGTAGTTCAACCACTGCACACACATTTGGCAATTTCTGACGCCGATACAGCAATATTTTCTGCCACAACTTTGCAGCTTTCACACCATTGTAATTGTGCCTTACAATTTGTTTCAAATCGTTCCATTCACTTTTCAAACAAGATTTATCAAAGGATGATGGCCCGTCAATGCCTGGATGGTTAAGTGTAGTATGGAAGCAAACAGATATGTTAGTTAGCGCATCCACTTCTTTCTTTGTATCTACACAATTTGCTGGGTCTGTGACTAGACGCACGTCCGCATACAGAGATTCATTGTCTGATTTGTTTGATTTCTCAAGTTCATTTTTGAAACGATTTTCAAGACACTCTGTCATTTCGGGAATAACACTATCTTTGATAGACGTGACGTGTTTCATATCAGAAATGCAATCAGAGTCAGTGAGATTGTTCAATTCCAATGTCGTAAACTCTCGGTTTTGTTTCTTTCTGCGCATGTGTTCATGTTTTGGTATTTGAGCGGTCATGGAGTTAACTTTGGAAAATGATTGACTGGCAATAGAGTTTTCAAGAGTCTGTAAAAGAACAGCCCAGTTTTTCAACAAGTTATCGATGCCACGGTAGTGGTGGGAAATGAACCGTGTCCCCTTAATTTTTTGGAAGCTGTGAACCTGACAGTTCAACGTGCGCACAGTGCTTCGAAAGTGGTTCTTAAACTTTCCACTATGCTTCGCAAATGTGTAAAGTGCTTGTAAAAACTCAGTTACATTGTCAAAGGCTGTCTCCTTGTAAATGCTGTCCTTAATACCGAGCTCGGCTCGATGAGCTATACAATGAACAGTAAGCAACCATGCCCTTGAATCATTCCTCAAACGAATAAGAACTCCTTTATATGCCCCAGTGTTTACTGAGGCGCCATCAGCTGTTGCTGCCACCATGAGAGAAATAAACTTATCCCGTTCAAGATCAAGCTTTCTCAGGAATGCGTCATCTAGGGCACTCTTAACATTCTCTGCCGTCGCGTCGCCATATTCGTCAATCTCCTGTAAGGCAACTATGTAGTATGTGGGCATGCCATCTTTCACGATACGGACCAGTACGAGTTCCTTCTCACTCCCAGTTTTTCTCGCCTGAGACCCATCGCTTAGTAATGAGAAAGCTTTGGCAGACAATAGAAGTGATTTGATCTTTTGACGGATTGCATTTGTTATTGCATAGACAAATTGCCTTGCTGATCTGTGACTGTCAGTCCCTTTTATAAGTCGCACGCCAATTGCTTTCTGGGGGCGAATTATAGTTCTGAAGCTTGGAAGCAGCTGACCATCAACTGCCATGATATAGGCATCTGTCATGAGTTTCTTATAGGGCTCCCTAGAAGCCGACAGTAGGGCACTCTTAATGTTCCGTAGTGGAACCGTTGACAGTTTTTTCACACATCCCGAACTTGTGCTTGGAGCATTGCTTAAGTCATCAGGAGTATTTTCAGTGACACTTTCGGCAGCCCTGTCATATTCCAAAGCAAATCCATGAGAGAGCGAATTTAGATGCTTGAAAACCGAGTCTCTCGTTACATACGTTGTTCCATTTGAGTGGATTTCTAGATCCCTTTTCGCCTGCCCACGTACATCCGCTCTAAGTCTTACGACATGTCTGGCGCAAACTGTACACCAAATTTTGGTGACGTATTCTATTCCATTGGAAATGGAAGTTTCACAGTCTATCACACCACCTGTATTCCATTTTCGATAGGTTTTTAATTGAACTTGATTTCCTTTAATTTTAGGTATATCCATTGCGAAAGAAAAAAACACTGTATATAAACTGCCATGTCTCCCAAGGAAGTTTAGAAGGGCGACTTGAATTTCGCCCCCAATGTAAGCCAAGGCCAGAGGCTCTCACACTTAACACACACCTGTGTATATTTACCTGTTTATTCGTTGTTTGGGCCTTAAAACCAATAGTCCCTTTTCAATTTCCCTGTTTCCTATTTTCTTGCAATGACGGTCCAAATAAAAAGGCCCAACTCGGGCCATTTTTTTCAACGCGGCGGTGCCTGAGAATCAATTCCTTTTTTTTTTTGGCCTAAGTCTGTTACGCTAACACTCTTTGGAAATAGGAATTTGCAACGATTAATGTAGCATCAAAGGAAAAACGGGACTAAAGTAATAATATTGTAAAGTAATTTAAAACTATGTTCAGCTTCACAACGTCATATATCAATGTGTTCGACAAATGTTGTGCTTTTTTGTGTTTTTTTTTGTTGTTGACTAATTACAGTGAAACCAAGTATGAGGTAATTTGTATAAATAAACGTACACGTTCCTTCATACGGTGAATATGATATTCAAACATGTGAATCGCGTGAAGTCACTGACCTCTCAGTCAATAAGGTTCCTGTATTGGAGAAATGCAGTGCTATCTCTCCGAAACCTGTCAGAATTGATTCACTATATACACGTGTCCATGTGATGTTCCAAATTTGCTTATTATTGTTGAACTTGGTCATAGCGTCATCATATATTCAACACTGTTAGGACCGTTAGGAATACTACTGTCTGAGTGGCAGAGCCAAAATAACAGCCATTTATGATACTGAACTTGTGACGGCCACCTGAATTATTCCACGGCCGTGTGTTTTACAGTTTACATGACAGAAAAATAGGTACGAAACCACTGAAATGAAAACAAAAAAAAATGAGATAACCTTCTGATTTTCCCTGTGCTATGACACGCAAGCATAAATACGCATCCTTCAGTTTTGAAGCTGCATTTTTCAAAAGTGTTTTACTTATCTTTGTGCAGCCAAGAGAGCGAAATTTTGCGGACCTTAATGGTTCTAGGCGCATGTTAAGGCACGCGAAAAAATTGCGTGCCTGAAAACGCCAGGCCTGGATATGCGTATCCTCCAGCGCCGTTGATTCAGCAGATATTGCTCAAGATAAAACAATCACAATGCAAGATTCTGTTGGTAGCATCTCTGTCTCCACAGAGACCTACTAAATCTACTCAGGTGTCTGTTGTGGGACATGCCGCGGAAGCTTCCTCCACGGGAGGATCTTCTTTCGCAAGGGAAATCGCGCACTCTCCATCACAACCCACAAGGTCTCAACCTTCATGTATTTCTGTTGTGTGGTTCTTCTTGCACGGCAAGCATTTTACAGGACGAGCAGTGGACGCGATTTCTAACTGTAGGAGGTCCTCCTCTTCGCTAAATTATGCTGCTAAGTGGAAGGTCTTTTCGTCCGTGGTGTAGGGATCATTCTGTAGATATTTATGATCCCTCCATTCCAGACATTGCAAATTTTCTGGTCTACTTGTTTGATGAGATCAAACTGCTGCCTGTTACCATTAAGGGTTATAGGTCTATGCTATCCGATACCTATGCACACCATGATAGCTTAATGATTGGATCTAATGTCTCTTTATCTAAATTAGTTAAAAAGTTTTCGATAAATAGACCTAGAACCCTTAGATTAATTCCTAAGTGGAATTTAGCTTGGGTTCTTCTTAAGCTTAAAGAAGCGCATTTGAGCCTCTTGACACAGTGGACTTCAAATTTGTATCTTATAAGACAGCCTTTCTCTTAGCCTTCTCTTCTGCTAGAAGAGTTAGTGAGCTTCATGCACTATCTGTGGATGATTCTCACTATCGAAGCGTCGGTAATACTATTACCTTTACTACCAATGTTGGATTTTGGGCTAAGAATCAGGCACCTAATAAGTATCCGGAACCTATTGTTATTAAGGCCCTTCCGTCTTCAGATGGGCATAGGCCTTTACTCTGTCCTGTTAGAGCAATACGTATTTACAAATGTAGCTCTGAGTTCATCAGAAAGGGACGTAAGCGTTTCTTTCTGTCTCTGATGTCTAATAGAAAGGACATCATGGTCCATTCTATTGCTAGATGGATTCAATTAACTGTCCGTACTGCTTATGAAAAATTATCTTCAACTCAGCAGTCTGCACTTAAGATTTCAGCTCATGAAGTAAGAGCTCTATCAACATCTTGGGCTTATATTATGCTAATAGTGTTGCTATTACAGATTTAATGAAGGCTGCATATTGCTCTCAGCCTTCCACTTTCACAAATTTTTATCTTAGAAATATTGAGTCCATTTCTGGAGACCTGCATTGTTTAGGTCCGTTATCAGTTGCTCAGAATATCGTCCACTAAACAGTTGCAACTATAGTTATGTAGGCTTTCTGTTCCAGCAGTGACTATGTCCTGCTGCCCTCTTCGCTCTGGGGTATTTGACCCAGGGCAAGGGGAAGGGGGGGGGTGTTCACTTAGGTCACCTGCTTTATAGTGAAAAGCAAGGGAATACCTCCCCTGGAGTCAGTAATTCCGAGTCGGTACCGGGATGGTTTTAAAGTGTAAAGCTAAGGCCAAAAAAAAAAAAAGAATTGATTCTCAGGCACCGCCGCGTTGAAAAAAATGGCCCGCATTCGGCCTTTTTATTTGGACTGTCATTGCACGAAAATAGGAAACAGGGAAATTGAAAAGGGACTATTGGTTTTAAGGCCCAAAACCATCAAATAAACAGGTAAATATACACAGGCGTGTGTTAAGTGTGAGAGGGGAATGGTTTTCGCCATATTTTCAGGAGATTGGGCGCACACGGCAGGGGAATTCAAACGCAAACTTGACTCGGTCGATGTTGGGCGAGTTGTCCAACACAGGCATAACCCACCTTATCGAATACTAAACGTTAAATTTGCCAGGTACTGGCATCAAGTAAACCTTTTTTTGCTGTGAAAACATGAATGAGAAATAGTGAGAATAATCGGTACAGGTAAGTATATTTTCGGGGTGGGGAATTATCACTTACTAAAGAAATACAAAAGTCCAAATTCTGCTGACGTGTCATGAACATAACGGGAAAGAATGGGCAAACACTGAATGGAATCTGAAATTCAGATTTTTCCAGAGCAGTTGTGCATCAAGGGAGATTACTCAAAACACATGTGCGTTTCCCAATACGAATGACGTCTTCATTCAAAGTAAACAAACGAAGTCTTTACGGTCCGACACGTCCAGCTTATTTTGTGTATTGAGTTGGGCCTATCCATTTATTAATTTCACCCACGGGAGATCGGATAGTGATATGAATGAAAGGGCTTAGCCGCAGTGGAAAAATAAAGTGATGTTTCCCTTTTTTAAATATCAAACTTGATCGCTTGGATGTATACGGGTTCAAACTATTTTTAAGAGGCGTGGTCTTTGGGAGGGGCTCTTTGACAGACGGCTGATGACGTTACAAGTGCTGTGTAAGTTCCATGCCGAGTTGACACCGGAAGCTTGCTTCCATTCTGGTTTGTTTTTGTTTCCCTTCTAAAATTTCTATCGTAAAAATGTTAATTTCTATCAAAATAACTCACAATGATACCATAATACGAGGGTGGTCAATAATATCTATGGAAGACGACAGTACTTTGGGGGAGTTGGTTAAAAAACTGTTCGCCGGTGAGTTTGATAGAGCTCCATTTTCTGTGGATATGCTTTGTATTATCTTTGATGGGAAATTAATTAGTCTGTATGGCTTTACCTTGTTACAATTTATTGGAGAGTGCCTGTAGGCATTCTCCTATAAATTGTCACAAGGCAAAGGCATGTGGATAAATTTTGATGCCCCAAAATAACTTCTACCAGTTAATTAAGAAAGACCCAGCCACCAGAGGGGTTGAGAATTTGTGTTATACATGTATCTGACAATGTATACACAGATGTAACCCATCTCTCTCCCATTTAAGAGAGAGAGATGGGTCACATCTTTGTACATGTAGACTGATTTCTTTTTAATC
Source organism: Pictodentalium vernedei (assembly GCA_031216915.1). NCBI lineage: Eukaryota > Metazoa > Mollusca > Scaphopoda > Dentaliida > Dentaliidae > Pictodentalium > Pictodentalium vernedei. The sequence continues at coordinate 339,001,001 of CM062289.1, read as the reverse complement.
ACCCAATTTTTCAAATCCTTCTACTTTAATAACTGTTGAGTGCTGGAAACCCTCATCTGGACTCTAGTCTGAAGTACTGGTACTACTACGTAAGGGCTCCATATTCTGTGGATATGCTGTATTATCTTTGAATTGATATTGGTCTGTAACACTTTGCCTTGTTACAATTTATTGGAGAGTATCTACATGTATAGACACTCTCCAATAAAATGTAACAAGGCAAAGACATGTGGACAAATGTTGATAACCCAAAATAACTTGGCCTTCTACCAGTTAATTAAGAAAGACCCACCCACCAGAGGGGTTGAGAATTTGTGTTATCTGACCTTGTATACACAATTGTAACCCCTCTTTCATCCAATTTGGATGATCCTGTCACTAGAACATGCATGTGAACGGGACTGTTCTGTGCATCCAAACCTTGTCAGTTCATGGGAGATACCCTTATTTTGAGTATTCATAAAATAGTTCTGCTTTGTAAAAGTTTAAAAGTGAAGTCAGAGTTCTGTTTCTAAATACAAAAAGTGGTGATATCAGAAAATAAAGAAAAACAGTTTTAGTTTTCAATAAAATGAGTTTTATTTGTATATCATTTTACAATATGCACTTTCCATGCTTTTCAGGTAAAAACAGACATCATAAAGTGACTTTTGCCTCTCAATCCTTTCTCACCATCTGGAAGAAATAAAAAATAAAAATAAAATCCTCCCTCCCTCATTGATTTGAAAAAAAAATGGCCTGAGAATCAATTGATTTTTTTTTTTTTGCCTAATGTTTACTCATACATGTAATATTTTTAAAGTGTAGCTCGGTGTGAAGCATTTGTATATGTCATGTGTCAAACGGGCGTTAATATTCAATCATCGGCCACTTTTAATGAGTTTTAAGAGTCTCATTTCTCTGGACTTCCTTTATTTATTGGCTTACCTTTAAAAATAATTAGTATAAAGGGTTATACTGGATGTTAATAGAGATCATTGATGTTATTGTGCTCAATTACAGAATGGTGTTGTGTTTTTCTTCTTTGATAGGAATAAGAAAGATACATGTAAAGCCAATCTCTCCTTTTCTCCTTGAGGGGATAATTCTGTCATATGTAATTGAGCCTATTGGATTTTCCTTCATGTCCTAGGCCCTCCCAACCTTTTTACTATTCAGCTAAGTCTGGGTCATTGATACAGTATAAAAATGTTAAAAAATTTATAGTAATTTATATATTTTTTATACTTACCAATGACCCAGACGGGGATGGCCCTCCCATGAGTTGGGAACTCATACCTCCCCGCTGAGTACATAACGCTTACCAGGCACTGGTTGTAAGAATGACATTTGGCACCAATTTCGAGACCTCCTTGACACTGCGCATGCGCAGCGGAGTAAAAGTATGGAGGACCATATAGGACATCTAATTTTCGGTTTTTGGCTCACCAATGTTAGTTGTGTGAGCCTATGGCATAGCCCTCATGTCGGCGTCGGCGTCCGCTCTTAAATATTTTGAACTTTTGTGTACAGGTTTTGATTTTTTGGCTTTTCAAATTTTTTTTTTAGTTTCAGCATATTGCTATTGTGGTTCACTATAACATTTAACTCTTTTCCAGGGTTTTTTGTCGTAATTTTAACCCTTTGAATCAAATTTTAGACTTATTTTGATGTTTGCGTGCAGGTTTTGATGGGTTTTTTTTCCTTTCTTTCAAGTGGAGATTTACCTTGCAGCATATGTCCATGCTTTCTATTGTATGTAAACATGCATCTTAGGGCTATGTTTGTATTATTTAACCCTTTTCCTGCTGAATTACTTCAATTTTGCACTTTTATGTACAGCTTTTGGACTTAGGCTTACAGCTTCTTACTTTTATGTACAGGTTGTGATAAAAAAAAACAATTTCAATTGAGGTTGACCTCACTGCATATTGCAGTGGTGGTTATTATAACATTGATATCTTTCCAGTACATTTTTAAAAAATTTTTAACCCCTTCAATAGATTTTTAGACTTATTTTGACGTTTGCGTGCAGGTTTTCATGGGTTTTTTTTTTTTTCCTTTCTTCCAAGTGTAGAGTTTCTGCATATTGCTATGGTGGTTCACTATAACATTTAACTCTTTTCCAGGGTATTTTGTCTTAATTTTAACCCTTTGAATCAAATTTTAGACTTATTTTGATGTTTGCGTGCAGGTTTTTTTTTTCCTTTCTTCCAAGTGGAGATTTACCTTGCAGCATATGTCCATGCTTTCTATTGTATGTAAACATGCATCTTAGGGCTATGTTTGTATTATTTAACCCTTTTCCTGCTGAATTACTTCATTTTTGGACTTTTATGTACAGCTTTTGGACTTAGGCTTACAGTTTCTTACTTTTATGTACAGATTGTGATAAAAAAAACAATTTCAAGTGAGGTTGACCTCACTGCATATTGCAGTGGTGGTTATTATAACATTGATATCTTTCCAGTGCATTTTTAAAATTTTTTTAACCCTTTGAATAGTATTTTAGACTTATTTTGACGTTTGCGTGCAGGTTTTCATGGTTTTTTTTTTCCTTTCTTCCAAGTGTAGATTTACCTTGTAGCATATGTCCATGCTTTCTATTGTATGTAAACATGCATCTTAGGGCTATGTTGTATTCTTTAACCCTTTCCCTGCTTAATTACTTCAATTTTGGACTTCTTTTGTTTACAGGTTTGGATTTTTGTGCTTTCAAAAAAAATTTTTTCTTCTTTGCATATTGCTGTGGGGGTTCACGATAACATTTAACTCTTTTCCAGGGTATTTCGTCTTAATTTTAACCCTTTGAATCAAATTTTGGACTTATTTTGACGTTTGTGTGCAGGTTTTGATGTTTTTGTTACTTTTATGTGCAGGTTTTGAGGTTTGTCTTTCTTCTCTTCCAAGTGGGAACTTACCTTGTAGCATATTGCCATGGTTCCTATTCTATGTTAGGATGCTTCTTGGGGCTATTATTATATTATTTAACCCTTTAGCTGCTTATTTACTTTAATTTTGGACTTTTGTGTGCAGGTTTTGTACTTTTGTGTGCAGGTTTTGATATTTTTTTTTAAGTGGAGTTTTACCTCACTGGCATATTACCATGGTGGTTACTGTAACATTTTCAGGGTATTTTTCTAAATTTTAACCCTTGGAAACAAATGTGATACTTTTATGTGCAGGTTTTGAGGTTTGTCTTTCTTTTCTTCCAAGTGGATATTTTTCAAGTAGACTTTCACCTTACTGGCATGTTGCCGTTGTGGTTACTGTGACAGGGTATTTTTCTCAATTTTAACCCCTTGAAACAAATGTGATACTTTTTTTTTACTTTTATGTGCAGGTTTTGAGGTTTGTCTTTTTCTTCCAAGTGGTGACTTACCTTGTAACATATTGCCATGGTTCCTGTTTTATGTTAGGATGCTTCTTGGGCTATTTTTATATTATTTAACCCTCTAGCTGCTTATTTACTTTAATTTTGGACTTTTCTGTGCAGGTTTTGTACTTTTGTGTGCAGGTTTTGATATTTTTTTTTAAGTGGAGTTTTATCTCACTGGCATATTGCCACGCTGGTTATTGTAATATTTTCAGGGTATTTTTCTAAATTTTAACCCTTTGAAACAAATGTGATACTTTTTTTACTTTTATGTGCAGGTTTTGAGGTTTGTCTTTCTTTTTTTCAAAGTGGAGACTTACCTTGTAGCATATTGCCATGGTTCCTATTTTATGTTAGCATGCTTCTTAGGGGTTATTATTATATTATTTAACCCTTTAGCTGCTTATTTTCTTTAATTTTGGACTTTTATGTGCAAGTTTTGAACTTTTTTTTTTTTACTCCAGCCACCCCTTTACATTGGCCACCTGTTGGTGAGCCACGGGGTACTGATACCCCCCTCTAGTTGATGCAAATTTTGGGGACTGTGAGGGCAAAATTTGTGTTTGGCCCTGAATAATTTAGAGTTAGCACCAGCAAAGTCTGGGTCATTGGTAAGTATAAAAAATATATAAATTACTATAAATTTTTTAACTTTCTTCGATTTCCGTCAAAAAATGTTGCCACTGGCAATGACCTTCGATGAACTTTGTGCAGTTATGCATCAGTATTTCCCTTTTGGCACACCCTGCAGTGCACAGTTTTCACCAGATCACTTTGAAACTTGGTATGCCTGTTTGGGGTGAGCTCTAGATGAGAGCTATCGATTTTCTTCCATTTCTGTCAAAAAATGTTGCCTCTGGCAAAGTTCTTAGAACTTAGTTTAGTCAGACCTCAATATTTCCCTTTGTCACACCCAACAGGGCACATTTATGATCAAATTGTTTTGAAACCTGGCATGCTTGTTTGGGGTGACCTCAGCATGTGAGCTATTGATTTTCTTCCATTTTCTGTCAAAAAATGTTGCCACTGGCAACGACATTTGAACTTGGGGATCAACATATTCCTTTGTCACGCCCTACAGGGCACATTTTTTATCAGGATGGTTTGAAACTTGGTATGTTTGTTTGGGGTTACCTCTAAATGGGAGTTATCAATTTTCTTCCATTTCCGTCAAAAATAGTTGCCATTGGCATCGACCTCTGATGAATTTAGTAAAAACTTACTGCAGTTAAGCATCAATATTTTCCTTTGACACACCCTGCAGGGCACATTTATGATTGGATCGCTTGCAGACTTGGTGTGCTTGTGTGGGGTGACATCTATATGGGCGCTTTTGATTTTCTTCCATTTCTGTCAAAAAATGTTGCCGCTGACCTTTGAACTTAGTTTAGTCAGACCTCAATATTTCACTTTTATACACCCTTCAGGGCACATTTATGATCAGATCACTTTGAAACTTGGTATGTGTGTTCAGGGTGACCTCTAGGTGTGAGCTATTGCTTTTTATCATTTCCATAAAAAATTATTGTCGTTATCACCAGCCTTTGAACTTACTGCATTTGTGCATCATCTTATCCCTTTTGCACTCTCTGCAGGGTATATTGATGAATTTCCATTAAAAAAAAACAAAAAGCATTGCCACAAGCAATGACCTTCACACTTAGTGCATTTGTGCATTAACATCTTCCTTTGGCATGCCTCAGAGGACACATTCATTATCAGGTTGTTTTGAAACGTTGTATGCTTATGCAGGGTGACAAAGATAGGAGCTATTGATTTTCTTTTCATTTCCATCAAAAACTGTTGCTGTCAGCAACAATCTTTGAATTTATTGCATTTGTGGATCTGCATTCTTCTTTGACATGGCCTACAGGCCACATTTATCATAGGATTGTTTTTGAACTTGGTGTTCTCAATAGGCAAGACCTTTAGATAAGAGCTATTGATTAGCATTCATTTTTGTGAAAAAAGTTGCCATTTACAATAACCTCTGAACGTACTGCATTTGTGTATCAACATGCTTCCTTTAGCCAGTCTTACAGTTTACATTTAAAAATGCATGGATTACTCTGATGTTGTGCACACACAATGCTGTTATGTTGAAATTTCAGCAAATAACATTGGTACCAATGATATTCAATTTTGCCATTTCATTTATAACTTACCAAGTTCAAGTTTGTCAAGTTGAGCTACAGTGTCATTGACACTTTCATTTTTAGCTCACCTATCCTAAAAGGCCATGTGAGCTTTTCTCATCACTTGGCGTGCATCGTCGTCCTTCGTCTATCGTCCGTCGCCTGTAAGCTTTTCACATTTTCATCTTCTTCTCTATAACTGCTGAGCCGGTGTGAACCAAACTTGGCAGGAATGGTCTATGGAAGGTCCTCTACAAACGATCCTCATTTTGTTCCCGTCGGATGAAAAACATGACTTCCAGAGGCATTCTTTGATTCGGGTTGGTGGATTTTCAAAAATCTTCTCTGAAACTGCCAGGCCAAATGTTTTGAAACTTCACATAAATGATGACTGGGACCCCCTCTACCAACGATCCTCATTTAATGTTGATTGGGTCAAAACATCGCCACAATTGCGGCTTATAGTTACTGTAGAAACCCTATGGGAAATCACATTTTCCTCTTCTTCTCTGGAAAAACTGAGGCGACGTGAAAACAAACCTGGCAGGGTTAGTCTATGGGAGGTCCTCTACAAATGATCCTCATTTTCTACCCGTGGTAAACAATTTTTGATTCTGATTGGTAGTTTTTCAAAACTCTTCTCCTTTGAAACTGCTAGGCGAAATGTTTTGATACTTCACATAAATGATGACTGGGACCCCTACCAACGATCCTCAATTAATGTTGATTGGGTTGCAAACAATGCCACAATTGTGGCTTATAGTGACCATAGAAACCCTATGAAAAATCACATTTTCATCTTCTCCGGAACTACTGAGCCGACATGAACCAAACCTGGCAGGGATGGTCTATGGGAGGTTCTCTACAAACGATCCTCATTTTCTTCCCATGGGTTGAAAAACATGGCCACCAGAGGCATTCTTTGATTCTGATAGGTGGATTTTCAAAAATCTTCTCCTCTGAAACTGCCAGGCCAAATGTTTTGATACTTCACACAAGTGATGACTGGGACCCTCTCTACCAACTGCAATAAACTAAGTAAACTGCTCCTGCCCTGACAAGATCAGAGTCTGACATTTTCTAGAAAGCTATCAGTGAGAGCTTTCCAGAAAATGATGTCCGCTTCTGGTCTTATCAGTGTAGGAAGAGAAAAAGGTACATAGTTTATAGGATTATCCAACAACTTATTTTGACTTAAATGTAAACCATTGCAACTGTACATGGATACTGATATATGCTCATTACTCATGTTACTTATTAGAAAATCTTGATTGTTGACAGGTGTTTGGAGAAACAGGAGAAGTTTTTGCTAACATTCTCTTGCAATCATGTCAGCTTAGATGACAGTAATTATTGTATATCTTTTAAGATTTGACAAAAATTGGAGTAACGTGTTTCCTGTGACCCTTTTACCTATCCAAAGCTATTTTGAAAAGAGAATACTGTCTGAAAAAAGTAATTTTTCAAAAATATTCAACATTCTTTACTGATTTTTTTGTTGAAAACAGAATTCGTAAATTTTAATCTTCATCGGGTTGCAATTATGGATGCAAATGTGGCTTATAGTTACTATAGTAACCCTATAGGAAATCACATTTTCATCATCTTCATTGAAAGTACTGAGCCATTGTGAACCAGACTTGGCTGGTATTGTCTATGAGAGGTTCTCTACAACTGTTACTCATTTTATTCCTGTTGGATGAAAGAACCTGGCCACCAGAAGCATTCTTTGATTCTGATTGGTCAATTTTGAAAACTCTTCTCGTCTGAAACCACAGGGCCAAATGTTTTGAAACTTTGCATGGTTGATAACTGGGACACCCTCCACCAACGTTCCTCATTTTAATGTTGATCGTATTGCAAACATGGCCACAATTGCAGTTTATAGTTACTATAAAAAAATCTATAGGAAATCACATTTTCATCCTCTCTCTGTGACTATTGAGCTGACGTGAACCAAAACTTGGCAAGAAATGGTCTATAGGAGGCCCTCTACAAACGATCCTCTTTTTGTTCCCGTTGGCTGGAAAATATGGCCACCAGAGATTGAATCCTGGGACACCTTCTACCAATGATCCTCATGTAATTTTGATGTAATGTTGCAAACATGGCCACAATTGCAGCTCATAGTTACCATGGAAAGCCTATGGGAAATCACATTTTTATATGTATTTCCAGGTGAGCGATTACAGACTCTGTAGAGCCTCTAGATTCTTTTGGTTTGTTATTGGAGGGGTTTTGTTTTTTTTCATAGTGGCTTTTTGCCACATGTTGCCACATGCATTGGTGATTTCTTGAACCATAAGGTGGTAAGTCGATAATCTGATTTATTAGTCCCCTACGGGAACCGTAAGGGGACTATAGGATTGCACTCTGTCCGTCTGTCTGTCTGTCCGTCCGTCCATTCATCTGTCCGTCCATCTGTCTGTCTGTTTTTTATGTTACCACCTCTCCCTCCAACATGCTTTAAGCTACACCTTTCATATTTGGTACATGGATAAATGGTTCTGAGGGGATGATGCACGCTCAAAAATTTTTTTTTCAAAATCCAAGATGGCGGAATGGCGGCCATTTTTGTTGTGTTTTTTAAGCTTTTTTCTCTATTTTATGTTACCACCCCTCACTCCAACATGGTTCAAGCTACACTTTTTATATCTGGCACATGGATAGAGGGTTGGGAGGGGATGTTGCACGTTCAATTTTTTTTTTCCAAAATTCGTCTCTCCGTTCGTCCGCCTGTCTGTCTGTCTGTCTGTTTTTTATGCTTCCACCTCTCCCTCCAAGATACTTTAGGCTACACCTTTCATATTTGGTACATGGATAAATGGTTCTGAGGGGATGATGCACGCTCGAAATTTTTTTTTCAAAATCCAAGATGGCGGAATGGCGGCCATTTTTGTTGTGTTTTTTAAGCTTCTTTCTCTATTTTCATGTTACCACACCACCCACCAACATGGTTCAAGCTACACTTTGCATATTTGGCACATGGATAGAGGGTTGGGAGGGGATGATGCACGTTCAATATTTTTTTTTTTAAAATCCAAGATGGCGGCATGGCGGCCATTTTTGTTGTGTTTTTTAAGCTTTTTTCTCTATTTTATGTTACCACCCCTCACTTCAACATGGTTCAAGCTACACTTTTTATATATGGCACATGGATAGAGGGTTGTAATAGGATGTTGCACGTTCAATATTTCTTTTCAAAAATTCAAGATGGCGCCATGGCAACCATTTCTGTTGTGTTTTTTGAGCCTTTTTCTCTATTTTATGTTACCACTGCTCCCTCCAACATGGTTCAAGCTGCGCTTTTCATATATGGTACATGGATAAAGGGGTTGTGAGGGGATTATGCACGCTCAATATTTTTTTTCAAAATCTAACATCTATCTATCTGTCTGTCTGTCTGTCTGTCTGTCTGTTTTTATGTTACCACCTCTCCCTCTAATATGCTTCAAGCTACACCTTTCATATTTGGTACATGGATAAATGGTTTTGAGGGGATGATGCACAGTCAATATTTATTTTTCAAAATCCAAGATGGCAGAATGGCGGCCATTTTTGTTGTGTTTTTGAAGCTTTTTTCTCTATTTTATGTTACCACCCCTCCCTCCAACATGGTTCAAGCTATGCCTTTCATATATGGTACATGGATAAAGGGTTGTGAGGGGATTATGCATGCTCAATATTTTTTTTTCAAAATCTAAGATGCTTATATATTCTAGTGTCTTCTGTGACAAAAACACCTTATGTCACAAAAGCGCTGTAGGGGACTAATACCATCTCGGTGGTCAAACACTTGTCTAACACTATTTTCAAATTACTCTTAAAATATATTGCCTTTTCTGAAAGGAAAAGACATTTGTTATTCTGTGGATTTTTTTTATTGTGTATTCTTCCAACACTTTGGGAAAGCTGAATTTTCGAAAGCTCTCTTACAGATTTGTTTGAATTTTGCACAATCAAAGACAGTCATGAGTTGTAGTGACAATAAGCTTTTCACTCACAACTTTACATTTTCTCTGCCAAAACTGGCCCCAAAACATCCAAATTTTTATTGATGAATATCTCCTGGTCCAAATGTGCTAATGATGTAAAATTTTCCAAGATTTGTCAGAAATAAACTTTTCCATAACCAACTGTTAACAAAAGTTACCAAAATTATTTTTTTCTGCTAAAATTTTTCCAAATTTCATATATTTACCTCAGAATTAGCCAGTTTGCCCTACAATCTTGGCTCTGTGAATTAGATGAATACTGGTAATGGACTGAATAGAAAGAATGTAATGTATCTTTATCATAAATGCAAAGAAAAAGTTTGATTTTATCCATAGCGAGTTCAAAATGTCCTAAACACATATATTTTATACAGCGTGAGTTTGTACAGATTATCTCAAGATGTCTTTTTGTGCTTTTAAGACTTTGAAATGTGTTATAGGACTTCGAGGAGTGGTTGGTCTGTTGACCTTTTCACAAAATCGCTCCAAACGCCCAAATATTTATGGATCAATATTGCTTTAATTTTTGCAGATTGGTCACAAATACATTTCTCTCTCACTAACTGTTAACGAAAGTTTACGAAAATTATTTATTTCTGCCCATATTTTCCAAAAAATTAAAAAATGTCTCAAAATTGTTGATTTTAGTCTAAAATTATTTCAAGTAGTGGTCGACTGATTATCGTAATCGGTGGAATAATCAGCCGATTATGAGGAATCGGAATTGGATCGGCGCCGACAAAAAATATTGGCAGTTGCCGATTATATCACCCTTTTCTAAAGACCCTTCTCACCACCAACATGTCCTATTCTAACCACAAATAAAATACAGATTTCCATTTTTTTTAATTGTCTGGGGTATGAGGTTCGTTCAGGTAAGTATTTAGTATTGTATTTCGTACAAACCAATGAGACAAGTTCAGACAACCAATTCGAGCCTTGATAAAAATACCGGCAAGTCCTTGGTAAGTAAGTATTGAACTATTTCGTATTTATCTACGATAATCAACATGTGGTTGAAACTCCTTAGATGTCCGTCGGCTTCACTTCCGCAAATATTATGATAAACCATTCAATGTTTTGATACTACATTTGGGAAGTGAAACTGACGGAAATGTACGAAGTGGCACTGGTGTGTACTTCGTGATTGAATCGTGAATTTCCAAGTGCTTGATTTCCCTAACCATGAAAGAAAGCTAAAGGGTCTGAAATTTACGAACCTTGAGCGCTTGAGGAATAACCTAAAATAGAGATTATGACAAGAAAGGTTGGACGATTGGCGACTTATTGTCAGTAACTTACTGATTTCGAAGCACCATCACAAATCATGAATCAATAAAAATGATTTTAAATGAAACAAGCAAATTCTGATGTACATTTTTAGTCCCCTACAGGAACCGTAAGGGGACTACAGGATTGCACTCAGTCCATCTGTCTGTCTGTCCGTCCGTCCGTCCGTCCATCCGTCTGTCCGTCCGTCTGTCTGTCCATCTGTCTGTCTGTCTGTCTGTTTTTTATGTTACCACCTCTCCCTCCAACATGCTTGAAGCCACACCTTTCAAATTTGGTACATGGATAAATGGTTCTGAGGGGATGATGCACGCTCAAAATTGTTTTTTCAAAATCCAAGATGGCGGAATGGCAGCCATTTTTGTTGTGTTTTTTAAGCTTTTTTTCTCTATTTTCATGTTACCACCCCTCCCACCAACATGGTTCAAGCTACACTTTGCATATTTGGCACATGGATAGAGGGTTGGGAGGGGATCATGCACGTTCAATACTTTTTTTTCAAAATCCAAGATGGCGGCCATTTTTGTTGTGTTTTTTAAGCTTTTTTCTCTATTTTATGTTACCACCCCTCACTCCAACATGGTTCAAGCTACACTTTTTATATGTGGCACATGGATAGAGGGTTGTAATGGGATGTTGCACGTTCGATATTTTTTTCTCTAAAATTCAAGATGGCGCCATGGCAACCATTTCTGTTGTGTTTTTTAAGATTTTTTCTCTATTTTATGTTACCACTGCTCCCTCCAACATGGTTCAAGCTGCACTTTTGATATAAGGTACATGGATAAAGAAAGGGGTTGTGAGGGGATTATGCACGCTCAATATTTCTTTTTCGAAATCTAACATATGTCTGTCTGTCTGTCTGTTTTTATGTTACCACCTCTCCCTTTAATATGCTTCAAGCTACACCTTTCATATTTGGTACATGGATAAATGGTTCTGAGGGGATGATGCACAGTTAATATTTATTTTTCAAAATCCATGATGGCAGAATGGTGGCCATTTTTGTTGTGGCGGCCATTTTTGTTGTGTTTTTTAAGCTTTTTTCTCTACTTTATGTTACCACCCCTCCCTCAACATGGTTCAAGCTACGCCTTTCATATATGGTACATGGATAAAGGGTTGTGATGGGATTATGCACGCTCAATATTTTTTTTTCAAAATCCAAGATGTTTATATACTCTAGTGTCTTCTGTTACAAAAACACCTTATGTCACAAAAGCGCTGTAGGGGACTAATACCACCTCGGTGGTCAAACACTTGTTTTCCTCATGTGCTGTTATGGATTGAAGTTTTCAGGATAAACCAAACCATGTCTCTTTTTGTTAAGCCATCATCAATACTATTACTTCTTACCCCTGTCAGTGTTACAACTCGTCCCCTGAGTTCCGATGTGTTCTATGTGCCCACTGACATTGGAACTCAGGGGATGAAATGGACACGATACTGGGAAAGGTGTAACAGCGAAGGTGACCATAAGAAGTGACACGTTCCTCATAGTCTGCGATTCGTTTGCAAATAACAATTTTATTACATTTTAGCAGGAAGATCAAGTGTGTACAACATGCAGAAGTTCTCTTCCATTACCTCATGATTACATGGTAATTTTGGAAAATGCAAAAAATGTTACAATTAACCCCAGTCTCCACTACTTTTATCCTACAGTCCTGTTGTGTTGTAGAATTAAATTATCACTGAAACTCCCCCAAAATTAAAAAGGCATTCACATTTCCCAGTTGAATGTGGTGTATAAGACAATTCCACATAGGACATCGTGGTAAAAAAGTTAAACACGTTGTATTTTTGGCAAACCGAGTATTCAATTCTAAGCGACGTTATGTATAAACTCTGCCTTCAATATGTTATTCATGGGTCTTTGACTACTGGAAGAATATGGTATACGTAACGGCAGGTCTCTGATATGACAATATCTACAGATGTTTCACATCTTGCAAATTTTGATAAAGCGTTATAGATGCGTAATACGATTCTATTGCAAAAGTACATTTTTATATCCCTTGAAAAAATAATACACAGTTCAAATTCACACCGTTGTTAAATAAACCTCTTTTTGGTTGTAGTGTTATATATTCTCAAGTTATCGAGCCAACAGTCTAATTGTTAGTCTTTGATGCTGTTATGGTCTGGAATGTGTTAAGAGATTATGTAATTTTGTTACTTTGCGCTACGTTCTATTCAGAAGGAAATGATACATGACATAGTCCTAACTCTTTCATTTCGACTATTCCTTGAGTTGTTTGGTCCATTTATGTGGACGCACACCGAATTCTGGAAGTGCCCATTGGCATGGAAAAACTGAGTAAGTACACATAAAAAATGTACTCTCAAGGAGAACATGTTTCGGATTTTGATTTGCTCGCTACCCTTTCACTAACAAAATACTAGGGAACTGTAATGGTTGTTTGGTTACCACATGAATGGTTTAAAGTGTAGCAGTTGTCATAGGTTGGGACAGAGAGGTGGCCCTAAAAGTAGAGCGATTGCCCATCGCAGGTGCCTGTAAATGTATATATATACTATCAAGTACCTTCTTGCACATGTGCAATTTTATTTTGTTGTGTATTCAGTATTCAAATTCTTAGAAACATGTACTTTGTGAAAAACAATAAAGACTTGGAACTGGAGCCATCTAGCCCTGAACGTCCATACTTCCGTTTTTTAGCTATAATTTTGAAACTTATCATACTTAAGTATGATTGAGAGATAACAAAAATAGGTTTAGTTTTAATTTCTGTCACCAGGTGGTGCCAGAGGCACCACTAAAAGACAGATAAAATAATGCTTTCTGATGAAAGGCTCCTAGGATATGTAATTTTGATTGTTTAAAGTGTGTCCTTATGCTCAGGTACGGTCTCTAGATATGCATAAAGGTTTCGGATTTTTAGCTCACCTGACTGAAAGTCAGGGTGAGCTTTTCTGATTACTCTTCATCCATCGTCCGTCCGGCCGTCCATCGTCCTGCGTGAAGGTGGTGTTTGAGCCTCTTTCTCCTAAACCACTGGCCACATTTTAATTAAATTTCATGTATGTAGTGGTTATATAGGGGCATTTTGATTTTTATGCAAATTATGTTTCGGTGCTTATTGAGCAGAGGGGTGGGGAAAAAATGGCCAAATTTTTTGAAAATCTTCTAATGAACCACCAGTAGCAGAGACTTGATATGTGGTATGCAACTTCCATTTGAGGTGTAGACTCAAGTTTGTTCAAGAGAAGTTTGACGGGCAATATTTAATATTTGCCTTTCTTCTGAGAGGGGTAAGAATTTTTGCCACGTCCAAAATTTCTATTTTCTGAACCCAGAGGCAGATCTGAACCAAATTTAATATGAGGTATTATTGGGTTATAAATACTTGATTTATGCCAAAAAAAATTTTTTCCATCAGCCCCGTGGGAACCGCAGGGGCTAAAATAAAAAAAAAAATCAAATTTCTTAAAAAATCTTCTCCAGATCCAGCAGGCAGAATCTTTTGATATTTGGTATGCATCATTGTGGGGTGGATCTGATTCAAGTTTGTTCATATCAGCCCCCTGGGTTTATTATTTGTGCTCAGTATAGGAGCCCAAATTTGAACTTAGTGCATTTCAGGCAAAGTGCATGTCAGGCAAATTTCTTTAAAAATCTTCTCAAGATCCAGCAGGCAGAATCTTTTGATATTGGGTATGCACCATGCTTAGGGAGGTGAGATTAAAGTTTGTTCAAGTCAAGTTCCTGGGTTCATATTTGGGATCACTGTGGTAGCCCGAATTATAACTTAGTTCAAAATGAGGAATTTTCTTTAAAAATCTGCTTCAGATCCAGCAGTCGGAATGTTTTGATATGTGATGTGTAGCATCCTTGGGGTGGGTGGGGGTGGGGGGGTTCAAGTTTGTTAAAGCCAAGTCCCTGGGTCCATATTTGGGCTCAATGTGGTAGCCCGAATTATAACTTAGTTCAAAATGAGGAATTTTCTTAAAAAATCCTCTTATTCAGATCCAGCAGTCGGAATGTTTTGATACTTCAGGCCTCGACAATTGAGACGAACGGTCGTACCGTTCGCCTGGAGGTTACGCAAACATAAAAACCCGCGAACGGACGTCCGGTTAATCAAAATCATAAATCGGTTAACCATTTTTTTTAAATTATCAATGTCCGATCGTTCACGGTACGGTATTCGGTTAAGTGTGTGAGACAGAGAATTGTGAATCTGCGGTGAACTAGTTCGATTAGTGGATTTCTGGGGCTCTTAATTTCGAGAACTTTGCTTGCGTAGGTCAACTGTATAACACTGGTCGAATGGACGTTTTTTTCACGATGCATCCGCAGTTGGTTCTGATCATTTTCGTTCAAAAGTTGAAAAAAAACGGTGTTTGGTATTTCTAACAACAATCTGCTTTCTCTTTGAAAAAATTAGTCTTTCGCTCAAAATAAAATCACATCAAAACTTTTTTGGTGAATTTTATTATTTTAAAATCGTGGCGAAGTTTATCTGAGGAAAATTGATGACTTACACTTCAGACGAATCGCGCATGTGTTGTGAATGGGTCCAAGTTGAACTTTATACACTCGTTTGATCAACTGCACCGGTCAGTCGCAATTCCTCGAATAGAATCAATGCGAAATGTTAGTATGTATGCATGTTCATCAAATCTGTTTTGTGGCAGTTTGTTGACAAATGCCTTCGGGCATTCTCCAATAAACTGTCCAGGCCTGAGGATTTCTCGGTAACGATCGTAACAACAGTCAACACGGTCAGATGCTCAAAATTCAATTCATGCATTTTTATCAAGAACATGATCCAAGGGAAGTAATCAAATTAACTCGCAAAGCATTTGAAGTATACTCGCCCAAAAAAGAAAGTGTGCATTGCAGAAATTGATCAAACTCCGCAAAAATAATTTCGTAGGTGTAAAGAGTGTTAACCTGTTCATGAATAAGTTATATTGAACACAAAAACAGCTTTCCCCGTTAAAATTGCATTAACGTTAAATGACGTGCTGCACGTTTGTGAAAAGGCATGTTTTGCACGTGGAGAGTCTGAAAATTCATGCAGCAGTGTGAATCCTTGGGTATTTAAACACTAAAGTAAGGCCTTCCTATTGTTCACATTCAAACTTGCGCTGCTGTTAAAATGACTCCACATTAGCATGCCAAGATTGGCAATGAATCAACGTCTCCTTGCCCTGGGTATGATTAGAGCTGGCAGAACACACAGAGAGGTTGCCCAGCATTTGAACTGCCACCGTAACACTGTAGACAGGCTAGTCCATCGACATGCACAACATGATGACGTTAGAGACCGACCCCGCTCAGGGAGACCCCGAGTTACCACCCCTGCACAAGATCGGTATATCCGTGTCGTCCATCTCCGGAACCGGCAACAAATGGCAACGACGACAGCCAGGAACATCCCTAACCTGAGACGGATACATCCTCAAACAGTAATCAACTGGCTGAGAAAATACGTCTTACGTCCTCGAAAACCTGCAATTCGTCCGATTTTGACGTTACGTCATCGTCGTTCTCGACTGCAGTGGTGTAGACAACATCTCAGGCATCCCTTACACTGGTGGCGACGTGTTTTATTCACAGATGAATGTCATTTCCATCTTTCATCATCAGATGGCCGCCAGAGAGTGTACAGACGTCGAAAAGAACGCTACGCAGATCCATGTGTCGTGGAGCGAAACCGTTATGGGGGAGGGTCTCTCATGGTGTGGGGTGGCATCACTGTCCGTAACAGAACTGAGCTGGTCATTATTGATGGCAATCTCAATGCAGCCAGATATCGTGATGAAGTGCTTACACCTGTTGTTGTCCCATTTCTGCAACGTCACGGCCCCGCCGTCATTCTACAGCAGGACAACGCCCGACCCCACGCAACTTGTGTTGTTCAACAGTATCTGCAGCAACAACAAGTGGATGTTCTTCCCTGACCCGCAAATTCGCCCGATATCTCACCCATTGAGCACGTATGGGACGAAATGAAACGTCAGCTACGCCGGCTTCCCCATGCACCGTCAACGCTTGTGGAACTCCAAAGACAGCTTATCAGAATATGGAAGAACATTCCACAACACTTCCATGCTAACTTGTTCACTTCCATGAGGCGTAGATGCACAGCAGTAGTCGATGCAGACGGAGGTCATACCAGATATTGAGTGTGTGACTTTTGTGTTTGACCCTTAGTGTCTTTGACTCTCCATGGCACCAAGACTATTCGTCGTAGCGTAATGGAATTTCTTGTGTTGATCACAAATTGATTCATCTGTGATTGAATAAAATTTCCATGAATGAAAATGATATATATCTTTTTTAGTGTTATTTTTTCGCATGCACACTTTATTTTTTGGGAGAGTATATATGCAAGTGCACTTATTGGCAGAATATTATAAATAGATAAAAGCAACATTATAAATATCATCGTTACGATTAACGATTACGTCACACCCTACAAAATTTTATTTGTATCGAACTCTGGGTAAACATAAGCTCATCACAGGTTTTAATATAATAAATACATTTCTAATAAACGTTTTCAGATGTTGAATATTCCATGTCACCGCTGTACTGCTAAGCTGACAGTCCTTCAAATTTATAGAAACATTCCAACGTTTCATGGGCTAGTTAAGACACCAGCATTGCACGTAGTGGGTTTTCCACTCAGCTGGTAGATGGCTGGTTTGGGGTTCCAGTTTTAAAACGTCCCCCACCCATCTTGCCACATTGTGGCAATTTTGTTCATTCTGTTCGAGTGGAACAGGCATGAAAGTCTGAATAATTCACGAATAGGGCAAGTATCGTAATCAATCGAAGTTAAGCAATTTGCCCCCCTAAGAAAGTCACAGCCAGTGACAGGTTAGCGATTTTCAGCCACCCTGGATTTTTTAAAACACTAGGCCTGCAGCCAGATCCCTTCGGGATTTGGGTGCTATGATTCTAAGAAAAAGTTTTGGGACGAGGGCTAATAGCCCTCGTCAGTGGGTTAACATGGGCGATGTTATAGCCCCCGTCAATTTTTCAAATGGCCGCCGCCAGGCCTGGTATTTATTGAATTTTGACTCCTATACTTGAGGTAACAGTAAACAGTCGTTATGTACCAGTTGAATGATAATAAATTAACCCCAATAGTCTAGGTTCCATTGCAATAATGCTGATTTTAATATACATCGTACCACATCTTACAATTTATTGTACTGTGTACAGTATATTCTATGGTTTAGTATATTTTAACAGTGAGTCACCATTATGATAGTGTCAGAAATCCTTGGTTAACCAACAGGTTAACAATAAAAAAATGCGTAATCCTTAAAAACGGTTAATGAACTCAAAACACATAACCTATTGACAGGTTAACCAAAATCCTGAATTGTCAAGGCCTGTATTTGGTATGCAGCATCCTTAGGGGGGTGAGATTCAAGTATGTTCAAGCCATGTCCCTAGATCCATTTTTGGGCTCACTGTGGAAGCTTGAATTGTAACTTAGTTCGAAATGAGGAATTTTCTTAAAATATCTTCTTCTTCAGATCCAGCAGTTGGAATGTTTTGATATGTGGTGTGTAGCATCCTTGGGAGGGGAGACAGAGATTCATGTTTGTTAAAGCCAAGTCCCTGGGTCCATATTTGGGCTCCCTGTGGGAATTATAACTATGAGGAATCTTTGGATATTTGGTATAAGCTTTTCTAAGGAGGAGCTGATGCAACTTGTTGAAATCAATTCTCTGGGTTGATATTTAGACTACCATGTCAGGTGAGCGCCCTCAGGCCCCCTGGGGCCTCTTGTTCATTTTGGCCCCATGTGGCAGCAATAGCACCACTTTTGTCGTTAGAGAATTGGGGTCCGGCGAAAGGCTTCTAAGGGGTTTTAATTTGAAATGTTGGAAGTGTATTCATATATTCAGGTAGGGTATCTAGATCAGCATAAATGTTTAGAATTTATTATTCGGCCCCATGTGGCCTTTGTTGTTAGAGAATTGGTTTTTGGTGAAAGGTTCCTGGGGGTTTAATTCGAGCCGTTGAAAGTGTTTTCATATGTTGAGGTAGGGTCTCGAGATGTGCATAAAGGTTTCAGATTTTTGAGTTGGCCCCATGTGGCACCCATAGTGCCACTTTGGTCGTTAGAAAAATGGTTTCTAGTGAAAAGCTCTGAGGGGTTTTAATTCGAAACATTGAAAGTGTGTTCATGTGTTTAGGTAGGGTCTCTTGTTGTGTTTAAAGGTTTCAGATTTTTTATTCGGGGCCCCATTTGGTGTCCATTGCACCACTTTTGTTATTGAAAAATCGGTTTCCGGCAAAAGGCTCCTAGGGGTTTTAATTCGAAATGTTGAAATGGTGTACATGTGTACAGGTAGGGTTTCAAGATGTGCATAAATGTTTCTGATCTTTGAGTCGGCCTTCGAGTCGTTGAAATTGTTTTCATATGTTGAGAGGTAGGGTCTCGAGATGTGCATAAAGATGCTTATATATTCTAGTGTCTTCTGTGACAAAAACACCTTATGTCACAAAAGCGCCGTAGGGGACTAATACCACCTCGGTGGTCAAACACTTGTCTAACACTATTTATTTTCAAATTACTCTTAAAATATATTGCCTTTTCTGAAAGGAAAAGACATTTGTTATTCTGTGGATTTTTTTTATTGTGTATTCTTCCAACACTTTGGGAAAGCTGAATTTTCGAAAGCTCTCTTACAGATTTGTTTGAATTTTGCACAATCAAAGACAGTCATGAATTGTAGTGACAATAAGCTTTTCACTCACAACTTTACATTTTCTCTGCCAAAACTGGCCCCAAAACATCCAAATTTTTATTGATGAATATCTCCTGGTCCAAATGTGCTAATGATGTAAAATTTTCCAAGATTTGTCAGAAATAAACTTTTCCATAACCAACTGTTAACAAAAGTTACCAAAATTATTTTTTTCTGCTAAAATTTTTCCAAATTTCATATATTTATCTCAGAATTAGCCAGTTTGCCCTACAATCTTGGCTTTGTGAATTAGATGAATACTGGTAATGGACTGAATAGAAAGAATGTAATGTATCTTTATCATAAATGCAAAGAAAAAGTTTGATTTTATCCATAGCGAGTTCAAAATGTCCTAAACACATATATTTTATACAGCGTGAGTTTGTACAGATTATCTCAAGATGTCTTTTTGTGCTTTTAAGACTTTGAAATGTGTTGTAGGACTTCGAGGAGTGGTTGGTCTGTTGACCTTTTCACAAAATCGCTCCAAACGCCCAAATATTTATGGATCAATATTGCTTTAATTTTTGCAGATTGGTCACAAATACATTTCTCTCTCACTAACTGTTAACGAAAGTTTACGAAAATTATTTATTTCTGCCCAAATTTTCCCAAAAATTAAAAAATGTCTCAAAATTGTTCATTTTAGTCTCAAATTATTTCAAGTAGTGGTCGACTGGTTATCGTAATCGGTGGAATAATCAGCCGATTATGAGGAATCGGAATTGGATCGGCGCCGACAAAAAATATCGGCAGTTGCCGATTATATCACCCTTTTCTAAAGACCCTTCTCACCACCAACATGTCCTATTCTAACCACAAATAAAATACAGATTTCCATTTTTTTTAATTGTCTGGGGTATGAGGTACGTTCAGGTAAGTATTTAGTATTGTATTTCGTACAAACCAATGAGACAAGTTCAGACAACCAATTCGAGCCTTGATAAAAATACCGGCAAGTCCTTGGTAAGTAAGTATTGAACTATTTCGTATTTATCTACGATAATCAACATGTGGTTGAAACTCCTTAGATGTCCGTCAGCTTCACTTCCACAAATATTATGATAAACCATTCAATGTTTTGATACTACATTTGGGAAGTGAAACTGACGGAAATGTACGAAGTGGCACTGGTGTGTACTTCGTGATTAAATCGTGAATTTCCAAGTGCTTGATTTCCCTAAACATGAAAGAAAGCTAAAGGGTCTGAAATTTACGAACCTTGAGCGCTTGAGGAATAACCTAAAATAGAGATTATGACAAGAAAGGTTGGACGATTGGCAACTTATTGTCAGTAACTTACTGATTTCGAAGCACCATCACAAATCATGAATCAATAAAAATGATTTTAAATGAAACAAGCAAATTCTGATGTACATTTTTAGTCCCCTACAGGAACCGTAAGGGGACTACAGGATTGCACTCAGTTCATCTGTCTGTCCGTCCGTCCGTCTGTCCGTCCGTCTGTCCATCTGTCTGTCTGTCTGTCTGTTTTTTATGTTACCACCTCTCCCTCCAACATGCTTGAAGCCACACCTTTCATATTTGGTACATGGATAAATGGTTCTGAGGGGATGATGTACGCTCAAAATTTTTTTTTCAAAATCCAAGATGGCGGAATGGCAGCCATTTTTGTTGTGTTTCTTAAGCTTTTTTTCTCTATTTTCATGTTACCACCCCTCCCACCAACATGGTTCAAGCTACACTTTGCATATTTGGCACATGGATAGAGGGTTGGGAGGGGATCATGCACGTTCAATTTTTTTCTTCAAAATCCAAGATGGCAGCATGGCGGCCATTTTTGTTGTGTTTTTTAAGCTTTTTTCTCTATTTTATGTTACCACCCCTCACTCCAACATAGTTCAAGCTACACTTTTTATATGTGGCACATGGATAGAGGGTTGAAATGGGATGTTGCACGTTCGATATTTTTTTCTCCAAAATTCAAGATGGCGCCATGGCAACCATTTCTGTTGTGTTTTTTAAGATTTTTTCTCTATTTTATGTTACCACTGCTCCCTCCAACATGGGTTCAAGCTGCACTTTTGATATATGGTACATGGATAAAGAAAGGGGTTGTGAGGGGATTATGCACGCTCAATATTTCTTTTTCGAAATCTAACATCTGTCTGTCTGTCTGTCTGTTTTTATGTTACCACCTCTCCCTTTAATATGCTTCAAGCTACACCTTTCATATTTGGTACATGGATAAATGGTTCTGAGGGGATGATGCACAGTTAATATTTATTTTTCAAAATCCATGATGGCAGAATGGCGGCCATTTTTGTTGTGGGGGCCATTTTTGTTGTGTTTTTTAAGCTTTTTTCTCTATTTTATGTTACCACCCCTCCCGCAACATGGTTCAAGCTACGCCTTTCATATATGGTACATGGATAAAGGGTTGTGAGGGGATTATGCACGCTCAATATTTTTTTTTCAAAATCCAAGATGTTTATATACTCTAGTGTCTTCTGTTACAAAAACACCTTATGTCACAAAAGCGCTGTAGGGGACTAATACCACCTCGGTGGTCAAACACTTGTTTTCCTCATGTGCTGTTATGGATTGAAGTTTTCAGGATAAACCAAACCATGTCTCTTTTTGTTAAGCCATCATCAATACTATTACTTCTTACCCCTGTCAGTGTTACAACTCGTCCCCTGAGTTCCGATGTGTTCTATGTGCCCACTGACATTGGAACTCAGGGGATGAAATGGACACGATACTGGGAAAGGTGTAACAGCGAGGGTGACCATAAAAAGTGACACGTTCCTCATAGTCTGCGATTCGTTTGCAAATAACAATTTTATTACATTTTAGCAGGAAGATCAAGTGTGTACAACATGCAGAAGTTCTCTTCCATTACCTCATGATTACATGGTAATTTTGGAAAATGCAAAAAATGTTACAATTAACCCCAGTCTCCACTACTTTTATCCTACAGTCCTGTTGTGTTGTAGAATTAAATTATCACTGAAACTCCCCCAAAATTAAAAAGGCATTCACATTTCCCAGTTGAATGTGGTGTATAAGACAATTCCACATAGGACATCATGGTAAAAAAGTTAAACACGTTGTATTTTTGGCAAACCGAGTATTCAATTCTAAGCGACGTTATGTATAAACTCTGCCTTCAATATGTTATTCATGGGTCTTTGACTACTGGAAGAATATGGTATACGTAACGGCAGGTCTCTGATATGACAATATCTACAGATGTTTCACATCTTGCAAATTTTGATAAAGCGTTATAGATGCGTAATTCGATTCCATTGCAAAAGTACATTTTTATATCCCTTGAAAAAATAATACACAGTTCAAATTCACACCGTTGTTAAATAAACCTCTTTTTGGTTGTACTGTTATATATTCTCAAATTATCGAGCCAACAGTCTAATTGTTAGTCTTCGACGCTGTTATGGTCTGGAATGTGTTAAGAGATTATGTAATTTTGTTACTTTGCGCTACGTTCTATTCAGAAGGAAATGATACATGACATAGTCCTAACTCTTTCATTTCGACTATCCCTTGAGTTGTTTGGTCCATTCATGTGGACGCACACCAAGTTCTGGAAGTGCCCATTGGCATGAAAAACTGAGTAAGTACGCATAAAAAATGTACTCTCAAGGAGAACATGTTTCGGATTTTGATTTGCTCGCTACCCTTTCACTAACAAAATACTAGGGAACTGTAATGGTTGTTTGGTTACCACATGAATGGTTTAAAGTGTAGCAGTTGTCATAGGTTGGGACAGAGAGGTGGCCCTAAAAGTAGAGCGATTGCCCATCGCAGGTGCCTGTAAATGTATATATATACTATCAAGTACCTTCTTGCACATGTGCAATTTTATTTTGTTGTGTATTCAGTATTCAAATTCTTAGAAACATGTACTTTGTGAAAACCAATAAAGACTTGAACTGGAGCCATCTAGCCCTGAACGTCCATACTTCCGTTTTTTAGCTATAATTTTGAAACTTATCATACTTAAGTATGATTGAGAGATAACAAAAATAGGTTTAGTTTTAATTTCTGTCACCAGGTGGTGCCAGAGGCACCACTAAAAGACAGATAAAATAATGCTTTCTGATGAAAGGCTCCTAGGATATGTAATTTTGATTGTTTAAAGTGTGTCCTTATGCTCAGGTACGGTCTCTAGATATGCATAAAGGTTTCGGATTTTTAGCTCACCTGACTGAAAGTCAGGGTGAGCTTTTCTGATTACTCTTCATCCATCGCCCGTCCGGCAGTCCATCGTCCTGCGTGAAGGTGGTGTTTGAGCCTCTTTCTCCTAAACCACTGGCCACATTTTAATTAAATTTCATGTATGTAGTGGTTATATAGGGGCATTTTGATTTTTATGCAAATTATGTTTCGGTGCTTATTGAGCAGAGGGGTGGGGAAAAAATGGCCAAATTTTTTGAAAATCTTCTAATGAACCACCAGTAGCAGAGACTTGATATGTGGTATGCAACTTCCATTTGAGGTGTAGACTCAAGTTTGTTCAAGAGAAGTTTGACGGGCATTATTTAATATTTGCCTTTCTTCTGAGAGGGGTAAGAATTTTTGCCCCGTCCAAAATTTCTATTTTCTGAACCCAGAGGCAGATCTGAACCAAATTTAATATGAGGTATTATTGGGTTATAAATACTTGATTTATGCCAAAAAAAATTTTTTCCATCAGCCCCGTGGGAACCACAGGGGCTAAAAATAAAAAAAAATCAAATTTCTTAAAAAATCTTCTCCAGATCCAGCAGGCAGAATCTTTTGACATTTGGTATGCATCATTGTGGGGTGGATCTGATTCAAGTTTGTTCATATCAGCCCCCTGGGTTTATATTTGTGCTCAGTATAGGAGCCCAAATTTGAACTTAGTGCATTTCAGGCAAAGTGTATGTCAGGCAAATTTCTTTAAAAATCTTCTCAAGATCCAGCAGGCAGAATCTTTTGATATTGGGTATGCACCATGCTTAGGGGGGTGAGATTAAAGTTTGTTCAAGTCAAGTTCCTGGGTTCATATTTGGGATCACTGTGGTAGCCCGAATTATAACTTAGTTCAAAATGAGGAATTTTCTTTAAAAATCTGCTTCAGATCCAGCAGTCGGAATGTTTTGATATGTGGTGTGTAGCATCCTTGGGGTGGGTGGGGTGGAGGGCAGGGGGGGGGGTCTGGGTTCAAGTTTGTTAAAGCCAAGTCCCTGGGTCCATATTTGGGCTCACTGTGGTAGCCCGAATTATAACTTAGTTCAAAATGAGGAATTTTCTTAAAAAATCCTCTTATTCAGATCCAGCAGTCGGAATGTTTTGATATTTCAGGCCTCAACAATTGAGACGAACGGTCGTACCGTTCGCCTGGAGGTTATGCAAACATAAAAACCCACGAACGGACGTCCGGTTAATCAAAATCATAAATCGGTTAACCATTTTTTTTAAATTATCAAAGTCCGAACGTTCACAGTACGGTATTCGGTTAAGTGTGTGAGACAGAGAATTGTGAATCTGCGGTGAACTAGTTCGATTAGTGGATTTCTGGGGCTCTTAATTTCGAGAACTTTGCTTGCGTAGGTCAACTGTATAACACTGGTCGAATGGACGTTTTTTTCACGATGCATCCGCAGTTGGTTCTGATCATTTTCGTTCAAAAGTTGAAAAAAAACGGTGTTTGGTATTTCTAACAACAATCTGCTTTCTCTTTGAAAAAATTAGTCTTTCGCTCAAAATAAAATCACATCAAAACGTTTTTGGTGAATTTTATTATTTTAAAATCGTGGCAAAGTTTATCTGAGGAAAATTGATGACTTACACTTCAGACGAATCGCGCATGTGTTGTGAATGGGTCCAAGTTAAACTTTATACACTCGTTCGATCAACTGCACCGGTCAGTCGCAATTCCTCGAATAGAATCAATGCGAAATATTAGTATGTATGCATGTTCATCAAATCTGTTTTGTGGCAGTTTGTTGACAAATGCCTTCGGGCATTCTCCAATAAACTGTCCAGGCCTGAGGATTTCTCGGTAACAATCGTAACAACAGTCAACACGGTCAGATGCTCAAAATTCAATTCATGCATTTTTATCAAGAACATGATCCAAGGGAAGTAATCAAATTAACTCGCAAAGCATTTGAAGTATACTCGCCCAAAAAAGAAAGTGTGCATTGCAGAAATTGATCAAACTCCACAAAAATAATTTCGTAGGTGTAAAGAGTGTTAACCTGTTCATGAATAAGTTATATTGAACACAAAAACAGCTTTCCCCGTTAAAATTGCATTAACGTTAAATGACGTGCTGCACGTTTGTGAAAAGGCATTTCTTATCAACCTACTCACAATTGTTTACTACAGGCTTGCACTACAGTGGAAGTCCCTAACTCGGATAAAATACTCTCTATTTTTGTCTTTCCCAAGCAAGTTGGGAAAGAAAAGTGGTGCAAAAGCACCAATAAAAATAAGCCAAAACTGGGTCGAGTGCAACCGGCGCAGACCCAGTACGGGACGCTCTCTCCCAAGTACAACTCCACGACTTCCGTTGCCAGTGCGCATATACCGTCTCTAAAGACTCTTTCTTTTTGAAATCCGCTTCGTGTCGAGATGTTTTTGCACGCTTATCAGTGTTCCACCAGCTCGATGTTTGATGATTCCTGATTCATTATACCACAGTGTATCCTTTGTATTCTCAGGAACAGTGTTTTATATTCTCTTTTTTCTATTATATGTCCATAATGTATATTTATTTGCTCTCTCTCGGGTCGCGCGTGATTTTTGCGGGCCACGCGGTTCGGACTTAGATTTTCACAATTATTGTTCATGCTTTTTTTGCAAATTTTTCTAATTGTGTTAGAGTTAGGTGTCAGCGGGGTACCACTCCTGCAGTGTTTCTTCTTTCTGTTGAGAGTAGTCTTCCTGTTGGGTGGTTCCCGGTCGACCGTCTGGGGTCTTTGTTTCTGTCACTTTTCTCTCTTTGGGGATGTTCTGTTTTCTGATCTCACCTTCTCTGCTCCTCTCACCTCTCTCATGCCTAGGACAATTCCTTGTGGGCAGTGTCTGCTGCCTAAGCATGTGGACGATGTACATTCGTCGTGTTCCTCCTGTAATGGGTGTTCGGCCGAGCGGCCGTGTGGTGTCTGTGGAACATGGTCTTCCACCTTTTGGGCGTCTGTAAATCGTGTCGTTCGTTCTCGTGGCCGTGCCTCCCGCTCCCGTGGGAAAGGAGAACGTGGTCGTTCGGGGCCTCCCGAGCCGACTTTGTCTGGTGAGAGTTATTCCTCCTCCGTGGGGGATGTGCAGTCTTTTCCTGTGGTGGATACTGCGGGAGCCGTTGAGTGTTCTGGTGTAGAGATGCCTGGTTCCGGGACTACGGTCCCCCTCCAGTCGACATCTGAGGCTGTCACTAGGGTTGTGACTCCTCCTTCGGAGCCGAGCCGGTGTGCTCTCTCCATTATTTCACCAGCCTCAACGACTCTCGACGTATCTACTACTGCTGCTGGTCCGTCTGCTTCGTTGTCTGTTTCAGCCGGCCTCGGCTTTTCACTGCAGGGGACTGCAGAACTGTCCGATACTGTAGACGTGGGATATCGGCCCCAGCCTTCCCTGACTTCAACTCGGCGAAGTCGGAAGGGGCTGCCGGCCGAGCCCATCGCTGTGGTCTCGTCGCCGTCGAGTACCACAGTTGTGTCTTTGGATTCGGATGTTCGTAGTGGAAACACTATGAACTCCGTGGCGTTTCCGTCCACTCACTCTGGTCACACGACCAGTTTTGGGGGACCAACGCCTTTTGTGCAGCCTGGACCTTCTGCCCCACAGAGGTCCGCGGTGACTCTCATGAGTTCTCGCAATATTGATCCTCGGGGTGCATCGTACCCCTATACACGTCTGCCTTCAGATGTTTCGGCTGCCGCCCGTCGTCCCGCGTTGGGTGTTTTGGAGGATCGTGACCCTTCGCTGGTTAAGAGGGTCAGAGGTGAAGCCACTTTGCCGGTTCGCTCCCCTGTCGAACCGGTCGGTACAGGCAGTGAGCTTAGGGAGGCCCTCTCCTTACTCACTCAGGTTCTCTCCAAGAGCCTTCCTGTTGCTTCCAGCGAGGCTATGGGTGGTTTCCAGGCGCCTCCTAGCTCCTGGGCTTATCTAGAGAGATGCTTGGCATGCTTTCTCTCTCAGATCACGTCGTCTCAGCTTTGGCTGCTTATCTGCCTCCAGATAAGTTTGACGAGGTACAGGCTCCTTTGCGTGTGCTGTCCAAGGCGCTTATGCACCTTACTCACACGCATGCCTGTAACACGGCCAATTTGGAATTAGTTCGAAGGGACGCTGTGCTGGACACAGGACGATCCCTTCACGAGGAGCAGCGTGCTACTCTTCGATCTGCTTCTTTGGCAGGTCCGCAACTTTTCCATGGTTCCGTGTCGACGGTCCGGGATGACGTCCTACGTCATTCCAAAGATCAGCTGCTGTTTCGTCAGCTTGATCAGCCTTCTCGGGGAGGCAAGGGCCGTTCCAAGCCTAACAAGTACCCTTCTGCTTCCTCTGTGAAGCAAAAGGCTGGTCCTTCTGCCGCCGCCTCTGCTTCTTACTCACGGGGTAAAGGTAGGGGTCGGCAGAATCGAGGGAAGTCTCAGGATTCTTCATTTAGCAGAGGAGGTGGTTTCTCCTCTCGCGGGCCTCGTCGGGGCTCGAAATGAAGGTCCTCACCTCGATTCGTCCCAGGTTGGAGGAAGGATAGCAGAGTTTGCAGACCATTGGACCACCATCACATCCGATCCATGGGTGTTAGATGTTGTTCGGTCCGGGCTGCGCATATCCTTCCGACGGCACCCCACTCTGTCAAGGGTGCCTCTTCCAACCACAGTTCCTTCAGACGTTTTACGTCGGGAACTTTTGTCCACGGAGATTGCCAATCTCCTGGCAAAGGGGGCGATCAAGGTCGTCAAGAACGTTCAGTCAGTGGGTTTCTATTCCCGCCTGTTCTTGGTGCCGAAGAAGGATGGCCGACTCCGACTGGTTATCGATCTGAGCATCCTGAACCAGTCTATCATTGCTCCCAAGTTCAGCATGGAGACTTTCAGGTCGGTCCGCCAATCAATTCACCAGGGAGATTTCGCAGCCAGCATCGACCTGCGAGACGCTTACTTCCACATTCCGATGCATCGGGCGTCACGGAAGTATCTCAGGTTTGCTTTTCTGGGGCGAGTTTACCAGTTCAAGGCCATGCCTTTCGGCCTCAACCTGGCTCCTTGGGCGTTCATCAGACTGATGTCGCATGTGATAGCGTTCCATCGCACACAGTCCAGGGTGACTACTTGGGCATATCTGGACGATATCCTCCAGAGGCATTCCAATGCTGCCTTACTGGAATCGGATGTCGCCACTCTGTTGAGCTTGCTCACGTCGCTAGGATTCAGAGTCAACGAGGAGAAGTCGGACCTGGTCCCTTCTCAGTCGTTTTGTCATCTGGGGATGTCTTTCCAAACCAAATTCAATTTGGTGGCTGTTCCCCAGGCCAAGGCTGTGATTCTCTCAGCTTTTGCTCTGACTCTGTCCCAGTCCAGGTCCGCGACCGCTCGGAGTTTTCTCCGGCTGATCGGTCTCTGCGGTTCGGTGACGGATCTCATTCCTCTAGGTCGGCTGCGTGTCAGACCTCTCCAACACTTTCTGCTCAGTCGTTGGAGACCGAATGTAGATTCTCTGGATCAGGTGCTTCCGTTTCCGGACTCTCTGTATCCTCACCTTCTTCCCTGGACAGATGTTCAGTGAATTACGCAGGGTGTTCCGCTGGACTTACCCACATCCGATCGCGTTCTGACGGCAGATGCCAGCGATCTCGGATGGGGTGCGACGTTGGATCCTCTCGGTCTTTCCCTACATGGGATGTGGGACCAGGATCAAGCAGCTCTACACATCAACCAGAAGGAGCTTCTTGCTCTTCTTCTGAGTTTCAGGCAGTGGATCCCTCGCTTGTCGAATCGCCAGGTCCTTCTACTATCCGACAATTCGACAGTGGTTGCTTACATTCGGAACCAGGGCGGCACGCACTCGCTTCCGATGTACGAGTTAGCTCGGGATCTTTTACTGCTCGCTCAGGAGGTTCACGCCGGGGTGGTTGTTCGTCACATTCCCGGTCGTCTGAACGTCCTAGCCGACTCCCTGTCCCGACAGGGCAGGGTTATTTCCACCGAGTGGATGCTTCACAGGGCAGTGTTCCAGTCGCTTTGCGATCTCTGGGGACGTCCCCACATCGATCTCTTTGCGACTCGTTGGAACCATCAGGTGGACACTTTCGTGTCCCCGTGTCCAGATCCTCTGGCTTTTGCCGTGGACGCTCTGTCACTCGATTGGAACGGTCTAGTCGGCTACGCCTTCCCACCGGTTCCGATTCTTCCTCAGGTTCTCGCCAAAATTCGAACCTGCAGTTGTCGAATCATTCTGATCGCTCCCCTGTCGCCTCAGTGGGTGTGGATCAATCAGCTCCGCTCGCTGATGGCGGCGGTTCCGGCACGTCTCTCGCTACGTCGCGACCTTCTTTGTCAAGGTCGCCCGAGGAGGTTTCACGTCGACCCGACTTCATTGTGCCTTCACGCATATCTTTTGTCAGGTCCTGTCTCCTCCGTAGAGGTTTTTCGAGACGAGCAGTGGAGTGCATTTCTTCTTCAAGGAGGCACTCCACTGGTTTAGCTTATGCAGCTAAATGGAAGGTCTTCTGTCGATGGTGTGCTGATCACTCTGTTGATTATGCCAATCCTTCGATTTCATAGATTGCGGAGTTTCTGGTATATCTGTTTGATTCTCGGGGTCTCCAGCCTGTTACCATCAAGGGTTACAGGTCTATGCTTTCAGAGACTTTTTCTTATGTGGGGAAGCGTCGTATCAGCACTAATCCTTACCTCTCCAAGCTTGTTCGGCACTTTTCTTTGAAAAAGCCTCGGACTTTGCAGCTTACTCCACGATGGAATCTTTCGTGGGTGCTGCTTTGCTTGGGGGGGGGGGGGGGGGTGCGCCGTTCGAACCTTTATCCCAGGTGGATATGCAATTTCTCACATACAAGACGGCTTTTCTGATGGCATTTGCTTCGGCCAGACAGGTTAGTGAGCTTCACGCCCTCTCGGTTGACCCGGCCTTTTTTAGGAGTTCTCCCAACAGTGTTACTTTTACCACTGATTGCTCCTTTTTGGCTAAGAATCAGTTACCAGATACTACTCCTCCTCCTATCTGTATCAGGGCTCTTCCCTCTGTTGAGGGTACTCGCCCTTTGCTCTGTCCGGTCCGTGCTATTCGCATTTATCTTGATCGGACACGCTTCATACGGAAGGGCAGAAAACGTTTTTTTCTGTCTCTCATTCCGGGTCGACAGAAGATCTCTCCTCAATCCATTTCTCGATGGATTTGTCTTGCTATTCGTACGGCTTATAGTCGTTTAGCAGCTGGCGATTGTATTACCAATCGTATTTCTGCCCACGAGGTGCGGGCACTGTCTACCTCTTGGGCTTATTCTAACTCCGTCAAGTTGTCGGATGTTATGCAGGCAGCCTACTGGAGAAATGCTTCTACTTTCTCCACCTTTTATTTACGCCAGTTGCAGGAGCAGTCGGAGGACCTTTTTGCCTTGGGTCCTCTTTCTTCTGCTCAGGCTGTTGTCTGCCATAGCCATTAGGCTTCTTGAAGGTCAGTTTCAGCCTTGTGCTGTTACTGCCCTTTTTTCTGTCTGTGTGTCACACAGGCTCATATGTCTCTTTTCATTGTCCTTTACCAATGATTGCGACATTATGGTTGATAAGCCTCGGGACCTCTTCCTTCTGCTTCACGGTTCCAGTGCACTAGGGTTATGTGGGGGTTGGTTATGCGATTCCCTCCAGCCTTTTGTCTATTCAGCCTGTAGTAAACAATTGTGAGTAGGTTGATAAGAAATCTAAATTTTATAGTAAATTTCCTTTCTTATTATACCTACCACAATTGTTTACATGGAGGCCCTCCCGTCTTCTTTACGGGTAAAGAATCTTTCCTCCCCGCTGATCACATAACTCTAACGTTTACGGATTCAAAAAAGAATGAGTCTTTAGAGACGGTATATGCGCACTGGCAACGGAAGTCGTGGAGTTGTACTTGGGAGAGAGCGTCCCGTACTGGGTCTGCGCCGGTTGCACTCGACCCAGTTTTGGCTTATTTTTATTGGTGCTTTTGCACCACTTTTCTTTCCCAACTTGCTTGGGAAAGACAAAAATAGAGAGTATTTTATCCGAGTTAGGGACTTCCACTGTAGTGCAAGCCTGTAGTAAACAATTGTGGTAGGTATAATAAGAAAGGAAATTTACTATAAAATTTAGATGTTTTGCACGTGGAGAGTCTGAAAATTCATGCAGCAGTGTGAATCCTTGGGTATTTAAACACTAAAGTAAGGCCTTCCTATTGTTCACATTCAAACTTGCGCTGCTGTTAAAACGACTCCACATTAGCATGCCAAGATTGGCAATGAATCAACGTCTCCTTGCCCTGGGTATGATTAGAGCTGGCAGAACACACAGAGAGGTTGCCCAGCATTTGAACTGCCACCGTAACACTGTAGACAGGCTAGTCCATCGACATGCACAACATGATGACGTTAGAGACCGACCCCGCTCCGGGAGACCCCGAGTTACCACCCCTGCACAAGATCGGTATATCCGTGTCGTCCATCTCCGGAACCGGCAACAAACAGCAACGACGACAGCCAGGAACATCCCTAACCTGAGACGGATACATCCTCAAACAGTAATCAACTGGCTGAGAGAATACGTCTTACGTCCTCGAAAACCTGCAATTCATCCGATTTTGACGTTACGTCATCGTCGTTCTCGACTGCAGTGGTGTAGACAACATCTCAGGCATCCCTTACACTGGTGGCGACGTGTTTTATTCACAGATGAATGTCATTTCCATCTTTCATCATCAGATGGCCGCCAGAGAGTGTACAGACGTCGAAAAGAACGCTACGCAGTTCCATGTGTCGTGGAGCGAAACCGTTATGGGGGAGGGTCTCTCATGGTGTGGGGTGGCATCACTGTCCGTAACAGAACTGAGCTGGTCATTATTGATGGCAATCTCAATGCAGCCAGATATCGTGATGAAGTGCTTACACCTGTTGTTGTCCCATTTCTGCAACGTCACGGCCCCGCCGTCATTCCACAGCAGGACAACGCCTGACCCCACGCAGCTCGTGTTGTTCAACAGTATCTGCAGCAACAACAAGTGGATGTTCTTCCCTGACCCGCAAATTCGCCCGATATCTCACCCATTGAGCACGTATGGGACGAAATGAAAAGTCAGCTACGCCGGCTTCCCCATGCACCGTCAACGCTTGTGGAACTCCAAAGACAGCTTATCAGAATATGGAAGAACATTCCACAACACTTCCATGCTAACTTGTTCACTTCCATGAGGCGTAGATGCACAGCAGTAGTCGATGCAGACGGAGGTCATACCAGATATTGAGTGTGTGACTTTTGTGTTTGACCCTTAGTGTCTTTGACTCTCCATGGCACCAAGAGTATTCGTCGTAGCGTAATGGAATTTCTCGTGTTGATCACAAATTGATTCATCTGTGATTGAATAAAATTTCCATGAATGAAAATGATATATATCTTTTTTAGTGTTATTTTTTAGCATGCACACTTTCTTTTTTGGGAGAGTATATATGCAAGTGCACTTATTGCCAGAATATTATAAATAGATAAAAGCAACATTATAAATATCATCGTTACGATTACGTCACACCCCACAAAATTTTATTTGTATCGAACTCTGGGTAAACATAAGCTCATCACAGGTTTTAATATAATAAATACATTTCTAATAAACGTTTTCAGTTGTTGAATATTCCAAGTCACCGCTGTACTGCTAAGCTGACAGTCCTTCAAATTTATAGAAACATTCCAACGTTTCATGGGCTAGTTAAGACACCAGCATTGCACGTAGTGGGTTTTCCACTCAGCTGGTAGATGGCTGGTTTGGGGTTCCAGTTTTAAAACGTCCCCCACCCATCTTGCCACATTGGCAATTTTGTTCAGTCTGTTCGAGTGGAACAGGCATGAAAGTCTGAATAATTCACGAATAGGGCAAGTATCGTAATCAATCGAAGTTAAGCAATTTGCCCCCCTAAGAAAGTCACAGCCAGTGACAGGTGAGCGATTTTCAGCCACCCTGGATTTTTTAAAACACTAGGCCTGCAGCCAGATCCCTTCGGGATTTGGGTGCTATGATTCTAAGAAAAAGTTTTGGGGACAAGGGCTAATAGCCCTCGTCAGTGGGTTAACATGGGCGATGTTATAGCCCCCGTCAATTTTTCAAACGGCCGCCGCCAGGCCTGGTATTTATTGAATTTTGACTCCTATACTTAAGGTAACAGTAAACAGTCGTTATGTACCAGTTGAATGATAATAAATTAACCCCAATAGTCTAGGTTCCATTGCAATAATGCTGATTTTAATATACATCGTACCACATCTTACAATTTATTGTACTGTGTACAGTATATTCTAGGGTTTAGTGTATTTAACAGTGAGTCACCATTATGATAGTGTCAGAAATCCTTGGTTAACCAACAGGTTAACAATAAAAAATTGCGTAATCCTTAAAAAAGGTTAATGAACTCAAAACACATAACCTATTGACAGGTTAACCAAAATCCTGAATTGTCAAGGCCTGTATTTGGTATGCAGCATCCTTAGGGGGGTGAGATTCAAGTATGTTCAAGCCATGTCCCTAGATCCATATTTGGGCTCACTGTGGAAGCTTGAATTGTAACTTAGTTCGAAATGAGGAATTTTCTTAAAATATCTTCTTCTTCAGATCCAGCAGTCGGAATGTTTCGATATGTGGTGTGTAGCATCCTTGGGAGGGGAGACAGAGATTCAAGTTTGTTAAAGCCAAGTCCCTGGATCCATATTTGGGCTCCCTGTGGGAATTATAACTATGAGGAATCTTTGGATATTTGGTATAAGCTTTTTTAAGGAGGAGCTGATGCAACTTGTTGAAATCAATTCTCTGGGTTGATATTTAGACTACCATGTCAGGTGAGCGCCCTCAGGCCCCCTGGGGCCTCTTGTTCATTTTGGCCCCATGTGGCACCAATAGCACCACTTTTGTCGTTAGAGAATTGGTTTCCGGCGAAAGGCTTCTAAGGGGGTTTTAATTTGAAATGTTGGAAGTGTATTCATATATTCAGGTAGGGTATCTAGATCAGCATAAATGTTTAGAATTTATTATTCGGCCCCATGTGGCCTTTGTTGTTAGAGAATTGGTTTTTGGTGAAAGGTTCCTGGGGGTTTAATTCGAGCCATTGAAAGTGTTTTCATATGTTGAGGTAGGGTCTCGAGATGTGCATAAAGGTTTCGGATTTTTGAGTTGGCCCCATGTGGCACCCATAGTGCCACTTTGGTCGTTAGAAAAATGGTTTCTAGTGAAAAGCTCTGAGGGGTTTTAATTCGAAACATTGAAAGTGTGTTCATGTGTTTAGGTAGGGTCTCTTGTTGTGTTTAAAGGTTTCAGATTTTTTATTCGGGGCCCCATTTGGTGTCCATTGCACCACTTTTGTTATTGAAAAATCGGTTTCCGGCAAAAGGCTCCTAGGGGTTTTAATTCGAAATGTTGAAATGGTGTGCATGTGTACAGATAGGGTTTCAAGATGTGCATAAAGGTTTCTGATCTTGGAGTCGGCCCCATGTGGCGCCTTCAGTGTCACTTTTATCGTTAGAGAATCGGTTTCTGGCGAGAGGCTCCAAGTGGTTTCAATTCGAAAGGTTGGAAGTGTGTTCAGATAGATATGCATGAAAGTTTTGCATTTTTGATTCGGTCTCACGTAGCACCACTTTTGTCATTAGAGATTCAGTGTCTGGAAAGAGGCTCCTTGTGGTTTTAATTTGAAATGTTGAAAGTGTGTTCATATGTTCAGCTAGGGTCTCTAGATGTGCATGAAGGTTTTGCATTTTTGATTTGGCCACAGGTAGCACCCGTAGTGCCACTTTTGTCATTAGAGAATCGGTTTCTGGTGAGAGGCTCCTGGTGGTTTTTAAAGAAACGTTGAAAGTATGTTCATATGTTCTGGTGGGATATCGAGATCTGTATAAAGGTTTGGGATTTTTTATTCATTCCAATGTGTTGACTGTAGCGTCACTTTGTCATCAGAGGATTGGTTTCCAGTGAAAGACTCCTAGGTGGTTTAACTCGAAACATTGAAAGTGTGTTCATATGTTCAGGTAGGGTCTGTAGATGTGCATAAAGATTTCATATTTTTGATTTGGCCCCATGTGGCACCCATGGCACTACGTTTGTCATTAGAGAATCATTTTCCAGCTAAAGGCTCCTAAGCGTTTTAATTCGAAACATTGAAAGTGTGTTCATATGTTCAATATGAATCCTGAATGTTTAATATCAGACATTAAAACACTCAATATACTGTTTCCTTTCATCTAATTTAAAGTATATGTTTTGACGAGGTGTAAATAATAAAAAAAACATTGATACTTATATAAATTACAAATCATAAGGTGTGCATAAAGGTGTTGGAATTTTGTATCCAGCCTTGTATAACTGCAATCACACCATTTTCGTTGTTGTAGAATCAGTTTTCGGCAAGTGGCTTCAAAGGTGTATTATTCCAAATGATCCAAGTGTTTTCATAAGTTATGATAGGATTCATAGATTTGCATGGATGATTCCTAGTTGTATAAAGCCTATATTGCCCCAGTGATCACACTTTGGTTGTTTGTGAAATGATTTGTGACCTTTGTGATGGCAAACTGAAAATGCGGGGATACATCATAGTGTGCTGTGCACACAAATGACACCAATTTAGTTTCAGTTGGTTGAAAAAAGCAAACAAGCGGTTTGCCTTTTTGACCAACTGATATAATCCATCCTATTCAATGAAAGAAAAATCGCTGAGCATTAATTTCTTCAGAAAAAGCGTAAGAAATGTTTCTCAATAGTATATCATGTACGGTGTACCCGGACGTCCCTCATCAGGGGGACCTCGGTAGTAACGTCATGCTTCATGACCCAATGACGCCATGTTGTGTTGCCATGGTAGCCGGCGTGAGTGGCCATGTTATGTCATTCCCATAGTGATGTTGGTGTGCATGCGCAGAGCGTGTTGTTAGTGTGATTTGTGTTTCTGTTGTCCATTTTGTACACTTTTGGTTTCTATGGTAACACGTGGTTGCTATGAGCCCTGAAAGGCTTCCTAAAGAAAAGGGGTGTGTTTGATGGTATGTCCGATTAAATAGGAGTGAATCTAATTACCACAAACAACCTGACAACCCATCGAAATCACCTCAAAACAACAAAAACTACCGAAATGAACTTTATTTTGTATGGATCCCCCCACCACCGAATCCTTCTCTTTGGGGGGAGGGGGAGAGTGGCTCAGTAGGTAGAGGTGCAGGCTGCAAGCCGAGGAGGTCCTCAGTTCGAATCCCACCTGCGGCAACCGCATTGTGTCCTTGGGCAAGACACTTCACCCCCATTGCCCACATGGGGGCACGGTGACGCTGTGTGCTAAAGCGTACTGCATGTCGATGGTGCACTTGTTTTCAACCAATGTTAATTTTTGTGTGGAGTTAGTATGTTGGGGAGCTGACAGTTGCTTGCCATTGCTTGGTGGTTCTCTCTGGGTACTCTCCACCCTTAAAACTGTCATGGTCATGATTAGCCATTGTGCAGAAGTATGTGACCTTAAACACCAATAAATAAATAAATAAATAATCCTTTTCTCTTCTTCAATAATAAGCGTGTTCCTTTATATAAAAGAGTCTGTATAATTATCCAGATTGACCTGACAAGTTTTACTTGTTTGGATTCTTTCAGAATACTCGTTTTACTAAAGCCTATTCTCTCCATTTTTGGCCTGCCCTGTCTATTTTGTGTCTTCCCTGATCTCCTTAAAAAGAATTCTGCCTTCCCTAGATGTGTTTATGTGGTAGTACACAATGTGTACACATTACAGGCACAAAGGCACATGCTGGATGTGCCGATATGTGTTTGTGTGCTTATGCACAATGTGCACACATCACAAAGCCACATACGTATGTTTTGGGATCATTATGATGCATTATTTAATAGAGATGAGCCGATTAGTAAAATGCCCAACAGACGAATGCCGATTATTTTAGACAACAATTGGCCGATACCGAATGCCGATGTCAGATGGTTTATTATTCAAGCTTACTGCAGAAGCTGGCTGATTTACAGTAATCAGAATTTAATTTACGTGCCATTAATCCCCATCAACCCTGAAGATAACACACTTTTAATACTCAATTAAATCAATTAAATAACAGACATCAAAGGGTTAATTTTAGGTCGAAGCACCATCAGTTCAGTATATTTTCGATTTAAAATAAACAGCTAACAACTGAGTCGAAAACTCATAAATTGTGTTCTGAACCTTTGATGCGGTTTACATCAACACTAGCAACAATTCATTTCAAAGTCGGGTCTTTGCTGAATCGCCCCCTACATGGGCTTTGAAGTTGACTATCAGTTATTTGGAAGAAAATGTTTTGTGAAAATCAAAAGCCGTCGTTGGAACCACACGTTTTAAAGTGGGAGTTTCTTTTTGGTAAACCCATATATGGGACTGTGTCACACGAGTCATGACGTTGCACTGCATTATCTATTTTTATCACATGCTCCACACAATTGAACATGAGAAAAATTCAGTGGCTTTGTGTTTATAAATCCCACCATGAATGGCCCGATATTAAACTTATTGCACTCAAACCTCTCACAATTACCACGGATTACTTATATGGAGGAATTATCTGTCCAATATGGGAATAAAGAATGCCAGGCCCATTTTATATTTAATGAGACGATGAGCGTGGTTGAAAGAAATATTGCGACATTTTGCAGAATGCAGTAGTTTGAGCAGTGAAGAATGTCTGTATTCACATGATGGATAAAAAATAACTCTGTACACAGTTACACAATCAAAATCTTTAATATAATATTCTGCCTTTTCTTTCATGAACCATCACTTACCTGATATCAGTAACAGACGAGTGACGTACCGATCACTTGCCACTGGTTGTCCCACGAAGGGGAAGAAAGTTTATTACAGATCATCCATAACACTTTCACGTTCACTGAGTTTCAGACAATCGGCAAGGGCCGA
Organism: Pictodentalium vernedei; assembly: GCA_031216915.1. Taxonomy (NCBI): domain Eukaryota; kingdom Metazoa; phylum Mollusca; class Scaphopoda; order Dentaliida; family Dentaliidae; genus Pictodentalium; species Pictodentalium vernedei. The sequence goes on along the minus strand of CM062289.1, from coordinate 338,962,346 downwards.
TGTTGAACCATGAGTGGCAATGGTGAACCGATGGGTGCTTATTGGCCGAGTGCCGATGTTACACCGATTAATCGTCTCATCTCTATTATTTAAGGATACCCTTTGAGGATGCCTTTTTGGAATACCTTTTATGGGGTATCCTTTACAGAATATATATTTGAAGATAGTTATGTTCCTAATATGGCCTTCTGGGCCACCCCACACCCTTCACAGCTCCAAGGCCACCACTTCCCCATTGTCACCACCATATGTCTTGTAATCCAATACTATTATATTCACCTTTAGTATGGTGTAATACCAACGTTGCTGTCTTGTACCATTAAGGCATTGTACTATAACTATTGGATACCACTATTCTGTCCTATGTCTCAATCATTACTAACTTGTAGCAGTACTGTAAGCGTAGTAGCCACACCCGGTTCTGTCTCGACATCTGCCACTGGCCAAATCTAGGCTCAATCAGATTTCCCCCTTCACCCGCTTATATCAGTCTCATCGCTACCTTTCTATTGAACTCAATCTTAATCGCATGTCAGAAAACATGGAATAGATTTCTCACATGACGGAAAGAACAAGCCTAACATTTGCAGTAGGGCTATAAAGTACCCTCTAGTTGGAGAACATGCTGTTGTTAGGATTGCCTCGATTCTCATGTCTGCTTCTTGTTAGCTCACCTGACTGAAAGTCAGGGTGAGCTATTCTGATCACTTTTTGTCCGTCATACGTCGTGAAGGTGGTGTTTAGGTCTTTTTCTCCCAAACCACTGTCCACCTTTTAATGAAATTTCATGTGAGAGTTAGTTATATAGGGGCATTTTGATTTTTCTTCAAATTAAGTTGGGGCTCATATTGAGGACGGGGGTGGGGCCAAAATGCCCAAAATATTAAAAAATCTTTTTCTCATGAACCAGCAGTAGCAGAGACTTGATATTTGGTATGCAGAGTCCTTTTGAGGTTTAGAATCAAGTTTGTTCAAGAGAAGTTTGTCGGACATTATTTGCCTTCGTTATGGGAGGGGCAAAAATTTTGGCCACGCCTAAAATTTCTATTTTCAGAACCGTGAGGTCGATTTGAACCAAATTTGATATGAGATGATAATGGGTCATAAGTAGTTGATTGATGCAAAAATTATTTTTCTCATTGCCCCGTGGGAACCTCGGGAGCTAAAAATAGGAAAAACCTTAAAACTGCCGTATCTCCAAAACTACACAGCACCGAGAATTCTTATTTTGTATAAAGCTTACTTTTATCCAGTAGAATAGAATGGTTAAAAAAAATCTCAATCGGTTTCATCACAAGGTACTTTTTTTCAGGACTTTGAAAAAGTGCTGAGTCAGCATTTTTTTTAACACTGTAGGCAATGTGAAAAACATTAAAAAATCTTCTTTGCCAGATCCAGCAGGCAGAATCTTTTGATATTTGGTATGCAACATTGTAGGGTGGATCTGATTCAAGTTTGTTCAAATCGGCCCCCGGGTTCATATTTGGGCTCAGTATAGGAGCCCGATTTCGAACTTAGTGCATTTCAGGCAAATTTCTTAAAAAATCTTCTTCTCCAGATCCAGCAGGCAGAATCTTGATATTTGGTATGCAACATTGTGGGATGGATCTGATTCAAGTTTGTTTAAATCGGCCCCCTGGGTTTATATTTGCGCTCAGTATAGGAGCTCAAATTTGAACTTAGTGCATTTCAGGCAAATTTCTTTGAAAATCTTCTTCTCAAGATCCAGCAGGCAGAATCTTTTGATATTGGGTATTCACCATGCTTAGGGGGGTGAGATTCAAGTTTGTTCAAGCCAAGTCCCTAGGTTCATATTTGGGCTCACTGTGGTAGCCCAATTTATAACTTAGTTCAAAATGAGGAATTTTTAGCTCACCGAAGGGAGCTAAACTTATCACTTGCCTCCATCGTCATCATCCGTCGTCGTGAACATTTTTCAAACGACTTCTCCTCTGAAACCACTGGTCCGATTTTCACAAAACTTCATGTGGATGTTCATTACTATATGGCAATTCATGTTTGTTCAAATGAAATGGCCACGTCCCTTGGGGGCTCTGTATGGGGCATAACTCTGATAGCACCGTATGAATTATAGAAAAATTATTAAAAAATCTTCTTCTCCAGAAGCAGCGGACAGAATCTTTTGATACTTGGTATACAGCATCTTGGTATGGTCTGATTCAAGTTTGTTCAAATCGAGTCCATCAACCAATATTGGGGCTCACTATGGGGGGCGTGAATTTTTACTTAGTGCAATTTAAGAAAAATTCTTGTTTCAAATTGTTGAAATCAATTCTCTGGATTGATATTTAGTCTACCATGTCAGGTGAGTGCCCTCAGGCCCCTTGGGGCCTCTTGTTTCCATTTCTTTTCTCTCATTTTTTTTTCTTTTTTCTTTTGTTTTTCTGTTTTCTCTTGTTCTTTTTTTTTAAAACGGGAATGACGGGAAGACAGCCACTAGTGGCTATGCCATCTCCCCATGGTGCAATCATGTAGTAGTGAATAATGTTACCTCTATGTATATTTTTGGTTTTGATTGTAAACATGTTGCACTACTGAATAAAATCAATCAGTCCAGACAATGTCTTGACCTAGTGCATGCTAGGGATATAAGAAATTGTATGTTGATCGTGTCGTGATTTGCTTATATCTTAGTACGTATTGTGCCACAATGTGTGCACATGAGAGATAGCACATGGGTACATCTTGGATGTGCTGATATGTGCTTATGTGCAAATGCATGATGCGACACATTGTGCATTAGCACATAGGCACATAGGTGTATTTGCGGATACTTAGAACATGGCAGTGTATCATTTGAGGAAACCTGTTTAGGGATACCTTTTGGGGATAATTATTGGGGGATATCTATTTGAAGATAGTTCTGTCTTTTAGTACCTGTTTGGCTCGGTTTTCTTGGCCACCCCAAAACATTCATAGGTTTTAAAGCATCACTTCTGTATTGTCCACAGTCACCACCATCTGTCGTGTGATCCAATAATATTATAATTCACTAATACTGTAGTCTTCCATCACCCTTACAGCTTTGTACTACTATTATTGACTTGTAACACTACTTCATACTTCGAGGTTTTCACCTGACCCTGTCATGACTCTTCCTTCAGTCAGGTCTTTAATACTTGCAACCAGTCTGGTCCATTTATCTAAGCCTGTATCAATCTTTACATTCCCTTTTTCCACCGGATAGGTTAATGGCAGATTTATAAATGACCTAGAATTTTGAAACTCTGTTTTTTTCCTTTCCAGAGGTAAAAGTCATTCCCGACGAAAGCAATGATGATAAAATAACTGATGTTGGACAATGACAGGATAGAAGATAAATACTGATTAATGATAATGCAGGTATTGATATCTCATGATGATGTTTTTCGACAAAAATTAATTCCTTCATTCAATAATAATTTGTATACATAGCTTTTTAACTTTATCTTTTTTCTTTCCTGAAAATATTTTCAAATGCATTCTGGAGCCAATACTATTTCAATTAGTCATTTCCATAAATAAAAAATACAATTCTGAAAAATACAACTGTAAGTTTTATAGTATTGACCCCTGGGGATTCTTCGTTCATGGACAGCTCTGAAACGGTTGTTTGCAACAGTTCCCTCTTTCAGGGGGCATTCCCTTCGGGGGGAGGGGACATTCATTGTTATTGATTTTCCTACTCTGTTAATTGCCCGATACATTAAGAGTATTAAGAAAATAAACAGGCTCCAAACAAAAACGAACATCGCAGATGATCCACGTTGGATTTGGGAATGTTTGCTTCTTAAAATGACTCTTCTTGCCATTTGCACCACATTTCTATGAGAGGGGTTGAAAGAATAGGAATTTAACATTTTCCCCATCGGGCCGAAATGTTGTTTCGACCCGATGGGGATGTTGGTAAATATGTAGCAAAAAATGTGAATTTTTATGCCCCTGATAGGGGGGCATCTTAAATCTGGGCTGTCCGTCCGGAGTCCTAACTCTTTAATGTTTCAATGGATTTCCATGAAATTTTACACAAAGATCAATGGAGGGTCTGTTGCATAGCAGCACCATGCTCGAGTGACAAAGGTTAGAGTCACCGGAATGGAAAAAATTCTCTCACAAACTTTAGTTGTCCGTCTGGGGCCATAATTCTATAATGCTTGGGTGGATTTCCCCAAAATTTCACGCAAATGTCAAAACCAATGGAAGGTCTGTTCAACAGCAACAACATACTCGAGTGACAAAGATCAAGGCTACAGGAATGAGAAAACTTAATTCTCTCACAGAATCAGATTATTCTTTCATCCCTAACAAATTCAAAACAAAACTTTTCATTCCAGAATTATTGGCCAGTTGCCCATAGTTCGGGGGCATTGTTCTCAATATGGAGGTGCGTTAAATTTCTATGCATTTAAAGAGGATGAAAACTTAATGATTAATCGAATAAAGAAAATACTAATTGATTATGCCACGAACAATCAATAGTCGAATATTCGTGACAGCTCTAATTTCCATGGTGCATCATTTTCTTGGATTACTTGTAATTAATCGTGAGTTGCCAAACACTCCTTGTATCGATTGTGATACATGTTATTCGATAAGGAATGAGTAATGAAATTTTTAGGAAACAAGAAGCCGAATTGCATTTTATTCCTAAAGACACTTCACACGAGGAATTTTTTTTTTCAACTTAATAACCACTACAGGTTAGATAAATATATCACCTATGTTGAGCAGGGATTCCAAGCACTGTGCAATTGGGTTGAAAACTAAAGTTTTTCAGAAGGTGGTCTTGACGGGAGTCGATCCTCGGTCTATGGTACCCAATCATCTAGCCAATCTGCCACCATACCAGTTGAGCCAACGACAACCCTATAAAAGGTTGGAATTGACTCCGTCAGTATGTTAGTTCACATTTTCAACCCGACCCGAGACCGGTATTACATAAACATCATATATATATCGTCAAATGATGCTCGCCAGATCCTGACAATCAAACCAAAATGGGTATCGTGTTGAGCTCCAGCTGTTACTTTTTAGCTTAACTTGACAAAGTCAAGATAAGCTATTGCCATCACGTGTGCGGAAGTCTGTTAGTCTGTGAGTCTGTTCACATTTTCCTTTAGCATGGGCTACACCCTGCAGTTCTTGTCTGATCGTCACGAAATTTCATTTGCAGGTTTGGGGTCATGTCTAGATGAGAACGTCCCCCTTTTGGTCGCGATCGGTCAACCGGTATGGCTGCCCGAGCCCAAAACCCGAAAACCATTAGCACAGTCTACAGGTCGTATTTATGATGGGATTTCATTGTAACTTGGTAGGATGCCTGTGTATAATGCCAAGATGAGAACGACCCCTTTTGGGCATGATCTGTCAACCGTGATGGCTGCCCAAGCTCGAAACCCAAAAACATTTAGCACAGTCTGCAGGTCATGTTTAATATGGAGGGATTTCATTGTAACTTGGTAGGATGACTCCTTATGACGTCTAGATGAGAATTTCCCCATTTGAGCGTGATCTGCCAACCGTGATGACTGCCCGAGCCCAAAACCCGAAAACCTTTAGCACAGTCTACAGGTCATATTTATTGAGGAATTTCATTGTAACTTGGTGGGTTGACTTCATATAATGTCTAAATGAGAACGCCCCATTTTGGACGTGATTGGGCAATTGTGACGGCTACAGGGGCCCGAAGCCCCAAAACCTTTAGCACAGTCTACAGGTCATATTTATGAAGGAATTCATTGTAACTTGATAGGACGGCTCCAAATAATGTCTAAATGAGAACGTCCCATTTTGATCGCGATCATTCAGCCTTGATGGGTGCCCGAGCCCAAAAACCTTTAGCATAGGCAAAAGGTCATATTTATGGAAGGATTTCATTGTAACCTGTTAGGTTGACTCCGTATAATGCCTAGATGATGACATCCCCTTTTGGTCGTGATTGGTCAACTGTGATGGCTACAGGTGCCCGAAGCCCAAAAACCTTGAGCACAGTCTACAGGTCATATTTATGAAGGGATTTCATTGTAACTTCGTAGGATTACTCCAGGTGATGCCCAGATCAGATTGTCCCCTTTGGTTGCGATCATTCAACCATGATGGCTGCCCGAGCCCGAAGCCTGAATACCTTTAGCACAGTCTACAGGTCATATTTTATGAAGGGATTTCATTGTAACTTGGTAGGTTGACTTCATATAATGTCAAAATGAGAATGTCCCCTTTTGGACACGATTGGGCAACTGTGATGGCTACAGGGGCCCGAAGCCAGAAAACCTTTAGAACAGTTACAGGTCATAATTATAAAGGGATTTCATTGTAGCTTGGTAGGATGACTTCAAATAATGTCTAGAAAAACATCCCATTTTGATCGCGATCATTCAGCCTTGATGGGTGCCCGAGCCCAAAAACCTTTAGCATAGGCAGAAGGTCATATTTATGGAAGGATTTCAGTGCAACTTGTTAGGTTGACTCCATATAATGCCTAGATGATGACATCCCCTTTTGGTTATGATTGGTCAACTGTGATGGCTACAGGTGCCCGATGCCCGAAAATCTTGAGCACAGTCTGCAGGTCATATTTATGAAGGGATTTCATTGTAACTTTGTAGAATCACTCCAGATGATGCCCAGATGAGAATGTCCCCTTTTGGTTGCAATCATTCAACCATTATGGCTGCCTGAGCCCGAAGCCTGAATACCTTTAGCACAGTCTACAGGTCATATTTTATGATGGGATTTCATTGTAACTTGGTAGGTTTGACTTCATATAATGTCTAGATGAGAACGTCCTCTTTTGGACACGATTGGGCAACTGTGACAGTTACAGGGGCCCGAAGCCCAAAAACCTTTAGAACAGTCTACAGGTCATAATTATGAAGGTAGTTCATTGTAGCTTGGTAGGATTATTCCAAATAATGTCTAGATGAGAACGTCCCCTTTTGGTCACGATCATTAAGCCTTGATGGCTGCCCGAGCCCAAAATCTTTAGCATAGTCTATAGGTCATATTTATGGAAGGATTTCATTGTAACCTGTAAGCTTGACTCCATATAATGCCTAGATGATGACATCCCCTTTTGGTCGTGATTGGTCAACTGTGACGGCTTCAGGGGCCCGAAGCCCGAAAACCTTGAGCCCAGTCTACAGGTCATATTTATGAAGGGATTTCATTGTAACTTCGTAGGATCACTCCAGATGATGTCCAGATGAGAATGTCCCCTTTTGGTTGCGATCATTCAACCATGATGGCTGCCCAAGCCCAAAGCCCCAAAACCTTTAGCACAGTCTACAGGTCATATTTATGAAGGGATTTCATTGTAACTTGGTAGGTTGACTTCATATAATGTCTAGATGAGAACGTCCCCTTTGGACGCAATTTGGAAACTGACGGCTGTAGGAGCCCGAAGCCCGAAAACCTTTAGCACAGTCTATAGGCCATATTTATGAAAGGATTTCAATGTAACTTGATAGGATGACTCGTTTTGGAATAATTTCACTGTAACTTGGTAACTTTCGTTGCTCTACATTAACTGTGAGGGCCACATACATTAACTGTGAGGTCATATTAACCCACCCCTCAGCTCTTTAGTACAGTGTACACCTCATATTATTTTTATCAAAAACATAGCATTCAGGGAACAGAAATGAACATATTCCCAATTATCACAATTCTTGTCTTATTTCATAATCCTTTCATAAACATTGAACATTATCCTTTTCATCAAACACTACACACAAGTTAAGCTACGGTGTCATTGACACTTTCATTGGTTCACCAGTGCTGTTATTGAAATGATGATGAAGACTATGTTTTTAGCTCACCTGACTGAAAGTCAGGGTGAGCTTTTTTTTTATCACTCTTCGTCCGTCGTCCGTCCGTCGTCCTGCATGAAGGTAGTGTTTGAGCCTCTTTCTCCTAAACCACTGGCCACATTTTAATTACATTTCATGTAAGTAGTGGTTATATAGGGGCATTTTGATTTTTATCCAAATTAGGTTTCGGCTCATATTGAGCAGAGATGTGGGGAAAAAATGGCCAAATTTTTAAAAAAATCTTCTAATGAACCACCAGTAGCAGAGACTTGATATGTGGTATACAGAGTCCTTTTGAGGTTTAGAATCAAGTTTGTTCAAGAGAAGTTTGTTGGGCATTATTTACCTTCGTTATGGGAGGGGCAAAAATTTTGGCCACGCCTAAAATTTCTATTTCACACCAAATAAGAATTTCTCAAGAACCATGAGGTTGATTTGAACCAAATTTGATATGAGATGATAATGGGTCATAAGTAGTTGATTGATGCAAAAAAATTTTCTCATTGCCCCGTGGGAAGCTCGGGAGCTAAAACTAGGAAAAACCTTAAAACTGCCATGTCTCCAAAACTACACGGCACAGAGAATTCTTATTTTGTATAAAGCTTACTTTTATCCAGGAGAATAGAATGGTTAATGGTTAAAAAAAATCCCTATCGGTTTGAACACAAGGTACTTTTTTCAGGACTTTGAAAAAGTGCTGAGTCAGCACTTTTTAACACTGTAGGCAATGAGAAAAAGATTAAAAAATCTTCTCCAGATCCAGCAAGCAGAATCTTAGCAGCAGAGACTTGATATGTGGTATACAGAGTCCTTTTGAGGTTTAGAATCAAGTGTGTTCAAGAGAAGTTTGTCAGGCATTATTTGCCTTCGTTATGGGAGGGGCAAGAATTTTTGCCAGTCCCAAAATTTCTATTTTTCAAACCGAGAGGCAGATTTGAACCAAATTTGATATGAGGGCTTATTGGGTCATAAGTACTTAATTTATGCTCCAATTTGTTTTCCTGTCGCCCCATGGGAACCGCAGAAGCTAAAAATAGAAAAAAATTAAAACATCCATATCTCCAAAACTACACAGCACAGAGAATTCTTATTTTGTATAAAGCTTACTTTTATCCAGTAGAATAGAATGGTTAAAAAAAAATCCCTATCATTGAGAAATTCTTATTTGGTGTGAAGCTTCCTTGGGACCAACAGAATGGAATGGTAAAAAAAAATTGCTATCGATTTTATCATGGGGTACTTTTTGGGGACTTTGAAAAAGTGCTGAGTCAGCATTTTTTAACTCTTTTTTTTGTGGGTAATGGGAAAAGCATGTAAGACTACTTTTCTCCCAAACCACTGCTCCAAAAGCTTTCAAATTTCACATTTTACATCTTTGGAAGATTGTTTCACATGTTCATTGAAATCAATTCCCTGGGTCAATATTTGGGCTCTATGGGAGCCCAAATGTTTCAATTAGTGCAGTATGAGGAAAATTCTTCAAAAATCTTCTTCAGGTCTGCCAATAAGAATCTTTTGATATTTGGTATGCAGCATCCTTAGTAGGGTGAGATTCAAGTTTGTTCAAGCCAAGTCCCTGGGTTCATATTTAGGCTGAAAATTTGGGGCCTCGTTCCGGACTTTGGACCAAAATCCGGAAATTTTGTTTTTGTTTTTTATGCGTTTCGGTCAATTTTAATTATTGATACATGTTGACAAGTGATTTTGGTGGTACCAATTTCATGTTACAATCACGTTACGCTTAAGATTGGTATAGATCAATTTGACACTGAATATAATTGTGTGTCAAAGAAACTTAGAAAGTTAATTTTACGATGTTCCAAAATATTACAGCAGATGGACAGCTTAAAGCATTACTGTCCTGTTTCGAACTCTTTTGGGTAGCAGACAAAACATTGAAATAGAATACCTGAAGTTCTCTGACAAATATTGTTTAGCTTTCAATCAAATATTTTCGTAAAAACACAATTATGACAATTACTATTAATGTTTGTATCGATATATTTTCTTTCCAAACCTTATTATTAGCTCACCTGACTGAAAGTCAGGGTGAGCTATTCTGATCACTTTTCGTCCGTCGTCCAGTGTCTGTCGTGAAGGTGGTGTTTGGGCCTTTTTCTCCCAAACCACTGGCTGCATATTAATGAAATTTCATGTGAGTAGGGGTTATATAAGGGCATTTTGATTTTTTGTCAAATTAGGTTTCGGCTCATATTGAGCAGAGGAATGGGGCAAAAATACTCCAATTCTTAAAAAATCTTCTTCTCAAGAACCAGCAGTAGCAGAGACTTGATATTTGGTATGCAGCTTCCTTTTGAGGTGTAGACTCAAGTTTGTTCAAGAGAAGTTTGTCGGGCATTATTTGCCTTCATTATGGGAGGGGCAAATATTTTGGCCACGCCTAAAATTTCTATTTTCAGAACCATCAGGTCAATTTGAACCAAATTTGATATGAGATGATAATGGGTCATAAGTAGTTGATTGATGCAAAAAAAATTTTTCTCATTGCCCCGTGGGAACCTCGGGAGCTAAAAATAGGAAAAACCTTAAAACTGCCATATCTCCAAAACTACACGGCACAGAGAATTCTTATTTTGTATAAAGCTTACTTTTATCCAGTAGAATAGAATGGTTAATAAAAATCCCTATCAGTTTGATCACAAGGTACTTTTTTCAGGACTTTGAAAAAGTGCTGAGTCAGCACTTTTTAACAGTGTAGGCAATGGGAAAAAGATTAAAAAGTCTTCTCCAGATCCAGCAGGCAGAATCTTTTGATATTTGGTATGCAACATTGTAGGGTGGATCTGATTCAAGTTTGTTCAAATCGGCCCCCTGGGTTCATATTTGGGCTTAGTATAGGAGCCCGATTTCGAACTTCGTGCATTTCAGGCAAATTTCTTCAAAAATCTTCTTCTCCAGATCCAGCAGGCAGAATCTTTTAATATTTGGTATGCAACATTGTGGGGTGGATGTGATTCAAGTTTGTTCAAATCGGCTTCCTGGATTCATATTTGGGCTCACTATAGAAGACAGAATTCGAACTTAGTGCATTTCAGGCAAATTTCTTAAAAAATCTTCTTCTCCAGATCCAGCAGGCAGAATCTTTTGATATTTGGCATGCAACATTGTGGGGTGGATCTGCTTCAAGTTTGTTCAAATCGGCCCCCTGGGTTTATATTTGGGCTCAGTACAGAAGCTCGAATTCGAACTTCGTGCATTTCAGGCAAATTTCTTAGAAAATTTTCTTCACCAGATCGAGCAGGCAGAATCTTTTGATATTTGGTATGCAACATTGTGGGGTGGATCTGCTTCAAGTTTGTTCAAATCGGCCTCCTGGGTTTATATTTGGGCTCAGTATAGAAGCTGGAATTCGAACTTAGTCCATTTCAGGCAAATTTCTTAAAAAATCTTCTTCTCCAGATCCAGTAGGCAGAATCTTTTGATATTTGGTTTGCAACATTGTGGGGTGGATCTGATTCAAGTTTGTTCAAATCGGCCCCCTGAATTCATATTTGGGCTCACTATAGAAGCCTGAATTCAAACTTAGTGCATTTCAGGCAAATTTCTTAAAAAATCTTCTTCTCCAGATCCAGCAGGCAGAATCTTTTGATAATTGGTATGCAACATTGAGGTGTGGATCTGATTCAAGTTTGTTCAAATCAGCCCCCCTGGATTCATATTTGGGCTCACTATAGAAGCCCGAATTCGAACATAGTGCATTTGAGGCAAATTTCTTTAAAAATCTTCTTCTCCAGATCCAGCAGGCAGAATCTTTTGATATTTGGTATGCAACATTGTGGGGTGGATCTGATTCAAGTTTGTTCAAATCGGCCCCCTGGGTTTATATTTGGGTTCAATATAGAAGTTCGAATTCAAACTTAGTGTATTTCAGGCAACTTTCTTTAAAAATCTTCTTCTCCAGATCCAGCAGGCAGAATCGGCCCCCTGGATTCATATTTGGGCTCACTATAGAAGCTCAAATTCGAACTTAATGCATTTCAGGCAAATTTCTTAAAAAATCTTCTCCAGATCCAGCAGGCAGAATCTTTTGATATTTGGTATGCAACATTGAGGTGTGGATCTGATTCAAGTTTGTTCAAATCGGCTTCCTAGATTCATATTTGTGCTCACTATAGAAGCTCGAATTTGAACTTAGTGCATTTCAGACAAATTTCTTTGAAAATCCTCTTCTCAAGATCCAGCAGGCAGAATCTTTTGATATGGGTATGCACCATTTTTTCAGATCCAGCAGTCGGAATGTTTTGATATTTGGTGTGCAGCATCCTTGGGAGGGGGGGGGGGGGGTGGGGGGCGGGGAGGTTCCAGTTTGTTAAAGCCAAGTCCCTGTGGGAGCCCGAATTATAACTTAGTCCAATATGCGTAATATTCTTTAAAAATCTTCTTTTTTTTTTAGATCCACTGGTCAGAATCTTTGGATATTTGGTATAAGCTTTTCTTAGGAGGAGCAGGTGCAACCTGTTGAAATCAATTCTCTGGGTTGATATTTAGGCTACCATGTCAGGTGAGCGCCCTCAGGCCCCTTGGGGCCTCTTGTTAGCTCACTTGAGCACAGCTCAAGGGGAGCCTTACTAATCACTTTCCATCTGTAGTCGTCGTCCGTCACCACCCGCTCTGCAAGAGGTCTGAATCAATATTGTCAGTGAAAACTGAAACATTTCCAGTTTCCTTTATTCACTGCGCATGTCATTCTACATCCCAATTCATCCAGCAAACGAAACCGAAAGTACAATGCTAATTTAATCATAACAAACAGATAAACCAACTGTGATTGGCCAGTCAGTAGTGAAATTGTCTGCTACGGTCAACCGAATCGCTTGTTCCAAATAATTTCACCTTGTTTCCCTTTCTTGAAAGATTTATGTACAACTGAGAAATTTTATCGTCAGTGTTTTTGCTGTTTGTCTTTTCTGAATTGGTTACCGTAAGTTGTGAACCTTTGGGGAATTTTGCGAGTGCGATTTGCTCTCGCAACACAATTTGCGAGTGCACTTTTTTGCACCTGTAAAATTTACTCACACGGACTGGGCCACGCCCAAAAAAGTAAGCCTAAATCTTAAAAAATCTTCTTATGAACCAGCTGCAGAGACTGGATATTAGGTGTTCAGCTTCCTTTTGGGGTGTAGACTCAGATTTGTTCAAGAGAAGTTCTAGGGGCTATATTTGCCGTCATTATGGGAGGGCCAAGAATTTTTGCCCCTCCCAAAATTTCTATTTTCCAAACTTAGAGGCAGATTTGGACCAAATTTGATATGAGGGCTTATTGGGTCATAAGTACTTAATTTATGCCCCAATTTTTTTTCCCGTCGCCCCCATGGGAACTGCAAGAACTAAAAATAGAAAAAATTAAAATGCCCATATCTCCAAAACTATATGGCACTGAGAATTCTTATTTGGTGTGAAGCTTCCTTAGGACCTACAGAATGGAATGGTAAAAAAAAATTGCTATTGGTTTTATCTTGGGGTACTTTTCTGGGACTTTTGAAAAAGTGCTGAGTCAGCATTTTTTAACACTGTGGGTAATGGGAAAACCATTTAAGACTACTTTTCTCCCAAACCACTGCTCCAAAAGCTTTCAAATTTCATATATAACATCTTTGGAAGATTGTTTCACATGTTTATTGAAATCAATTCCCTGGATCCATATTTGGGCTCTATGGGAGCCCAAATGTTTAAATTAGTGCAGTATGAGGAATATTCTTCAAAAATCATCTTCTTCGGATCTACCAATAAGAATCTTTTGATATTTGGTATGCAGCATCCTTGGGTGGGGTGGGGGGGGGGGGGGGGTGGGGGAGATTCAAGTTTGTTCAAGCCAAGTCCCTGGGTTCATATTTAGGCTGAAAATTTTGGGTCCCGTTCCGGACTTAGAAATTTTGGACCGAAATCCAGAAATTTCTTTTTTGGTTTTTTATTTGTTTTGGTCAATTTTAAGACAAAATTTTTTTGGGGGGGTGGGGGGGAGGGGGGCCCGGACTTAGAAATTTTTGACCAAAATCCCCCCAAAAAATTTCTTATGCGTTTCGGTCAATTTTAAGACAAAAAAAAATTTTTTTTTCACTGAAAATTTGGGAGTCGGGTGGGACTTGGAAAATTTTGGACCAAAATCCAGAAATTTTGGGGTTTTTTTTTTTATGCATTTCAGTCAATTTTAAGACTAAAAAAGATTATTTTTTTTTACACTGAAAATTTGGGGGGTGGGTGGGACTTAGAAAATTTTGGACCAAAATCCGGAAATTAGTTTTTTGGGTTTTTTTTTGCGTTTTGGTCAATTTTAAGAAGAAAAAAAAAAATTTATGCTGAAAATATTTTGTTTGGGATTTCGAAAATTTCTGAAGAAAAATAAAAAAAATCTGTTTTTTATGCGTTTATCTCAATTTTGGGACGAAAAGGTGCAGGAACTGAAAATGAAGGAAAATCCTGTGTATTGTGTGGGCACAACTGCTTCATCTAGTCCCTGGTTTGATATTTAGACTACCAGGTCAGGTGAGCGCCCTCAGGCCCCCTGGGGCCTCTTGTCTAGTTTTATATTTTACGTAGCAGCAACAAAATTATAGTACGAAACATTGGCATAGTGCTCCATTTCTAAAAAAATGCCATCCTTGAATGAGGAAATTGAAAAGTTGTCTTGCAATTTTGACTTTTTCTTGCATTAATGGCATTAACAGTGCAACTTTCCACAGTGAGTGTATTGGGCATTTTCAATTTCATCGCCATGCAGATTTGAGAAGAGCATGGTCGTTTCTGCAGTTCTTGGGTCTTTGAAAACAATATTCTTCCCAAGTTACAAACCGTCGTGTGACTCATTTCCCAAATGGTGAATTCAAATGGAAGCAATTAATTTTTGTTCACTCAATCTTTTTGAGTGTTATGTTCTATCTTTACATTCCACTTGTTATAAAATTGGAAATTTAAAAACTCTGGTTTTCTATGTAAAAATCTTTTTATTTAACACTTGTGCATTATCAATAAAATCGCATTTTATCCTGTGAAGCAGTGCCATTTGTGATTCAAATGGCAATTTGGTTCATTTTGAGAGATTCATTTTGTTGGTTTTGGGAGAATTTGGGAGTTAGTATAGACCTTAAGATGCGCTTTAAGTAATGGGAAACTCGGTTTGAAAAAAAGTCATCAAAAATCTAAATGACATTGTAATTTTATTTGTTCATCCCTATGAATAGTTTTCCACAATTGTCAACCACAAAATAATTGAAACATTATTACACATTTTTGATTGACATCCGAAATAACCAGCCCCCATTTTCAAACTAAGTTTCCCATTACTTACAAGGCACCTTTACCCTTTAAACAGCTGTGCATAAATATTTGCGTGAAGAAGAAGTTGGCAGTAGACGAGCAGATGATATAAAGAGCAAAAAATCTGACTCGAGGCTTGGTGATAATTTAATCCAACAGTTTGACAGAGTTGTTGGATTAAACTATTACTGAACCTCCCAACAAACCAGGATGGTTTCGCCCATTTCGCCGTTGACAGTATTGACTGAAATGATACCTTCCAGGGCGTCAGTGTTGAAAGGGTTAAAGTTGATGGCAAATTGACAGTTCTCTTTAAAGCTGCAAAATGAATCTGCGTAAAAACAAATTAATCCCCTCGCCATCAGAATTATATTGATAATGTGGTGTTGAAAAAGGTGATTTGCACTTTGAATTTCAATTTTCAGTACTTATAAAAAGTAGAATGTCAAGATGAAACATATATCTTTAAAAAGAAGTCAACCAAAATTAGTCCTAAATATTGTTCTTGTGCAAGCAAGAGGGATATTTATCTTGAATATTGATCTGGTGAAAGCAAGAGGGACATTTATCTTGACTATTGATCTAGTGCAAGCAAGCGAGATATTTATCTTGAATATTGATCTTGACCAAACAAGAGGGACATTTACTTTTAGATATAAATAGTTTTAAAAGTTTGAATGTTCATGTGTACATTTGTCTTACTGTAAAATATATAAAGCAGGGCCATCTGAATTCATTCAGAGAACACTGCACGCTGATTAAGAAACTTGCTGGTAAAATAACAAAATAAAAAAATATGAAAAAAGATAACATTCATTGATCGATCATTCAAAATACTTTCAAATGGTTTTATCTCCAGTGGGAAGCCCTGAAAATGGAACAGACTTGTTGACTGTAGTGAACATATTCTGCCTCACTGTTAAAATAGCCTGCTATGGAAATCTTCTAAAGTGGACAGCACAAGTTACACCAAGTTCTAAGGTTCCAAGTATAATTTCATAAGGAATTCGACGCTGTCATGGGTTTTTAGCTCACCTGACTGAAAGTCAGGGTGAGCTTTTCTGATCACTTTTCGTCCGTCGTCCGTCGTCAAGGTGGTGTTTGGGCCTTTTTCTCCCAAACCATTGGCCGCATATTAATGAAATTTCATGTGAGTAGGGGTTATATAAGGGCATTTTGATTTTTTGTCAAATTAGGTTTTGACTCATATTGAGCAGAGGGATGGGGCAAAAATGCTCCAATTCTTAAAAAATCTTCCTCTCAAGAACCAGCAATAGCAGAGACTTGATATTTGGTATGCAGCTTCCTTTTGAGGTGTGGGTGTGCGGTGGCTCAGTTGGTAGAGGTGCAGGCTGCAAGCCGAGAGGTCCTCGGTTCGAATCCCACCTGCGACAACCGCGTTGTGTCCTTGGGCAAGACACTTCACCCCGATTGCCTACATGGGGGCACGATGACGCTGTGTACTGAGGCGTACTGCACGTCGATGGTGCGCATGTCTTCAACCAATCTAACCCTGCCTGTGCTGCGGTGCAGAGTTCAGAGTTACGATGTTGGAGAGCTGACAGCTGCTCATTGTTGCTCGGTGGTTCTCTCCGGGTACTCCGGCTTCCTCCACCCGTAAAACTGTCACGGTCACGATTAGCCGTTGTGCATAAGTATGTGACCTTAAACACCAATAAATAAATAAATATAATATTTGAGGTGCAGACTCAAGTTTGTTCAAGAGAAGTTCGAGGGGCAATATTTGACGATGTTAAAGGAGGGGCAAACATTTTGGCCCTGCCCCAAATTTCTATTTTCCAAAACGTGAGGTCGATTTGAACCAAATTTCATATGAGATGATAAATGGGTCTTATTGCCCCGTGGGAAACTCGGGAGCTAAAAATAGGAAAAACCTTAAGACTGCCATATCTCCAAAACTACAAGGCACAGAGAATTCTTATTTTGTATAAAGCTTACTTTTTTCCAGTTGAATAGAATGGTTAAAAAAATCACTATCGGTTTGATCACAAGGTACTTTTTTCAGGACTTTGAAAAAGTGCTGAGTCTGCACTTTTTAACACTGTAGGCAATGGGAAAAAGATTAAAAAATCTTCTCCAGATCCAGCAGGCAGAATCTTTTGATATTTAGTATGCAACATTGTAGGGTGGATCTGATTCAAGTTTGTTCAAATCGGCCCCCTGGGTTCATATTTGGGCTCAGTATAGGAGCCCGATTTCAAACTTAGTGCATTTCAGGCAAATTTCTTAAAAAATCTTCTTTTCCAGATCCAGCAGGCAGAATCTTTTGATATTTGGTATGCAACATTGTGGGGTGGATCTGATTCAAGGTTGTTCAAATCGGCTCCCTGGATTCATATTTGGGCTCACTATAGAAGCCCGAATTCGAACTTAGTGCATTTCAGGCAAATTTCTTAAAAAATCTTCTTCTCCAGATCCAGCAAGCAGAATCTTTTGATATTTGGCATGCAACTTTGTGGGGTGGATCTGATTCAAGTTTCTTCAAATTGGCCCCCTGGGTTTATATTTGGGCTCAGTATAGAAGCTCGAATTCGAACTTAGTGTATTTCAGGCAAATTTCTTCAAAAATCTTCTTCTCCAGATCCAGCAGGCAGAATCTTTTGATATTTGGTATGCAGCATTGTGGGGTGGATCTGATTCAAGTTTGTTCAAATCGGCCCCCTGGGTTCAAATTTGGGCTCAGTATAGAAGCTTGAATTCGAACTTAGTGCATTTCAGGCAAATTTCTTAAAAAATCTTCCCCAGATCGAGCAGGCAGAATCTTTTGATATTTGGTATGCAACATTGTGGGGTGGATCTGATTCAAGTTTGTTCAAATCGGCCCCCTGGGTTCAAATTTGGGCTCAGTATAGGAGCCCGATTTCGAACTTAGTGCATTTCAGGCAAATTTCTTAAAAAATCTTCTTCTCCAGATCCAGCAGGCAGAATCTTTTGATATTTGGTATGCAACATTGAGGGGTGCATCTGATTCAAGTTTGTTCAAATCGGCCCCCTGGATTCATATTTGGGTTCACTATAGAAGCTCGAATTCGAACTTCGTGCATTTCAGGCAGATTTCTTAAAAAATCTTCTCCAGATCCAGCAGGCAGAATCTTTTGATATTTGGTATGCAACATTGTGGGTGCATCTGATTCAAGTTTGTTCAAATCGGCCCCCTGGATTCATATTTGGGTTCACTATAGAAGCTCGAATTCGAACTTAGTGCATTTCTGGCAAATTTCTTAAAAAATCTTCTTCTCCAGATCGAGCAGGCAGAATCTTTTGATATTTGGTATGCAACATTGTGGGGTGGATCTGGTTCAAGCTTGTTCAAATCGGCCCCCTGGGTTTATATTTGGGCTCAGTATAGAAGCTTGAATTCGAACTTAGTGCATTTCAGGCAAATTTCTTAAAAAATCATCTTCTCCAGATCCAGCAGGCAGAATCTTTTGATATTTAGTATGCAACATTGTGGGGTGGATCTGATTCAAGTTTGTTCAAATCGGCTCCCTGGATTCATATTTGTGCTCACTATAGAAGCCGAATTCAAACTTAGTGCATTTCAGGCAAATTTCTTAAAAAATCTTCTTCTCCAGATCCAGCAAGCAGAATCTTTTGATATTTGGCATGCAACTTTGTGGGGGTGGATCTGATTCAAGTTTGTTCAAATTGGCCCCCTGGGTTTATATTTGGGCTCAGTATAGAAGCTCGAATTCGAACTTAATGCATTTCAGGCAAATTTCTTTAAAAATCTTGTTCTTCAGATCCAGCAGACAGAATCTTTTGATATTTGGTATGCAACATTGTGGGGTGGATCTGATTCAAGTTTGTTCAAATCGGCCCCCCCCCCCCCCCCCCCCCCCCTGGGTTTATATTTGGGCTCAGTATAGAAGCTCGAATTCGAACTTAGTGCATTTCAGGCAAATTTCTTCAAAAATGTTCTTCTCCAGATCCTGCAGGCAGAATCTTTTGATATTTGGTATGCAACATTATGGGGTGGATCTGATTCAAGTTTGTTCAAATCGGCCCCCTGGATTCATATTTGGGCTCACTATAGAAACCCGAATTCAAACTTAGTGCATTTCAGGCAAATTTCTTAAAAAATCTTCTTCTCCAGATCCAGCAAGCAGAATCTTTTGATATTTGGCATGCAACATTGTGGGGGTGGATCTGATTCAAGTTTGTTCAAATTGGCCCCCTGGGTTTATATTTGGGCTCAGTATAGAAGCTCGAATTCGAACTTAATGCATTTCAGGCAAATTTCTTTAAAAATCTTGTTCTCCAGATCCAGCAGGCAGAATCTTTTGATATTTGGTATGCAACATTGTGGGGTGGATCTGATTCAGGTTTGTTCAAATCGGCCCCCTGGATTCATATTTGGGCTCACTATAGAAGCCCGAATTTGAACTTAGTGCATTTCCGGCAAATTTCTTCAAAAATCTTCTTCTCCAGATCGAGCAGGCAGAATCTTTTGATATTTGGTATGCAACATTGTAGGGTGGATCTGATTCAAGTTCAAATCGGCCCCCTGGGTTTATAGTTGGGCTCAGTATAGAAGCTCAAATTCGAACTTAGTGCATTTCAAGCAAATTTCTTAAAAAATCTTCTCCAGATCGAGCAGGCAGAATCTTTTGATATTTGGTATGCAACATGGAGGGGTGCATCTGATTCAAATTTGTTCAAATCAGCCCCCTGGATTCATATTTGGGTTCACTATAGAAGCTTGAATTCGAACTTAGTGCATTTCAGGCAGATTTCTTAAAAAATCTTCTCCAGATCCAGCAGGCAGAATCTTTTGATATTTGGTATGCAACATTGTGGGGTGGTTCTGATTCAAGTTTGTTCAAATCGGTCCCCTGGATTCATATTTGGGCTCACTATAGAAGCCCAAATTCAGACTTAGTGCATTTCAGGCAAATTTCTTAAAAAATCTTCTTCTCCAGATCCAGCAAGCAGAATCTTTTGATATTTGGCATGCAACATTGTGGGGGTGGATCTGATTCAAGTTTGTTCAAATTGGCAACCTGGGTTTATATTTGGGCTCAGTATAGAAGCTTGAATTCGAATTTAGTGCATTTCAGGCAAATTTCTTAAAAAATCTTCTCCAGATCGAGCAGGCAGAATCTTTTGATATTTGGTATGCAACATTGTGGGGTGGATCTGATTCAAGTTTGTTCAAATCGGCTCCCTGGGTTTATAGTTGGGTTCAGTATAGAAGCTCAAATTCAAACTTAATGCATTTCAGGCAAATTTCTTAAAAAATCTTCTCCAGATCCAGCAGGCAGAATCTTTTGATATTTGGTATGCAACATTGAGGTGCGGATCTGATTCAAGTTTGTTCAAATCGGCTTCCTAGATTCATATTTGTGCTCACTATAGAAACTCGAATTCGAACTTAGTGCATTTCAGACAAATTTCTTTGAAAATCCTCTTCTCAAGATGCAGCAGGCAGAATCTTTTGATATTGGGTATGGACCATTTCTTCAGATCCAGCAGTCGGAATGTTTTGATATTTGGTGTGCAGCATCCTTGGGAGGGGTGGGGGGGTGGGGTTAAAGCTAAGTCCCTGTGGGAGCCCGAATTATAACTTAGTCCAATATGAGGAATATTCTTTAAAAATCTTCTTTTTTTTTAAGATCCCCTGGTCAGAATCTTTGGATATTTAGTATTAGCTTTTCTTAGGAGGAGCAGATGCAACTTGTTGAAATCAATTCCCTGGGTTGATATTTAGGCTACCATGTCAGGTGAGCGCCCTCAGGCCCTTGGAGCCTCTTGTTAGCTCACCTGAGCACAGCTCAAGGGGAGCCTTACTAATCACTTTCCGTCCGTCGTCGTCGTCCGTCCGGTGTTAACTTTACATTATCGACTTTTCACGAACTGCTGGGCCAAATTCAACAAAATTTGCTATGCATGTTCCCTATAATATGTCAATTCAAGTTTGTTCAAATCAAGTTGACCCCCCCCACCCCCCCCCTCCCCCCACCCCTTGGTAGGGCCACCAGTCCTTCACGTGAGACGGGTGCTCTCGCAAGCGCCCTTAATTTAAAAAAGACAAGCGCAAAAAATCGTACCCGTCATCAAACAGGTCAACTTCAATTAAATTGCACTCAACTCACTAGCATTGTCACGCGTCAAGTCAGAATGGACATCTATTTCATTATTGTCCATTGGTTAATGATAAAACAAAAACAACACTGCTGTTATATGCCCCACCTCCATATCACCACCTGCTCTGCAAGAGGTCTGAATCAATATTGTCAGTGAAAACTGAAACATTTCCAGTTTCCTTTATTCACTGCGCATGTCATTCTACATCCCAATTCATCCAGCAAACGAAACCGAAAGTACAATGCTAATTTAATCATAACAAACAGATAAACCAACTGTGATTGGCCAGTCAGTAGTGAAATCGTCTGCTACGGTCAACCGAATCGCTTGTTCCAAATAATTTCACCTTGTTTCCCTTTCTTCAAAGATTTATGTACAACCAAGAAATTTTATCGTCAGTGTTTTTGCTGTTTGTCTTTTCTGAATTGGTTACCGTAAGTTGTGAACCTTTGGGGAATTTTGCGAGTGCGATTTGCTCTCGCAACACAATTTGCGAGTGCACTTTTTTGCACCTGTAAAATTTACTCACACGGACTGGGCCACGCCCAAAAAAGTGAGCCTAAATCTTAAAAAATCTTCTTATGAACCAGCAGCAGAGACTTGATATTAGGTTTTCAGCTTCCTTTTGGGGTGTAGACTCAGATTTGTTCAAGAGAAGTTCTAGGGGCTATATTTGCCGTCATTATGGGAGGGCCAAGAATTTTTGCCCCTCCCAAAATTTCTTTTTTCCAAACTTAGAGGCAGATTTGGACCAAATTTGATATGAGGGCTTATTGGGTCATAAGTACTTAATTTATGCCCCAATTTTTTTTTTTCCCGTTGCCCCCATGGGAACTGCAAGAACTAAAAATAGAAAAAATTAAAACGCCCATATCTCCAAAACTATATGGCACTGAGAATTCTTATTTGGTATGAAGCTTCCTTAGGACCTACAGAATGGAATGGTAAAAAAAAATTGCTATTGGTTTTATCTTGGGGTACTTTTCTGGGACTTTGAAAAAGTGCTGAGTCAGCATTTTTAGCTCAACTTGACAAAGTTAAGCTGAGCTATTGCCATCACTTCTCGTCCGTCGGCGTACGTACGTACGTATGTACGTACGTTAGTATGTTAGTACGTTAGTACGTACATCCACAATTTCCTTTGGCACACCTCACAGGTCGCATTTATGATCAGATTACTTTGAAACTTCTTATGCTTGTTTGGGGTGACCTCTAGATGGGAGCTATCGATTTTCTTCAATTTGCGTCAAAAAATGTTGCCGCGGCCAACGTTCTTAGAACTTAGTTTAGTCAAACCACAATATTTCCCTTTGGCACACCCTACAGGGCACATTTATGATTTGATTGTTTTGAAACCTGATACGCTTATTTAGGGTGACCTCTAGATGGGAGCTATCGATTTTCTTCAATTTCCGGCAAAAAATGTTGCCACGGTCAATGTTCGTAGAACTTAGTTTAGTCAGACCTCAATATTTCCCTTTGGCACACCCTACAGGGTACATTTACGATCAGATTGCTTTGAAACCTGGTATGCTTGTTTGGGGAGACCTCTAGATGGGAGCTATCGATTTTCTTCAATTTCTGTCAAAAAATGTTGCCGCGGCCAACGTTCTTAGAACTTAGTTTAGTCAGAAGACTCAATATTTCCCTTTGGCACACCCTACAGGGTACATTTATGATCGGATTGCTTTGAAACCTGGCATGCTTGTTTGGGGTGACCTCTGGATGGGAGCTATCGATTTTCTTCAATTTCCATCAAAAAATGTTGCCGCGGCCAACGTTCTTAGAACTTAGTTTAGTCAAACCACAATATTTCCCTTTGGCACACCCTACAGGGCACATTTATGATTTGATTGCTTTGAAACCTGGTATGCTTATTTAGGGTGACCTCTAGATGGGAGCTATCTATATTTTTATACTGTACCAATGACCCAGACATAGCTGGTGCTAACTCTTAAAATATAGGGCCAAACACAAATTTTGCCCCCCAATCCCCAAAATTTGCATCTAAAACCAAAGAAAGCATGTCCTGAAAGGCCCTCCACACTTCGCCTCCACTGCACATGCGCAGTGTCAAGGACATTCCGAAATTGGCGCCATTAATCATTCTAAGTTTGGCCCTTCATCAGTTAACATCTGACTGATCTTTGTGCTTGTAAATCTCAGTTTAAATGATGCCAG
Organism: Pictodentalium vernedei; assembly: GCA_031216915.1. Classification (NCBI taxonomy): domain Eukaryota; kingdom Metazoa; phylum Mollusca; class Scaphopoda; order Dentaliida; family Dentaliidae; genus Pictodentalium; species Pictodentalium vernedei. The sequence continues at coordinate 338,938,974 of CM062289.1, read as the reverse complement.
ACACATAAATATTAGTGAAATGGTGATTCTAAGGAGGATAGAGAAGGAGGAGAGGAAAAAATGTGTGACAGAATATTATCAGGGCTGTAACTTAAAATTTTTTAATGAAATTATGTTAAGTTACCTATTTTCGAGGCAGCAGCCATTTTGTTGTCATTCTGATTATTTAGTTACACTGTTTTTTAAGTGTTTTCCTCTCTCCCTGTCCTTTAAGTCCCCCCTTGCTATAGCGGGGGAGGAATTCGTCACATACAGGTGAATTGTGCACTTGGTGATACCTTCTTGAAATTTGGCACACTGTTAGTGTAGGCTATGAGGTTCTCAAAAACGATCGGCTACAAGTTGACACCGACCGGTGGCGACCAGTAGCGGCACAATCCAAAATGGCCGCCAGCGGCTGAAGGGAACCTCCTTTTCGACGGTCTACCGACTATACATCCGATTGTAAGGGCGCGAAAGTGAACTCTGATCCACGCACGTGTTGGAAACAGACGTGGGAGATGATGTAGAATAAAACGAGATTCTCTATACGGACGCATCAATTTCTTGGAACTTGAAAAGAGCGTTGTTTCTCCGGGATCAGCGTCATTCAGGCAAACCTGAATGACGCTGATCCCGGAGAAACAACGCTCTTTATGAAGCAGTCTCTTTGCCATACAATCTCTTGTTTGGCGTAATTCCGCAAGCAATTCTGATTTGTCTGTCGAAATTAATTCGAGAACGCGATTGTTCACAAAAATCATTCACAGAATGAGTGAGAATCCTCTTCGTGTACGGACTAGTACTGACTGGGAACGTTGTTGCTTTTGCCAGCAAGACAGTTCCAAGAAATTGATGCGTCCGTATAGAGAATCTCGTTTTCATGACGCCTATAAAGCTATTGAGGAAGACATAACGCGCTTCCTAGATAATGGCGTTGAGCTTCCATATAATTTGACCATTGATTGTTTGATGAGAGAGAGTGATGAGTGTATGTCGATGTCACTGTTGACGAATAAGGCAATATATCATAAGACATGCCGTGACAGTATTCGGACTCACATCGTACAGCGCGTGCTACACAAGCGAGAGCGAAATGAGGCAGTGGCATCCTGCTCCACGCTGAGTCCTAAAAGAACACGGACAAGTTTTGAATCTGGCTGTGACAGGAAACTGCCCCAGTGTGTTTATTGTCACAAACGCGAAGGTGACAGCAGTGAGCCTATTTGCAGATCAATGTCTGATAACAATAAACTCAAAATTATGGCAAAGGAAGCCGAGAACTGGGTTGTTTTTTCTCGGGTCAATGCAGCATTTGATTCCGCTGCTAGTGATCTTTACTATCACAAAACCTGTTATTGTAAGCTTGCCAATGAAGCACGAGCGGCTAAATCTAAAAAGTCGAAGAACGCCGAACATTCCGCGTCAGGCCTGCCCTATGACCCTCTCGTTATGGCAGAGCTCATAACATTTGTTGAACACAACGATTCCGCGATGAAGCTTGTCGATCTCAAGAATCTGTACAGTCGGAGGTTGAAGCAAGTCGGTTCTGATTGGCTTAGTGAAGAAATACATTCCACTCGATTCAAAGAACATTTGTTGCAGAAATTGGGCGATGGCTGGGACGCCTTCACACAGGGTAGAGATGTGTTTATTTCAAGTAGGTTTCGAGTTGGCTCCTTGTTGTCCGAATCTTTAACTCGTATAGTGTCTGAGGAAGAGGCAAAAAAGATAGTTGATGTGGGTCTTCTTCTGCGTAAACACATACTCATATCTCAAGCTCCTTTCACGGGATCATTTTCATCTTATTGCTTGAGCGAGCCTGTACCCAACTCACTCCTGACTCTTCTTAGAGTTCTACTTGAGGGCACATGTAGTATACAGAACTTAGGCGATGATGAGACTGTTAATGCCAAGACTCGAGTGGCTTGTACTATTTCACAGATGTTGATCAGCAATTCAGCGAAACGCTCCGAACATGCACAAAATGTTCACCAGAGACGTGACAGAGAAACTCCAATGCCTCTTTATGTGGGTTTGAAGTTGCATGCCCATGATCGTATGAAAAATCTTATCAGAGATTTTCATCAAATGGGACTCTCTGTCTCTTATGATCGCGTAATGGATGTTCGCAGGAGTTTCGCGAGAGCTGTTTCACTGCGGTTCAAGAACGAAGGTGTTGTAGTCCCAGCTAACTGCAAACGTAATGTTTTCTCGATAGGAACCACTGATAACATTGATGTATCTGGTAGATCTGATATGCATGGTACGTCCATCACACTCATTGGTCAACTGAGCAGGGACAATGTGGGTACTGATCCCCCACCACTGAGTTTAGATGTTCCAGAAGACACACAAATTGAACTCCCAGACGACTATGCATTTGTTCCTTTCGTTGAAGACTTTGGTGGGGACATCAGGCTTGAATCTCCAGATGAATGTAATGTACGGCCCAATGAATATGCAGATTTGAACGTGGGAGAGAATGACTGGTTGTCTCATGTGTCACAGATCAGCAATAAAGGGAAGGTTGATGGCAGCTGGCAGCTTGATGAAGTCCCTGTGACCTTTTCAGGCTTCTTTTCAAAACATGAAGATCAAGACAATGTCAAACCTCGTGCAGTTATTGGGGTATTCCCTGTTTTCAGTGAGCAGAAAGCGGACTCACTCAGTATGCAGAAGCATGCTATGTATGTGGTCAGGGAAGCTACTGCTTTCGTAAACCCCGGCCAGATACCTGTCATTGAAGGTGACTGTCCGTTGTATGCCAGGCAGAAAAAATGTCAATGGCTGTTCCCAGAGGAGATAGGTGAGGATCGAATGGTGTGTATGATTGGATTCCTGCATCTTGAAATGTGCACCCAAGAAGCTGGTGGTAAGCTTATGGGTGGTTCTGGTTGGGAGCGAATGTTTCACCTCGCAAAGATATTCACACCCGGTGTAGCATCATCCCTACTTGGTGGGAAACATGTCAAGAGGACGCGACAGGCATATCTTCTCACTCTAGCTTGGCTTGAGATCCTCAGAAAGAATGCTTATGAGATTTACTGTCAGCAGACTGGGCCCCATGAGTCATTTGAAATGTGGGAACAGAGGATTCTTTCACAATCTCCAACTGCGCGCTATTGGGGTGAAATCGTTCGGAACTTTCTCTTGACAAGCTGTCAATTCGTTCGGAACCAACGAATCGGTAACTGGCCTGGTACACTGTGTTCTATCGATGAGTTGTGCAGTTACTTTTTTGCCCTAGGACATACAAATTATTGTCGGTGGGTCCCCGTATTTCTGAGAGACATGTCTCAGCTACCCAGGCGGCATCCTTCAATCCACAACAAATTCATGGAAGGCCATTTTGTGGTCCAGCGTAGTGAGAGGAAGTTCAGTATGATGGGTTTAGATCAGAGCCAAGAACATAGTATCCAACTACTCAAAGAAGACAGTGGTCCAAAAGGTCTCTATGGCCAGGCTGAAGAGAAAGTCGTTATTGAGCTTTCAAGGTCAGAAGTTCTGCGTGTTATAGATGAGTATGAATATGCAAGTTTCCACACAACATCATCAGATAACACGGAACACCCGGAAAGTTCGGTATCAGAGCAGAAAAAATTTCTGAATCAATTGAAATCTCTCCTCGATCTGGTGAATCAGGGACTCATTATCAACCCTTATGATGAAACTAGTGGTCAGCTGGTGACATTAGATACTGGTGAATATATGGACCCCGAAGTTAGTAAGAGTTTACGGTCATTACCCGAAAGGGGCAAGCATTTATATTCCACTTTCTTGAAGGAAAGGCTTGTGGAATGCACCGTACCCCTGAATGATGTTATTCCCAAGGCAAATATATATACCTTCCTTAACCCACCCCCAGCCAACCTGGACAAAGGCCGAGACAAACTCATGTCAAGTAAAGCAACTGCCGCAATAGTTACCCAGATGTTCGTTTCACTGCAAGCCCGGCCTGATTCAAACATGGATGAGTTTTTCATGCACGAGAATGCACGTGATCCGCCAGCATTATCCGATAGAGGTAAGCTACGGAGTGGGACAAAATCTCAAATTCTCAATTGTTTACCAGCTATTCCTGCACAAGGGAAGAATTCAGCAGCTAGACAAGCTTCAGTTGTCATCTTGGATATGCCTGCTGTAGTCCATGTAATCAAACCACAGAAAGCGGATCTGTTTGGAGAATATGCTCGATTGCAATTATTGCCATACATCGAATCTCTGATTAACACGAACACCACAAGGGTTGATGCGATCTATGACTGTTACCCCGAAGGCAGTTTGAAGAATCAGACGCGAGCAAAACGCCTCGGTGAGACAGCAGTTAGGTTGATACGGGTGTCCGAGAACGTCCCTTTACCTAAAGGGAAGAATTGGCAGGCATTCTTGAAAGTTAGTGAGAATAAAGACGAATTTTTCAAGTTCCTGTCTGCTGAACTGCTGAAATTAACATCAACATCCGAGTACCAGTTGTTAACGACATCAGGAGAATATGTACTATGCAATAAGGATGTTAGCTTATGTGACATATCTCCATCGAACCACGAGGAAGCAGACACGCGCATGATGCTTCATCTCAACCATGCAGTCTCACAAGGTCACAAAATAGCTTTTCTTCGCACGGTTGATTCTGATGTCGTCATTCTGTCTTTGCACCATTTCGCAACATTCCGTGACCTTGGACTCAGTGAGCTGTGGATTGGGTTTGGAATTGGAAAGGCATATAAAGATATGCCAATTCATGAGATAGCTTCACAACTTGGACCTGATTACTGTAAGGCCCTGACTTTCTTCCACGCCTTCACAGGTTGTGATGTAACATCCAGCATGCTCGGCATTGGGAAGAAGACAGGATGGAATGCATGGATGAATTTTCCCGCATCAACTGAAATGATGATAGAATTGACTGAGAATCCGCAAGTCTTTTCAGAGGATTCCCCTCATATGCAGCATATCGAAAAACTCACCATACAGATGTACAGTAACAGTTGTGTCAGTACACGTGTCAATGATGCGAGACGGCATATGTTCACACATGGCCTTAAGTCTATGGAAAACATCCCGCCCACCAAAGCAGCTCTGTATCAACATGTAAAAAGGGTAATTCTTGTGTCATCTTTCATTTGGCATCGTGCTCTGCAGAAACACTTATGTGTGCCAGACCCATCACAGTACGGATGGGAGTGGAATCCACGTCTCAATATTCTGGTCCCATTTTGGACTCACCTAGGAGACGCAAGTGCTGCATGTGCACTGATGCTCCACTGTAGTTGTGCCAAGGCCTGCAAGGGCAATTGCAAATGCTTGAAAGCTGGATTAAGGTGCACACCTTTGTGTAAGTGTGAAGGTGGCTGTTGTAACAATATTGAGTAGTATACTGTCATGTTAGGACCAGTCATCTCCTATTCTGGTATTTTTTTTTCCATTTTCGGCCAGTTAACACATGTCATGTTTCTAGTTGAGTTGATTTTGCTAACAAATGTTCATCCCATGTGGCTTGCTACATTGTCCGGGGTATAGGAATACAGTTTTAGATTTCGGAAAATAGTCTGTTATTTACTGCACAAGACGGTGTTAATTCATGCATAGCATGATACAATATCCCCAACTATTTTGCCTCTGTACAACAGTTGATACCTTCGTTCACCCGTGTGTTCATCTATGGTATCCTTGTCTTTCTCTGGCCATAGGCCACATGTGACTAGTCAGTTCCTACTCCATAGCAAATCAACTTGGAAATCCTTCATCTTGTAGCGCACTCATGTCTCAATGAATCCATACCTGAGTTGATCTAATAAATCTAACGTAAGGTATCAAATTGCCATACCGGATCATATTTCGATAAGTTATTCGCTAAAACATTTCGACCACTCATCGACATCAAAGGTCATGTTTTGGCTCCCAGTGGTGGCTATATCTCTATATCCCTGGTAAAGTAGCATACCATGAGGGATGGGCATTAAGTGTCGGCAACATTAATCCTGACTTGGAACACACCACATCTTAACTGGCCGAAAATGAAGAATACTACTTGTAGTCAAAAAATATTCCTGTACCTCGAATGACTGCAAACATACACTCACCCCTTCTAGTCCCATTTTGCCAATGTTCTATACTGGCAAGATAACATTGTATAATTAACAACGGGAACTAATGCATCCCGAGTTCATTCCAGCACTGCCCTTGCTGGCAGACGTGTCGCTATGGTGTTGAGATTGAACCAGAACTCCTCTAGAAATTTGATAGTTTTATTTTCTTAGAAAATAAATCTATCGAAAATGCCGGAAGTTGAGAATAGACTGTCACTTTAATTGGATTATCAAATGTCCAAGTATCCCCACTGCTGCATACTATCGAGTACCCTTGTTCATGTGTTGACAGGAATCTCTCATACCATGTTCATTTGACCATTGCATTCCCGAGAAACATTCAACACTAATTTATCTACGGACGGACGATCATACTGACAGTCAGACACACAGACGCACACATCGACGGAAATTCTGATCCCATTATCCATTAATCTTCCCCCCAACTTGTTCCAAGGGCTTCACTCCATCATTCACATCAATTACAGCACATGTATGGTGTTAGGTTTGGAGCTTCAGTTGTGCGATCGGCGAAAATAGCTTTTTTTCGATCCGCTTGGCGGCCATTTTGGATTTCGCTGCTAGTGGTGGCTAGAGGATGGTGCCAACTTGTAGCCGATCGATTTTGAAATCTCTGATGCCTACCCTTACATCATGCCAAATTTCAGGAAGGTATCACCAAGTGCACAATTCTAGCGAATTCCTCCCCCGCTACTATTCTCTCATGCTTTTGGCATAGTTTTTGTAATTATTATTACTAAATTTTCTTGGGAGTTTTAGCTGAATAACAGATTGAATTCTGTTCTTTTCCCCATGTTTACGTCTTCACCTACGGGTGGTTAGGCGTTGTGTTCTGCATCTACCATCTGATGTTCTGCAGTTTCTTCCCTGGAAGTCTCTGTTTTGCATCAGATAGTGTATTTTTGGTAACTGATTTCGGGCCTGGGTGCCTGGAGTCTTATTTTAGTGTTTTTACACTCATTGTTTACATTTACAACAGCCCTCTGTGTGAGGGGGGGATTTTTGGAAAATAATATCTTGATGTTATTTTAATCATAACTAGATACATTATTATTGTTCGTAAGTGTTGAATAAATTGTTTAAAATATTTTTAAAATTTTTGTCCACACTTAGGCTTGGGATCCATTGGGGCTCAACGTTACTTTTCAGAAACTTGGGCTGTTCTGAAAAAGTATTTTTTCAAAATATTTTGATTTCAATTATTTTTTCTATATTAATGGATCATATTATTATTATGTATTTTGATTGCCAGGGGTTAGTGCGAGTACCAGGACTTGTTTTCTTTTCACGTTGAAAGGATATTGATCAATTGTATTAAGAGGAAGTCTTCCTCTGACTTTATAATCATTCTATATGTGGTCAGTGTACTTGCATTAACTCCTGTTCTGTATCGTATGATTTCGATGACAATATGGGAAGCGCATGTCACGGTATGTTATTGGGGAATTGGACACTCCGGTCCTTTCCCCGCAGGGTCACTCTACTTTATCAATTTCTATTTCAGACGATCAAGATTAGGGTGATGTATCTGTGATGTCTTCCAACAGTGTGCCTCCGTCGTCACAATTAATGAAGGGCTAGCGGAAAAGTGCTCATGTAAATACGCCAATTGCCTAAGAGGACCCTAGTAGGTTCGACGGCCTTTGATGTCCGCTAGCTCGCCCGGTGTAGCGTCCATTCACCGAATGGTTCGGCAGCCGGGTTCGTCCGTTGCGGTCTAGAAGGAATTTTGGGGTGATGCGAGCACTATAAATCAACCTAATGCACACCCAGTGACGGCGGATCGGAGGGAGAACGGAGGAAGCCTTTTAGTCCGGTTCATAGCCCGATCCGGTCCATCCGGACGGCAAGCGAGAGAGGCCCCTCTCTCGTTCAACAACATCTGGCCCCAGATGTTGTGGTACAAAATGTGTCTCAAGCGGAGCATACGTCCGTCGCTCGGGACGCTCCGTTGTATAGGCAGTCCGCGGAGACTGCTAAGGCTTCCTCTTCTCGTCAGCGCACACGACCGCACCTTGGCTGCGTGACCGCCGATATATTACCAGCTTCGCCGATCAAGGATTCTTCGGCGACCAGGTCACACCATCCGGTAGCCAGGGACACGAGGCCTGCAGACTCCGGACGTTCGCATAGGAAGTGTGCGGGAGTCAACGTACACGGAGCTTCCGGTGGCAATGCATCGTAAGACCGCTACTGCACAGGCCTCGGGAACGGATGTGCTTTCCTAAATAGCACAGTTTATCGCAGCATTCCAGCATCAACTGAATCTGTCGCATATTTTTTATCCGACGATGCTGGGTCGGGACGTTCCGTGGAAGCGGGTACGGACGTCCGAAAGTTTCATCCGGTCCGACGGGATACCGAAAGGGATTTGGAGGATTTCGAGCTTTCCCTTTCGGAACAACATATGCTGTTGTGTATGTCATCTGACTTGGTCTTCTACAGCTTCTTTCGTCGGACCAGAATGCTGCGATGCCGGATACGAAACTGATAGCGTCGGTGGACTTAGAAATTTTTGGTTCGGTTCAGGGACATCGTCCCTCAGTTCTGACATAGTCCAATAATGTCACACAAACTTTCGAATTATTGAACGACGCTATATATATTATTATTTTATGCTTGCTATAACCAAGCATTTCTGGTTTCTTGTTCGCAAAGTTACGGAGATGTCTTTCAAAAGTGTGCCTCTGTCGTCATAGTTAATGAAGAGCTAGCGGCAATAAGTGCTCATGGAATATGTCTATCGCCTACGGAGTGACATTCGCTAGCTCACCCGGTGTAGCGTACATTCATCGAATGGTTCGGCTGCCGGGTTCGTCCGTTGCGGTCTAGGAAGGAGATTTGGGTGATGCGAGCACTTTAATTACTTTAGTACTCACCCAGTGACGGCAGATTGAGGACAGATCGGAGGAAGCCTGTTAGTCCGGTTCCTGGCTTGTCCAGGTCTGTCCGGGCTGTGAGCGAGAGAGGTCCCTCTCTCGTCCAACAACATAGGGGACCGCATGTTGTGGTTCAGATATTTTACATTCGGAGCATATGTCCGTCGGTCGGGACGCTCCGTTATATTGACAGTCCGAGAGACTGTCCTTAATGCTTCCTCATCCTCACAGCAGGGCACACGACCGCACATTGGCTACGTGACCTCGAGTATCCGATCAGTTTCGTCATTCAGTGATTCCACGGCGAATAGGTCGCGCCATCCGGTAGCCAAGGGACACGAGGCCTATACACTCCGTTCGCTCGCATATTGGTAGTATGCACGGGGTAACGATCACGGAGCTTCCAGCGGCAATGCATCGTAAGACCGCTTCTCCTCAGGCCTCAGTGACGGACGTGCTATCCGAGTTAGCACAGTTGTTTCGCAGCATCCCAGCAATTGACAGTTTCTCGGTCGAATCAGGAATTATCCGACGGCGCTGGGTCGGTGCGGTCCGCGGTTGCATCAGGTACGGACGACCGAACGCTTTATAGGGTCCGACAGGATGGCGAAAGGGATTCGAAAGATTTCGAGTTTTCCCTTTAGTAGTATCGGAAGCTGCCTTTCATATCTTCTGGCATTATCTTCCAGTGATTGTTATTTCGGACTTCATTGCTGCGATCTTGGATAAGAGACTTATAGCGTCATTGGACTCGGATTTTTCGATCGGTTCAGGGACATTGTCCCTGACTTACCGACGCAGTCCAATATTGTCATTACAACATGTGTTTTATTTTTTGACGCTATATATATATATATACAAGCCTGCTACCAAGCATGATAGTTTAGTTTCTTGTCCGCATTGCTCATTTCTGCCATTTTATCATTTATACGAATAGTTTATTTTGGCAGAGCAGGGCATACCGAGAGTTCATATGCATCTAGACGGTGTGGTTAAAGACTGGATATATTCTTTTTCGCCGTTTATGTCTTTTCCAACTTCAATGTTGGAAACGACATTATGTATAGTAGACTTAACTTAGACGCTTTATCATACGTAATCCGCCTTACTAAGGCGTTATCATTACGTCTTCAAGAAAAGATTTACGGGATATTATTCTCAATGTAATTTCTTTTGAGGGCAGTAGTTTGTTCACGTATAACTCTGCTCTTCAGTGGCTGATTGGAGTTGGTTAGACGTGACGCAGCCCTAGCTACATCCACACGCGTGGATAGTAAGGTTAAGAACTCTCCCAGAGTCGCTTCGTTCTCGGAGGAGCTTCTCTTCGATGGCAACTTTTCGGCAATCCATGAATTGCTCGATTTACACGTTCTCTTGTCTATCTAGTGTTACAAGAGATTCAGACTGGGGCAAACATTCGGTGGTTGACTCAGAGAGTGCCACCGCAGTTGCCGGACCCGAGTGTGGCTGTTATGACGGTTGCCAGTCAAACAGATTGGGATATAATACTGATCCCTACGGATTCGAAGTGCCAGGGTCTTTGGGTTCCGCAGTCTCTTAGCAACCAGTTTTCTTCCGCGGAATAATGTTTTTTAGGCTTGCTTTATGTCATTGCATGAACATTATTCAGAAACGCATGCCCAAATCCTGTCCTTTAATTCGACAGTAGTGGCGTATCTCTGGAACCAGGAAGGCACTCTTTCGTTTCCGTTATTCAATTTAATGGAAAGAATCCGTCTGTTGGTTATAGTACACCAAGTTCTGTTTTGGTCCGTCATATTCCGGGTCGTCTGATTGTTTTACCGGACTCCCGTTCTCTTACGGGTCGCTTGTTGCTGTCAGAATGGACTCTCAACAAACAAGTATTCAATCAGATTTGCTATCTATGGGAGCGCCCAATGATGATTTATTTACGACACAGCTTGCTAATCAATTGCAGACGTATGTGTTGGCTTGTCCAGATCTCTGAGCTAATGTTGTTAACGCTCTATTGATCTATAGGACGGAATGATAGGATACGCGTATCCTCCGGCGCTGTTGTTTCAGCAGGTATTGCTAAGATAAACAAACACAATACATTTCTGTTGATAGCATCTCTATCTTCACAGAGATCATGGGTAATTTACTCTCTTGTCTACTGTGGGTCTTAACGTGAAATCTTCCTCAATGTGAGGATCTTTTTTCACTGGGTAAATCGTGTCATCTTTATCACAACCCGCAAGGTCGCAACCTTCATGTATTCCGTTGTGTGGTCCGTATTGCATTGTAAGCACTGTACTGGACGAGCTTTGGACGCGATTTCTTACTATAGGAGATCCTCTTCTTCGCTATTCTATGTGGCTAAAGTGGAGGCTCTTCCGTCGTTGGTGTAGGGATCATTATGTTCATATTGTTGATCCCTCCATACTACTCATTGCAATTTTTTAGTATACTTGTTTCACAAGATCTACTGCAGCCTGTTATTATTAAGGTTATAGGTTTATGTTACCTCATACCTATGCACTCTACGATAGTTTACAATTGAGTCTTATGTCTCTTTATCTAAGTCAGTTAGTAACTTTTTGATAAATAGACTTAGAATCTTTAGATTAAATTCCTATATGGATTTTAACTTCGGTTCTTATTTAGCTAAGTAATCATTTGAGCCTCTGGAATCAGTAGTTTTCAAATTCTGACCTTTTAGACAGTAATTCTGTTGGTTTCTCTTTTACTGTAGAGTCAGTGAGTTTCATGCACTATCGATGGATGATTTTCACTTTCGTAGTTTCTGAATCATTACTTCCGTTACTATTTAGGTTGGATTTTTGCATAAGAGTTAGGCTCCTATTATCCGGAACCTATTATTTTTAAGGTCCTTCCGTCTTCGTATGGGCATAGGCCTTTACTCTTTCCGGGTAGAGTTTATGTATTTATAAACAGATATCTGTTTATTACTATGGGCGTAAGCATCTTCTGTCTTTGATGCCTAGTAGAAGGACGTTAAGCTCCATTTTATTGTTAATGGATTCTATTAACTATCGGTACTACTTATGGTATATCATTGACTTAGCAGTTGTGCTTAAGATTTTGGCTCATGAAGTAAGAGTTCTTCTACTTCTTGGGCTTACATTAATAGTGTCGCTATTATAGATTTTTGAAGCCCGCTCATTGCGCTCAGCCATCCACATTCATGAATTTTTATCTCAGAAATATCGAGTCCATTTCTGGAGGCCTCTATTGTTAAGTCTATTATCTACTGCTCAGAATGTCATTCACTTAACAGTTGCTACTATAGCTAGGTAGGCTGTCTGTTTCGGCAGTGTCTCCGTTCTGCTGCCCTCTTCGCTCTGGGCTATTTGACCCAGGGCAAGAAAAAGGGGGGGGGGGGGGGGGGGGGGGAGGGTGTTCCCTTGTGTCACCTGTTTTACTATGAAAACAAGGGGATACCTCCTCTGGAGTTAGTAATTCTGAGCTGTTATTGGGATGGTTGTTTAGTGAGAAGTTTAGGTTTTTAAAATTCATTCAAGTCTTAGTTTTTAAAGTATAGCTTTTGAATATTGCATATGTCAACGGACATGATTATGCAATCCTCAGACACTTTTAGGAGTATAAGAGTCTCTATTCTCTAGACTTACTTTATTTATTGGCTTACTTTAAAAATTATTAGTATATGGATTATATTGGATATTAATAGAGTACATGGATGTATGAAGCTCAATTTTGGAAGGTGTTGTATCTTTCTAATTTATCATAAATAAGAAAGATACATGTAAGGCCTGTTACTTCTTTTTCCCTACAGGGGATGACTCTATTTTATTTTATTGAGCGTATTCCATTTTGCTCCATGTCCTTGGCCCTCCAGCCTTTTTACTATTCAGCTATGTCTGGGTCATTGGTACAGTATAAAAATGTTAAAAAATTTATAGTAATTTCTATATTTTTTATACTTACCAATGACCCAGACGGGGATGGCCCTCCCAGGAGTTGGGAACTCTTGCCTCCCCGCTGAGTACATAGCGCTTACCAGGCACTGGTTATTAGAATGATTAATGGCGCCAATTTCGGAACGTCCTTGACACTGCGCATGCGCAGTGGAGGCGAAGTGTGGAGGGCCTTTCAGGACATGTTTTCTTTGGTTTTAGATGCAAATTTTGGGGATTGGGGGGCTAAATTTGTGTTTGGCCCTATATTTTAAGAGTTAGCACCAGCTATGTCTGGGTCATTGGTAAGTATAAAAAATATAGAAATTACTATAAATTTTTTAACTTTCTTCAATTTCCGGCAGAAAAGTTGCCCCGGCCAACGTTCGTAGAACTCAGTTCAGTTAGACCTCAATATTTCCCTTTGGCACACCCTACAGGGCACATTTATGATCAGATTGCTTTGAAACCTGGTATGCTTGTTTTGGGAGACCTCTAGATGGGAGCTATCGATTTTCTTCAATTTCTGTCAAAAAATGTTGCCGTGGCCAACGTTCTTAGAACTTAGTTTAGTCAGAAGACTCAATATTTCCCTTTGGCACACCCTACAGGGTACATTTATGATCGGATTGCTTTGAAACCTGGCATGCTTGTTTGGGGTGACATCTAGATGGGAGCTATCGATTTTCTTCAATTTCCGTCAAAAAAAGTTGCTGTGGCCAACGTTTTTAGAACTCAGTTTAGTCAGTCCACAATATTTCCCTTTGGCACACCCTACAGGGCACATTTATGATCGGATTGCTTTGAAACCTTTCATGCTTGTTTGGGGTGACCTCTAGATGGGAGCTATCGATTTTCTTCAATTTCCATCAAAAAATGTTGCCGCAGCCAACGTTCTTAGAACTTAGTTTAGTCAGACCACAATATTTCCCTTTGGCTCACCCTACAGGGCTCATTTATGATTAGATTGCTTTGAAACCTGGTATGCTTATTTACGGTGACCTCTAGATGGGAGCTATCGATTTTCTTCCATTTCCGTCAAAAAATGTTGCCACGGCCAACGTTCTTAGAATTTAGTCTAGTCAGACCACAATATTTCCCTTTTGTACACCCTACAGGGCACATTTATGATCGGATTACTTTGAAACCTGGCATGCTTGTTTGGGGAGGCCTCTAGATGGGAGCTATCGATTTTCTTCGGTTTCTGTCAAAAAATGTTGCCACTGGCAAAAAAACTGACATTGGTCCCAATGATCTTCAATTTTGCCATTTCATTTATAACTTACCAAGTTCAGGTTTGTCAAGTTGAGCTACAGTGTCGTTGACACTTTCATTTAACACTGTGGGTAATGGGAAAACCATTTAAGACTACTTTTCTCCCAAACCACTGCTCCAAAAGCTTTCAAATTTCATATATAACATCTTTGGAAGATTGTTTCACAAGTTTATTGAAATCAATTCCCTGGATCCATATTTGGGCTCTATGGGAGCCCAAATGTTTAAATTAGTGCAGTATGAGGAATATTCTTCAAAAATCATTTTCTTCGGATCTACCAATAAGAATCTTTTGATATTTGGTATGCAGCATCCTTAGGGGGGTGAGATTCAAGTTTGTTCAAGCCAAGTCCCTGGGTTCATATTTAGGCTGAAAATTTTGGGTCCCGTTCCGGACTTACAAATTTTGGACCGAAATCCGGAAATTTCTTTTTTGGTTTTTTATTTGTTTTGGTCAATTTTAAGACAAAATTTTTTTTCGGGGGGGGGGGGTGGGGGGGCCCGGACTTGGAAATTTTCGACCAAAATCCCCCCCAAAATTTTTTTATGCATTTCGGTCAATTTTAAGACAAATAAAAATTTTTTTCACACTGAAAATTTGGGAGTCGGGTGGGACTTGGAAAATTTTGGACCAAAATCCAGAAATTTGGGGGGGGGGTTTTATGCATTTCAGTCAATTTTAAGACTAAAAAAGATTATTTTTTTTTACACTGAAAATTTGGGGGGTGGGTGGACCAAAATCCAGAAATTAGTTTTTTGGGGGGTTTTTTTGCGTTTTGGTCAATTTTAAGAAGAAAAAAAAAATTTATGCTGAAAATATTTTGTTTGGGATTTCGAAAATTTCTGAACAAAAATAAAAAAAATCTGTTTTTTATGCGTTTATCTCAATTTTGGGACGAAAAGGTGCAGGAACTGAAAATGAAGGAAAATCCTGTGTATTGTGTGGGCACAACTGCTTCATCTAGTCCCTGGTTTGATATTTAGACTACCAGGTCTGGTGAGTGCCCTCAGGCCCCCCTGGGGCCTCTTTTCTAGTTTTATATTTTACATAGCAGCAACAAAATTATAGTACGAAACATTGGCATAGTGCTCCATTTCTAAAAAAAATGCCATCCTTGAATGAGGAAATTGAAAAGTTGTCTTGCAGTTTTGACTTTTTCTTGCATTAATGGCATTAACAGTGCAACTTTCCACAGTGAGTGTATTGGGCATTTTCAATTTCATCGCCATGCAGATTTGAGAAGAGCATGGTCGTTTCTGCAGTTCTTGGGTCTTTGAAAACAATATTCTTCCCAAGTTACAAACCGTCGTGTGACTCCTTTCCCAAATGGTGAATTCAAATGGAAGCAATTAATTTTTGTTCACTCAATCTTTTTGAGTGTTATGTTCTATCTTTACATTCCACTTGTTATAAAATTGGAAATTTAAAAACTCTGGTTTTCTATGTAAAAATCTTTTTATTTAACACTTGTGCATTATCAATAAAATCGCATTTTATCCTGTGAAGCAGTGCCATTTGTGATTCAAATGGCAATTTGGTTCATTTTGAGAGATTCATTTTGTTGGTTTTGGGAGAATTTGGGAGTTAGTATAGACCTTAAGATGCTCTTTAAGTAATGGGAAACTCGGTTTGAAAAAAAGTCATCAAAAATCTAAATGAGATTGTAATTTTATTTGTTCATCCCTATGAATAGTTTTCCACAATTGTGCACCACAAAATAAATGAAACATTATTACACATTTTTGATTGACATCCGAAATAACCAGCCCCATTTTCAAACTAAGTTTCCCATTACTTACAAGGCACCTTTACCCTTTAAACAGCTGTGCATAAATATTTGCGTGAAGAAGAAGTTGGCAGTAGACGAGCAGATGATATAAAGAGCAAAAATCTGACTCGAGGCTTGGTGATAATTTAATCCAACAGTTTGACAGAGTTGTTGGATTAAACTATTACTGAACCTCCCAACAAACCAGGATGGTTTCGCCCATTTCGCCGTTGACAGTATTGACTGAAATGATACCTTCCAGTGCGTCAGTGTTGAAAGGGTTAAAGTTGATGGCAAATAGACAATTCTCTTTAAAGCTGCAAAATGAATCTGCGTAAAAACAAATTAATCCCCTCGCCATAAGAATTATATTGATAATGTGGTGCTGAAAAAGGTGATCTGCACTTTGAATTTCAATTTTCAGTATTTATAAAAAGTAGAATGTCAAAATGAAACATATATCTTTAAAAAGAAGTCAACCAAAATTAGTCCTAAATATTGTTCTTGTGCAAGCAAGAGGGATATTTATCTTGAATATTGATCTAGTGCAAGCAAGAGAGACATTTGTCTTGACTATTGATCTAGTGCAAGCAGGAGGGATATTTATCTTGAATATTGATCTAGTCCAAGCAAGCGAGATATTTATATTGAATATTGATCTAGTGCAAGCAAGAGAGACATTTATCTTGACTATTGATCTAGTGCAAGCAGGAGGGATATTTATCTTGAATATTGATCTTGTGCAAGCAAGCGGGATATTTATCTTGAATAATGATCTTGAGCAAACAAGAGGGACATTTACTTTTAGATATAAATAGTTTTAAAAGTTTGAATGTTCATGTGTACATTTGTCTTACTGTAAAATATATAAAGCAGGGCAATCAGAATTCATTCAGAGAACACTGCACGCTGATTAAGAAACTTGCTGGTAAAATAACAAAATAAAAAAATATGAAAAAAGATAACATTCATTGATCGATCATTCAAAATACTTTCAAATGGTTTTATCTCCGGTGGGAAGCCCTGAAAATGGAACAGACTTGTTGACTGTAGTGAACATATTATGCCTCACTGTTAAAATAGCCTGCTGTGGAAATCGTCTAAAATGGACAGCACAAGTTACACCAAGTTCTAAGGTTCCAAGTATAATTTCATAAGGAATTCGACGCTGACATGGGTTTTTAGCTCACCTGACTGAAAGTCAGGGTGAGCTTTTCTGATCACTTTTCGTCCGTCGTCTGTCGTCCGTCGTCAAGGTGGTGTTTGGGCCTTTTTCTCCCAAACCATTGGCCGCATATTAATGAAATTTCATGTGAGTAGGGGTTATATCAGGGCATTTTGATTTTTTGTCAAATTAGGTTTCGACTCATATTGAGCAGAGGGATGGGGCAAAAGTGTTCCAATTCTTAAAAAATCTTCTTCTCAAGAACCAGCAATAGCAGAGACTTGATATTTGGTATGCAGCTTCCTTTTGAGGTGTAGACTCAAGTTTGTTCAAGAGAAGTTCAAGAGGCAATATTTGACAATGTTAAAGGAGGGGCAAACATTTTGGCCCTGCCCCAAATTTCTATTTTCCAAAACGTGAGGCCGATTTGAACCAAATTTCAGAGATGATAATGGGTCTCATTGCCCCGTAGGAAACTCGGGAGCTAAAAATAGGAAAAACCTTAAGACTGCCATATCTCCAAAACTACAAGGCACAGAGAATTCTTATTTTGTATAAAGCTTACTTTTATCCAGTAGAATAGAATGGTTAAAAAAAATCACTATCGGTTTGATCACAAGGTACTTTTTTCAGGACTTTGAAAAAGTGCTGAGTCTGCACTTTTTAACACTGTAGGCAATGGGAAAAAGATTAAAAAATCTTCTCCAGATCCAGCAGGCAGAATCTTTTGATATTTAGTATGCAACATTGTAGGGTGGATCTGATTCAAGTTTGTTCAAATCGGCCCCCTGGGTTCATATTTGGGCTCAGTATAGGAGCCCGATTTCAAACTTAGTGCATTTCAGGCAAATTTCTTAAAAAATCTTCTTTTCCAGATCCAGCAGGCAGAATCTTTTGATATTTGGTATGCAACATTGTGGGGTGGATCTGATTCAAGTTTGTTCAAATCGGCTCCCTGGATCATATTTGGGCTCACTATAGAAGCCCGAATTCGAACTTAGTGCATTTCAGGCAAATTTCTTAAAAAATCTTCTTCTCCAGATCGAGCAGGCAGAATCTTTTGATATGTGGTATGCAACATTGTGGGGTGGATCTGATTCAAGTTTGTTCAAATCGGCTCCCTGGATTCATATTTGTGCTCACTATAGAAGCCGAATTCAAACTTAGTGCATTTCAGGCAAATTTCTTAAAAAATCTTCTTCTCCAGATCCAGCAGGCAGAATCTTTTGATATTTGGTATGCAACATTGTGGGGGTGGATCTGATTCAAGTTTGTTCAAATTGGCCCCCTGGGTTTATAGTTGGGTTCAGTATAGAAGCTCAAATTCGAACTTGGTGCATTTCAGGCAAATTTCTTAAAAAATCTTCTTCTCCAGATCCAGCAAGCAGAATCTTTTGATATTTGGCATGCAACATTGTGGGATAGATCTGATTCAAGTTTGTTCAAATTGGCTCCCTGGGTTTATATTTGGGCTCAGTATAGAAGCTTGAATTCGAATTTAGTGCATTTCAGGCAAATTTCTTAAAAAATCTTCTCCAGATCGAGCTGGCAGAATCTTTTGATATTTGGTATGCAACATTGTGGGGTGGATCTGATTCAGGTTTGTTCAAATCGGCCCCCTGGATTCATATTTGGGCTCACTGTAGAAGCCCGAATTCGAACTTAATGCATTTCAGGCAAATTTCTTTAAAAATCTTCTTCTCCAGATCCAGCAGGCAGAATCTTTTGATATTTGGTATGCAACATTGTGGGGTGGATCTGATTCAAGTTTGTTCAAATTGGCCTCCTCCCCCCCCCCCCCCCCCCCCCCCCCCCCCCCCCCGGGTTTATATTTGGGCTCAGTATAGAAGCTCGAATTCGAACTTAGTGCATTTCAGGCAAATTTCTTAAAAATTCTTCTTCTCCAGATCGAGCAGCCAGAATCTTTTGATATTTGGTATGCAACATTGTGGGGTGGATCTGATTCAAGTTTGTTCAAATTGGCCCCCTGGGTTCAAATTTGGGCTCAGTATAATCTTCTCCAGATCCAGCAGGCAGAATCTTTTGATATTTGGTATGGAACATTGTGGGGTGGATCTGCTTCAAGTTTGTTCAAATCGGCCCCCTGGATTCATATTTGGGCTCACTATAGAAGCCTGAATTCAAACTTAGTGCAATTCAGGCAAATTTCTTAAAAAATCTTCTTCTCCAGATCAAGCAGGCAGAATCTTTTGATATTTGGTATGCAACGTTGTGGGGTGGATCTGATTCAAGTTTGTTCAAATCGGCCCCCTGGGTTCAAATTTGGGCTCAGTATAATCTTCTCCAAATCCAGCAGGCAGAATCTTTTGATATTTGGTATGCAACATTGTGGGGTGGATCTGCTTCAAGTTTGTTCAAATCGGCCCCCTGGATTCATATTTGGGCTCACTATAGAAGCCTGAATTCAAACTTAGTGCAATTCAGGCAAATTTCTTAAAAAATCTTCTTCTCCAGATCAAGCAGGCAGAATCTTTTGATATTTGGTATGCAACATTGTGGGGTGGATCTGGTTCAAGCTTGTTCAAATCGGCCCCCTGGGTTTATATTTGGGCTCAGTATAGAAGCTCGAATTCGAACTTAGTGCATTTCAGGCAAATTTTTTAAAAAATCATCTTCTCCAGATCCAGCAGGCAGAATCTTTTGATATTTGGTATGCAACATTGTGGGGGTGGATCTGATTCAAGTTTGTTCAAATTGGCCCCCTGGGTTTATATTTGGGCTCAGTATAGAAGCTCGAATTCGAACTTAATGCATTTCAGGCAAATTTCTTTAAAAATCTTGTTCTTCAGATCCAGCAGACAGAATCTTTTGATATTTGGTATGCAACATTGTGGGGTGGATCTGATTCAAGTTTGTTCAAATCGCCCCCCCCCCCCCCCCCCCCCCCCCCGGGTTTATATTTGGGCTCAGTATAGAAGCTCGAATTCGAACTTAGTGCATTTCAGGCAAATTTCTTCAAAAATCTTCTTCTCCAGATCCAGCAGGCAGAATCTTTTGATATTTGGTATGCAACATTGTGGGGTGGATCTGATTCAAGTTTGTTCAAATCGGCCCCCTGGTTTCATATTTGGGCTCACTATAGAAGCTTGAATTCGAACTTAGTGCATTTCAGGCAAATTTCTTCAAAAATCTTCTTCTCCAGATCCAGCAGGCAGAATCTTTTGATATTTCGTATGCAACATTGTGGGGTGGATCTGATTCAGGTTTGGGCTCACTCTAGAAGCCCGAATTCGAACTTAGTGCACTTCAGGCAAATTTCTTCAAAAATCTTCTTCTCCAGATCGAGCAGGCAGAATCTTTTGATATTTGGTATGCAACATTGTGGGGTGGATCTGATTCAAGTTTGTTCAAATCGGCCCCCTGGGTTTATAGTTGGGCTCAGTATAGAAGCTCAAATTCGTACTTAGTGCATTTCAAGCAAATTTCTTAAAAATTCTTCTTCTCCAGATCGAGCAGGCAGAATCTTTTGATATTTGGTATGCAACATTGAGGGGTGCATCTGATTCAAGTTTGTTCAAATCGGCCCCCTGGATTCATATTTGGGTTCACTATAGAAGCTTGAATTCGAACTTAGTGCATTTCAGGCAGATTTCTTAAAAAATCTTCTCCAGATCCAGCAGGCAGAATCTTTTGATATTTGGTATGCAACATTGTGGGGTGGATCTGATTCAAGTTTGTTCAAATCGGCCCCCTGGATTCATATTTGGGCTCACTATAGAAGCCCGAATTCAAACTTAGTGCATTTCAGGCAAATTTCTTAAAAAATCTTCTTCTCCAGATCCAGCAAGCAGAATCTTTTGATATTTGGCATGCAACATTGTGGGGTGGATCTGATTCAAGTTTGTTCAAATTGGCAACCTGGGTGTATATTTGGGCTCAGTATAGAAGCTTGAATTCGAATTTAGTGCATTTCAGGCAAATTTCTTAAAAAATCTTCTCCAGATCGAGCAGGCAGAATCTTTTGATATTTGGTATGCAACGTTGTGGGGTGGATCTGATTCAAGTTTGTTCAAATCGGCCCCCTGGGTTCAAATTTGGGCTCAGTATAATCTTCTCCAAATCCAGCAGGCAGAATCTTTTGATATTTGGTATGCAACATTGTGGGGTGGATCTGCTTCAAGTTTGTTCAAATCGGCCCCCTGGATTCATATTTGGGCTCACTATAGAAGCCTGAATTCAAACTTAGTGCAATTCAGGCAAATTTCTTAAAAAATCTTCTTCTCCAGATCAAGCAGGCAGAATCTTTTGATATTTGGTATGCAACATTGTGGGGTGGATCTGGTTCAAGCTTGTTCAAATCGGCCCCCTGGGTTTATATTTGGGCTCAGTATAGAAGCTCGAATTCGAACTTAGTGCATTTCAGGCAAATTTTTTAAAAAATCATCTTCTCCAGATCCAGCAGGCAGAATCTTTTGATATTTGGTATGCAACATTGTGGGGGTGGATCTGATTCAAGTTTGTTCAAATTGGCCCCCTGGGTTTATATTTGGGCTCAGTATAGAAGCTCGAATTCGAACTTAATGCATTTCAGGCAAATTTCTTTAAAAATCTTGTTCTTCAGATCCAGCAGACAGAATCTTTTGATATTTGGTATGCAACATTGTGGGGTGGATCTGATTCAAGTTTGTTCAAATCGCCCCCCCCCCCCCCCCCTGGGTTTATATTTGGGCTCAGTATAGAAGCTCGAATTCGAACTTAGTGCATTTCAGGCAAATTTCTTCAAAAATCTTCTTCTCCAGATCCAGCAGGCAGAATCTTTTGATATTTGGTATGCAACATTGTGGGGTGGATCTGATTCAAGTTTGTTCAAATCGGCCCCCTGGTTTCATATTTGGGCTCACTATAGAAGCTTGAATTCGAACTTAGTGCATTTCAGGCAAATTTCTTCAAAAATCTTCTTCTCCAGATCCAGCAGGCAGAATATTTTGATATTTCGTATGCAACATTGTGGGGTGGATCTGATTCAGGTTTGGGCTCACTCTAGAAGCCCGAATTCGAACTTAGTGCACTTCAGGCAAATTTCTTCAAAAATCTTCTTCTCCAGATCGAGCAGGCAGAATCTTTTGATATTTGGTATGCAACATTGTGGGGTGGATCTGATTCAAGTTTGTTCAAATCGGCCCCCTGGGTTTATAGTTGGGTTCAGTATAGAAGCTCAAATTCGTACTTAGTGCATTTCAAGCAAATTTCTTAAAATTCTTCTTCTCCAGATCGAGCAGGCAGAATCTTTTGATATTTGGTATGCAACATTGAGGGGTGCATCTGATTCAAGTTTGTTCAAATCGGCCCCCTGG